>JAQPPZ010004741.1:0-1200000 GCA_028583015.1 Wollemia nobilis | reverse complement strand
TAGTTTTGGAAAGCCTTTTAAAAGCTTGCCATGTGTCGAATTGGCTTGAAAGGTGTGCTACCTTGTTAATTTTACAAAACAAAAGAGGGATGACAGGAAATTATATTTCTTTGCAAAATTGTAACACAAAGGGGGGACACTTGAATAACAAAACTTGTTTATTTTGCAACTCAAAAATAAGGGCAATTTTTTTTGTCCAAATTCTTTGCAAAATTGTAAAACAAGAGGAGAAATTGAATATCAACATTTTTGCACAACAAAAATCAAAATTTTGTTGCAAAAATTACTGTAATAAGGTGTATTTTCAATAGCAATTGACACCTTTTGTTAAATTGGCATTGTTAAATTAGGTGCATTTTTTGTAGAATTCAAAACCTAAGTGGTAAATATTTGTGGGAACTCTTTGATTGATTATTGCATTTAATTTATTTTTTATTTTTTACAATTATAAGTCATCAAAATCAAGAGCACTCAAAACCCCAAATTTCACACTCATTTGTGTAATTCATTGCACAAGTATAAGCCAATTTTTTGATATTTACTCCATACTTAAACTCCTCAAACTAATCATCAATTTTCAAAAGGGTTTTTAGGTAGGTTCCATTAAATATCAATTAGAGTGAATTCTCTTTTGGTACTCTTTTAGGGTATATCGAAATAAATAACAAGTTTTTGTGAAATAAAGAACCTTCAAAGTAGCAATTGTTTGCACTAAGGGGGGATAATTCCTTTCTTCTTTAAAAATAAATTTTTGAAAAAGAGGGAGATAAAACTTGTAAAGGCAATAAGAAAAGTAGAAGTCATCAAAAATATACTTTTTCTTTTAGGCTTCATAAATAGCAATTTTTGCTTGAAGTACTTATAATAAGGAGGGGATTCTTTGGTGAATTTCTTTGATAAATTGCATAGGAGGTAAAGTTATGTACAAAGATATTTTTGCACTCAAGGGGAAGACTTTAGAAATTACCTAAGGGAGACAAATTTGTATACCTAGGTAGAACCATTACAATTTTTTTTTAGGCTTTATAAATAGCAAATATTTTTGTTTGAAGTACTTGCAATAAAAGGGGGATTGTATCTCTTTTTAGGCTTCATAAATAGCACAATATTTTTGTTTGAAGTACTTGTAATAAAGGGGAGATTTTTTTGGTGAAAGTTTTGAAATTTGCCTAGGAGGCAATATTTGTAAAAAAATCCTAAAAAAACTTCATAAGTTGCAAATATTTTGCACTTAGGGAGGATAAAAATTTTGATCCTACCTCACATAATATTTTGCTAAAAAGGGAGAAGACTTGTAAGGGTGCATTTTCAGTAGCGATCGACAACATAGTCACACTTCTTGTAAATTTTCATCAAAACAATATTTTTATAAGGGAGGACATCTTATAAGGGTGCACTTTCAATAGTGACCGAAACCTTAGTCAAATTTCTTGCAAAAGTTCCATTACAACATGTTTTGCAAAAAGGAAGAAACTTATAAGGGTGCATTTTCAGCAGCGATCGACACCTTAGCTACCTTATAAAAACTTTTGCAAAATCATATTGTAACAGAATGAACCTCGTATGTAGTAATCTACTCTAGTACACCTAAAAGTTGTAGCGACTGGTTATCCATGCAATCCGATAGGATGAAAAGATTACAATAAGAACATTCATTGATGTGAAAACAAATTCAGTAAATGACCCATTTTTTTGCTTAGAGAAATGTGACAAAGACAAATCTAAATCTCTATAGGTTCCACCATTCAATGGAAAAAGACCTGGACCGGGTTCTATCATTTGGTAGACAAGACCTAGAGCCAACCGATCAACATTTTTAATTTTTTTCTTCTTCACTATATTAGGGAAGTTATATACATTACCCAAATAATGTAATAAGGGAGGATGTTAGAGTAATATTACCTTACTTGGATAATTAGTAGATTCTCCTAGGTAGATTTAATTTACCACATGGTAGATATAAATTACTACATCATTTTTACTCAGGATATTTGCATTGTTTGTAAATATCTAAGTTGTCAGTGGTTAGCACTTATTAGTATGTTGTTACCACCAAGTTACATTATTATTGGCGATAAACTAGGGGGGATATTTCCTATGCATTTTCTAAAGATATCTTTAGCCTTAGTATTGTATTTAAGTAGTTTATTTATTAATATATTATGAATTGTTCGCTCAAACCTTTCAACTTCAAGTTGTAGATTTTTGTGCTTCAATAGTGTCATTAGACACTTGATACAAATCAGATTTTGTGCCTTTTAAGAAATACAAAACTAATTTTCTTCTTGAGAGTGGTATAATAGTACAAGTTCTCCATGTTTAATGCACTAATATTACACCTTATCACTCCAATCAACTCTCAAATTCATGCATTAATAATTTTGTACAACTAATCAAGAATAACTTAAAATGAGTCTTTAAGAGTTATTCTACAATTTCACTACAATCAATGTTGTAGGACTTAGTCTTATTTTTCAAAAGTAGATAATAGGTAGTTGATAGAAGCTAATATGAAATATAAACTCCTAATAAATGTGCAAATGAATCCTTAAAAATAATTTGTTTCCTTTTGCACTTTAGAAGACTGTAATCTAATTTCCTTTTTGCAACTTTAATCCAAATTTAGGTGCTCTAATAAATCTGATAAATAATCCAATTAATGAATATTTTTGCACCATAAGTTGCATACATTTTTTCTATAGATATTATCACACTTTTGTAAAGAATGTAGATATTGGTGTCTAAAAAAACCAAGTTGCTACTTCAAGTAGGATGTTCTAAACAACTCCTTCTTCACCAAATGATGGTCTCAAACTTTATTTCATGAGCCTAGGATTTTATGGCTTGCTATCCTCTTATGTTGTCATCCTTGTGCTATATATTTGGAGAAGTATATGTATCTAAAGTGGTGCCTTATTTCTATGAAAGGTAATATTCAAATCTCCAAGATTTGATGAGCTTATTCTATCTTCAAGTCTTCTTGTCAAATTCTGACTTCAAGCAGGATCTTCTTCTAGGGTTTGGTACTCCTTACCAAATTCTTCTTCATGGATTTGGAACCCCTTGCCAAATTCTCCTCTTGGGCTTGTTTTTAGATGGTGACAATTATCTCAAGTCCTTCACTATCAAGGACTTCACCTAGGTATTGTATTTATCCAAAGATTTCTCAAATAATTCTCTTGATCTTCAGCAAGGCTCTCATAGCCTTTCTTGGATGCTCGATGAGACCTTCACAAGGTCTTTGATCTAGCATCTTCTGATGGTCTTCCTTGAGACCTTTTCTTCAACATTATACTCCTATAAATGTTGGCGGTGAGATCTTCTCCTAGATATTTTGATTCTGCTACTCTTGGATTTAAGTAGGACTCTCCTTGTCCTTCTTCTTCTTCCAAGACTAGAAATTATTCAATGAGATCTTCTCCTAATATATTCACTTTTGCTTAAGTGCTGAGCTAATTTTGAAGATACTCTTCCTAACTTTCTTATAGGAAGTCTCCCAACTCACTGAATATTCTATTCATGCAACAAATATATTAGTACTAAAAATTTTAGTTTGCTTTTGAATTAGATATTCTTCTTGAAGTCTTCTTCAAGATCAAGGATTTTGTGGCCTATTTCAATATCAATGCTCCTATGGCATTTTTCAGTACCAAGTATTCTATGGCATTTTTAGTATTAAGGCTTATATGGCCTTTTTAGTATCAAGGCTTTTGTGGTATTTTTAGTATGAAGACTTTTGTGGCTTCTTCTTCAAGACTTCTATGGCCTTTTTGTATCAAGGCTCCTATGGCCTATTCTTTAGCTGTGGAATTCTACAATCCATCAATGGTGATATTTAGTCTCCTATATTCACTATGATCCTTTACTAGAAGTCTTCTTTCATTGCATTCTTCTCTTGAACAATGAACTAACCTCTACACTATGAGGGCATACTGACCTTTGGGCAACAAAGTTAGAGTCTCCTAGCTTTATATCATAGGAGGAATATCAATCCTCTGAGAATTAATTTCCTATAATAAAAGAAACTTTAGGCACCAGTTAGTAAATTCTAGATAACCTGGATGATATTCAATAGATGATTTGTCAATCTAGTGGATTGAATGTTGAGTCTCGATATTCATGATTTTTTCTAACAACTCTATGGAAAAGAATATAGACAAAAATGATCTCAGTATTTTTTGAAACTAATATTCCTTTCAGTCCTATCTTTGTGACTCTTCCAAAATCTACCACCTAGATTCTTCTGAGATATTTTGATAGCGGTTGGTCTAGTGATGCATCAGTTTGACAAAACTCTTAGGCTAACCAATAATGGTGGTTTTCCTATTAACCTACATAGACTAGATCTAATGTGACTCTGGTACCACTATTAGATTTTGATAAATGATCATTGGGAGATAACAATCACAAGATGTAGAATAACATAAAAGAAATTAAATTTTCTAGATGACTAAAGTATGCTGAAAATATAATCATATAAAAGATTACAATGTAGCTATGGATGAAATGAGCACTCCATTAACAAAGCTATTGATCTACATTTTATCCATCACCAATGAATGGTGAGGCACACAAAACTACACTATCCACTAAGCTATGTTATCTGACTATGTCCCTTGAATCTCTTATATATCTATCTAAGAGGTCATCCTTATATAGGTAAAATAGGATACTTGGTCAACACTCTATCTAGTTATGCAAGGTACAAATTGCACATGTACAACTTGCATATTGACACTGGTGCATTTATTACATTACATGAAGTAACTAGATAACTTGTAGAGGAAGTAATCTAGATATGTATCTTGGAGGATACATTTACATGACCCAAATTATGGAATAGACTTTATTTCCAACATCTAGGTAGGTTCCTCATAAATAGTGAGTTCTCACCACATGTAAAAACTTATTCAAAAAGGAGGTAAGTGTATGGTTGCACAATTATTCTCCATCCAATCCACAAAGGCAAAATATGATGAAGTGGAATAGTTACAACAACTTTTTGCTCATCACTCTAAAGTATTTAAAGAACCAAAAAGGGCTACCTTCCCACCATAGTCATGATAATTCTATACACCTTCTTGGAAATCAATAACCAAATATTTGGCCTTATCAATATCCCTACTTAAAAAAAACTAAATTTGATAAACTTGTACAAGAATTTTTGAAAGTCGATGTCATTCACCCAAGTGTTAGCCCTTATTCTTCTCCAGTCTTGTTGGTTCATAAGCAGTATGGGTCTTGGTGACTGTGTATTGATTTTTGTTTCCTCAACAAAATCACCATTAAGGACAAATTTCCAATTCCTATTATCGATGAATTTTTGGATGAGCTTCATGGTGCTAAGTATTTTTCCAAGTTGGATCTACGATCAGGGTATCACCAAATTAGAGTCAAAGAAGCTAGCATTCCTAAAACAACTTTCTACAACCCATGAGGGACACTATGAATTCCTGGTCATGCCTTTTGGCATTACCAATGCTCCTTCCACATTTCAAATCTTGATGAACCAGGTGTTTTTCCTTTATCTTTGAAAAATTATTTCAGTTTCTTTAACGATATTTTGGTTTATAGTAAGACTTGGGAGGACCATTTGGTTCACTTGGAACCAACCTTGCAAATATTGTATGACAACCAATTATATGTCGAATGATAAAAATACTCTTTTTGGAGGAAGGAGATTGAGTATTTGGGACATATTATTTCAAAAGTTGGGATTAAGGTGGATCCCCATAAAATTGAGAATATGCAAAACTGGCCTGTTCCAAAATCCTTGAAAATTTTACATGGATTTATTGGGTTGACTGGGTATTATCATAAGGTAAAGTACTAAGGCAATATTATTGCCCCATTGACAGATTTACTTAAAAAGAATGCCTTTATTTGGTCTATAAATGCTAACAATGCTTTTCAATGATTGAAGGAAGCCATGTGTTCCACTCTTGTATTAGCCATACCTAATTTCTCAAAAACCTTTATGATTGAAAGTGATGTTATTCTCATGCAAGACGGTAGATCCTTGAATTTCACTAGCAAGGTGCTTTCCAGATGAAACTTGGCATGATCAACTTATGAGAAAGAGATGTTGTCCATATTTCATACCATCCAAATTTGGTGGTCGTACCTCATTGGTCAACATTTTATTATTCATAGCAATCATCATAGTTTGAAATACTTTCTTTAACAATGCATCTCCACCCTAGAGTAGAAAATATGGGCCACTAAACTCTTGGTTATGATTATGAGATCATATATCATAAAGAGAAGTACAATGTAGTCATTGATGCCCTTTCTCATAAATTTGAATAATTTCCACAATTACAAGCACTCTCTTCACCCATTCCACAGTGGATAGACAAAGTAACCGAGGAATAGATCAGTGATAGTTCCACCAGACATTAATTAAGAAACTCAAACAAGATCCTAATAGTATGCCTTACTTTACTTGGAGCAATGGTATGCTTTGATTCAAGGGATGTATTGTACTACCTTCGATCGAAGATACTCCATGAATTACACGCTACCCCTACAGTCAGGCACTCTGGTTTTCTAAAAACTTATAAAAATATGGCTCAATTTTTTTATTGGTATGACATGAAATACGATATCAAAAAATTTATTGCAGAATGTGAAGTTTACCAATGAAAAAAAGGTGATACCATGGGTACCCCTAACCTTTTTCAACCTCTTCCTATCTAAAAAATACCCAGATTAATGTTTCAATGGATTTCATTGAGGGTCTTCCAAAGTCCTCTATAAAATATGTTATATTTGTGGTTATGGATCGATTGTCCAAATATGAACACTTTTTCTCCTTGTCCCATCCCTACAAGGTTGTCAATGTAGCTTAGCTATTCCTTGATAATATTTTCAATCTCCATGGTATGCCCTCCACTATCATCAGTGATCAAGACCCTACTTTCACTAGTCATTTTTGGAAGGAATTCTTCAAGATCCAAGGTACTCATCTCTATATGATTTTGGCATATCGCCCTTAAATTAATGGATAAATGGAGATTTTTAATAAATTTTTGGAGACTTACGATGCTTTATTTTTATCCATCCAATTCATTGGGTTAAATGGCTTCCCTTGGTAGAATGGTGGTACAATAATTCATACCATATTGCCATAAAAATAACACCCTATGAGGCCTTGTATGGCCAGGCTCCCCTGACATTCACATCCTATTTTCCTGGTAACACTAATGTTCCAATAGTGGATTCTGAGCTTTCTACTCAAACTAATATTATTTGTCTTTTTAGGAAGAATTTGCTCATAGCACAACATCATATGAAACAACAAGTAGATCAAAACTGAGTTGAACACGAGTTTCAATAAGGTGATATGGTGTTCCTATGACTTCAGACTTACTACCAAACCTCTCTCAAGCTAAAGGATCCACAAAAATTAGCGCCAAGATTCTATGACCCTTACAAAGTTTTACAATGCATACGATCCATTGCCTACAAATTAGAGTTACCTAAATCTTCTAAAATTCATCTCATGTTTCATGTGTCTTGCCTAAAGAATTTTATTGGTTTACAAGTACGAATAAAAACTCAGTTACTTGAGTTTATCAAGGATGAATCCCTAGTGGTTGAACCTAAAGATATTTTGGACCACCACACCCATCCACTCCATCATCGGACTATCACTGAGGTCTTGATTTAGTGGCAAGTTTTGAACCCTAAAGATGCTACGTGGGAAGCACTTCGCCAAATTCAACAACAATTTTCTCAGTTTCAACTTTGAGGATAAAGTTTTTTTATAGGAAGGGTGGCATGTTAGGATTCCACATCCTGAAATTATTAGATTAGTGTTAATAATTAATCTAATTTATTTTTATATTATTTCATAGTGAGAACCATCGCGTCTTTTCCAAATGTAGCTTAGGGAAATAAAATTATGTATGAATGAGAATTCTCATCATCATGAAAAAGAATAATTTATTTATAAATTTTAAAGGAGGGAGCCCCCTATGTGGCCTACGATTTTATTAGGTGAGAAATCAATCAGCAATTTCATTGATATTCAAAATAATATATTATACATCAATGCCAACAATAACACGTATTAAATGGATCTCTAAACCTAAATTATCAAATATGCTAACAAGGCTAACAATAAGATGCGATCTAATAATATTATTTTTATATTATATTATAGTGAGAACCATCACGTATTTTCCAAACATAGCTTAGGGATATAATATTATGTATGAATGAGAATTCTCATCATCATGAAAAAGAATAATTTATTTATAAAGTTTAAAGGAGGGAGCCCCCTATATGGCCTACTATTTTATTAGGTGAGAAATCAATTAGCAATTTCATTGATATGCAAAATAATATATAATACATCAATGCCAACAATATCCCGTATTAAACAGATCTCTAAACCTAACTTAGAAAATATGCTAACAAGTGTAAAAATAAGATGTGATCTAATAATATATGCTAACCATATTAGTTAGCATAAAATAATGAAATAACAACTAGATATGCTAACATCCCCCCTTATTACATTATTTTGAAATACAAATGGAGTTGCGAAACAACTCAAATTTGACACGTGCAAGTGCCTTAGTGAAAATGTCCACAACTTGTTCTTTGGTGGGAAAATACTAAAGCTAAATTTTGTGCCTTGGAACTTCATCTCGAATGAAGTGACATTGTGTTTCAATATATTTGGTTCATTCATGAAACACTGGATTCTTGAAAAGCTTCATAACACCTTGGTTATCATAGAATAAGTGAATTGAATATTTGGATGGAAGACCCATAATTTTCAAGATGCGATGCAATTATATCGCCTCACACATTGCTTCACATGCAGCATGATACTCTACCTCTATAGATGAAATAACAACCACATATTGCTTCTTATTGTGCCAAGAGATAGGATTGGATCCAAGATGAAAATATATCTTGAATTTGACTTTCGATCATCATATGACCTAGTATGTTCATGGTCCATGTATCCTTGCAAGAAAAATTAAACATTCTTCTTGTACTCTAGGTCATACTCAATAGTACCATGGACATAGTGAAGAACACATTTTACTACTTTCCAATGAGTGACCTTAGGCTCCTACATGAACCTCAAAAGATAATTTATAGTAAAAATGATATCTGGCCTAGTGTTCATTAGATATATAAGACTCCCAATTAGTTAGCGATAAAGAGTACCATCTACCTAAGGTGAATCATCATACCACGATAGCGAAAGCCTTGATTCTGTCAAAGTTGTCATTAGCTTACAATCAATCATGCAATACTTTAATAACAATGTCTTGGCATACTTTTTCTATGACACCTTGATGTGGTGCTTCTTCTGGTTCACTTCCAAGCCAATACAATAGTGGATAAGTCCAAGATATGTCATCTTAAAATATTTACACAAGTCACTTTTAATGATAGTTATCAATATTTTTGAGCTACCTGTGATAATCAGATCATCCACGTAGAGTACAAGTAACACTATTTTAGAACCTTGTTTCTTGAAATAGAGAATTGCATCTGATGGAATTCTCTTAAATTTATGATGTAATAGGTGATCATCCATATTAATGTACCAAGATCGTGGAGCTTGTTTCAAACCATACAAGAACTTGACCAATTTGAAAAATTTCTTATCTTGGCCTTCCACTTCAAATCCTTTAGGTTGTGACATATAGACCTCCTCTTTGAGATCACCATTCAAGAAGATCTTTTGACATCCATTTAATGTACTTTCCACTCGAATTTTGTTGCCATAGCACAAAGAACTCGAATAGTAGTCATCCGAGCAGTAGGTGCAAAAGTTTCCTCATTATTGATACCTTCATTTTGTGCATAGCCCTTTGTAACAAGATGGATCTTATGATTATCAATTATTCCATCTACCTTGTACTTCACTTTGTAAATCCATTTTCAGTTAATGGGATTCTTTCCATGCGGTAGATCAAAAATCTTCCAAGTCTAATTTTTTGTTACACTCCAAACATAGTCTACGTCGGCTATGATTTCCAAGCGTGTAAAATTTAGTATATATGGTTTCACAATAGTTTAATTGTAATCATCATCTTATATTTTTTAAATCTTCATCTGCGTTTTCGCATTAGCCTATACGACGAGGGTGTGCCCACCTCAAGTGGCAATTGAGTTATTTTTATTTCTTCCGCTATTAAATTCTTCTTCGGCATAATTAATTCGTCATTCTATTTTTGAAATCTCTGTGTGTAAATTTAAATTGTGCAGAAGGATAGTTAAATCCTTCCAAGTGGTATCAGATTTTAGGTTCGGTTAACCCCGCAAGCTGCTAAGAACTCTTCTAACGCATCACCGACGGATCTGTTTCTTCGGTGTACTCCCTGCGCTTCGGTTCGTTGGCCATCCCAGCAAGCGTTCCGCCTCCTCCCAGCCAAATAACCACCGAGAGTACTCCACATAGTTTCTTGTGTCGTTCGATTCCTCGCAATACACTGTCTGGTCACATATCCGTTTACCGCATGAGCCGCAGTCACGACGTTCCGCGTTACAGGCTAAATCGTAGGCTTCCACGCAGAAAAATCATCGTAGAACCAGCGCCTGGAACACCAAGCATTGTCGGCCAATCACAGCGCACGATTTACGATTAATTAAAACGCCCACCTAAGGTAAAATATTTTTATTTTTTGTTTCGGGATTTATATCCCACATCGGCTGTGGGAAAGCGATTCAGGTGCTTATATTCGTTTAGTCGCACCTTCAAGTTTGTGACTTCGGTCACACCCTCAGTTGCCATCCCACGTGTGTGTCATTTGGAGCGTGTCGTTTGGAGCGTGTCATCATTGGGTTTTTCGTTCGGTCGTCGTGTCGTTTGGAGCGTGTCGTCGTTGGTCATCGCGTCCGTGTCGTCGTTTAGTCCTCCGTTCGATCATCGTGTCCGTGTCGTCGTTTAGTCCTCCGTTCGGTCATCGTGTCCGTGTCGTTATTGGTTTTATGTTCGGTCATCGCGTCCATGTCGTCGTTTAGTCCTCCGTTCGATCGTCGCGTCCGTGTCATCATTTAGTCCTTCGTTCGGTCGTCGCGTGTCGTCGCGTCCGTGTCTGCGTTGGTCCGTTCGTGTCGTCGCGTCCATGTCTGCATTGTTCTTCCATCTTCCAGCTATCGCTAGCATGTCCTCACGTCCAGCTGTCGTGTCCTCGCATCCGTTTCCACTTCGTGTTCGGTGTCCTCATTGCAGTCTCCGTTGGGCAGTTAGTGGTTAACTGGGTCATGTCTTAAAAGTGTTGTCAAGAAAAGTTGTCAAAATTGCAGTCAAAGTGGTCAAAAGCTGTCACAAAGAAGGAGCCCAAATCCAAATTCAAATCCGCGTCGCAGTTGGAGCGACAGTTGTAGCGGAAACCAAATTTTTGATTAAAATTCCATCACATTCTGCGACAGTCCAAGTTCAAGGGTTCCTAAGCGGGTTATGTTAACAAGTGCATGAGCAAACAGTGGATCAAGGGATCTGACGGTCGATTATCAAGCTCGAAAACGACCAATAACAACACAAGAAGACCTAATCGCAGCCCAGGTACTAAAAATTCTCTTTCTCCTTTTAAAATTGGTAGTTATAATCCACATCATCCACTAGTAGATCCTATGGCTACTAATCCTCCCCCAACTCACGAAAACATCACACAAGGAAACTCAAGTAACTCAGCCGTTTCCAACGATGATTCTCTTCGACTCTTACTAGAGGGTATGAACGAAATTGGTCTCCTCCTAAAAGACCTAGTGAAAGCACAAAACCAGCCTAATCCCAATACTAATCCCCAAAATCACTCCCATGCCCAAAGGAATGAAGAAAATGTCGATCCTAATGATGATTGGGAACAACAACAAGGTGATTCGGATAATTACAGGGATCGCTATCAGAGACAGCGGTATAACCAAAATCAAGAAAGGGACACGGGTTATCACCAACCGAGAGGCCCTAATAATAATTTTCCACGAATTGATATGCCCACTTTTGAAGGTCATGATCCTCGTGGTTGGATAGCCAAAATGGAAGGCATTCTTGACTTATATCAAATTAAGGAAATTGATAAAGTCCCTTTCGCTGCATCAAAACTAGGCACTGAGGCCTACCAATGGTTTGTATGGCTTAAACGAGAGAAAGGAGCTACTATTAATTGGAGAAAATTCACTACCTCTTTTTTAGAAAGATTTGATGAAGGAGCTACATCATCATACACAGTAAGATTGTTATCTCTTAAACAAGAAGGGTCAGTTAGCGAATTCATTTCGGAGTTTATCGGTTTACTACCATACACTTTAGACCTCAGTCCCGACACAGTGGTAGGAGCCTTTCGCAATGGTTTGAAAGAAAGTATTCGAGTGGAGGTAGACATGCACAATCCAACCTTGTTGAACGATTGTATAAGAATAGCCAAGCTGGCCGAGAAGAGACATCAGTTGTCTGCACGACGTGAAACTTATAGTCGTCCTTCATATCGCAACAATTCCTTTCGTAGAAATGATCAACCATCAAGATATTTTTGCTATAAATGTCGCACTCATCACCCCAAGGAACAAGCATGTGCCCAAAAACAAAACTTTCATATTGAAGGTGATCAATGTGAAGGAGAAGAGGAAGAACCTTACCAACCGAGAAGAACCTATGCCAGAAGACCTACCATGTACTATAGAAGAAAAAGAAGAGGATACAATGGCGATCTCCGTGCATGCTCTCATGGGTTTAACCGCCCACCATACCATCAAGGTACCAGGATTTCTCCGCCAGAAAAAGGTGAATGTGCTAATTGATTCCGGTAGTACCCACAATTTTATCGACATCAAAACAACAAAAGCTTTGAATTTATTCATTAACTCTTCCAACAAAGACAAATTCCAGGTTCTAGTGGCCAACGGGGTGAACGCACAATGTGTGGGTCGCACATCTCAAGTTTCCATAAAAATGGGAACTTATACTTGGTTTGGATCCCTTTTCGTCATGAATTTGGGGAACTCGGATGTCATTTTGGGAGTTGAATGGTTGGAAACATTAGACACGGTTAGCTTCAACTTCAAAAAATTATTTGTGGAATGGAAGGAAAACGGACGAGTCATTCGCTTACAAGGCATTACTACTCCTCCATCACAAATGGTGAGCTCTCATAGTATGGAGAAGATGTTAAAAAAGGGTGGATATGGGTTTATAGCTCAAATTAATTGTTTGGAAAAACAATCTCCAACAACTTCGGATATTATTGCTCCAGAGTTACAAGACATCATAACACATTACGAAGAGGTTTTCCAAGAACCTCAAGGATTACCACCTAAACGATCTCATGACCATGCCATCCATTTGATTCCAGGGAGTGTTCCTCCTAACAATCGTCCTTATCGCTATCCTCAACCACAAAAGATAGAAATCGAACAGATCGTTCAGGATTTGTTGGATCATGGAGTCATTCGTCACAGCACTAGTCCTTATTCCTCACCTGTAGTCCTGGCTAGACGAAAAGATAACTCTTGGCGTATGTGTCCTGACTTTCGTTCTCTCAATAAACTCACTATCAAGGACAAATTTCCTATCCCTGTCATAGATGACCTATTAGATGAGTTGCATGGTGCAAAATTTTTTACAAAATTAGACCTTCGCTCCGGATTTCACCAAATCCGTGTTAGAGAAGAAGATATTCCCAAAACCGCCTTTCGTACTCATGAAGGTCATTACGAATTTTTGGTCATGCCTTTTGGTCTCACTAATGCACCATCCACATTCCAAAGTCTCATGAACCAAGTGTTTCGTCCACTCCTCCGTAAGTTTGTGTTAGTTTTTTTTGATGATATTCTCATATACAACAAAACATGGACGGACCATTTACATCATGTGGATAAAGCCCTTCACATTTTACACAGAGAAAAGCTATTTGTCAAACGTTCCAAATGTTCCTTTGGTGTCCAGGAAGTGGAATATCTGGGTCATATAGTTTCACACCAGGGCGTCAAAGTTGATCCCAATAAGATTAAGGCAATTCAAGAATGGCCTTTACCTAAAACCATCAAGAAACTTCATGGTTTTTTGGGTCTCACGGGCTACTATCGCAAGTTTGTACAAAATTATGGTAAGATTGCAGCACCTCTCACGGCACTCACAAAAAAGGATGCTTTTCGTTGGTCGAAAGAGGCTACTCTAGCTTTCGAAGCTCTTAAGGAGGCCATGTGTACAACTCCAGTATTAGCAACCCCCAATTTTCACAAACCATTTATTATCGAATGTGATGCATCAGGAACAGGAATTGGGGCTATATTAATGCAAGAAGGTCATCCGTTGGCATTTGAAAGTAAATAGCTCTCCGAGAAAATTTTGGGAAGATCGACATATGAAAAAGAAATGTTGGCTATTCTTCATGCAGTAGAAAAATGGAGACACTACCTAATCAGTAGCCGCTTCATTATCAAAACAGATCATAGTAGTCTCAAACATTTTCTTGAGCAGAGGTTTTCCTATCCGAAACAAAATAAGTGGTTAACCAAACTATTGGGTTATGATTTTGTTATCGAATACAAGAAGGGGAAGGAAAATATAGCCGCCGATGCGCTGTCCAGGAAATATGAAGATGAAGTAGTCATTAACGCTATTTCAGGTCCTTGCTCCCAATGGGTGAATCAATTACAAGATGAATGGTTGTCCAATAGCGAAACTGCTCAGATAATTCAAGAATTATCTATAGGGTCCTCTAAACACCCTTTGTTCTCTTATGAAGATAAAATCCTCCGGAAGAAGAACCGCATTTACATTCCACACAATTCAGAACTCAAATCAAAGATCCTCGACGAATCACACGCTTCTCCATCAGCGGGACATTCAAGATTTTTGAAGACATATTTAAGGGTCAAACAATCATTTTGTTGGAAAGGATTAAAAGCAGAAGTCAAACAATGGGTAGCCAAATGTGAAGTTTGCCAGCACAATAAAGGAGAAACAGTCAAATCACCGGGATTGTTACAACCATTACCCATCCCTGAACGACAGTGGGAACATATATCCATGGATTTTATTGAAGGTCTTCCAAAGTCAGAAGGCAGGACAGTAATCTTCGTCGTCGTAGACCGGTTATCCAAATACGCTCACTTTCAGGCTTTACAACATCCATTTTCCGCAAGCAAGGTGGCAAAGGTATTTATGGATTCAATTTTCAAATTACATGGTATGCCAAAAAATATTGTAAGTGATAGAGATCCCATCTTCACTAGTAACTTTTGGCGGGAGTTATTTCGACTTAGTGGTACCAAATTGAACATGTCTTCAGCCTACCATCCACAGACAGATGGTCAAACCGAAGTAGTTAACAAATGTTTGGGTACGTACTTAAGATGTTTTGCTCAAGATAAACAATACCAATGGAGCCATTGGTTAGCATTGGCAGAATGGTGGTACAACACTTCTTACCATTATTCAATTAAGATGTCTCCATTTGAAGCATTGTATGGCACCAAACCTCCAGCAGTCGTAGATTACGTACATGGATCATCCAAAGTAGCCAAAGTGGATGATTGGTTCCAACAAAGGCAGTCTACACTCACCATCCTCAAAGAGAATTTAGTCCAAGCACAGAATCGTATGAAACAACAACAAGACTTGCACCGATCAGAGAGAACTTTTAATATAGGTGATTGGGTGTTCCTAAAGTTGCAACCTTACAAACAATCCTCGTTAAGGATAAAGTCCAGCCAAAAGTTGGCTCCACGATTCTATGGTCCCTACAAAATTGTGCGCCGCATTGGAGAAGTAGCCTATCAATTAGAGCTACCTACATCATCACGAATACACCCGGTATTTCATGTTTCATGTCTCAAAAAAGTAATTGGTCAGAAAGTACAAAGTCAATCAGACTTACCAGTGCTCGATGAGGAAGGACGCATACATCTCCAACCTGAAGATATACTACAACATAGAATCCGAAGACTGAGATCACGTCAGATTCAAGAATTTCTCATTAAATGGCAGGATTTACCGAGAGGAGGATGCCACATGGGAACCTGAAAGTATCTTCCAGACATTTCCAGCTTTGAGGACAAAGCTTTCCGAGGAGGGGAGTCATGTTACACTCCAAACATAGTCTACGTCGGCTATGATTTCCAAGCGTGTAAAATTTAGTATATATGGTTTCACAATAGTTTAATTGTAATGATCAATCTATTTTTTTAATTCTTCATCTGCGTCTTCGCATTTAGCCTATACGGCGAGGGTGTGCCCACCTCAAGTGGCAATTGAATTATTTTTATTTCTTCCGTTTTAATTCTTCTTCGGCATATTTAATTCGTCATTCTATTTTCGAAATCTCTGTGTGTAAATTTAAATTGTGCAGAATGATAGTTAAATCCTTCCATTTTTCTTCAAAAACATGTACTCTATATCCATAGCAACATTCCATTGTGGCTCATTAAGGGCATATTGTATTATGGTGGGTTCATGCTTATCAAGTGAAGACATAAAAATCCTATTATCATCCACTTCCATATTCTCTATTTCTCTCTCTGGATCTACAAAAAGCTCCTCAACATATTGACAAAGATCAACCTCAGTAGTCTTTGTTGCAGCTTTCTCTTGTCGAGTCATATTGTGAGTACCAGGTCTATTAAAGTTATATCTAGTGGTATGGATATCTTTGAGTCTTTGATAGTACCTGTATACCACTTAGGAATATTTTTTTGTAGTGAAGAAGAAGAAAGTGACTTCTCAACCTTAGACTTCTCAAAATTAAGGTATACATTGGATGTGTTTTGTGATGTGAAAGCTTCATCAAAAACAACATCTCTATTGATATGAATCTTCTTGTTCAAAGGATAAATCAACCGATAACCCTTAGAATGCTCATCATATCCAAGAAGAACACATTGCAAGGTCTTCTCATCTAGCTTCTTCCTTTTTTATTTTGGTATGTGCATAAAAGTATTACATCCAAAAATATGTAGATGAGAGATGGAGGGTTTTTGACCACTCCATGATTCTTGTGGAGTTATTCCCTTTAGGGCCTTTGTGGATGCCCTATTCAATAGGTATACTATTTTGGTGACAAATTCTACCCAAAATTTTTTCTCTAGATGGGCTCCTGTTAGAATACAATGAACCATTTCCATGATAGAACGGTTTCTCTGCTCAATGTGGAGTATAAGAAATAGTGAGCTATCTCTTGATTCCATGTGTAGTCAAATATGAGGAAAATACCTTAGAGGTGAACTCCCCCCTTAATCTAAGTGGAGGGTCCTTATAAAATTTCCTAACTCCTTCTTAATAGATTTCTTGAATTGCTGGAAGTAACCAAAAGATTCTAATTTTAGATGAAAAAATAAAACCCACATCTTCCATGATTAGTAATCTATAAAAAATTGAAAGTACCTCTTTTCCCCATAACTATTTGGTGTGAAAGGATCACACATATCAATGTGAATTAACTCCAAAGGTTTTTTTGCTCATGAAGAGATCTTTTTAAATGGTACTCTATGTTGCTTCCTTGCTAAGAAATCAGAGCACACTGGAAATATAGAGGAAAGGGAGGGAAGGCCCTTTACCATATCATATTTACTTAGCTCAAGTAAATATCCGAACTTAGATACCCGTATCTCTTGTACCAAAGTGAAGTTGCCTCCTTTGTAGAGACTGCCATGGCAACATGAGGGGTGGAGATAACATCTAATGCAAACAAGCCATGCTTGTATGAAGCTATTACGATGTCTTTATCCCTCATGGTGATAAAGCAACACTTATTTCCATCCTAAACATGAAAATCAACAACCATATCCTTATCCAAAATTTGAGGGACTAAAAATGAATTGTTCTCCAATCCTGGAACATATAGGACTATGTCAATATGACATATTCCATCTGTAAGGGTGATGAAAACTATGCCCTCACCCTAAAACTGGTAGGTCTTATCATCAAAAATAGTTACTGGTTTTCCTACCTTGGCTTCAAATGTCTCAAACGATGACTTGTCACCAGTCATGTGTTTACTAGTGCCAGAATCAATATACCACACATGATCCTTCTACTTAGAAGCTGTGTTAGTCATGAGTACCTTGTGTACCCATTCATAATATGAGCCTGATTCTTCAAAAACAACATTTACCTTGGGTTTCTTATTTTTATTTTGTGGTTTGTTATGGCCCTTATTCTTAGGTTGTTTATTCTTGTACCAACACCAATTGGTTTCATGGGTATATTTCTCACAAATTTTATAATATCTCTTCATTTTTTGAGGTTGTTTTCCCTTAGAATCCTTGGAAGAAGATCCTCCCTTCTAAAAATTACCTTTCTTCTTAGAACCCTTCTTGTTGGAATAGAGGGTTGTATTAGAAGCTTCATCTTTTTGAAGTTGAATGGCCTCCTCATTCTGAAGCATATTGACCAACTCCACAAAGGTAACTTGTCATTGTGAAACTTGAAGGGAATTTACCATCATTCTACATGAATTAGGTAAAGCTCTCAAAATAACTAAAGTAATGAGATTATCCTCTATAGTTTCTCCCATAGAATTCAACTTTGACTTCAAATCAGCCACTATGCAAAGAAATAGCTCAATTGTCTCTCCATAACTCATACTTAAACTGTGAATTTATGATTGAATGTGAAGAATGGTGGAATAATTCTTACCCTCATAGATGGTATTAAGGGCATCCCATGCCTCTTTACCATATTTTGTGTCAGCTATGTGAGGTTTAACTTCATTTGAAACAACAAGCAAGATGAGCACTCTTGCTTTACTATATTTCTTGTCAAATGCAATATGATCTGTAGTTGGTGTTGTAGGTTGAGTTATCATGTCAGCTGGTGATTTAGGTCTTGTTGTCATGCCAAAAACAACATCCCATAAATCTTCCATTTGTATAATAGCCTTCATTTTTGTTTTCCATGGTGTATAATTGGAACCTTTTAGTAATTGAGTGTCTATCAGATACTTGTGTTTAATGACCATAATAAATATTCCTTATATCACCAAATGGTCCCCCTTTCTTTATACCTGTCAGGCATTTATACCAAACCTCTTGATATACCCACCCTTATGTGAGGGAGACTATAGGTACATGAGAGCAGAATGATAAGTGGTACATAGATGGTACAAAAAAGGAATCATTTTGTTTATGACACCTACCATAGAAGGTCTTTCCTCATGTGTGGGGTGTAACTTGCCCTAAACACTTTGGATAGACACTTCATCAAGATTTATGTCTAATAATAATAATGATTAGGGTAGTGAATGGAGTGAAAAATAACAAAATGACAAACTTATATATCCTTGTTGATTTATAGAGAATAATCTTAGACGTCATTGTTGTAGCTATGTTAGGCGATAGATACAATAGCCAAAAGAAAAAAAACTTTACTTGTAAGTGTGGGCCAGAGGTACCGTGTATACCAAACACTACTGTGCAAATAAATTGCATGGATGGGTTCAATTTTTGGGGACTTATTATGCTTGATTTTTAAACTTTATGATGTAGTGCAAAAATAATAATGGAAATGTAAATGCAGCATACAAAAAAAAGTGCCCACAAAAAATTGAAAATTTAGGTGTCGGTTTCCACCGAAAATGCACCTAATTACAATGCCAAATTGCTTTTCAAAATTGAAAAATCACTCTCTATTCCCCCTCTTTCATCCTAATTTGCAATAAAATGACAGTAAAATGCCCCCCCCCTAATTTTGCAAAGATAGAATAGGATGAAAAATGTATTTGGGTGTGTTTTTCAAAGGTATTTAAAATTATTATTTTGAAAGCAAAATATAATTTTAATGAAAATATTTTATATTAATTAAATATAAAAAATTTCTTAACTAAATTTATAGAAAAAATAATTAAGAAAAATTATTTCATTAATAAAAAAAATCATTAAAAAATAAAATGCTTAACAAAATAAAATAATCAAAAAATACCTTTGGGGGTTCGATGGGTTTTGAACCCCCGACCTTGTAGTCTACAGTGCCTTAGCGCTCGGCATCCAACTGGTTGAGCTACCTGCTTCGATGAGAGTAAAATGGGAAGATCCCCTATTTATCTACTCCTTAGGCTATAGGAGTGGGTGGCACACCGATCGGCCACATCTTTCCTCCATCGACAATACTCCTACGAGTAGGCAACAACTCTCCTTCGAGTGGGGGCACAATGTTCTCCTCCACCGAGTGGCTGCACATCACTAAGGAACATGCAATGCAATTTTTTTTTTTTAATTTCACTAAAACTCCTCTCAAAATAGGTAATAGTCGTGTGACCAAATCATAGAAACTCCTCAAGTCATCAGAAATTGCATCTTGGCCGACACACGACCAAAGAGATCACTTAGTCATGGGATATTGGAGATTGAAATAGTGGATCAAAGTGTAGTGGGAGAAAAAATTAATGCAAGGGTTTTGGAATGCAATGCACATTCAAAAATATTAGCAGCCTATGACTAGGATGATACATGACCGTCCACTACAAGAGATTGAACCAAAATTTTGCATAACTTTTATTATTAAACATGAACCATTCACCAATATGCAGAAATATCAAATCATTCATCCACAATACATTATCCACAATAACAATCCACAAATGAGAGAGAGATAGATAATACCCTTAAGGTAGGGCAACACCAATAATAATCCTTAAGGAAGGAATAACTCCACAAGATCTCCCAAGATGAGAGGCCACTTCGTGGGCACGACGATTACATAAGATTCTTCTTCAATGATATGAATATCCTTACAATGACAAATATCTCTTCTTTATATATCCATATTCTTATTCTACTTTGGAGATCCTACTACTAATATTATATTATATTAAAATATAATATAATATTATAATACAATCAACCTTGGGTTATGTGTGGCCCATGCCAACCCTTATACAATATAATAATATATCCCCAAATATCTATTCCTAGGTACCCTACCATGCCACCCTCCTTACAAATGTTTCGTCCTCGAAACATATGAAGAAACCTGATAGTATGATTTGCTAAGCAATGTTAGCAATTGGTACCAATCTCGCTCATCCATCCATCCAAGTGAAACCCGATGATGCTGGTACACCATTTTGTTACTTGAGTATCCAAATCTGCTTTGTTGGCTCCACGCTTCTGCTGCTGTATTTTGATAACTTGAATGATGGGTCCACTTGTTCCTTGATGCCGATGAACCATGCTGAAAACCATGATCACTATGCTTTCTTTGCCAAACACTCGCCATAGTTGGTGCCCTGCTGATTACATGTAGAACCATAATATTGTTGCCTTGAACCATGCCTCCAATATTGTTTCCGCTCATGGTGGTGTGGATGGCGATATGGTGCAACCTTTACTTGATGTTCTACCTTCTTTGACTTTTCAACCTTTGGCTTCATTGTTTTAAATTCTTCTACACCTTGTTCTTTCATGTTATCTTTGTTTGGTGTGTCCTTGTGCTCTTCTATCAAATATTCCTTGGACTCGTTGCTCGCTATCGCCTTCTTGGATTCTTGTTTCATGTTCTTCAATTTGTTCTTCTACAACCACTTCTTGATTTTCCTTGTATCCTTGCTCCTCAAGCTGAGAAATATCCTGCAATGTTATTTCCACTGAATTAGTTACTGCTACTTCTTTCATGGACTCTGTTGCTACTATTGCCTTCTTGGATTCTGTTTCATGTTCTTCAATTTGTTCTTCTACAACCACTTCTTGATTTTCCTTGTATCCTTGCTCCTCAAGCTGAGAAATATCCTGCAATGTTATCTTCTTTTTTCTGTACCATAACTTCATAAACTTCTTTTGCACATTAATGTTAATAGTACCCAAAGAATCTAACCAAGGATAACCAAGAACAATATCCTCATCATCCATCTCAATAGCATAGAAATCTGAATGTAAAACATATTTATCCATGGTGATCTTCAAATCTTCAAAAATCTGAACATGCTCACCCTCTAGTTGTATGTCCTTAATTTTTGTTGCTTGAACTTGCAACTTCTTAGCCAAAGCAATATTAATAAAATTAAATCTGCTACCAGGGTCAATGGAAATAATAACCTGCTCCTTTTGAATGCTTCCAGGAACCTGCAAAATAGACTTTTTAGATTCAAACAAATTCCTTTGTCCATTTTCTAATTTATCTTCTACCAAAGGTATGGTTTCCTTTGTCTGCATATTGACATCTTGTTTATCTTCCCTGACCTTTTCCTCTTTCTTCTTGAGTAATTTGATTTCTTTTTCATAGTCTTCATTTTGTTTCTTGAAAACTTCCCATTCTCCTTTTATTGTATTTCGCTCATTTTGAGTTTCCTGTAGTTTCTTTTCAAGGTCTTCGATGAAATTTATTATGCGATCTACATAATATGGGTCCCATTTAATCAAGAATGCATGCTCTATTTCATCCCAAGTGTATTCATTATTCCTTTCTTCACAAAACTTTATCCACCAAAACAAAGCTTTCCCTTGAAGACATATACCAAGCATGGGTTTCCCCCATGAGACATTACAATATAGAGATCTAAAATTTTTCCACCATTCTCTAGCATCAATATCATCTTCTCCAGAAAAACTTTGGAGTACCATTGTTCATGCCCTAATGCAACTAGGGTTTTTTTGATAATAAATATCATGCCCTAATGCAAACTAGGGTTTTATGGAAAAAAATATATCTTCCCACCAAGTTGAAGCTAAAAATCCCATAGACAACTACATCTGCAATTTTTCTTCCAAACAAAATAAAGTGCAACTGATTTGCTTACCCGAACTAAACAAATTGTCTTTTGAAAAATTCGCGACTTGAAAATTCGTCACTACCCTTGTTCCAGATGGCTGACTTCAAAAGGTTGTATCTCCATCAATACTGCTCGGATTCCTTCATATGACCACTCATTTTAAAGCTCTTCAAATGCTGCACAATCTGATCCAATAATCGCCTCAATCGGATTAACTGTCGCAAAGATATGGCTTCTGAAAGATGAGACATTTTTCCAAAAAAAATCTGCAAAATTCGTCACTATCCTTGTTCTGGATACTAACTTCAAAAGGTCGTAACTCCCTCAATACTGCTCAGATTCCATCATATGACCACTCATTTTAAAGCTCTTCAAATTCTGCACAATCTGATCCAAGAATCACCTAAATCGAATAAACTTGTGCAGAGATATGGCTCCTGAAAGATGAGATGTTTTTCCAAAAAAAATTGCCCTAATTCTAGGGTTTCACACAAAAATTCCCACTTTGCCAAAATCGTTGCTCTGATACCACTTGTTGCATAACTTTTATTATTAAACATGAACCATTCACCAATATGCAGAAATATCAAATCATTCATCCACAATACATTATCCACAATAACAATCCACAAATGAGAGAGAGATAGATAATACCCTTAAGGTAGGGCAACACCAATAATAATCCTTAAGGAAGGAATAACTCCACAAGATCTCCCAAGATGAGAGGCCACTTCGTGGGCACGACGATTACATAAGATTCTTCTTCAATGATATGAATATCCTTACAATGACAAATATCTCTTCTTTATATATCCATATTCTTATTCTACTTTGGAGAGCCTACTACTAATATTATATTATATTAAAATATAATATAATATTATAATACAATCAACCTTGGGTTATGTGTGGCCCATGCCAACCCTTATACAATATAATAATATATCCCCAAATATCTATTCCTAGGTACCCTACCACAAAACCTCATCTAAATCTCATGAAATCGGTTTGCAAATACTGAGCTAAATCATAGAAGATGTGTGGATTCAGGTCAAATGTAAACTTATTCTATAGAATATCGAACCAAAAAAAACATAAAATTATTATGCAAATCATCATAGGCTGCAAACATGCCATGATCGTCATCGCAGTGCTCAAATGTGCTACAAAAATTTGTGTTAAAAATTTCTGCAATTTACTGGTTTTATGTTCTGTGTCTGCATTGACAAAAAAAAAAAATTCACCACTGTCATCTTTTTTGGTGAGGATTCTAACGTTAGTCTCATGAAATATCACTACTTGACACTGTAAAGTAGAAATAAAATATATAAAAAAATTACTTGTAGAACAATAAATTGTCATCTATTAATTTTTGCATAACAATAATATAGTTATCGTAGACTTTCTTATCACCGAAAATTCTAGCAAACAATTTTTTTCACACTACACTTTTATCCCACATGCAGGAGGTGTAAGAGAATTGCAGGATTTAAAAAAAAAGGTTTGTAGATAACTTTATGTCCATCGTAGGGTGGAGGATCTCTACATTTAACCTTTGTTTCTTGCCTAGCCATGATAGCCATGTAAGCTATCTAATCTTACAATTTAATGATGTCTAATTGCATCTCACTAGGTTTTGGTCCATATAGACTATGTCTCATAGTCGTCCAGTCAGATCCACCAACTGTTCACAACTGCGTCAAATCTAGTCCTTGATCTGAGTGCCTAGTGAGTGTACCTCTAGAATTGTGCTTGGGCTAGGTCAAACTAGTAGGATGTCAAACTACAAAATGAGCCTCAATAAAGCAATTTCTCTGATACCATATTAGGTAAGAAATCAATGAGAAATTTCATTTATATGCAAAATAATATATAATACATCAATGCCAACAATAGCCCATATTAACGGATCTCCAAACCTAGCTTAGAAAATACGCTAACAAGGCTAACAATAATATGTGATATAATAATATATTCTAACCATATTAGTTAGCATGAAATAATGAAATAACAACTAGATACGCTAACATATTTTTGATTATTTACCAATAATTCTTGTGATTCATGTTATTGTTATTAATTTAATTATTTAATTTAATAATAAAAACATTGAGGTTTTATCAGGTCACACCAACATTTTTAAGGTTGAATGACATAAATTTATAGCAAAATGTTCCCTATTGTGTGGTAAAGGTTATCTTATGGTAATCTTTGGGTTTGATCCAAATATGATTATAGCCTAAAAATTCATCCATAAGGGATAACATCTCATGACCAGTAGTTGCATCTACTAGAGCATCAATGTTAGGTAATAGGAACACATCCTTGGGCATTGCTTTATTTAAATCTGTAAAATTCGTGCATATATGGATCTTCCCATCAGGTTTACCTATGGGTACAATGTTAGATACCCATTTTGAATAGTCGATGGGTTGAATAAATTCCACATCCAATAATTTTTGTAACTCGTTTTTCATCATTAAGGTGATTTTTGGGTGTATATTTTTTACCTTTTGCTTGACCGACTTCATAGTGGGGTCTAGAGTAAGGTTATGTGTAACCAAATTTGGATCTAAACTCGGCAAGTCCTTGTATGACCAATCAAATATGTTAGACTTTTCTGTCAAAAGAGGTATGAGGATGGCATGCTCTTTAGGAGATAGACTCTCTCTAAATTTGACTTTCTTAGGATGGTTAGGATCATTGCTAATATCCACATTGAAAGTCTCCTCAATTGACATGTGGGATCCCTCCTCAAGTTGATGAGGTGTAGGGATCAAGTGGATGTCATATGTTGGGTTTGGATGATCTATCATATCATATTTGACCTCAGTATTATAGATATCTTGAGTATGACCTGGAGCACAATGAAACAATTATAGCATTTCTTCAAATGGGAAGTACTCCTTAGGCGATTATGGTGATGTGATGTGATCAAAGTCAATGGCCTCAAGGTTGAGGTGCAATGGCTTTGGAGGGTCACTAGGATTGTGGAGAGGTGTGGTTAAGTTAATGGAAATAATGTTGATGTATGGTTGGTGATTTCCATTACTTCTTGGGTAGGGCCTATCGATTATTTATTGCTCTAGATGTAGATTAGAAGGCATTAGGATATTTGAGTCTACTCTAGGAGTAGATAGGATAATTGGATCCTTAAGAGGGAGTAACTACCTCCAATTATATGGAGGAAACACCCTATTATAGATGTCATATATGTCAACAAGGGGTCTAATCAGTTCAATATCTCTTATATAGTTATTAACATGATGAAAGTATGCAATTTATATTTCATCCTCATACTCATCATCTTCATCCACCTAATCATATTTAGGAATATCTTTGAGTTTTGATTCCTCTTCTTGATTGGTCTCATGATATGATTCAAGGAGCTCTATGGTGACCATTGTGATTGGGAGATGATCCCTCAGTAAATGATAAGGACTAGGGTCAGCGTATTCATTCTCATAAATTTCCTCCCTAAATCCTAAGCTTAGGCATTCTAGGAAACTAGCCAACAACTCATACGACATGCAGATGGAATATCCTAAACCAAATTTATCCATAGGCAATTGATATTGCAATAGATAAGGAATTCTTTGGCCCTGATCATATTTACCTAAGCCATTACCATGCCAATGGAAATGGTATAAGTATCTCAGAGAAAGGATTCGATATATAGTATATGTTTCCTCTAAATGGTTCATTATTGTGATTGATAATAGGATCTTTATCTATGGATTGGTTGAAACCTTCATATATGAAATTTGTCTAGTTGGGTGGTATTCCTAGGGGTAGCACCATTCCAATGGGAAATGAAGGAGCACAAGGTCTCCTTGTGTCTTACATGCACTCAATAATTGGTGTAAAAGTGACATTTTGAACCAAATATTCAATGAGCCTGGGGTTGACTAAGTGAATAGTCACTTGGGATGTGGATGATGATGTAGATGAGGTAGGAGATGTAGGTTGAGGTATGTTCTCCTTTATTTTATGCAACTCTTCCTCTTCCATAGAAATAGGATTCTCTATCATAGAGATGTTAAGGATGACCTCTAGAGTGTCTACCATGGGCACCTTCAACTTTTGTTTGATATGAGTATCAGATGACAATGAAGGAATGTTAGAAGTAGCCAATGGTTTAGGTGGAGGTGGAGGTAATGAGGTGGATGGATCAACATGTGCTAATTTTTGTTGGTGCTTTGGACGCTTGATGGGAAAACTAGGTCTAATATCCAGATGCGTTGATAGTAAGATAAAATCCCTTAGATTGCTAACTTGATTTACATATTTAAATGGTTCATCATCTGACAAGAAAGCATGAACCTATCCTTAATGAAAATATTTAATACATTGATGTAAAATAGAAGGAACACATTTCATGTCTCAGATCTAGGGAAAACCACGCAATATTTTATATTGCATTGCTCCTTCTAACACATGGCATAATACTGAAATGGTTTTTAGTCCAACCTGAATAGGCAAGACTATAGTTCCAATTGTTGAGCATAATGCATCATTGAATGCTTACAATACAAAATTAGATGCCACTAAGTGTGATATTTGAATACTTAGATGTTCTAAAGTATTCGTCATTATTATGTTGATCGATGACATTGTATCTATCAACACTTGCTTGTATGGTATCTTATTGATTGAAGCGATTATGTGTAACAGAGGATCCGCTACGTTGGTTGGTACCTATTTAATTTCATGGTCATAGAATGTTACCATAAGCTCTTTATAATTTTGGACATGCCCTAAAAAATTGGTAAATGCATCAAGATCTTAGGTTTGAAGCTTGATGGATTTTATAATATCCATAAGCGCTTCCCTATGTCTAGGAGATTACTAAATAAGATTGTAAATGGAGAGCTTAGCTAATGTCATCTACAAACTCTGGGTAAGCCTATTTATGATGGTTATCATTGGTGGAGGTGATGGACTTGGAAGTAGGTTTTGAACTAGCAAGGTTTGAGGTGTAGAAGGTATTTGAATGGAAGCTATAGGCGACTCTACTTGATTGTACCTTCTATTTTGTATTATTATATTTATCATACCTGAAAACCCATGTGTGGGTGGATATGTATGTATCACATTGACCTGCCCTATTTGGTTTCCCTTGACCTCATGGGTGGAAAAAGATATTTGAAAATACCCATCTATTGATTATCAGGAGCAAGAGGGTCGTCAATCTGCAATTGGTTTTTATCTAACATGTTTTGTACTAGGTTTTTGAATTCATAGCACATTTGTATATCATATCCATTTTGACAATGATAAAAACAATATAAATCCTTTCTGCTCCCCTTAGATTTTGTGTGGGCAGGATCTACCAAGAATATTATAGATAAGGTAATCACATTGGCCTTGCATAATCTATTGAAAAGAGATGCTAAAGACTCAATTAGTAGCATCTATGTGCAATGTGGATGACATTTCTTATCCTACACTTATTTTATTTGGCACTAATTATTGTACTACACTGGAGGGGGTTGAGCCTGATAATTAGGCTATTGTGGCACTTTCTCCACTTTAGGAATATTTAACACAATTTGATTTACTAGATATGGTTTTTTTTTATGGTGATTGTTACATGGATTTTTGTTCCACTTCTTTTTGTGGAGTTTTATGTCTCCCTCCTAGACCTTAATATCCTCAATAAATTTAGCTTACACCAAATCCTCTTCGAATATTTGATACTATTGCAACTATAAGAGAAGTGATATGTACTTTGAGCAACTTTTTATAAACATCCATGTCAGTTCTAAAATAGGTACAGTGAAAGTAATTTTGACATTATTTTTACCATCTTTTTACATAGTCCATAACTGGCTCATCATTGAATTGATGTAAGTTTTATAAGTCAATTAAATTAACCTTCTTTTTTATGCCAAAGGAGAAGCATTCTAGAAATGCGTTAACTAGCTATTTAAAGCTACAGATGCTATGTCACAATAATTGATTATACCACTCTAAAGCTACACCAGAGAGTGTTATCACAAATGTTATCAACAACAAATCATCATTATCTTGTAACTGAAAACACAAGTTCATAAAAATTATGACATGCTCTTGAGCATCATCATCTCCTCTAAATTTATCTAGTTTATGTGTTTTAAAATGCTTTGGATAAGTAATACAAGGAACTAATGTATTGAAGGGTTGATTGTATAATATGCAAAATGTTAACTTTTGGTAACCTGGTCCTTTCTTTTCTAGTGATTGAATTCACTCTATAAGGACCTTGTATGCCTGAGATGAAATAATCTCATTCTCTTGAAGTGGTCTCCTAGAAGGAGGAGGTGGAAGGTTCTTGTTTGACTGAGGTGGTAATTGGAGGATTGTAATCATTTGCCACATCCTCACAAAGCAACTTAGGATACACTTTATCCTAGTCATCTGGTTCTATCTCTTTGTATGCCTCATATTCTAGCATATTTAGCACTTGATGCTATCTTGGTTGAGACTGAAGAATAGAGGTAGGAGGAGGATGGTTTTTGGCTAGCCTAGAAGGCAAATCCTAATGTTACATTGTGCACCTTGTGTTAAGTTATTTCCAGTAAGTTCTAGGCATGGTAATTTCATCATAGGATACCCTATGTGATTGCTCCTTATGCAATCTCTATTCTAGAATTCTCTCTTCACATAGCCTATGCTCATACAACCACTGGTGGTGTAGCCTTTTTTGCTCTACATGTTCATGATCTATATGCTCTCACTCTTTATGCAAATAATCCAACTATGATTGGAGTAACTACTATTTTTTATTGGTATTTGGCCTAGGCAACCAATATTTTTGATCAATTATATGAGATCTATGAGTTCTCATCTCAATACAAGGGGACTATGCATAAAATAATGATAAAATGCTTATAAATACTGAAATAAAAACATGAAATAATAATGAAACACATGTAATATATGATAAAAAATAAACTACAATACAAAGAAAATAAAATCTATGTCTAAAATGCAGGAAATTACAAATCAAACCCTAGTCATTATCATCCAGAGTAGTTGGTTCTACTAGCTGCTATCAAATTTAGTAGCTAAGCCTATAGGTCACTATCGAATACAACAACCATGAGAAAATTATTCTACCCTCTAAATCTCTAGTTTAAAATAAATCAATTCAGTTACGGAATTGATGTTCAAGGGTTGCTTGTGCCTTGGCACATGGTTTTATGATGGAATTGATGTTGCTATGTTTGAATTTGATCCTTGGAAATCAAGTTGTTCTCTTCAAAATTTGGTAGCCTCCATTGGTGGAAAAGTAGATGGTATTGTGCAATTGGATAGAGCTTCACTATGCCTCAGAGGGATGTTGATTCTCTCTTCAAACCGGTAGATATTTGCTATGGCAATCACACATCAATTTCTCTAAGGTTTGCTCTTCAAAATTGGGGTCTTAAATAGACTCCCAAAATCCTTGCTCTAGCTTCATGGAGAAGCCAAGAACAAGAATTGGTTATGCCTAGGTAGTTGATATGAGACTTCTAAAATCTTCTATTTTCCCAACTGATCAAGAATCGGTTATGCTTTCAAATAAAATTTTATTGATTCAAGGGTCGAGTTAGTTACAGAGCTAGCTACTATTGACCAAGGTAGATAGGGAGCTAGCCACTATCATCATTAGTGGCTAGGTATATAACTACTATCACCATCAATGGCTAGGGATCTAGCCACTATCACTGTTAGTGGCTAGGGAGCTAGTCGTTATCGTCGTCAGCGGCTAGGGAGCTAGCTGCTATCACCATCAGTGACTAAGGCTAACTATGACTAGATTGCCCCATATGAGAAGTTAGAACCATTTATAAGTCTTGCAAAGGTACAAAATAATTCATATGACCTAAAGAGGTGTCCATATGAGTATTCTCCTAAATATGACATATTTTAGGTGTCTACAGATACCCATTTTTAGTATGCATTATGGGAAAACACAATGCTGAGCAAAAATAAATAACCTAACATCATATTATAGGTTGATTTATTTTCATTTATATGGTCAAAATTAGATACCCCAATCATGGAAAGAGCATACATCATTGAATAATTACCTTCAATGAGTTGAAGAACTTGATTTTGGTAAGATTAAATCAAAATCCTAACCTTAGCGGTAATTAGGAGATAAGCTTAATTCTACTCCTAGCCTTGGTGACAATTAGGAGATAAGCTTACTGGTTTACTTGAATTTTCTTTTGATATTTTATTTATTTACCCCAAGAAAGGAGGTTGCATGATTGTCTTTGAAAACAATTCTTGAATGAATGCACTTAGCAATGATTGAGAGTTTAATTGTTGATTTTGATTATTAATTTTGTTATTATGACTACCCCCTCAAGCGATGAGTCGATGAGGAAATGGAAAGTTATGAAAGTGATGAGTCACTTGACTAGGATTATTGATGTGGATAATTCAATATGATTGCATTTTTTGTAAGGTATGTCCTATTATAGCTATGATTTCAACCATTAATAGTAATTGTACATCTCTATCCCATGGAGAAGTACAACCACAATGGCCTTCTTAGTAAATCGAGATGATAGAAATTCAATTTACAATGGGATGAATCACTATGTTTGATGATATGATAAAATTTCATAGAATAAAGGAAATAAATACCTCATTCCCGTGGAGTAGTCCAGCTACAATGGCCTTCTTGGGAAGTGAAGTGAATACATTTCAAATCCTCGATGAATAATTTGGTTCAAATGGCATTATGGTAATTTACTCATCTTGTTGGATTACATGGAGCACAAGTCACTACAACTACTAAAACTACCAAGTGTATAGAGTAAATAACTGGATAAAGGCATATCCAAAATTTTATTGTTATTTGATTTTTTTTAATTTTACAATTTTTGAGAATTTTGGACTAGTAGATATGCTTTGATGTTTGTGGATGCATTTATGGATGCAATACCTAGATGATGATGTGATTATTCTTATATGTATAAAATGTAATAATGACATGCACTAGCCAGATGATATATGTATTATTATATGCCATGATCTATATGTGTAGGTGCACTATTATGTATGCATATATGGTTGCAGTGATGTATGGTTATTGCATGCTAACATTATTTCAATTTTTGATGCATTTAATCTATGTGATATGTGCTATAATATATGATGCATGTAATGCATTAATTACATGACGATGATCTAATGCAAATGAAATTGTATGCTTTAATCACGTAAAACATAGAGAATGAATGTAATATGTGTTTAACATACTACTGGATGACACCATAGAATGTATGAAAATCATGAATGAAAATGGTAATTCTTATCATAATAATTAATCATTTAGGCATCCATATGTAAAATGAGATGATGTGAGATGTATGGGATTTCCTTATAAGCTTCTGTAGATTAAAAGATATGCACAAAATAGTCATTGGCCATCTAAATATCATTGTTGATATCCATCTAGTATCTATCCTATTTCATGAACACCCCATAATAAAAAAAAGTTCACAAAGAAAATTGTGTATGATTGATGAGATGATTTGTTGCTATAAAGGATTTTTGAGGTTTTCCATGAGACTCAAACACCCTAGTTGATTAATTAAAAGTTGTATAATTACTATATAGAACTCCTGAAAGATAAAAATGTTTATTATGAAGACCCAAATATTCATCATCCCTATGTGTGCAAGTGAATATATTAGATGAGACATAAGACTACCTCATTTCTAGGTGGGATTCATTCATCCCATTTTTTTAATGAGGATCACCGTATTCTCACCATGATTCTAATTTTAGATGTAGTTGGACTAGACTACTAGGTAATATAGGCCACCAAAAGCTAGCTCATTTGTAACTTGCTTAGAACTACCCCATTGCTATGCAGGATTCATTCAGCCCATTGCTATAATGGGGATCACTCAATGGTTTCAAAGTATTGACCAATCTAGAGATTCAATATATTCACCCCTTCTTTCCTTTTCATTATCTGGGATACTTGCTCATGCTTAGTGATGAAAATCACTGTTTATTTTTATTTTTATTTTATTTTATTTTTTTTGAGAAAGGGATTTGCTTTTTGCTTTGTTTTGTGAATTTTTTTATTTTGTATGAAAGCAAGGGATTTTTTTGGGTAGGGGGAGCTTGTCCTTTTTCCAATGATCAGTATCCTAGACCATGCACATCATAATATGAGCAAGTAAAAACCTTTTACTTAAGGTGAACTAGGACCACTTTGTAGTGTTCATATTTCCTTTTTCAAACTAGGATTATTAATGTTTAAAATTGTGATAGGATTTTGAGATATACAAGGTACTATCAAAACTAGACCTCATCTTCAAAATCAAAGATAAATTTATACAAAATATGAGAAGATCACTAGGTATGGCTGAATGATAAAAAAGCCCTAGGATATTCCTTATAGCAACTTATCGAGTTGTGTTTAAAAACACAATTACTCACAAGGAATAATAAATGATGATGAAGTAAGGATGCATGATTAGCATACGAACATGGTGTCATTTGTAATATTGTAAAAATAACCTATCCTAATGCAAGTGCAATGGATGCAAATTCCTAATGTAATACAATTAAATGAATGCATATGCAAAATAAAAATGCAATACCAAATGTAAATATTTTTGTATTTTTGATCTTTTGCAATTTTTTTGATTTATTGCTTTTGATTTGATTATACTTTTGGTGTTTTAAATTAATTTTGTGTTTTATGGAGTTTTTGCATTTTTTTAATTTTAAATATTTTGAATGTTTTTAAATTTTGTTATTTTATGATTTTTGTTTGTTTTTATGTTTTTAAGGGAAAGGTATGCTACCTTAGGTACCCCTAGTGTGTGTGCCACTCAATGAAAGTGAGGGAGGTGTGATACCTTTGGAGGTCTCACTTTGCTTTATTGATCGTGATGTGGATGATGGGGTAGTTGTGACACCTTGAAGAACCTTAATGCGAATTGTGTTTGATACACTATGATTGGCTTGGCTAGGGGGAGTAGTAGAAATTGACCCCCCCTATTGTGGCATCAAATTTTATGCAATGTCAATATCTCAATGATATGAAATGAGCGAAGATGAAATATTGGATGAAACCACAGGTTGCATAGATTGATTTAGATATTCTTGTTTTGTGTTACAACACTAATAATTCCCACAAAATCTTAGGGAGGTAGGTTGATATGCACCTGAGTAGGTTGCTCACCTTGATTGGTAGGTGCTATATTTGCTTCATGTGTGGACAAGGGGTCCTGGAATACTCCTATCTGAAGTTCTTGCCTCTCGATCATATCTTGTACTAAATATCTAAAGGGATAACATGTCTATATATCATGATTCCTTTGTCTATGGTACATGCAATATAGATTTTCCCTATGTACCTTTGATATATGCTTATTATATTTCAACGGGTGGTTCTTCGAAAGATTTATTTTTTGTGATTCACATAATCGATTAAAGATCGATGTTAATGCCTCTGGTAAATCAATATATTCTTGGGATGGCAAATGTTGGCCTTGTCCTTGATTCTATTGCATATTATTTTGGTCCAAAGGAGGCTAAGCTTGGTAATTATGCTACACTAGTAGTTGTGGTGGTGGAGCCTGGTTTGAGGATTCATGGATACTCAAAACAACTTGATTGATTAAGGCTGCTTTTTGTTGCATGTTGCCACATTTAATATTCTTTTTTGACCATTCCATTTTATGGAGTTGAGTATCACCCTCTTGGACCTTGATGTCCTTGATGACCTTGGTCCATGCCAAAGCCTCCTCAAATGTTTGATACTATTGTAATTGCAAGAGAAGCAAGATTTGTTTTGAAAAACTTATTGTAAACATCTGGGTGAGTTTTTGTTGAGAAGCAACACACCCCCACTAAAAAAATGAAATTCCATCCTTTGAAATTTTTGGTTTTCATTTTGCCGTAGGGACCCTCTTAATGTTTTTCAGGTTTTTATTCCAAATTTTGCTTGCCTCCTTCTTTTTCAAGTTTTGCATATTCCAAAGTTTTAAGTAGGCTTGCATATGGCTTTGATTTCAATTTAGAATTCATTTTTTTCAAATATTAGAATCATTTCTGAGCAAAGAAAATATTTCACTAATATGTAAAAAAATGCAGAATACAGATGAACAAAATCATTGGAGTCAACCTACATTTTTTGGAGAATTGGCAAAGTGGAAGTCACTTGGGAATGTCACGATTTTGTGACAATTTCCGTTTTTGGAAATGTCGCGATATCGTGACATTTTCCATTTTTGAAGCGTCGCGATATCGCGACGTGGTTTAATGAAAGGCGCAAGTCTTGGAAAACGTCGCGAAATCGTGACGTCATGAAATCGTGACATGGTTTATTTGAAAGGCGCAAGTCTTGGAAGACGTCGCGAAATCGCGACGTCACAAAATCGTGACGTCGCGAAATCATGACGTGGTTTATTTGAAAGGCGCAAGTCTTGGAAGACATCGCGAAATCGCGACGTGGTTTATTTGAAAGGCGCAAGTCTTGGAAGACGTCGTGAAATCATGACGTCACGAAATCGCGACGTCGCGAAATCATGACGTCACAAAATTGCGACGTCATGAAATTGCGACGTCACGAAATCGTGACGTGGTTTATTTGAAAGGCGCAAGTCTTGGAAGACATCACGAAATCGTGATGTCATGAAATCACGACGTGGTTTATTTGAAAGGCGCAAGTCTTGGAAGACGTCGCAAAATCGCAATGTCGTGAAATCACGACGTGGTTTATTTGAAAGGTGCAAGTCTTGGAAGACGTCGTGAAATCACGACGTCATGAAATCGCGACGTGGTTTATTTGAAAGGCGCAAGTCTTGGAAGACGTCGTGAAATCATGACGTCACAAAATCATGACGTGGTTTATTTGAAAGGCGCAAGTCTTGGAAAGCGTCACGATTTTGTGACACGTGTCAAAATAAATAAAGTCGACATATAATGAACATTAAGGTTTTAATTTAATAATATTAAAATACTAATCCTTGTTTGTCTTTTGCAGAAAGCGAGCTGGCAGTTGCATACTGGCAGAAGTAATGGCGAAAAAGACAAAATAAGCACGGATCAAGCGAAGGCCGTCAAATAGAAATGGGGGATGCCGAGAATTTTTGGTCCATCCAGATTTTATAGATCTGGCCGCAAAGAAACTTTACGGTGACTAAGCAGCTGCCCATTTGATGAAATATGTCGGCAATTAACCGAAAAATGAAAATATCTACACACAGTTACCGAAATTTTCCGATGGACGCATTTAACAGGAGAATTTATGGTGAAAGTAATGGCGTACAAAGAATTTAAATTCAGAGGCGGCTCTACGAAGATAAAATGTCAGAGAAACCAGTGACTCATCCGAATTTCTCTAAGAAATTAATGAGGCGCTCCCGACAGATGCACCAGAAAGATGAAGATACCTTCACATGCAGTGCCCATTTATGGAATATATCGACGATCGACCAGAAAATGAAGATATTTACTTGCAGTTATAGATGGATGAGAATAATATCGGATCATGCCTTCTCCATTTATGGCAAGTAAGCGCACTAAGATTTGTAGAGTGGTTAGGTTTTATCAAAACTCTATTTTAAAAGACCTTATATTGTAAAACCTGGGTAGTAGATTTTGAAGTGATAAGATTTAGGGTTTTGGAAGAAGATATTTCTAAAAAGATCAGGGTTTGTCCTGAGTCTATATATACTTCTTTCGGATGTAAATTCCGGAGGCGAAAACTTAGAATAAAAGGCTATTGGAGCAATTTCCTGCAAATCTTGTTTGAATGCTTTGTTCTGGACCTAGAGTTGGTGTGAGTTTCGTTTTCTGTGATAGCATGGCCAGGAGCCTAATCTCTTTTATATTGCGATAAGTTCATCTTCTTTTGTTTTTGTTTCATTAAGGTTTATTTAATTTATGTTGTAGATCTGTGTTATCAAAGATTGGGTATGCTATTAGGCTTCATTCTTTTTATTGTATGCTAGGGAAAATTATAGATTTAAGGTTCAGGCCTGTTCTAATTGCTCTGTCCTCACTGTGCGAGCTAAGCTACTGGTGAGAGATACCAATTTCAACCGACTTCCCTTCTGTTTATGATTTTTTGTTAGATCTATTTCATCTCTGTCTTATGCTCTTAGTGGAAAGTGATCTTAGAAAGCTGGACACTTTCCTCTTTGATTTGTTCTATTGTGAAGCTAACTAGTATAACTAAAATTGGTAGTTTTGGTTTTGTAGCTAAGTTAGGTAAACTTCTCTTTCTGCCCTACTCTACTCTCTCTGTTCCACCGATTGAATGATCCATTTTTATTTTCTTTAGAATTTGTCTTTTATTTAAAATTGCTAAAACATAAAGAGCTAGATCAAAGAACTGATTGTAAATCTGAGTGTCCACAAAGATAACCAATTCCAAAAACATTATTGAACAAGTCTAGAACCCGTTGTAAGGTAACAGATAGTCCACTTGAAACTATTCCAGAAGCGAAAAAGAGTGAATAGACATTTGACCCAACTCTGTAACTCACACCTTGGATATCCAACAAGATCCTAAAGTGAGTGGGATTTATCCCTTATAAGTGTTATCGGGTTTTCATGCTCATTCTTCACAGGGTGTGTATAAAAGTCGAACCAACATTTAAAATTGGCGCTAGAAGGAGGGCCGAACTTACGTTCTTAGTGCGCTTGGGTTGAGAAATATGATTGTATGTGGTATTTAACAAATATTGTGTTTTATCCAGAGTCTGGTAGCCTTTTTCCCTCCTCCTCAGCCTTTTAAAACTTGTTTGTTTGAGTTTTTGCCTAAACAACGAAACTCAACACCAACATTTAAAATTGGCGCTAGAAGGAGGGCCTGAAGTTCAGTAGTTTGTTAAGGATTGTAAGATTATAAGTTGCTTGTGAAAAGTTGGATTCCACTTATAGAGTAACAAGGTCCCATTCCAGAGCTGGAGAGCTCCTTGTGCCTGAGTTAGAAACTCCAAGAAGAAGCCCTCAAAAGGGCCAAGTCCTTGTCTGAAATAGTTTTGTCACCACTTGTAGTTACTCCAACTACAACTGAAAGTATCATCGTCAATCAAGTAGTAATGGCAAACTGGTTGGGTTCCACTACCTTAAATATCTCGGGTGCAGCCCATGACCTACCCAAAAATCTTGAGAGATATCTTCCCAGATACAAGCATGATGGAACTAGGACAGCAGAGGAACACCTAGTAGCATTCAAGAATGCTCTAAAATTGTTAAATGTACAACATGAAGATGTGGCTTGCAGATTGTTCCCATTCACTCTCCAGGAGGGAGCTTACGACTGGTTTCTAAATCTCACTAACGATTCTATTACCAGTTGGAATGACTTGGAAAAGGTTTTTGTATCGTAGTTTGGTGAAGTGATAGATCCCAGTGTATTATATCAACAATTTTTTGGTATTAAAAGAGAAATAAATGAATCTGTCAGATCTTACAATGTCAGATTTCAGAAGGCTTATGGTAGATTGACTTGTTATTATGTGCCAAATGCAGACCTGGCATTAGAAATTTTTAGGAATTCTCTAGATCCAATGACTTCTGTTTTCTTGAAAAGAGATGCCTCTATTACCAATCTAACAGAGGCTTATAAAGAATCTTTGGTTGTGGAAAGACAACTGGGACCTCAACCTCTGAATGCTCATCAAACTCCTTTTGTGACACAGGCTGCCCCTGTTTTCAATCCTGTACCACATCAGATGATGTTGCTAGTACATCAAACTCCACCATCAAGAAATCCATTGGTTGTAACACCTGCTAAAAATGTACAGAATCCGGATAAAGAATCTAATAACACAAGAGTTGAGGAAGTTTCAAGGGTGGTCCAAAAGTTGGCAAATGACTTTTTGACTTTCAAAAGGCAAGTGTCCATCGACGAAAACCCAAACAGATTTCCTTATCAACAAAACAGATTCACTCGGCCCCCATACGAACCCAATAAATATTATAAAGGTAAAGGGCATGATGTAAATATTTGTGACTTGGCTTTGCCTAACTGGTGCAGGATACATGCCACTTCTCAAGCACGGGGAATTGGATTGCTTGGAGTTCTGTAATGCCTTTGAAGCTCTATCTGGTGAGTTGGTTTCTCCTGAACATCAAAGAACTACGGATGCTCCAAGTTCATCCAAACATAGTGCAGCTATGGTGTTAGATTCTTTCACTTTCCCAGAAGAATCAGAGAATGTTGTGGAGCTACCCATGGATGAAGTGCAAGCCTTTCAATAGTACAGGAGGGACAACTACAACCTCAGAAATAGAAATCCGGAGCCCAACACTACATCTACCCCTCCGAACAACTCCCACAGTGTTCCTCCAGATCCATCTTCAAGCAATAACCCATCCCCACCCAAGGGAGGAAATCCGAGAGGACCAGATGCATTTGTCCCTCCACTCAATAAGGGATATAATATAGTGGAGGACATGAAGAAGATCAAAGCTAATATCACTCTCCATGAGTTAGCCCAAATTTTTGAACAAAGGGATAACCTTGATCAAAACATATTCTGAACCTACTACCAAACCTTTGGAAAAGGGAAAGAAGATGGCAAATGCAAATGTGGCCATGTATAAAGAGAAGACTGAAGTTTCGCCTTTTCTACTGACTGTCCGAATATTTGGGAAAAATTTACACAACTGTCTGGTAGATTCAGGTGCTTCATCCAATGTCATGCCTTTAGCCATCTGTCAGCAGTTGGGTTTGACCCCCATGAACTCCGAGATGAGAGTCGTCCAATTGGATAAGTCTGAGGTTAAAGTGGTAGGTGAACTTTAGAATATACACATCCAGCTAGCATCCGAGCCAAGAGCGCAGCACATAATTGACATTCAGGTGGTGGATATTCTTGTAGGATACGAAATGCTTCGAGCGGGGATTGGTCAAAATCCTTGAATGGGTATTTGGCTACCGATTTCTCGCATATGTGGTTACCCTGGAATGGTTTTGCAAATCAATTAAGAATCAACAGAGAACCAAGATATAAACTCATGATCACGAGTATAATGCCAAGAATGAGACTGTTAATCTTGTTGAGGGTTGTTATATCGGGGTTTATAATTTGACAACTACTCAAAAGGAGAAACCGGTTAAAGCTCACCAAGATCACAATAATGAAATTGGAATGCTTCATATTGATGGAGCTAGATCTAAGCAAGGTTTCGATACAGGGGTTGTTCTTAAAGGACCAAAAAATCAGACCGGTTTTATGTCTTATCGCTTGCAGTTTCCCTGCACGAATAATTTGGTAGAATATGAAGCATTAGTACCAGGATTAAAATTTGCTTTACATTACTTTGATCATGCAGATACGAAAGCTCGTGTGTTGGACTTGGTTGATTTGTAGGGTGGACGACTTCAAGCTGTGGAGCATTTTAGTCGACACCAAGAGACAGTCAAGCGTTGGCTTGACGAAAAGGCCAGGGTGAGCGCCTTCAATCGTGCAGACCTGGTGCTTCTATGGGACAAAGCCCAAGAAAAGAAAGGTAAACGCACAAAGCTGCAACCTCTATGGATAGGGCCATACCAGATTGTCGAGATCCTAGGTAATAATGCATTTCGTCTACAGGACCTTGAGGGTAATTTTTTGAACCTTCCTGTTAATGGTCAATACCTAAAGCATTATTTCTCAGTTGTTCCATCCAATGCATCGTTTGAGTAAATCACAAAGACATTGTAACATGTGTATATATTGTAAATAAGCTTTGAAGTAGTTTGTTTTTATTTTATTTTGTTTGATTTTAAAGTTCTATGTTTTATCCTTTGGGGTCTGTACAAAGTAGTTTTATTTTATTTTATTTTGTTTGATTTTAAAGTTTTGTGTTTTATCCTTTGGGGTCTGTACAAAGTAGTTTGTTTTTATTTTATTTTGTTTGTTTTTAAAGTTCTGTGTTTTATCCTTTGGGGTCTGTACAAATTTCTTTTAGCTTTTAAAGCTTTGTTTTTTTTAAGGTTTTGCCTGGGCAGAAAAGAAAGAATCAGCCTTTAAAAATTGTTTTTATTCTGAGTTCAAAATCTTGTGTTCATTTTGTTTTATTCTAATTAAGAGATAGTCTGCTTAAACTGAATAGTGGAACTATTTTGTTATTCAGAACAACAATAGAAAGATAATTGGATTTTGTGTCTTGCTTGCCACAATTATTTTAATTATAAAGAAACTACTATATTGTTGGGCTGAAGAAACTCCCAAGGAATCCAAGAAAAGTTGGTCGTAAGAGGGGACTCTGATTGTGAAATTGTTTAAGTGTCCAAAGAGGCTATCGGTACCCAGGCTTTCCAGATCGATGAAATATATAAAAAAAAAAATTAGCAAGGCATTCCAGATTTCGGTATATTTCAAAAGAGAGAGAGAGAAGGTGAAAGTTGAGCAAGACAACATAAAACTGGCACTCTTTTATTTCCCACAAAAAAAAAAAGAGAAGAAGTTATTGTAATGAAAGAGATAGCCAAGGCTCCAGAAGATGTTTTCTTTTACCAAGTTGTAGATACTACCTCATAGTTGTGGATCAGGGTCGTGAAAATCTAAAGAGTAACTCTGTCGGGGTTGTAAAAGGCTAAACTAGTAAACAGAGCCCTACTCGGTTTCCCCTTTCACAATCTAGAAAAGCTGATCAATCCAGAGTACAACATTCGAAGGCCCAATCATTCTTGAAGAAAGTTTTATACGCTTATAATTGCACATCGGAAATCTTCCTTAAGTGATTCAACCTAGTATGTCCTTGGGAAATTTTAACAACTATCAGGTAGTAGTTAAATTATTTTGAAGAATATTTGTGGCAAAGCATGGTACATGGTCTATATTGTTTTGAAACTAGAGTCTTGGATTCTAAAATAGTGCTACTATTTTACCCACAGATATCGCCATTTGTTGAGAAGCAACACACCCCCACTAAAAAAATGAAATTCCATCCTTTGAAATTTTTGGTTTTCATTTTGCCGTAGGGACCCTCTTAATGTTTTTCAGGTTTTTATTCCAAATTTTGCTTGCCTCCTTCTTTTTCAAGTTTTGCATATTCCAAAGTTTTAAGTAGGCTTGCATATGGCTTTGATTTCAATTTAGAATTCATTTTTTTCAAATATTAGAATCATTTATGAGCAAAGAAAATCTTTCACTAATATGTAAAAAAATGCAGAATACAGATGAACAAAATCATTGGAGTCAACCTACATTTTTTGGAGAATTGGCAAAGTGGAAGTCACTTGGGAATGTCACGATTTTGCGACAATTTTTGTTTTTGGAAACGTCGCGATATCGCGACATTTTCCATTTTTGGAAGCATCGCGATATCGCGACGTGGTTTAATGAAAGGCGCAAGTCTTGGAAAACATCACGAAATCGCGACATCGTGAAATCACGACGTGGTTTATTTGAAAGGCGCAAGTCTTGGAAGATGTCACGAAATCGCGACGTCGTGAAATCATGACGTGGTTTATTTGAAAGGCGCAAGTCTTGGAAGACGTCGCGAAATCATGACGTCACGAAATCACGACGTGGTTTATTTGAAAGGCGCAAGTCTTGGAAGATGTCGTGAAATCACGACATCGTGAAATCATGACGTGGTTTATTTGAAAGGTGCAAGTCTTGGAAGATGTCACAAAATCATGACATCGTGAAATCGTGACGTGGTTTATTTGAAAGGTGCAAGTCTTGGAAGACGTCGCAAAATCGTGACGTCACGAAATCACGATGTGGTTTATTTGAAAGGCGCAAGTCTTGGAAGATGTCGCGAAATCATGATGTCACGAAATTGCAACGTGGTTTATTTGAAAGGTGCAAGTCTTGGAAGACATCATGAAATCGCGATGTCGTGAAATCGCGATGTGGTTTATTTGAAAGGCACAAGTCTTGGAAGAGGTTGCGAAATCACGATGTCACGAAATCGCGATGTGGTTTATTTGAAAGGCATAAGTCTTGGAAAGCGTCGCGATTTCGTGACACGTGTCAAAATAAATAAAGCCAACATATAATGAACATTAAGGTTTTAATTTAATAATATTAAAATACTAATCCTTGTTTGTCTTTTGCGAAAAGCGAGCTGGCAGTTGCATACTGGCAGAAGTGATGGCGAAAAAGACAAAATAAGCGTGGATCAAGTGAAGGCCATCAAATAGAAATGGGGGATGCCGAGAATTTTTGGTCCATCTAGATTTTATAGATCTGGCCGCAAAGAAACTTTACGGTGACTAAGCAGCTGCCCATTTAATGAAATATGTTGACAATTAATCGAAAAATGAAAATATCTACACACAGTTACCAGAATTTCTCGATGGACACATTTAACAGGAGAATTTATGGTGAAAGTAATGGCGTACAGAGAATTTAAATTCAGAGGCGGCTCTACGAAGATAAAATGTCAGAGAAACCAGTGACTCATCCAAATTTCTTTGAGAAATTAATAAGGCGCTCCCGGCAGATGCACCAAAAAGATGAAGATACCTTCACACGCAGTGCCCATTTATGGAATATATCGACGATCAACCAGAAAATGAAGATATTTACTTGCGATTATGAGATGGATGAGAATAATATCAGATCATGCCTTCTCCATTTATGGCAAGTAACTGCACTAAGATTTGCAGAGTGGTTAGGTTTTATCAAAACTCTATTTTAAAAGACCTTATATTGTAAAACCTGGGTAGTAGATTTTGAAGTGATAAGATTTAGGGTTTTGGAAGAAGATATTTCTAAAAAGATCAGGGTTTGTCCTGAGTCTATATATACTTCTTTCGGATGTAAATTCTAGAGGCGAAAACTTAGAAATAAAAGCTATTGGAGCAATTTCCTGCAAATCTTGTTTGAATGCTTTGTTCTAGACCTAGAGTTGGTGTGATTTTTGTTTTTTGTGATAGCATGGCCAAGAGCCTAATCTCTTTCAAATTGTGATAAGTTCATCTTCTTTTGTTTTCATTTCATTAAGGTTTATTTAATTTATGCTTTAGATCTATGTTATCAAAGATTGGGTATGCTACTAGGCTTCATTCTTTTTATTGTATGCTAGGGAAAATTATAGATTTAAGGTTCGGGCCTGTTCTAATTGCTCTGTCCTCACTGTGCGAGCTAAGCTGTTGGTGAGAGATACCAATTTCAACCGACTTCCCTTCTGTTTATGATTTTCTTTTAGATTTGTTTCATCTCTGTCTTATGCTCTTAGTGGAAGGTGATCTTAGAAAGCTGGACACTTTCCTCTTTGATTTGTTCTATTGTGAAGCTAACTAGTATAACTAAAATTGGTAGTTTTGGTTTTGCAGCTAAGTTAGATAAACTTCTCTTTCTGCCCTACTCTACTCTCTCTGTTCCATCGATTGAATGATCCATTTTTATTTTCTTTAGAATTTGTCTTTTATTTAAAATTTGCTAAAACATAAAGAGCTAGATCAAAGAACTGATTGTAAATCTGAGTGTCCACAAAGATAACCAATTCCAAAAACATTACTGAACAAGTCTAGAACCCATTGTAAGGTAACAGACAGTCCACTTGAAACTATTCCAGAAGCGGAAAAGAGTGAATAGACATTTGACCCAACTCTGTAACTCACACCTTGGATATCCAGCAAGATCCTAAAGTGAGTGGGATTTATCCCTTATAAGTGTTATCGGGTTTTCATGCTCATTCTTCATAGGGTGTGTATAAAAGTCGAACCAACAGTTTCATTGTGAGTACGATGAAAGGTAATTTTCACATCACCTTCCTCCATCTATTACCATACTCTATTATTGGCTCATCATCAAGTTGATGAAGGCTAGCCAAGTCAGTCAAGTTTGTCATTTTATTAGCATTAGAGGCAAAATGTTGCAAAAATAGCTCGACCAATTGCTCAAAGGTGTTTATGCTATGATGTGGTAGATGATTATACCATTCCAAAGCATTCCTAGCTAATATTGTAACGAAGGTTCTAAACATCAAGGGGTCATTGTATTGAAGATAAAAGCACATATTGATGAATCTTATCATGTGCTCATGTGCATCTTTGTCATATTTGAATTTTTTAAGTTTGGGCATCTTGAAATTCAATGGGTATGTTGATGATGACACTAAGGGATGCAAAGGATGATTGCTAAACTACTTTAGTGTAGGTTTTTGATAAATCAAACTTTGATATTATTTTTTAATGAATTTACCCGATCAACTAGCATTTTGTATGCTTTTGTAAAAATGATATGATCTGCTCGCTATCGCCTTTGATTAGATAGAGAAGGCTAATTTTGATGTTGAGGTGGACAATAAGTATAATCACTAGGTACCTCATCATAATTGGATTTAGGGTAAGCATATACTTCTTCTTGATGTTTCCATTGGGATTCTTAATCTAAATCCTCTTCTTGTTGATCTTGGTACTGTTGAAGAGTATGAGGTTCTTGATGATAATCATATAATGGCCTTTGATATTGAACATAATTTTGGTGTGGCCGAGGAGGAATATTTTGAGATTGTATTGGGTAGCTTATGCATTCTTACATATTTTGGGTGCTAGGTGTAAGCACCACTTCACACAATGTATTTTGCACTTGCTCTTATTGTATCTTTTGTTGTTCTTGTATCTTTCATTGATACAACCTTTGTAAGTGTGCTCGTTGTGAGTCCACCCATTATCGATTTAATTGTTTTTGATCCAACTGGATTTGATCTGTATGTTTTTGTCTATTAATATTTGGCCTAAGTGCATGATGTGTATCATCCCATTGTTTAGTTGTATGGGATCTATGTACCCTCATATTTTGAATATGATTGGTTTTATCATGTCTTTCTCCCCTATTAGGATCTATCACTTATTTTTCATGCTCCCTAAATATTGCATTGACCTAATATTTTGATTTATGAATGGGATTTATATAGTTTGATGATGTAGAGACAACATGGTTGCACCAAGTAATCTTCATGAGTAGGAGGATGATTGGAATCATCTTCATCATTTATGAGGAATGAATGATATTCATTATTAGGTGTAAGCTCTATATACTCAGGTTGCATAGAAGCACAATGTGTGCATGCATAGTGCTCTCTATGAGGAGTAGAGGGGTGACTTGCTTGATCAAATAGGGTGGTTTGCTCATCCAAGCTAGGCCATGGTGTATGCCTATGTTCATGTTCTGATTGATGTATAGAGAAATGTGGTATGTGAACTTGCATCACTAACCTACTAGGCCCCTAAGTGGGTGGATTTTTCCTTATATAGAATTCTATCAAGGTGTTCCAATCAGGAAGGTTTCCTGGAGGACCTATGGGTGCTATCTTAATAGGGATGTCTAGAAGGTTTGACCCCTTATGGATGGTATTGATGTTATGATAAAAACTAGGATGCCATTCAGGGATGGCCATGTCCTCTAGACAAATTTTGAGATGTTTAGTGGTTATGGAACCTGATTCCCTCTCTAAATTGGATGTCGTGTTCACCATGGGAGGTCCCTCAACCATTTTTTTGTTTTAGAAAATTTTGATTTTTGAAAATAGTTGTGGGTGTTATACATAAAATGATAAGTGCGATGATATGATCACAATGGGATATGACTCCAAAAAGTGATTTTTGGGTCAAAATTTGTATTTTTAGAATATTTGGCCAACCGAGGCTTGTGGGAAGATGAACAATTTAGATATTTTAGAAAATGCAGAGCTAGGCCTCAAAGATTTTGTTTGAGGTGCAAAAGGAGCTAAATTAAGACAACAAAACAAATTTTGCAATTTTTGGGGTTGTCTAGGGCTTTTTATGGTCTTTTTAGGGTTGTTTTTCCCTATTTTTGGCTTAAAAATCACTCAAAATAGAGTAATAATAAAACCAACATAACTTTTTTTTTATAGCTCCAATTTGCATGATTTTTGATTCATTGGGTGTAGAATCAAAATGTAGAATATTGAGGATCTTATTTTGATTACATGAACAATAAATAAACATATAAAATAGATAAAATTATTATCTCATTTAAAGATTAATATATTTCCTAAGAATTTGTCTCATGTGTTATGATTTGTTGTGAATACAATATAACTGTTATCATATTTTACAATAGTTGATAAAGCTCTTAGATTGTTAAATGTTTTTATCTGTATACTCACACACATCAAGATATGGGGATGAAATCCATATCTGATGAGGTAGCATAGGTACTACCGATCCTCACCCAACACACCATGGTCAGCGATACACCCCTTTGAAGAGGAATGCATACTATTTTCCATGGATCAAACAATACTTGAATCGACCTTGGTCATGAATGGGTCTCGATGATACAATGCCAGACAAGCCAACTGAGTGGTAATAGCTTCCACTATTGGTCTTGATCAACTGGTTGGATGTGAAAGCCCAATGCCACTAATGTTTACTTTGGATCATGGTGTGTGTGTGTGTGTGTTATTTTTAATTTACATAAAATAAATATGCATCAAGAAGCATTCAAATTATTTTTCTCTATATGCCTATAAATTATGTTTAATATTAAGATAATGCACAATTAAATGCTATTTAATTTCAAATAATGTAAATGCAATTTAAATTATGTAAATAGCCTTTGATCAAGCCTCAGGCAAGCATACCTAACACACAAATTAAACAATAGCCACTATTATGTATAGTAGGTAATATACTCGGATGCTATATAGAATAGCAGTTAGAAATCTTAGTCATTAAATTTTAGGGTAGCTAATAGCATAGGTTGCTATTCCTTAAGGCGAATAGTAGCAAATGTGGTATTTTCATGAATTTACCTTTAAATTTTACTATTTTTGCTACTTATTTTTGTAATTTGTATTCACTTAGATAAAATACAAATAGAAAAATAGAATATATCGAGAAGACCACTTACCATGGAAACCTCATCTCTTGAAGAAATAGGTTGTTTACTATATTAATGATGTTTTTTGCTGGCCACTGTCAATCAGGGCGACTAAGATGCTAGTCAATGATGTTTTTCACAGCTGGGACTGCTAACCGTTATCACTCAAAGCTGCTAATGCCTCTGATTTTTTATTCTATTAAATATGAAATGCTCCTAATGAGGCCTGAACCTGCACACAAGGAAATCACAAAGCATTAATAGTAAATCTTAGCCTCTCAAGATGAGGCCATTTTATGATGATTGTAAAATATAAAGGAAATACATAAAAGAATGATAAAATGCTTATAAATACTGAAATAAAAGCATGAAATAATACTGAAAAGCATGTAATCTATGATAAACAAGCAATTGCAATACAAATAAAATGAAATCTATGGCTAAAATACAGGAAATGACCAATCAAACCCTAGCCATTGTTGTTAAGAGCAGATGGCTCTACTAGTCACTATAAAATTTAGAAGCTAAGCCTACGGGCCGCTATTGAAGATAGAGGCTACAAGAAAAGTATTCTACCCTCTAAATATCTGGATTGAAATTGATCAATTCAGCTATGGAATTGATGCTCAAGGTTTGCTTGTGCCTTGGTGCACAATTTTGTGATGGAATTGACTTTGCTTTGTTCGAATTTGATCCTTGGACAACGATTTATTCTCTTCAAACTTTGGTAGCCTCCATTGGTGGAAAAGCATATGGTATTGTGCAATTGGATAGAGCTTCACTATGCCTCAGAGGGATGTTTATTCTCTCTTCAAATCGATAGAGCTTCACTATGGCAATCACGCATCAATTTCTTCAGGGTTTGCTCTTCAAAATTGGGGTCTTAAATAGACTCCCAAAATCCTTGCTCTAGCTTCATGGAGAAGCTAAGAATAAGAATTGGTTATGCCCGGGTAGTTGAGACAAGTCTTCCAAAAGCTTCTATTCACCCAACTGATCAAGAATCCATTATGCTTTCAAATAGATTTTGCTTGACTCGGGGGCCAAGTTAGTTATAGAGCTAGCCACTATCAACCAAGGTGGCTAGGGAGCTAGTTGCTATCATCGTTAGTGGCTAGGGAAATAGTTGCTATCATTATCAACATCTAGGTAGCTAGCCATTATCACCATCAGTATCTAGGGAGCTAATTGCTATTGCCATTTGTGGCTAGGGAGCTAACCACTATCACCATCAATGACTAAGGCTGACTAGGACTAGATTACCCCAAATGAGTGGTTAGAACCACTGCTAAGTCTTGAAAAGTTCTAAAATAATTCATATGACCTAAAGAGGTATCCATATGAGTAGTCTGCTATAACATGACATGTTTTAAGTATCTAAACAAACATCCTAAATCAACTCCCCCTCTAGGAATACTCCCTCCTATGCTATATTTAGCACTCATTGCCATTGTTGAGAAGAATCTATTATAATTTAGAGGATCATTGAGGATCTAGAACAATGCTACATTTGACATCATTTCCTAAGCAAACTTTGATAATTTTATCAAAACTAGGTTAAAATTGATGTAGTTGAAAGGAACCTACAAGTGATAAATTGTGAGTAAGAACCAATTGGAGGTTAATGACATATACTCATCTATGAAGACGTGGGAGACGTAATTAAGGAGAGGAGCAAATTCTAGTTAGGAGCATGAAAATAGCTTAAAGGGAGAACATTAACAACTCTATGAATGAACCAATTATCAAATAAGTATGAAATTTAGAAGAAGAAGATATTGAAAGGTGGGATATATTATTGATAGATATGGAAGAAAGGGTACAATAACCACAAAGGATTGATGAAAACATTGATGTAAGGGAAGATGTTGATAAAAGCACTGTGCAAAGAGACAAAGAGTGGATGGTAACACCTGAAAAAGTGATAGGAAGGTTGAAAATGGGTATATAGGATGGAAGTAAAGCATTGGAGTAAGAGGGCATGAGGTCTCAAGAAGAAGAACCAAGACCACAATCGACATTTCGATGAAGGAGGTCATGGAGTGAGGATGCACAAGAGTTTGTGATATGACTATTTGGTGAGAATAAGGTACCATAGGTATAAATATCCAAAAAAGAGTAGTGTAGTGGATCACCCACCCAAAGAAGGAATAAATCAAGGATTCCAAAAGATACCTCCTCAAGTGACAAGGGAGGAACCCCATAGATGGCTAAGAGAGTAAGGAAACAAAGGTATCCACTTTTCACAAGATATGGAAAGGAAGACTCAATTTGATATTGGAGAATTTGTTGCATGGTGTGGAAAGTGACTGGATAGACCAATGAGGTGGAATGGATATGGTTGTTTCCTCCAACATTTTAAGAATTTGTAATAGACTAGTATATATATTTACCAGAGGATAAGTTCCATACATGGGAATAATTGTGTGATGCATTTGTGGAATAATTTTGATCATATGATGATGAAATTTATAGAATACAAGGAGAGAATGAGTATGTCCATTCTTAAAATCAAAGGTTGAGTGGGTTGTTTGACCATATGGAGAAAGACCACTCAAATATATCGAAGAAGATGTGGTTCATAAATAGACTTATTCCTACGTATCAAAGAAATATGAAGGTATTTCCTCTAAGATCATACTAAGAGGCTTTGTATTATGCCCTAATTTGGAAAAATAATGCAAAGATATCACCAATGAACTGGCATCATGTTAATATAGATGGAAGTAATTATCTAAAGGGAAGTGATTCTAATATTGAGGATAACTTAGACAATGAGAGTGATGATTTTGGATAAGAGAAGTGTTGGAGTCAAGAAGTTAGGGAAGAAAATGACTCCAAAGAAAATAATATTGACTATAAGCATCAGTGTGACTCAGAGAGTGCAAAATCATCACCACAGGCATATGTAGCACAAATCCATAATGTAAAGAGGAAGGTTGTTACTAGTGATGTGTTTTGTGATTCCCATCATAAAAATAAAAGAGGTAAAATATTGTATGATAATAAAGGTAGACCCATTGTACGATTGGAGGATTTTTTTCAAGTGGAATAGTCAATTGTACAATTGGAAGATGTTTCCCAAATAGAACAACCGATCATACAATTAAAATTATCCAAGGAAGAACAAGATTGTATGATTTTACAAGAGAAAATTGTACAAATGTCAAATGAAACCATATAGTTATCACAAATTGTACAAATAATAGGTGTGATCATATAATTTGTACAAATTGTACAAGTAGTAAGTAATATTGTATAGTTGGTAGAGATTGTATGATTACAAGCCAAATCGTACAATGTGAAATTGTTCACTATTAAATCGTACATAATGGAATCATGCTAGTGCAAAATTATACAAGAGCAAATCATGCAGTGTGAAATTGTACAAGGTGAAATCATACAATGCAAAATTGTACAAGAGAAAATCATACAATGTGAAATTGTACAAGGTGAAATCATACAAGATGAAATGGTACAACATGAAATTGTACAAAGCAAAACTATACAAGGTGTTCCATTAGTGGTTAATACAGGGTAGTTCGAGGCTAATATTTAGTCACTTAGATCTTGAGAGAAGAAAAATTGAGCTGATAGTAATTTTTTTAAGTAGGTTAAGCAAAGGCCACCAAAATTCTAATGAAGAGAAAAATTTAGCTTTAACAGTGATAATTTTAATAGTTTCACTGTTGAGGTTTCGAGGTGCTACCCTAAATCCTACAAGGGTTCTATCCCTTGACTCTACCCTATATCATGACATGTGAAAAGGGATATACCCCTTGATCCTACAAAGAGACTCCTACCCCCTTGACCCCTGATATAGATGGCAACGAGCATTGCCCGTCATGTTGATGAAGTTGTTCATTTTGTTTAAGGCCACAAGGTGGTGTGAGATACAAATTAAAGTGATGCAAATTGTATTAGACCTATGGAATAAGTGAAAGTGAAAGGATCATGATAAGTTATACCAGTACATTATTTAGAAGTGGATTGAAAACCAGAAATGGTAGCCCAACAAGGATATCAGTTTTGTACAACCCATAATGGATTTCTATAAACAATGGTGGAAATAGAATGAGGAGAACCATCCATTGAAAGTTACGGTGACTCAAGTAGGAGTGAGAACAATAGCAAAAATTTCCACCACAAGATAAGGTATTCTATAATGAGTACCTATTGCAAATTATAAAATATTATGAATGCAATCAAAATTGCACCTATGTACGAGTTGGCAATTGCCATTTAAAGGTGGAATTATTGGTTGATGCTTTTTTATGGATATTTAGGTTGTCGAGAGAAGGGAATCCCATGAGGAGGAATATTTTGGACTATATTGAGACTCATATGTTGACTACATCAATCACATAGCTTACATCTCCATCAACTATGAAGGCTTTTAGTTTGGGTGAAATAGGGATCAAGTAGAGCACGTTAAAGACTAATGAGCTATTGTGTGCGATGAATGTGGTTATGTGTTGACTATAAGAAGAAGAAGAACACTCTTCTGAAATGCTTATTTGGATGACATAATGTGTATAAGGTATTTATCAAGGAGTATGGTATGATTGGGGAACCTACTTGGAATAATATTTTCAAAAATTAGAATACATTTTCCATGGCCCTCCATGCCATAACTATCATGCTAGATGCTATTTTCCAAACTGGTATTCTATTTCCTAGGCTGACATTATTGCATGATTTGTTGTAGGATCAACATTCTATACTACAATGGGTAAAGTTTATACCTATCCAAAAAAGGACACCATAGAAATCAAGATAAAAGAATAGTACAAGAAAATGTTAACCTCTGATGACTGAGGGAAGAGAGACCTCATTAGATGAGGAAGTCAACCCTTGGAGAAAGAGACATAAAAAACTACAATTGGAACTTGATTCAAATTAGCAAGAACCTACACAATAGCCACATGAGTAGCCACAATCTCAGGAGGAGGAGGAGGTAGTAGCATCGACATCTAGTCCAGTGTGGATTAGGACATGTAGGCAATGAGAGAGACAGATAAGTGAGAAAACTCCTTTGTAGAAGGAGAAATTGGAACCTATGCCCACCAATATAGATGATTTAGATTTGGTAGATATTAGTGTACCAATTGGTATAAGACAGTGGTAAGAAGTGATGGGATATCCTACATTTGTTTAGGATAGTGATTTCAAAGTGTTGGAGACATCTAAGTATTGGATGGATAGAGTGAGGACACCACCAAAAACAAAGGCCAAAGAAGTGATGATAGCCCCACTAGATGAAGCTAAGGAAAAAATAATCCTCAAATAAGAATTGTGATGTGAGGAGGAAACAATCAGTTAGAGGAGGATAATACATGACCATCAAAAAAATTATATGATCCAATTCTAATAGTCATAATAGTGGTGGAAGTGCAGTTGAATCCACAAGATGAAAGGGTCACAAATGCTCAATAGGAAGAATTTCCAAAACCATAAGAGGAATTTTAGACACCTATGGAGGAGTAGTAACTTTTTAAAGAGATCATAAATGTCGAGGAGATTAGATCAACTAAAGAAAATATGGATAATATTGTAGCTCATATTTCACTACAGGAAGTAAAAGCAACAGGTGCAATGAAAGAGATTGGAGGAAGTTCACTTCCATGGGAAGAAGAAGAGGAATAGACTCCACCATAGGAAAGAGATGAGATGCTTTGCACAAGATTTTTTCTTGAAGTTATTTAGTTTGGTGTCTCAAAGGGAGATGGTGAAGAAATAGATGAATAGGTGGATCACTTTCTCAAACAAGTTTGAGATATGTTCATGAGCACATGGTTGCAATTCTGCAAAGGTGGCATTGGATAGCTAAAATAGTGGAGGAATAAGACCTTCACTAAATTAGCTAAGGTTATGAAGTGGGTGTATAGTGAATATCATACAAGATAAATAGCCTAGATTCATGCACAACACCCATGATAGTTACCAAGGGGAAATGTAACTATAATGTTGGGAATTGAATATATGCCAAATAGAGTAAAGACCAATTACAGAGAATATCCATGAGTGTACATGGATTTGGAAAAGAGTTAGAGATGTCCATTGAACACACCCGATACAAATTTTGAAGATCACCTTCAGAGCTGATCTTCATCCTTCAAAAACTAAATTTCCTGACACATTGGATTGAGTGGCTAAGTTTAGGTCTTGAACATATTTATCAAGCCAAGGAAGCACATAAGGAAGAAGTAGATACTACTCGAAAAGAGATGGCTATAATTGAATAATAAATAGAATGCAATAATACAGAGGCCAAGGAGAGGTTGAAGAAGGTAGAAGCTAAATTGAATGATATTAAGTTTTCTTATGAGGATAAGTTACACTCACAAGAATAGGAAAAGTAGTTTATGATCCTAGAAGAAAAAGAGTAGAAGAAGCAGTTGGAAGAATAGGAAGGACTATTGCAATAGTATGCAATATAGCTCAAGCAATAGAAAGAACAACTGGCAACACAAAAAGAGAAATTGGCCAAACATGAGGACTAGTTCAAGGTTGCTAAAGAACAACTATAGCTAAAGGATCGCAAGATTAAGGAGATGGTAAAATATTCCACATGATACAATGAGATGATTATGGATCATAAGGTACAACTTCGGGCTAAGGATGAGCATATTTCATCTTGTGAAGATGACTTACACCAGAGTCTTAATATCATCACAAAAAAGAATTAGGAGTTAGCCATTACAGCTCGAATGTAAGAAACATTAATAGAGAAGATACACAAAGGAGCATCTTAGTGAGAAAAGGAGTTAGTGTCATGACCCTCCTAGATGGACCTTTGAACATGGAAAATCAATGTATTAACAAATGTGACTAATACTCAATTTTGAGCAACTAAGCAACCTCACAATAATAAATAGATAGTGAAGGATATGATACTACTAATTAATTGCAAATGTGTAGGATCAGGTGCACTCGTGGGTGGAATAAATCAAGTCATCCACCGAAGATGAGAGTACTTGAGTAAGGGGAAATGATGATGAGGCAAATTTAAGGTAACATAGATATATACTGTCATATAGGCATGCATTCAGTTAAGGGATAATCGTTAATATCTAGCCACCTTGAGCCCCAGACTGATGGGCTAGTAGCCATCGTAAGTTCTAGAGGCTGAGATAAGTTATTAGATTGATGAAAAGACTCCCTCTTTTTTTGATGCACTTGCATGATTATATTTTACTTCAAAATTATTAACCTTGATAACTAGTGAGCATGTAGTAAATGGTTTGCCTTCACAACTTCATGTATGCTTGTTTAAATAAATGTTTGATTTATTTAAAAAGAAAAAATATATATTGTTTAAATAAATGTTTGATTTATTTAAAAATCAAAAAAGATATTTAAATAAATGTTTGATTTTATTAAAAATAAAAAAAATTATTGTTTAAATAAATATTTGATTTATTTAAAAAGCAAAAAAGATATTGTTTAAATAAATGTTTGATTTATTTAAAAAACAAAAATACATTGTTTAAATAGATGTTTAATTTATTTAAAAAGCATGAAGATGTTTAAATAAATAATTATTTTATATAAAATCAAATATCTCATTGAAAATGAGCATTTGATTATTAAAATTATGTCGGTAGATGTTATTTGTAATAAAATGATTAATTTTATTTAATAGCATTATCATTGAAATAAGCAAAGAAGTAATCAATTTACCAAACGATTGCTAGTGGAGAACTTACCTTGAAATAAAAATAATAAAATAAATACAATTCTTTAAAAGCTCCAAGGTAAGGTCTTTGTCATGATGTTTTTAGGAAGTCGTTGCCCACCCGACGATTGACCCATAAGGCATAAATGTGATAAGACGACATTCGACAAAATGGATCAGGTTACCCTTTGAAGACTCGAATGGGTCAGATGCGTGAAGTTTCCCTAACGTAAAGGGAAATATATTTATGGAAATAACCTTAGGAAGAGGAGGGAGGTATGTCCACCTTACCGCCTATTGGAGGTGGTCAATGAAGTAATGGTAGGTAGGCGAGGACGTAGACCGAGGAGGTGGAGAAGACAAATATGGGGGAGAAAAGTACAAAGGGAAGTGTGAGTTTATAGAGAGATATAGGATGTTGAAGCAAAGCAAAAGGAGCATGAAGAGAGGAGTGTTGTAGGTAGTAAATCCACCTCCCAGAAGAAGTGATAAGAGGATTTTCTAGTTTTGACAATTTTGACAAGTTTTGGTAAACCGTACAAGTAGAAGAAAACCGTACAAGCAGGAGGTAAACCATATAGGTTGAAGTAAAAAATGTATAATGTGCAATGAAATGAAATTAAATGCAAGAGAAATGCAATTTGAGTTGATATTGTGCATGATTTTATAAATTATGTGTTTAGAATTAGTAAAAGGTATAACTATGCATTTCGTTATGCATGGGCAGTTGTGAAAAACAAAAATTGCCTTAGGAACCACTTTGGAATGGCCTGGGCAACATTATATAAGGCTCCCTTTTCAATTTTGATAGTCTGGTTAGTTTGGTTAATGCTTGTGAGTTTTGGCTATGTTTTGGTTTGAATAGTAGGAAGTATTGATGCATACCTATGATTGTTGAGTACCTTTTAGTGATTGTATGACATTGTTGACAAGTAATGAATAAGAATCACAATTCATAGTTTACTCTCACGTATTGTGTTAGGGTAAAAAGTAATTTGTTACTTTTTTACCATTAGGTTATTACATTATTTACTACTAGGTTAGATTGATTAATTTATATTTCTACTTAACCATGAAGATATTCATGTCGAATATCTTATGGTTATTTGCACACACTATTATTTAGTGTTGTTAGTAGTTAGCACTTTATATGTCAAAGCACATTTGTTAGCTAGATTAGTGCTTAGGCTATTCATAGATTATTTCAAATTTTATTTAAGCACTTACCTATTCAATAATATGTTAATGATTTATGCTCAATTATTTTGTAATTATATTTTCTAACATTGGCATCAGAGCCATTGGCATGGGCAAGGTAAATGGCGAGGTGAATAGCTTGGATAAAGGGGCACAAATACTGATACGGTACCCCCTCTTGCATGCTATTGTATGCATATTTTTTGAGGCAACATTTCCTTTGGAACTTCTCAAAACTCGCTACCATAGTTCTGCCTGCACGTATTTTTTGGCAGAATGTTATTTTTGTTCGTTTGATTTAAGCATTTCTTTGTGACTAATTTTTAGTTTTTAGCACACGTGGAACCTCTGACCAGATTGCTTCCCAAGGCATCATGAAGGATAGACAAAATTTTTGGTGGTCTTCCCAGGCCATCACATAAAGCTAGGAGTGCCTCACAGGAAACTCAGGTCACCTGTCACTAGGTATTCTTCGATCGATGCCTCCCATCGGTACATTGGGTAGTACCTCCTGCTAAGACACCGATGCCTAACACCAATGCCCTAGAAATACATGTGGACCCCATATTACTAATAGTAACAACTAACAACTTTTGATGCTGATAGTCCACACACAATCCTATAAATTGACTTAATACACCTCACAGTGACTGTGGAAATGATGTCATCACAAGATCACACGAACCCACCAACCAACACATATCTTAAGGATATTAGCACCTCAGCACATAGTTGCCTTTCACCAAGGAATGCCTATGAGATATCTACATATCGATAACACTCTCCCAAGTAATGCTCATCATCCCTCAGGGTGTCCTGGAGAGGATCCCTTCAGAGATGAGGCTCATGCCCTGCTATCTTGGGGCTATGTGGAGTGGAGGCTCGCCAAGGAGGTATAACCAAGCCCCTAGGGCTATATTAGAGATGATTCATGTCTCCTAGTCCACTCTCCATAGCTTCCGCCTGTGATTGGGCTTGGCTGCAGGTGCACACCATTGCGCTCCTCTAGTAGTACCCCAAGGTGATTATCTTCTATACAAATTCTTAATGAAATAGTATACAAGAAATAAACACTCAATAATATAGATGATTATCTCTTTTAATTTTTAAGTGTGAATCCCTAAACTGTTTTGTGTGTTTCATATGTGTTTTTGTAAAGAATGACCTTGTGTCACGTGTTTGAAATATTGTTGGATTGTAATCTCATGTTCAATTGGATTTCACCTATATACTCACAACTCGACAACCTAGCTATGAAATCTAGGTTGCATTATCCCACCTATAATGTTTTGTTATGAGGTCCAAACACGACCAAGGAGCATAGGTTCTACGAGTTCTTCACCCAGTTCACCTACAGTCTGTGATACACCTCCCTAAAGGATGATGCGTGCTATAACCCACGGGCTATGATGGATATTGGAACCAGCTTTGGCAATATGGATCAGGTTCATGGGATTAGAGCCAAGTGGATGGAGATGAAACCCACCATCACTTGCACTCTACTAGTGGATGGTAATGAAGTCCACCTCACTAGCGTTTACATGAATCGTGGTGTGTGTGGTTCATTATTATCCAAGAAAGTAAGCAAAGAAGCAATCAATGACTATTCACTAAATGCATGCAATAGGTGCATTTTAATTTTAGAATAATAATATAAGGAACCTACAAATTGACTTTAAGAATGCAAATCCTACATGCTAACCTACCAAATGGGTAGACCACAAGCAATCAAGCCAAACAGATGCATTGCTACTACAAGTTCTTTTTTATTTTCCTTCTACCTTTTGCTATGTGATGTTATAAAAAAATAAAAAATGCAAATTTTAACCTTTATATGCAAGCAAGTGAAGAACAAAAACTGATTTTTGATAGTCTCTGAAAATATAGCATAAAATCAGAGGATTTAGGGACTTACCTTGTCCACTTTGAAGCCTCCAAATTCTAAAATTTTGGGAAAAAATATATGTTTCATCACCGCTCTAGGGTGGGGTGAGTAGCAGATCCACCATAATCCTAGGTGGTACAGTGAAGCCACCATCCCAGGGTGTTCCAGATAAGGCCTCTACCACCAATCCAGGGTGGGGAGGGGAGCACTTGCAACACAAAAAGGGCAAAAATGCAAGAAAGAGGTTAGATTTTTACCCAAATCATAATGGATAAGGATACCACCATGAGCACCACTAAAGTAGGTAAAAATGGTGCACCAAATTATGTGGAAAAATAAGTGTATCTACCCCATATCGCTAATAAGCATCAGAAAGGAAGCATGCATGCAAAAGGAAACAATACCAAACAAAAGGAAATGAATTTAAAGCAAGTATTTTCTCATTAATTTTTTGGATCCAATATAAGGCTACAGAAGTCCCCTTGAGGGCTCTAAATTGTGATACAATTATTACAATATTGGGTGCCCAAATACCAAGTCTTTCATGAAATTTTGGTGGACATCCAATGTTTCTTTGCGTACCCACAATCAAGGTGGGCGAGCCAATTCCATTGCTGCTTGTATCTAGGTTCTTTTATTTCTGATATTGCTTCACAAATCCTTTTGAGGACCTACAACTGCACACAAGGAAGCAAAAAGGGGTCAAATAGCAAGGGTTTTTGGTGAAAACATGCAATCCCCACAGGGGCAAAATGGCATATGAATTGAAAGTGCATAAAATGATATGAAATTTTTTAGATATGTTAAATAGGAGGTTTTGGGAAGATATCACCCAAAATATATTTGAAATTGCACCCGTAGACCCCTCGATTAAGCGCCACCTGCTTGCAACCTATGAAAAGGAAGACAACAAAATCTTGAACCTACACTCATCCAAAACTCATGAAATTTTATTAGTATGCATAAATTGGAATTTTAAGACAACCCATATGATTATATTTTCAAATTGGATCCCGTATCCACCTACATCAAACTGGGGTGCTCAGATGGGCCCTACAAGCCTACAAAAACTTAAAAATAGCATAACTCCTTCCTTTGAACTCCAAATTATCTAAAATTTGGACTGTAGCATCATGGTATAATTTAGAAAATAAGAAAATAAAAATAGTAAAGAAATTGCCTAATAATTTACCCTCATCCTGGGGGGACGATGGTGACTACAACTATTTGGGGGGCACCCTAGGAGACGATACCCACAAAATCTGACCACTTTTTGTTAAAAAACCACTTTAATATATTCCTAAACAATATAAGGTGTGTTATAATCAAATTTGGTGAATAAATTCACCCGGATGGAAAAGTTACGCTCGGATTACCTTCTTGAAGTCACCCGGTAACCTCCTTGGCAAAAGGGAGATTTCAAGGGCAAAAAGTGCAAAAATATGAGGGGAAATATCATAAGCACTCCATTGCATATCCTAGAACTCCTATCCATTATTTTGTGTGGATATGGAACCCATTTTATAGCCCAAAGGGGCTTATGCGCAAAAAGGCATGCAAGGGCATGCATGGCAAGAGGTGCCACTTGTCAAATGGAAGGCATGCACAGGGTGTGGAAAAATATATCCCAATCTGGCCCTCATCAATATGGATTTCATAAGTATTCCCTATCCTCTATCTCGCATGCTCTATTTGGGTGGTCAAATGGCAGTTTCTAGATGCCATTTGGCTGAATTTTGACTTTTTCTGGGTTAAACTTCACCACCATCCCACCCTGATTTGAGGGCTCACCACCATCCCAAGGTAGGATGAGGGGAATCTACCATCATCCCAGGGTGGGACGGTGGTGAATTTTGGGATAAAACCTCCCAAAATTGGACCGATAGCCTCCAAAACCCTTTTCGGAGTGGCTAGAACCACTATGAGCCTCCTAAGGGCTGCCCAAGGGGCCATATTATGTCAATTTGATCACTTCTTGTGGATGCTTAATCAGATTTACCACATTTTAGTTTTTACATCTAAACCACCTAACATAGAGAAGCTAGTTGATATAGAAGTAGTGCATGAGGTAGGAGAGTGGATGGTGTCACCTGAGAAAGCGATGAAAGGGTTGCAAGGGAGTGCAGATGATGGGAGTCAAGCAACAGGGCAACAAGGCATGAAGTTTCAAGAAGATAGACCAAGGCCATATCCCTCACATTAGTGAATGAAGTCATGGAGTGAATATGCGTGTGAGTTTGGTCAATGATTTGTGGGATAGAATAAGATACCTCCAATAGAAAATTATGACGATGAGTGTAGTAAAACACTCCCAAGGAGGAATCAGACATAGATTCCTCGGGATACCTCAAGTGATGAGGATAATTCTCCGAATATGGCTAACAAGGTAGCCATGAAGATATGTCCACATTTTACAGGTGAGGGTAAGGAAAACCCCACAAGACATATCAAAACCTATATAACCATTTGGAGGGCAAATGGCATAGACTAGCCAGATGACTGGGTGACTTTATTCCCTACTACATTGAGAGGATTGGTGATGGATTGGTATCTAAAAAGGGAAAATACAATAGATTTTTGGACTTGGAATCAAGCAAAAGAGAAATTCATTGAAGAATTTTGCCCTTTGAAGGATGATGGAGACATTGTTACTGAACTTTGTATGATGGATCAAAAACTAGATGAAGATGTAAAATCATACAATCGTAGACTAAAATAGTTAGTAGATAAGATGCAGATGCATTTAGAAGATGTATTGGTAAAGTGGTGGTTTGTAGATGGATTGCTACAAAAATTTAAGAAAAAGATAAAGGTAGTACCATTAGAAACATATGAGGAAGTTGTAAAGCATGCAAATAATTTCAAAAGTGAATCGAAGCAGACATACACAAGAATATTATCTCATCCCAAGTTTAATGATTCATATAGTGGATAAGATGACACTATATAGAGAATATTAGCATCATTTCATTATGAATTTGATAATATCATGAAAGAACAAAGAGGTAAGCCTGACAAGAATGACATTTGGTGTACAAAATACAAAACTGAAAGTCATACAAATGTAAAGTGTCCATGAAATGATTACTATCATATTTGCAATGTGATGGGACATGAGGTGATTCTATATATGTATAATGCAAGAGTATGTCCACAGGTACTAACAAGGAGTAGGAAGATAAACCAAAGACCCTAGGAAGTGGGTAACAAGCAACAGGTGGCGGTTATATAAATAGCCAGCAAGGTGGAATGTCGAACCAGGGTAATCGACAAGGAATACAGAGCCATTTGTAGTATGATTCAGAAGAGAGGCTGATCATAAAATGTCACAATTGCAAATAATGGAGGAATTTCATGAAAAATTATCCTTCATCTCAGATACAAGAAACACAACAATCAAACACTACACATATGTGTAAGTGGTATGATTCGGGTAACCACAAGGAAGCAAATTATCCCAAGCATGTGAGTTCAAGTAACCTGTAAAATGTAAATTATTTAGATATTGAGGTTCCTCAAGTTAAATAGGAAACCCAGGAAGTTTTAGCCATGACAATAAATCAAGCTAAAAATTATAAGTATCCTGAGCCAACAAAAGAAAAGCAACAAGCAAGTAGCAAAGAAAGTACTACAAGAGGAAGCATAAAAAGCTAAACAAGTGAAGTTAGTAGAAAAGGAACTAAAAAAAACATCAGAGGAGAAGGTAATTGTGTGGAGTGTGGAAGCATAGTTCTTGGAAACCATGGTAGAGATCAAGGTGGCTAACTTGTTGGAAGCTATCCCATCATTACAAAAAGTAATAGTGGAAGAGATACAACCTCATAAGGTGATGGAAGTGAAGAGTCAACCGATTTAGGAAAAGAAACAAAAATACCAATTCATGGACCTTACCATATTGATTATTTATGTGGGAAAGAAACCTGAATTAGTTCATATGGAGATCCTATGGCACAAATTGACACAAGTTATTATGGACGGAGGATCCAGTGTTAATGTGCTACCTGAAAGGAATTGGCTTGAACTGAGTGCTCCATATCTATGGACATTGATCTTCCAACTATATTGTTATGACTAGTATGTCATCAAGACAAAGGGAGTCTTCATAGCACAACAAGTGGTGATAGCTGACCAAGATTTTGTCTTAGATTTTTTACGATTACTATGCAGAAGCCTGTATACAATGCTCTATTGGGAAGAGGATGGCTACGTGTAGCCAAAGTTAATAACAAATAGGGAAAGAATAAAATCACTTTCAAGAAGGGACAACACAAATATATGATTAATCTAACTAATCAAAATATCAATGAGGATGTGGTCATGACCAATGAGTTAAAAAAATCCTCAAGAGATGAAGGATATGAACCATATTAAGAAGGAATGATGTACCTAGGTGAATGTAGTGAAGATGAAGCTAAATATGATAGTGGAATTCTTCATTGGAAAATGGAGTGCAGAATTTTCTAGTCCAAATACCTCTGTATTGACTCAAAGGAGATCAATAAAAAACAAGACAAAACCAAAGTCAGCTAGGAACCTAAGGAGGTAGAAGAGAAATGGATATTTCCAAAAAGCTTTGCAGAATATATAGTTGGAGATGCAAAAATTAACGCAAGACCAACACAACCAAAGAATATGGATAAAGGAACAAGTGAGCCTAAGAATATCAAATATGAAGGACCTTGAATAGTGGACATCAATCTAGGAATGGAGGATGAACCTAGGATGATTGATTGTGGTGATGATTGGAACCCTGTATTGAAAGCAAAAAATTTTAAGATATTATTATAATATAAGGATGTATTTGCATGGACATACAAGAACTTGAAGGGAGTGCCACCTTAGTTATGTGTCCACAATATTACACTAATGCCCAGAGCACAACCAGTAAGGAGGATACCGTATAGAATGAATCCAAAATATTTTACATTAGTGAACACATAGATAGAGAAGATGTTGGAGATAAGAATCATCTTCAGGGTTATGACCAGTGAGTGGGTATCACTTATAGTGGTCACATTGAAGAAGGAAGTGGACAAAATCAAAATATGTGTGGACTTTAGGAGTCTAAACACAATTACTATTAAGGACACCTTCCCTATTACCTTCATAGATTCCATCCTGGAGGAAGTCGCAAGACATGAGATCTATTCATTTTTGGATGGATTTTTGGGTTACAATAAAATAAGCATAGTTAAGGTGGATAAGATGAAGACCACATTTATTATGAAGAATGACATATACGTATACAATCAATTGCCATATAGGATCTATAATGCCCCAACTACATTTCAATGCATCATACTGTATATATTTGATCATTTGGCAACAAGGAACTTCAAATAATTTTTGGATGATTGGTCCATTTATGGGAATATCAAGGAGCATCTTCCTACCCTAAATGAATGTATGAGTAGGTGCAAAAATGAACATATTTCATTAAATCCTAGAAAGTGTTATTTTATAGTACCATATGTAAATTTTCTAGGACACATAGTGTGCAATGAGGGATTAAAAATAGATCTTGATAAGATCTGTGTGATATTGCACATGCAAGAACCATATGATGTGAGTTAACGTAAAACCTTCCTTGGATCGATAGCGTATCATCGAAGGTTTATCAGGAATTATGCACATGTATCTTATCCATTGGATTCATTGACAAATAATAATGTTCCTTTTAGATGTATAGAGGACCACCAAGGAGCCTTTGAGGAGTTGAAGGCTAAGCTTGTCAGTAATCCTATTTTAGTGTTCCTAAATTGGGATAAGAAATTCCATCTCCATATTGATGCTTAAAATTTTGCAATCGGATGTGCTTTGGCACAAGAAGGATAGTTCAGGCTAGATCAGCCTATTTTCTTTTTTAGTCGCCAATTGTCAAGGGCGGAGAGAAATTATAGTACAATAGAAAGAGAAGCTTTGGGAATGGTATATACCGTCTAAAATTTAGGCATTACCTACTGGTGAATCCCTTTACTTTTTATGTAGATCACCAAGCCTTGTTGTACTTGATAAGAAAACCGATGATATAAGTATGGGTCAGCAGGTGGCTCATCACCCTACAGGAGTTTTTATTCCAAGTAGTAGTGAGACCTGGCAAGAAGTATGTAATTATAGACCAGATATATCAGATATGATCAGGAGATCTTGCAAGAACAGGGATTCTACATGAATTTCTTGATGCACAATTATTTGTCATCAATGTTGTTCCATCATGGTACAAGTTGATTGGCTAGTATATTTCCACAAGAGAGTTACCATAAGAAATGACAGCAATCAAGAAAAAGAAAGTGATTATAAATTCAGCACCCTTCCAACTGATAGCAGGATTTATTGTATAATATGGGAAGTGATGGTATATTACAAAGATGTGTGATGGAGGAAGAAGTCAAAGCAGTATTGAAACTAGCTCATGAAGGCTTAGTAGGAGGGCACATGGGACTAGATGCAACCACTAGAGAAATATTACTAGTATTATTATGGTGGCCCACATTGTATAATGATGCAAAAGAATATATAAAATCATGCAACACTTATCAAAGGACAGGGAAGCCAGTAAAGAGACTTTATACCATTGCATCCATCACAAACCTAGGAATTATTGGAAATATAGGGATTGTACTTCATTGGAACATTAAAAACATCTTGAATAAGTGTAGGTACATTATGGTAGCAACAAAATACTTTATGAAATGGGTCAAAGAAAGAGCATTACAAGACAAATCAGCCAAAAGTACAACAAGATTCTTGTACAAGCAGGTAATTACAAGATTTGGTATTTTTCTATAGATAATGAGTGACCAAGGAAGACACTTTGTAAATGAGATCATCAAGATGCTAGCAATGAAATTCAGGATTTTGCATTCATTGTCTAGTTCATACTATCCCATAGTGAATGGAAATGTTGGACATTTTGAGTCCATCGAGTTGTCATTGATGTCAAGGCGTGAAGTTGTCATTGATGTCAAAAGGAATGCAATTGATTGGTTCCAAAAAGTTTCATAATGTCTTATGAAGCATGACCAAAAAGGTTTTTCATTAAAACCATTGAAGGAGAAAATAAAAGGTTTTCCATTAAAACCATTGAAGGAGAAAATAAAAGGTTTTCCATTAAAACCATTGAAGGAGAAAATAAAAGGTTTTTCATAAAAACCATTGGAAAATAAAGTATAATAATTTTATTATACTAAGGAAGCTTAAAGTTAATTATAAATTAATTTATTATTAGTTAATTTACTTAACTTGAAAAGTTATTTAAATTAATTATTAATTAATTTATTTATTAATTATAAATTAATTAAATTAAGGTTAAAACCCTAAAGTGGGTTTTAGATTTGAAATTCGAAATTCAATTTTGAAAAGCGTCGACGTGAGGAGGAATGTTATATTATGCATATAAAAGGGAGCACCTACCACTTTAATGAAATTACCATGCCTAAGATACGAACGTGCGAAGCAAAGAATTTAGCGTTGCGACCAAGGGAAACGAAAACGTGTTTTTCGCGTGTGAAAAAGGAGAAGTGTTGAAGGTATAAGAGGAAGGCATCTATCCTTCCTTCATGTGGGCCTTCGTAGCCCATGCGGTGAGTGCCCAAGCACCTAAGCGCTTAGGCAAGAGGAGACGGTGGATCGAGTCACGCCGAATCCCCTTTTGGTGGGGAATACAAGGTACGCAAGGTGTTTAATCTCCAAAATTTTTGGAGGTTGGTTGGGCAAGTTAAAAATTAATTTTGCATGTTTATTATTGGTTCTAAGGTTGCAAGGGAGTTATAAGGTTTGGCAAAATTAAATTTTTAATATTGTTTGCTCAAAGGTTTTATGCATGGAGTGAAAAGTGTTTGGTTAATATTCTATAGTGGTGAATATTATTAAGTTTGGTCAATATTCTATAGTGGTGAATATTATTAAGAATGGTTGATATTCTATAGTGGTGAATATTATTAAAGTGGTTAATATCCTATGGTGGTGGATATTATTTTAAGAGTGGTTGATTTATTAGGGTGTTGGTCACTATTCTAAGATTGGAGTTGATAAGGTGTTTCCAAGTATTTTGTTATGTATGATTTGTTGAAAGAGGAAGAAATAAGGCATTGATTATATCTTGGTGCAAAGAATATTTTTGAGGAAATATTGGAATAATATTTTGTATTCTAACCTTCTTGAGTTTGGCAAAGAAGTGTTTTATGGTTGTGGCAGATTTGTGAGGTCTACTCCTTATCATCAAGAAAAAGGTATGAGCACATTCTTCCATAGTTAAGTTGATTGGTTGGTTTTCTGAAAAATAAGTTTGGAGTGAAAAGGACTTGATTAGGGTTTCCTTATTGAGTGTGTTGAGTGAATGCTTCAAGGTTTTCTGAAATAAAGAATTGTTGTTAAACCTTGTTTGATAAGCATTGTTGTTGAAACCATTGGTTGTATGAAGAACTTGAATTAGGGTTTGAGTATCATTGCTATGTGAAGATTGCTTTATAAGCATTGTTGTTGAAGTGATTTGTTGAGCAAAGAACTTGAACTAGGGTTTGATTATCATTGCTATAAACATTGTTGTTGAAGTGAGTTGTTGAGCAAAGAACTTGAACTAGGGTTTGAAAAGATCATGAGTATCATTGTTATGTGAGATTTATTGTTGAGCATTGTTGGAAATATTTTGAGTTGGTGTTTACATGCTTGGACTAGGGTTTGTGAGAAAGGAGTGTTTCATTGAGTGATTGGTTGGGTAGAGTTGGTTGAGCCTAGTCAAGTGGATGTGTGAAGTGATTGTTCAAGTTCCATAAAACAAACTATTCTATATTCTGAATTGAGTTGTGAAAGTGATTGAGCATTGAGCTAAAATTGAAGCATATTGAGTCTCTAACAATTCTCCTTATGTTTCTAAGAGAGTGATTGAAAGTAATTGAGCATTGTGATTAGTATAGAACATATTGAGTCTCTAACAATTCTCTTTATGTTTCTATGAGATTGGACAAGTTCTGTGTGGACTTGTTGAGCAGATTTGGACAAGTTCTGTGTGGACTTGTTGAGCAGATTTGGACAAGTTTTGTGTGGACTTGTTGAGATTTGGAAAGTTGCTTTGGTTGAATGGCTTTGAGATATTTGGACAAGTTCTGTGTGAACTTGTTGAGCATATTTGGACAAGTTTTGAGTGGACTTGTTGAGTATATTTGAGCAAGTTCTAGAGAGGACTTGTGGATAGATTAGTGTGAGCTTTTGTGGAAGCTTGCAAGGCAGATTTGAGACAAGTCTTTGAGAAGACTTGAGAGCAGAGTTGATTGATTTGTTCAAAACCTTGAGTTAAGGTTTGGGGTAGATCCAACAGAGTTGATTCAAGCCTTGAGTTAAGGCTTGAAGATAGAGATTGAGGATATATTTGTGCTAGACCGAAGGACTATGTTTAGTGCATATTTGAGAGAAGTTGGTGAGATTTGAGGTTAGAGGATTGATATTGTGCTAGAAGGTTGTTTAGTGAATTGAGAGTAGTTTGGTGATTAATTGAGGATAGGTTTGTACTAGACCAGAGATAGAGATTGAGCAGATTTGTGCTAGATCGAAGGACTATGTTTAGTGTAGATTTGAGATAGAGCTTTGGAGGTGATAGAGTAGAGAGGATGGTAGTCTCTAGTGGATAGAGATCCATTAGCTAGGGTAGTGAAGATAGGTCTTCTGAGTGGGGACAAGAGTCTTCAGTGGAGAGAGATCCACAAGCCAGTGTAGTGGAGGCAGTTGTCTTCTAGAGGATCACCAACTAGAGCAGAGGAGAAGGAGTTCTCCTATGGATAGAGATCCATGAACTTGATTCAGGGGATTGGTGTCTCCTTTGGATAGAGGTCCATAAACATTGTAATAGGGAAAGGATTCCCAAGAGATTGATCGAGAAAATTTTAGTGAAATATTTTCTTCATGGAGTAGCCCACATTGGGTGAACCATGTAAATTGTGGTGTCTCTATTGTGTGTGGTGTTTTATGCATTGCTTTGATTACTATTATTGATATTGCTATCTATACATTGCATATATTGATTTGGAAAGAAAAGTAAAAAGTGGTCTTATACTGTTCACCCCCCTCTCAGTATAAGCTTGTGTTCTTCAATTGGTATCAGAGCGGGTTCCTTCAGAAGAGTTTAACAGCTTGAAGGAAAAGCTAACAAGAACACAATGGATTCTAAGAATGTGTCCTCAGATAACTCAGCACCAGTATTTTATGGAAGTGACTATATGTATTGGAGTATGAGAATGAAGATCTACTTGATGGCACTTGGCAATGAAATTTGGGAAGCAATTGAATTTGGATATGATCCCTTAATTAATCCTCCTACATATAAGGAAGGTAAGCTCCTACAACATTACAATTCAAAAGCAATGAATGCACTTTTAAGAGGTTTGCATAGAATAGAGTCTATGAAAGTTATGCACTGTCAAACTGCAAAAGACATGTGGGATAAATTACAAAATATATATGAAGGAGATAAATGTGTCAAGAAAGCAAAGATGCAAAATCTCAAAGGACAATTTGAGGAGTTAAGAATGAAGGATGAGGAAAACATTAGTACTTATCTACTTTGAATTGATGAGGTTGTTAATGCAATGCAAGGACTTGGAATGAAGATTGATGAATCAGATGTTTGTGATAAAGTTTTGAGAACTCTTCCAAATAGATTCAGTGAAAAGGTTTCTGCTATAGAAGTGTCAATGGATGGTGATACTTTGACAAGAGATATGTTGCTTGGTATTCTTACAGCACATGAGATAAGAACAAAAGATCCTATTCCCCAGAAGGAAGCAACATTCAAAGCAATCAAGAAGACTAAGGGTAAGAAGTCAGAATCAAGCAATGAGTCATCCAGTGATGAAGAAGCAAATTATGGTAGAAGGAATAAGGATTCAAGAAGATCTAGAGATACAAGATCTGTTAAATGTTTCAATTGTGGAAAGTATGGACATTTTGCAACAGATTGTCAAGAAGCTAAGAATAACAATGGTGAAGAAAAATAGGATCACAAGAACAGGGAATCAGAAAGATATAGGCACCAAAAGCAAAGCAAGGATAAACAAAGCAGACAAGGAAAGAAGTTCTTCCAAAGGCAAAAGAGGAGCTACTATGCGGATAATGCAAGTAAGTACTCAAGTGATAGTGATGCTAGTTTTTCAGACAATGATAGAGATGAAGTTCTTTTTATGATTGAAGAAAAAGAACAAGTTAAGAAAAGGACTCCAATAATTCTCAAGTGTTTTAGATGTGGTAACTTTGGACATCTTGAAGATGATTGTACAAGGGATGGTTATAGTTTTAGTGATGATGAATATGAAGATACACTTGAAGGACTAGATGAAAATCTTCTAATGGCATTGGAAGATAAAGAAGGTGATCCTATAGAAGACAAGCCAATAGAAAATAAAGATGTGGACAAAGGTAAACAAATAGAGGAATATTTAGAAAAGGATGGATATGATCTCAAAGGAGAACTTATTTATGCCCTTGACATGGTAAAGAAGGTAAGAAAGCAACACTCTAAACTTGAAATTCAGTTTCAAGAATGTGATGAAGAGAGAAGATTGCTTATAGAGGATTTAGAAAAATCAAAGGCTAAGGCAAAAAAGTTCAAGGATAAGTTAGAAGCAAAGATCTTAGAATGTGAAAAGTTAACACAAGAAGTGGCACTACTAAGAGAAGATTTGGAAGACTCCAAAGTCAAGCTAAAAGGATTCAAAAATAGCTCAAAGAACTTGGATAAGTTCATCAAGATACAAAAGCCTACATCAAGCAAAACAGGTCTTGGATTTGGACAGGATCAAAAGAAATGGGAAGGAGAGTCAACCTCAAGTTTTGGAGAAGAAGATACTTCAGAAGAAGACAGTGTAAGAGAGAATGAGACATCTGAGAATGAGTTGGACAATAGAGAGTTCAACAAGAATAGGAACAATGCACAAAGAGGATATAGATGGAACAACAATCAGAATAGGTCAAGAGAGACCAAGAGACCAATGAGGTCAAGACAAGGAAACTTCAATGGAAGATGTTTTTCATGTCACAGGTTTGGGCACATGGCTTCACAGTGCAGGACATAGGAAAGACAGGAATATGGGAACAGACAACTTTTCCATGGGTATTGCTACTCATGTAATCAGTTTGGTCACAAGGCAATAAATTGTAGGGTTCATGACAGAAGAAGGTATGGCTTCACTAGGAGAAATCCTAAGACATTTGCACCTCCAAGGAATAATAACATTAAGTGTTATAAGTGCAATAATGATGGTCACACAACAAAGTGGTGTAGAGCAGATATTCCAGAAACAAGTATGAACTGGAATAGGAACAAGAACATGAACATGAATATGAACAGGAATAAGAACATGGATAGAAACAAGAATAGGAACAAGGACATAGACATGGACAGGAATATGGAAAGAAATAGTCAGAGGAATCAGAAGGCTCAGATAAGAAGGAGAGAGGATAAAGGTAAAGAACAGTGCTTTCTAGGAGTAGAAATACTCCCACCCTAGAATTAACCACCTCAAGAGGAGGTGGGGGAGGGGCTAAGCTAAGAGGCTCATTCTTAGCCCCGAGCCCCAAAGGTGACCCTTTGCCATTGATGTCAAAGGGGAGAGATTTGAGTAAGGGGGAGAGATTTAGATTTGAGTAAGAGGGAGAGATTTGGTATTTAAGAGAGCATTGAGCCAGGGGGAGCAATGTCCCAGGGGGAGCAGAACAAAGGAAAGGTCAAGTTTTCAGTTAAAAGAATTTGGGTTGCCATCAATGACAAAGGGGGAGATTGTTGGACATTTTGAGTCCATCGAGTTGTCATTGATGTCAAGGCGTGAAGTTGTCATTGATGTCAAAAGGAATGCAATTGATTGGTTCCAAAAAGTTTCATAATGTCTTATGAAGCATGACCAAAAAGGTTTTTCATTAAAACCATTGAAGGAGAAAATAAAAGGTTTTCCATTAAAACCATTGAAGGAGAAAATAAAAGGTTTTCCATTAAAACCATTGAAGGAGAAAATAAAAGGTTTTTCATAAAAACCATTGGAAAATAAAGTATAATAATTTTATTATACTAAGGAAGCTTAAAGTTAATTATAAATTAATTTTAAATTAATTTATTAGTTAATTTACTTAACTTGAAAAGTTATTTAAATTAATTATTAATTAATTTATTTATTAATTATAAATTAATTAAATTAAGGTTAAAACCCTAAAGTGGGTTTTAGATTTGAAATTCAAAATTCAATTTCGAAAAGCACCGACGTGAGGAGGAATGTTATATTATGCATATAAAAGGGAGCACCTACCACTTTAATGAAATTACCATGCCTAAGATACGAACGTGCGAAGCAAAGAATTTAGCATTGCGACCAAGGGAAACGAAAACATGTTTTTCGCGTGTGAAAAAGGAGAAGTGTTGAAGGCATAAGAGGAAGGCATCTATCCTTCCTTCACGTGGGCCTTCGTAGCCCACACGGTGAGTGCCCAAGCACCTAAGTGCTTAGGCAAGAGGAGACGGCGGATCGAGTCACGTTGAATCCCCTTTTGGTGGGGAATACAAGGTACGCAAGGTGTTTAATCTCCAAAAATTTTGGAGGTTGGTTGGGCAAGTTAAAAATTAATTTTGCATGTTTATTATTGGTTCTAAGGTTGCAAGGGAGTTATAAGGTTTGGCAAAATTAAATTTTTAATATTGTTTGCTCAAAGGTTTTATGCATGGAGTGAAAAGTGTTTGGTTAATATTCTATAGTGGTGAATATTATTAAGTCTGGTCAATATTCTATAGTGGTGAATATTATTAAGAATGGTTGATATTCTATAGTGGTGAATATTATTAAAGTGGTTAATATCCTATGGTGGTGGATATTATTTTAAGAGTGGTTGATTTATTAGGGTGTTGGTCACTATTCTAAGATTGGAGTTGATAAGGTGTTTCCAAGTATTTTGTTATGTATGATTTGTTGAGTATAATTGAAAAGGGAAGAAATAAGGCATTGATTATATTTTGGTCCAAGGAATATCTTTAAGGAAATATTGGAATAATATTTTTGTATTCTAACCTTCTTGTTGAGAAGCAACACACCCCCACTAAAAAAATGAAATTCCATCCCTTTGAAAATATTTAATTTTCATTTTTCCGTAGGGACCCTCTTGAGTTTTTCGAGTTTTAATTCCAAATTTTGCTTGCACCCTTTTTCAAGCTTCGCCTACATCAAAGTGTCCAAATATACTTGCATATGGCATTGATTTCAATTTAGAAATAGCAGTTTCCATTTCTGGCCTAGCAAATTTCTAAATGCATATTCTCTTAATCCATGATGAATTTTTAAGTTCCGTTTGCAAATTTGGATACCCTTTGGGCCTTTTTAGATTCTTGTAAAGTTTCATCAAATTCTGGGCACTTTGAGTTTTTCATCATTTTTTCTACACCATGTGAAGCTGATCATTCTCGAGCAATTTAAAATTCATTTTTCAAATGTTAAAATCATTTCTGAGTAAGGAAGATCCTTCACCAATATGTAAAAATGCCAAATACAGATGGACAAAGTCATTGGAGTCAACCTACAATTTTTGGAGAATTTGCAAAGTAGAAGAAAAGCTTGAGGGAAATGTCGCGATATCGCGACATGTTCCATTTTCGGACATGTCTCATTTTCGTGAAGGCAAAAGCTAGGAAGAAAATCTTGAAGGAAATGTCGCGATATCGCGACATGTTCCATTTTTGGACTTTAGATGGAAATGTTATTTGGAATGTCTCATTTTTGCGAGGGCAAAAGCTTGGAAGAATGACTTGAGGGAAATGTCGCGATATCGCGACATGTTCCATTTTTGGACTTGTCGGACTTTCTCTCAAATTTAATTGTATCCTAAAATATTTTGAAGTCCGATGTCACGATATCGCGACATGTTCTATTTTCGGAGAGCAAAAGCTTAAAAGGCATGAAGTGAAGGAAATGTCGCGATATCGTGACATGTTCCATTTTTGTAAGGGCAAAATCTGAAAGATAAGTGAAGGAAATGTCACGATTTCGTGACATGTTCCATTTTCGGAGGGAAATTGGAAGAGACTAAGTGAAGGAAATGTCACGATTTCGTGACATGTTCCATTTTCGTGAGGGAAGACTTGGAAGAGACTAAGTGAAGGAAATGTCACGATTTCGTGACATGTTCCATTTTTGTGAGGGCAAAAGCTTGAAAGAAGTAAGTGAAGGAAATGTCATGATTTCGTGACATGTTCCATTTTCATGAGGGTAACTTGAAAGAAGAAAGTGAAGGAAATGTCATGATTTCGTGACATGTTCCATTTTGAGGCAAAACTTGAAAGAAGACGAAGTGAAGGAAATGTCATGATTTCGTGACATGTTCCATTTTCGTGAGGGAAATTGAAAAGAGGCAAGGTGAAGGAAATGTCATGATTTCGCGACATGTTCCATTTTCGGAGGGAAGCTTGAAAGAGTGAAGTGAAGGAAATGTCATGATTTCGTGACATGTTCCATTTTCGTGAGGCCAAAGCTTGGAAGAGACATGAAGTGAAGGAAATGTCGCGATATCGTGACATGTTCCATTTTCGGAGGCAAAAGCTTAGAAGACATGAAGTGAAGGAAATGTCGCGATATCGCGACATGTTCCATTTTTGGAAGGCACAAGCAAGGAAGAAGTGGCTTGAGGAAAATGTCGCGATATCGCGACATGTTTGGATTTATATTCATTTTGCAAAATTTGGCCATTCTTTAAATTTTTCATCACCCATCCAAAGGAAGTGAAAGCTTTTCGACACAGTCCAAACCCTAGAAATATTTAAATGAGAAAATTAATTAATTCTAATCTTTGCTTTTCTTTTGTAGAAAGTAATTCGACAGTTACATTCATGGCAGAAGTAATGGCGAGAAAGATAGACAAACCTGAATTTCGGCACAAATCAAGCGAGGAATTAATGAGATGCTCTGATGGTTTGCCGAAAGATAAAGATAAGAGATGTCGGGAAGTCAGTGACTCATCCAGATTTTGCAGATCTGGCCACAAATACAGGCTTTAAGGAATTTATCGGTGGATCCATTTGCCAAGAAAATTTATGGCAAAAGTAATGACGGGCAGAGAATCTCAACTCGAACCAAACAAAGGCGGCTGTGCGAGGATGGAAGGCCTCGGAAGTCAGTGACTCATCCAAATTTTGTAGAAGAATTAATGAGATGCTCTGATAGCTTATCGAAAGATGAAGATACATTTACACGCAGGTGTCCATTTGATGAGGATCAAACCAAATCTTATCTTCTCCATTTATGGCAAGATCCACACGAAGATTTTTAGAGTGATTAGGGTTTATCGAAACTCTATATAAAAATGCCTTATATTGTAAAACCTCGATGGTGGGATTTTTATGATAAGATCTAGAGATTTGGAAGAAGATATTTTGAAAAGATCAGGGTCTGTCCTGAGTCTATATATACTTCTCTTGAATGTAAAGTCCGGATGCAAAAACTTGGAATAAAAGACATTCTAGCAATTTCCTGCAAATCTTGTTTGAATGCTTTGTTCTGGACCTGGGGTTGGTGTGAAATCGTTCTTCTATGATAGCGTGGCCAGGAGCCTAATCTCTTTCGAATTTTGATAAGTGCATCTTCTTCTATTTTCGTCTCACTAAAGTTCTATTTATTTTAGTTGTAAATCTGTGTTATCAAGATTGAATATGCTGCTAGGCTTCACTCCATTTGTTATATGCTAGGGAAAATTAGAGATTTAAGGTTCTGGTCTGTTCTAATTGCTCTGTCCTCACTGCGTGAGCTAGGCTGCTTGTGAGAGATACCAGTTAACACCGACTTCCCTTTTATTTATGATTTTCTTTCAGATCTATGTTATCTCCGTCTTATGCTCTTAGTAGAAGGTGATCTTAGAAAGCTGGACACCTTCCTCTTTGATTGGTTCTATTGTGAAGTTAAATAGTGTAATTGAAATTGATAGTTTTGATTTTGCAACTAACTTAGATAAGCTTCTCTTTTCTGCCCTACCCTACTCTCTCTGTTCTATTGTTAAATGATCCATTTTTATTTTCTTTCAAATTTGTCTTTTATTTAATCTGCTAAAACATAAAGAGCTATATCAAAGAACTCATCGTAAATCCGATAGTCAACAAAGATAACAACTTCTAAACATTATTGAATGAAGGTCGAGCCCATTGTAAGGTAACAGACAGTCCACTTGAAACTATTCCAGAAGCGAAAAAGAGTGAATAGACATTCGACCCAACTCTGTAACTCACACCTTGGATAACCAACAAGATCCTAAAGTGAGTGGGATTTATCCCGTATAAGTGTTATTGGTATTTTATGCTCATTCTTCACGGGGTGTGTATGAAAGCCGAACCAACATTTAAAATTGGCGCTAGAAGGAGGGCCTACTGAACTCCGTTCAGTATTTGTTAAGGATTGTAAGTTGCTTGTGAAAAGCTGGATTCTACCTATAGAGTAACCAGGTCCCACTCTAGAGCTGGAGAGCTCCTTGTGCCTGAGTTAGAAACCCCAAGGAGAAGTAGCCTCGGAAGAGCCAAGTCTTTGTCTAACATAGTTTTGTCACCACTTGTAGTTCCTCCAACTGCAACTCAAAATATCATCGTTAATCGGTAGTAATGGCAAACTGGTTGGGTTCCACTGCTTTGAATATTCCTGGTGCAGCGCATGATTTGCCCAAAAATCCTGAGAAGTATCTCCCTACCTACAAACATGATGGAATTAGAACAGCAGAAGAACATCTAGTGGCATATAAAAATGCTCTAAAGTTGTTAAATGTGCAGCATGAAGATGTGGCTTGTAGGTTATTCCCATTCACTCTCCAGGAGGGAGCATATGACTGGTTTTTGAATCTCACTAATGATTCTATTACTAGTTGGAATGACCTAGAGAAAGTTTTTGTATCACAATTTGGGGAAGTGATTGACCCCAATGTGTTATATCAACAGTTTTCCAGCATTAAGAGAGGAATCAATGAGACTGTCAGATCTTTCAATGTCAGGTTTCAAAAAGCTTATGGTAGATTGACGGGTCATTATGTGCCAACTGCAGACCTAGCATTGGAAATTTTTAGGAATTCCCTAGATCCAGTGACCTCTATTTTCCTGAAGAGAGATGCTAATATTACTAATCTAACAGAGGCATATAGAGAAGCTTTGGTTCTTGAAAGACAATTAGGACCTCAACCTTTGAACGCTCCTCTAATTCCCTTTGTTACACAAAATACCCCTATTTTGAATCCTATCCCACATCAAATGATGTTGCCATCAGGCCAAACTCCACCAATAGGAAATCCATTGGCTGTAACACATGCTGAACATGTACAGAATACAGAGAAAGAATCTGATAAAACAAGAGTTGAGGAAGTCTCAAAGATGGTCCAAAAGTTGGCAAATGACTTTTTGAGTTTCAAAAGGCAGGTGTCCACCGGGGACAACTCAAATAGATTTCCTTATCAACAGAATAGATTCACTAGACCACCCTATGAACCCAATAAGGATTATAAAGGTAAGGGGCATGAAGTGAATATTTGTGACTTGGCTTTGCCCAACTAGTGCAGGATACACGAAACATCTCAGCACGGGGAATTAGATTGTTTGGAGTTCTGCAATGCCTTTGAAGCTTTATCTGGTGAGTTGGTTTTTCCTGAAAACCAAAGAAATGTTGATGGTCCAGGTTCATCCAAACATAGTACAGCTATGGTGTTAGATTCTTTCACTTTTCCAGATGAGTCAGAGAATGTTGTGGAGATGCCTATGGATGAAGTGCAAGCCTTTCAAAAGTATAGAAGGGACAACTATAACCTCAGGAACAAAAATCTGGAGCCTAATACTACATCCACACCTCCGGACAACTCCCATAATGTTCCTCCGGATCCATCTTCAAATAATAACCCACCTCCACCCAAGGGAGGAGATCCAAGAGTACCAAGTGGATTTTTTGCTTCACTCAATAAAGGATACAATATAGTGGAGGATATGAAGAAGATCAAGGCTAACATCACTCTTCATGAGTTGGCTCAAATTACTGAACAAAGGGATAATTTGATCAAGACATACTCTGAGCCTACCGCCAAACCTCTAGAAAAGGGGAAGAAGATAGCAAATGCAAACTTGGCCATGTATAAAGAAAGGACAGAAGTTCCACCTTTCCTGCTAACTGTCCGTATATTTGGGAAGAATCTACACAACTGTCTGGTGGATTCTGGTGCTTCAGCCAATGTCATGCCTCTAGCCATCTGTCAACAGTTGGGTTTAACCCCTATGAAGTCCGAGAGAAGAGTCATCCAATTGGATAAAACTGAGGTTAAGGTGGTAGGTGAACTTCAGAATATACACATCCAGCTAGCATCTGAGCCGAGAGCACAACACAAAATTGACATTCAGGTGGTAGATATTCCCATGGGATACGGAATGCTTCTGAGCAGAGACTGGTCAAAGTCTTTGAATGGGTACTTGGCGACTGATTTCTCACATATGTGGTTACCTTGGAAAGGTGTTGCAAATCAGTTGAGAATCGAAAGAGAACCTAGATATAAACACGTGATCACTGAGTATAATGCCAAGAATGAGACTATTAATATTGCTGATGTAGATATCGGGGTTTATAATCTGACAACTGCACAAAAGGGGAAACCTGTTAAAGCTCATCTTGATCATGATAATGAAGTTTGGATGCTTCATGTCGATGGAGCTAAGTCTAAGCAAGGTTCTGGTATAGGGGCAGTTCTTAAAGGACCTAAAGATCAGACTTATTTTATGTCTTATCGCTTGCAGTTTCCTTGCACAAATAATTTGGCGAAATATGAAGCACTAGTGTTGGGATTGAAATTTGCTTTAGATAAAGGTGTGAAAAATATCCAGGTTTTCACAGACTCAGAGTTGGTGGCTAATCAGGTTAGAGGTAAATTTCAATGCAAGGCATCTTACCTGAAAAGATATAAACACCGAGCTTGGGATCTCATAGAGGATTTTGATGCTTTTAATTTGACACACATTCCTAGAGAGGAGAATTCACTTGCAGATGTCTTAGCTTCATCAACCACAAATATGAAGCCATTGGAGGAGTTCAAATGGAAGAAATTTTCAATCGAATTAATCCCTTGTCCTTCGGTTCCAGATAACGTAGACAATTTTCAAGTCTTTTTTGATGACCAACAAATTATAGACTTTTTACAGAATACCAATGCATTTGAAAATGCTATAATTGATGATGGTCAAAAGGATACTATGCTGGAACAGTTTGATGATGAAAGGGGGATAATGAGTTTGAAAGATAATAGAATTCCGAAAGGAATGGTAGAACTTGAGCGACTGTTTGATGTCGACCAAATTAAACAAAGAGGAAGTTTTGGAAATTCTATTGGTGTAGCAGGCGGTGAAACTAAAAACTGAATGTGGGGACTGAAGAAGATCCCAGACACCTTAAGTTAGCTAAAGCTTGTGACCCTGAAATTAAAAATAATATGATTGAATTCCTTCACAGGTCCAAGGATGTTATGGCTTGGTCTTATAAAGACCTAAAGGTTTTTGATCCAAAAGTTTACACCCATATAATACCTTTAAAGGAGTTCTGCAAACCCTTTCGATAGAAATAGAGGCATGTCAACGCCTTGTTGGAACCCCTCATCAAGAAGGAGGTGGAGAAATTATTGAGTGCTGCCATTATCTTTCCCATCAGACATTCTACTTGGGTAGCCAATTTAGTACCGGTTAGAAAAAGAATGGGGAAATCCGCTTGTGCGTGGATTTTAGAAACTTGAACAAGGCTTCTAAAAAGGATAATTATCCTTTGCCTTCCATGGATGATGTGCTACAAATTGTGAATGGTTCAGAAATGATGTCTTTCTTAGATGGATTTTTGGGGTACAACCAGATACTGGTTGAAAGGGAAGACAGGATGAAAACTGCCTTCACGACCAAGTGGGGAACCTTTGCTTACAAGAGAATGCCATTTGGATTGATAAATGTTGGAGCTACCTTTCAGCGTGCAATGGATCATGCCTTCAAAGGTCTCATGGGTAAGTGCATCGTTGTCTACATGGATGACTTGACAGTTTTTTCTAAATCTCGGTTTGACCACGTAAAGCACTTGGAATCTGTCTTCAACAAATGCAGAGAGTTTGGCATTTCTTTAAACCCAAAGAAGTGTGTTTTTGGTGTAACTGAAGGAAAACTCCTTGGACACTTAATCACCAAAGATGGCATTTCCATGGATCCAGAGAGAGTTGAAGCCATATCGGGGATACCTTTTCCCAACTCTAAGAAAGAGTTAAGATCATTTTTTGGGAAAATTAATTTTGTCAAAAAATTCATCTCTGGTTTTGCAGAAATAGTCAATCCGCTAAATAACATGCTGAAGGAAACTGCTAAGATTTCCTGGACAACAAAAGCCAAAGCAGCATTCCAAGAGATCAAATCTACCATCAAGCAAGCTCCAGTTCTGGTGAGCCCAGATTTCAGTGCAGATTTTTACCTGTACTCTTTTTCTTCTGAACACACACTTGCAGCAGTTTTAACCCAACGAAGGGAAATAGGGGAACACCCGATTGCTTTCAAAAGTACCAACTTAAAGGGTGCTGAGCTAAAATACTCTCGCTTGGATAAGCAAGCCTATGCCTTGGTGAGAGCAGTCAAGCAATTCAGGCATTACATATTGAGGAGCAAAGTCCATGCTATAGTTCCTGATCCAGCTGTCAAATATTTATTAAGCCAGGATGAATTGGGTGAGCTAAGAGGTAATTGGGCCACGAGACTACAGGAATACGACTTAGAAATTTGGCCTACAAAATTAATCAGAGGACTTGGTTTGTCCCGACATATTGCTGAAATACCTGTAGAGGCAAAAATTAATCAGCTGGATTCTGGGGTGGATGATTGGTATGGAGATGTCATTCATCTGCTAAGGTTTGGAATTTGTCCACCTCACCTGAATAGAACTCAAAGAAGAGCACTGAAGCTGAAATCTGCTCATTTTCTACTCAAAGGAGGCAACTTATACAGAGAAAACTATGCTGGCATATTCTTAAGATGCATTTCTCAGAATGAAGTAGACGAGGTGATGTCTAGTTTTCATGAAAAGTTAGGAGCGGGGCATTCCTCAGGTTCCGCTACTGCACACAAGATATTGAGAGCAGGCTATTACTGGCCTACATTGTTTAAAGATGCACATCAGCATGTGAGAACTTGCCAACAATGTCAGATCTTTGCATCCAAGCAGGTTAATCGAGCTCTACCATTACAACCTATTATAATAGAAAAACCTTTTATGCAATGGGGACTTGACTTCGTAGGTGTGATAAACCCGAATTCATCAGCAGGGCACAAGTATGTTTTAACAACCACTGACTATTGTACAAGATGGGTTGAAGCAGCAGCCACCATGAAGAGTACAACCCACGAGGTGATTGGATTTTTAGAGTCAAATATCATAACCAGGTTTGGAGTTCCTTTGAATTTGGTGTGCGACAATGGACCGAACTTTTAGTCATTCGAATTTGCAGAGTGGGCATACCAGAGGGGGATAGTCATCAAGTTTTCATCCAATTATTATCCCCAAGGTAATGGACTAGCTGAGTCCACAAATAAGAATTTGATGAATGCCATCAAGAAGTCTGTTGTAGACAAACCCAGACAATGGCACACACTATTGAAGTATGCACTTTGGGCTGACAGGATAAGACATAAAGAAGCTCTTAAGACTTCCCCATTTGCTTTGTTGTATGGTACCCAGCCCATAGTTCCTATCTCTCTAAAATTGCCCACTTACCAATTTGCTTTAGATTACTTTGATGATCATGCAGATGCAGAAGCTCGTATATTGGACTTAATTAATTTGCAGGATGAACGACTTCAAGCCTTGGAGCATTTTAGCCGACACCAAGAGACAGTCAAGCGCTGGTTTGACAAAAGAGCCAGAGTAAAAGCCTTCAGACTTGCAGACTTGGTGCTTCTATGGGACAAAGCCCATGAAAAGAAAGGTAAACACACCAAGTTGCAACCTCTATGGATAGGGCCATACCAGATCGCCGAAATCCTAGGTAATAATGCATTTCGCCTACAGGACCTGGAAGGTAATTTTTTGAACCTTCCTATCAATGGTCAATATCTGAAGCATTATTTCTCAGTTGTTCCATCCACTACATCATTTGAATAATTGCAAAGATTTTGTGCATATGTATATATTGTAAATAAAGTTTGAAGTAGTGTGTTTTTATTTTGTTTTATTTAAAAGTTTGAAGTTCTGTATTTTATCTTTTGAGGTCTGTGCAATTTTGTCTTTAACTGGTGGCCTTTTTTCTCCTCCTTTAGCTCTTAAATCCTGTTTGTTTGAGTTTGCCTAAACAAAGAAAACACAAATCAACATTTAAAATTGGCCTAGTGTGTTTTCATTTTGTTTCATTCTATTTTAAGAGATAGTCTGCTAGGATTAAAAAGTGGGACTACTTGTTATTTAGAACAACAGTAGAAAGATAATTGGATTTTGTATTTTGCTTGCCACAATTATTTTGATTATAAAGAAATTACTATACTGTTTGGTTGAAGAACTCCTAGGGAATCCAAGAAAAGTTGGTCATGAGAGGGGAATCCGATTCATAAAATTACATCAAAGCGTCCAAGGAGGTTGTTGGTACCTGGGCTGAAATAGTTAGTTGATCAATTGCTCGATGAATATAAAAAAAAAAAAATAGCAAGGCATTCCAGTAATCGGTATCTTTCAAAAGAAAAGAGAGAGAAGGTGAAAGTTGGGCAAGCCAACATAAAATTGGCACTCTTTTCTGCACATAGCCAAGGCTCCCGAAGGATACATCTCAAACATGTTCACCAAGCTATAGATGCCACCTCATAGTTGTGATCAGGTCTTGAAAATCTAAAGAGTAACTCTGTCGGGGTTGTGAAAGGCTAAACTAGTAAACAGAGCTCTACTCGGTTTCCCCTACACAATCTAAATAGTTGTTCGATCCATAGCAAGCATTTGAAGCCCCGGTCATCCTTGGAAGAAGGTTTATACACTTGTAATCGCACATCGAATCTTCCTTAAGTGGTTCAACCTAGTATGTCCTTGGGAAACTTTAACAACTAGCAGATAGTAGTTAAGTCATTTTAGAAAATATTTGTGGCAAAGCATGGTACATAGTCTAAATTGTTTTGAAACTAGAGTTCTGGATTCTAAATAGTGCTACTATTTTCCCCGCAGATATCGCCATTTGTTGAGAAGCAACACACCCCCACTAAAAAAATGAAATTCCATCCTTTGAAAATATTTAATTTTCATTTTTCCGCAGGGACCCTCTTGAGTTTTTCGGGTTTTAATTCCAAATTTTGCTTGCACCCTTTTTCAAACTTCGCCTACATCAAAGTGTCCAAGTAGACTTGCATATGGCATTGATTTCAATAGCAGTTTCTATTTCTGGCTAGCAAACTTCTAAATGCATTTTCCCTTAATCCGTGATGAATTTTAAAGTTCCGTTTGCAAATTTGGATACCCTTTGGGCCTTTTTAGATACTTGTAAAGTTTCATCAAATTCTGGGCACTTTGAATTTTCATCATTTTTTCTACACCATGTGAAGTTGATCATTCTCGAGCAATTTAAAATTCATTTTTCAAATGTTAAAATCATTTATGAGTAAGGAAGATCCTTCACCAATATGTAAAAATGCCAAATACAGATGGACAAAGTCATTGGAATCAACCTACAATTTTTGGAGAATTTGCAAAGTAGAAGAAAAGCTTGAAGGAAATGTCGCGATATCGCGACATGTTCCATTTTCGGACATGTCTCATTTTCGTGAAGGAAAAGCTAGGAAGAAAATCTTTTAGGAAATGTCACGATATCATGACATGTTCCATTTTTGGACTTGTATAAATAAGACTAAAATCTTTAAAGTATGTGGATATCGTGACATGTTCCATTTTGGACATGTCTCATTTTCGTGAGGGCAAAAGCTTGGAAGTAATGACTTGAGGGAAATGTCGCGATATCGTGACATGTTCCATTTTCGACGTATGAAATTAATTGATAAAATATTTTAAAGTTCGAATGTCGCGATATCGCGACATGTTCCATTTTCGGAGAGCAAAACTTAAAAGAAGTGAAGGAAATGTCGTGATATCGTGACATGTTCCATTTTCGAGGCAAGCTGAAAGATAAGGAAGGAAATGTCACGATTTCGTGACATGTTCCATTTTCGCGAGGGAAGCTTGGAAGAGACTAAGTGAAGGAAATGTCGCGATTTCGTGACATGTTCCATTTTCGTGAGGAAGCTTGGAAGAGATTAAGTGAAGGAAATGTCATGATTTCGTGACATGTTCCATTTTCGCGAGGGTGAAAGTTGAAAGAAGTGAAGTGAAGGAAATGTCACGATTTCGTGACATGTTCCATTTTCGTGAGGAGTAAGCTGAAAGAGAAGTGAAGGAAATGTCACGATTTCGTGACATGTTCCATTTTTGTGAGGCAGAAGCTGAAAAGAGACAAGGTGAAGGAAATGTCACGATTTCGTGACATGTTCCATTTTCGCGAGGAAAAAGCTTGAAAGAGAAGTGAAGGAAATGTCATGATTTCGTGACATGTTCCATTTTCGTGAGGGCAAGCTTGGAAGAGACTAAGTGAAGGAAATGTCATGATATCATGACATGTTCCATTTTCACGAGGGCAAAGCTTAGAAGACATGAAGTGAAGGAAATGTCATGATATCGCGACATGTTCCATTTTCGTGAAGGCACAAGCAAGGAAGAAGTAACTTGAAGAAAATGTCGCGATATCACGACATGTTTGGATTTATATTCATTTTGCAAAATTTGGCCATTCTTTAAATTTTTCATCACCCATCCAAAGGAAGTGAAAGCTTTTCGACACAGTCCAAACCCTAGAAATATTTAAATGGGAAAATTAATTAATTCTAATCTTTGCTTTTCTTTTGTAGAAAGTAATTCGATAGTTACATTCATGGCAGAAGTAATGGCGAGAAAGATAGACAAACCTGAATTTCAGCAAATCAAGCGAGGAATTAATGAGATGCTCTGATGGCTTGCCGAAAGATAAAGATAAGAGATGTCGGGAAGTCAGTGACTCATCCAGATTTTGTAGATCTGGCCACAAATACAAGTTTCAAGGAATTTACCGATGGATCCATTTGCTCAAGAAAATTTATGGCAAAAGTAATGACGGGCTGAGAATCTCAACTCGAACCAAACAAAGGCAGTTGTGCGAGGATGGAAGGCCTCGGAAGTCAGTGACTCATCCAAATTTTGCAGAAGAATTAATGAGATGCTCTGACAGCTTATCGAAAGATGAAGATACATTTACACGCGGTGCCCATTTGATGAGGATCAAACCAAATCTTATCTTCTCCATTTATGGCAAGATCCACACGAAGATTTTTAGAGTGATTAGGGTTTATCGAAACTCTATATAAAAATGCCTTATATTGTAAAACCTCGATGGTGGGATTTTTATGATAAGATTTAGATATTTGGAAGAAGATATTTTGAAAAGATCAGGGTCTGTCCTGAGTCTATATATACTTCTCTTGAATGTAAAGTCCGGATGCGAAAACTTGGAATAAAAGACATTCTAGCAATTTCTTGCAAATCTTGTTTGAATGCTTTGTTCTGGACCTGGGGTTGGTGTGAAATCGTTCTTCTGTGATAGCGTGGCCAGGAGCCTAATCTCTTTCGGATTTTGATAAGTGCATCTTCTTCTGTTTTCGTCTCACTAAAGTTCTATTTATTTTAGTTGTAAATCTGTGTTATCAAGATTGAATATGCTGCTAGGCTTCACTCTGTTTGTTATATGCTAGGGAAAATTAAAGATTTAAGGTTCTGGTCTGTTCTAATTGCTCTGTCCTCACTACGCGAGCTAGACTCGCTTGTGAGAGATACCAGTTAACACCGACTTCCCTTTTATTTATGATTTTCTTTCAAATCTATGTTATCTCCGTCTTATGCTCTTAGTAGAAGGTGATCTTAGAAAGTTGGACACCTTCCTCTTTGATTGGTTCTATTGTGAAGTTAAATAGTGTAATTGAAATTGATAGTTTTGATTTTGCAACTAACTTAGATAAGCTTCTCTTTTTTGCCCTACCCTACTCTCTCTGTTCTACTGTTAAATGATCCATTTTTATTTTCTTTCAAATTTGTCTTTTATTTAATCTGCTAAAACATAAAGAGCTATATCAAAGAACTCATCGTAAATCCGATAGTCAACAAAGATAACAACTTCTAAACATTATTGAACGAAGGTCGAGCCCATTGTAAGGTAACAGACAGTCCACTTGAAACTATTCCAGAAGCAGAAAAGAGTGAATAGACATTCGACCCAACTCTGTAACTCACACCTTGGATAACCAGCAAGATCCTAAAGTGAGTGGGATTTATCCCGTATAAGTGTTATTGGTATTTTATGCTCATTCTTCATGGGGTGTGTATGAAAGCCAAACCAACACTTCTTGAGTTTGGCAAAGAATTTTTTTATGGTTGTGGTAGATTTGTTATGTCTACTCCTTATCATCAAGAAAAAGGTATGAACACATTATTCCATAGTTAGGTTGACTGGTTAGTTTTCTAAAAAATAAGTTTAGATTGAAAAGGACTTGATTAGGGTTTTATTATTGAGTGTGTTGAGTGAATGCTTCAAGTTTTTCTAAAATAAAGAATTGTTGTTAAACCTTTTTTGATAAACATTGTTGTTGAAACCATTGGTTGTATGAAGAACTTGAATTAGGGTTTGATTATCATTGGTATGTGAAGATTGCTTTATAAGCATTGTTGTTGAAGTGATTTGTTGATCAAATAAATTGAAATAGTGTTTGATTATCATTGCTATAAGCATTGTTATTGAAGTGAGTTTTTGAGCAAATAACTTGAACTAGGGCTTGAGAATATCATGAGTATCATTATTATGTGAGATTTATTATTGAGTTTTGTTGGAAATATTTTGAGTTTGTGTTTACATGTCTAGACTAGGGTTTGTGATAAAAGAGTGTTTCATTGAGTGATTGGTTGGGTAGAGTTGGTTGAGCCTAGTCAAGTGGATGTGTGAAGTGATTGTTCAAGTTCCATAAAACAAACTATTCTATATTCTAAATTGAGTTGTGAAAGTGATTGAACATTAAGTTAAAATTGAAGCATATTGAGCCTCTAATAATTCTCCTTATGTTTCTAAGGGAGTGATTGAAAGTAATTGAGCATTGTGATTAGTATAGGACATATTGAGTCTATAAAAATTCTCTTTATGTTTCTATGATATTGGACAAGTTCTGTGTGGACTTGTTGAGCAAATTTGGAAAAGTTCTATGTGGACTTGTTGAGCAGATTTGGACAAGTTTTGTGTGGACTTGTTGAGCATATTTGGACAAGTTCTATGTGAACTTGTTGAGCATATTGGACAAGTTATGTGTGAACTTGTTGAGCAGATTTGGACAAGTTCTATGTGAACTTGTTGAGCATATTTGGACAAGTTCTGAGTGGACTTGTTGAGAATATTTGAGCAATTTCTAGAGAGGACTTGTGGATAGATTAGTGTGAGCTTTTGTGGAATATTGCAAGGTATATTTGAGATAAGTATTGAGAAGACTTGAGAGTAGAGTTGATTTATTTGTTCAAAACCTTGAGCTAATGTTTGGGGTAGATCCAACAGAGTTGATTCAATCCTTGAGTTAAGGATTGAAGACAAATATCAAAGATATATTTGTGCTAGATTGAAGGACTATGTTTAGTGCAGATTTGAAATCAGATTTTGGTGCATATTTGAGGATAGATTTGTACTAGACCAGATACAAATATCGAGGATAGATTTGTGCTGGACCAAAGGACTGTGTTTAGTGCAAATTTAAGAGCAGATTTTGGTGCAGATTTGAGGATAAATTTGTACCAGACCAAATATAGAGATTGAGGATAGATGTATGCTAGAATGAAGGACTATGTTTAGTGCATATTTGAAATAGATATTTAGAGGTGACAGAGCAGATAGAACGGTAGTCTCTAGTGGATACAGATACATTAGTCAGGGTAGTGAATATAGGTCTTATGAGTGGGGAAAAGAGTCTTCAGTGGGGAGAGATCCACAAGAAAGTGTAGTGGAGGCAGTTGTCTTCTAGAGGATCACCAGCCAGATAATAGGAGTTATCCTATGAATAGAGATCCACAAACTTGATTCAAGGTATTGGTGTATCCTTTGGATAGATGTCCATAAACATTGTAATAAGGAAAGGATTTCCAAGAGATTGATTGAGAAAACTTTAGTGAAATATTTTCTCTAAGGAGTAGCCCACATTGGGTGAACCACATAAATTGTGGTGTCTCTATTGTGTGTGGTGTTTTATGTATTGCTTTGATTACTATTGTTGATATTGTTATCTATATATTGCATATATTAATTTGGAAATAAAATTAAAAAGTGGTCTTATACTGTTCACCCCCCTCTCAGTATAAGCTTGTGTTCTTCAGGGTAGGCAAAATTAACAAATAAAGTCCTGGTATTTACCTTGTATAAAACCTATGGAACAAAAGGAGCAAATTGGGAGGAAAGGTTACCATCTATTTTATGGGAATATTGAACAAATTTTAAACTGACAATGGAACATACATATTTCCATTTGATGTATGGACAAGAGATAGTGGTGCTAGTTGAATTCTTGATACCAAGTTTGACAGTCATGATGGAGCATCACTTGGGTGATCAATAAATTTTGGAAGAGAGATTGACAACACTAATTCATTTGTATGAAATAAGAGTCATGGCATAATGGGCAATTGAGGTAGCCTAAAAAAGAAGAAATTTGTGGCATGATAAAAACTTGAGGAAGCTAGAACTTAGTCTGGGTGACTTGGTTCTAAAGTTCAATGGAAAGTGGTAAATCAATCTTGGTAAGTTTAAGACTTTATTGATTGGTCCCTACAAAGTGGTAGAAGTAATGAATAATGAAGTGATCAAGTTGCAAAACTTGAATGATATTGAGGTACCTGACACTATGAATGGCTCAAAGTTGAATCCTTACAAAGTACAATGCTTATTCATTTCTTCGAAAGAGATTAAATGAATAATATGAGCAAAAGCTCAACAGATGACTCAAGGTTGGCAAGGTCCATCACAAGAAGAGCCTAACATGGGACTCACATAGGATTCACAAAAGGAGAGGAGACAAGACCAACCATAGAACAATAGGAGTTGGCACCTCAACCTAGATAAAGAAGAATATTGTGGGTGCATGTCATATTTGTGGATGGGACTGAACAAGTAATAGAGGAATATGAAGAGTGGATTCCTCCAAATGAAAGAGGATATCAGGAGATAGTACTATTACCCAAAAATAGGGGAAGTCAAGAAGAAGCATCCCAAGTAAATAGGAATATGATGTATCCTCGGGTGGAGCGTAGAGAACTACCCCAAAAAGTTGAATGATGAAGAAGGATATGATTAACAATACGATATGAGGATAGGGTGGACACCTTTGAAATGGAAGTTCTATAAGAGAATAGGAACAAGGTCATTGATGAAGAATTGGATGGACTTACTCCATTAGCTCAGATAAGGCTATTACAATAGAGAATGTGATTGCATAATAAACAACTACAAGAGGAATATCAAATGTTGCAAGGTCATAATGCAAGGTTGAGAGAACAAACCATCCAAGAATTGGATAGTACAATACAAATGTTGGATGAAAAAAGAATAGCTAGGCTATAGGAACTACAAATGGAAGTTGAGGATAATAAAGGGATAAATCCAAGGAGTGGTATAAGAAATGATGGTGCAATCACAAGTTCATAAGTACCACCAAGTGATCTACCAATTATGAATTAAGATGCAGAGATGCTTTGGAAAGATATTGAGAAAGCAACCACATCACTTAAATCATAAGGTAATGCACGGGTGGATTTGAGTGACTCCAGTGATGAAGGAATGCCTTGGCTAGTAAAGAAACCTAGCATAGAAAGTAGTGATGATGACGATTTACCAAGGATACCCCAAAATCCTCAAGATGATTGTGATCCCCCAACATGTACAACAACACATCGACAACTAGGGATATCACAGGAGCATCAAACCAACCTTAATCCATAAACATATACAATATACCATTGATAATTAAGAATAAAAAGGAGAGAAGTATAGAGATTGGAGAGACTGATGAATTTACTAGGATATTGGCTGGATCAAACAAAAGATAATCGAAATGACTCAAGTTATAAGATATATTTTTTTAACACATATAGAGAGATCCTAGCAACCTCATCTCAACAAATATGCTTCAAGGAAAGAATATGGAGACGTCACTTAGTATGTACAATTTGTAGAATTAGAGCACTATGATAATTTTTATCAAGTGTAAGATGAAGTAGAAGTCCACTAGACAACATTGAGTTGGTAGAGGTAACTCCTAATAACCAAGCAACGAGAAGAATGAATAGATAGGGAACCTTAAGGCTTAATCCAGGAAGAGGAGGAGCTATTTGACCATGGAATGAATGAATTCAAGATGATGCTATAGTTAGAGGAGGAAGAGTATGAGGAATGTTTTGATCCCCTACTCATAGATTGTCAGGAGATGCACCCTTAGCATGTATGAATTGGACAAGGAATCTGTAAGGTATACCAAGGATGAGAGGGATCTTACCAAATATTATAGGGTAGCATCCATTGGGAAAACAACCCCTAATTCAATGAGGACCTCAGATAGTGGTAGATGGTAGAGGATTACTCCAAGGTAGGGAGGAATCACCACTATCATAAAGATGCTTGATGTCAAGAGGAATAGGATGAGGAAGATACTTGTGTGGTAGAGGCCTTGTTGGTAGAGGAAGAGTGCATTTTGTAGATGAAAGAAACCAGGGACAAAAAAGGATCTGATCACCAAGTTTGGAGCCATAATTAATATAAGGATATAGGTGAAGAAGTCACTCAAATGATAACATAGTAGTTAGAACACCGCTACCAAGGGATTAATCACCTATACGACAAGGGGAAAGGACACTAGGTGAAGATAATCCACATTGCAATTGTATAATCCTAAATTTTACACATGGTAGTGGAAGTCTAGGTAACTCGGTAACATCACAAGTGGAGATGAATCACCCTAGATAAAAAGTGGCACTGGATGACATAATCACTTAGAATGTCACGGTTGAACATCCAAGAGAAGAATCAAATGGGATCGTACAAGTGAATGTCACTATGCAATTCCCATGATGGTAAGTGTAAATAGGTTAGGAAATGAAAATAAAATAACATAAAATTACTTAGTTGTGAAAATCCCTCAGGATGCAATTAAGAAGGAAGTGGGTTGAAAACTAGAAATGATGACCTCTTCAAGAGAGAGAAATTGGAAAATTTTCTCTAAGTAATAGATCATACAAGTCAATTTTAAAGTTGAAAAAAACATAAGTGCGAGATAATACAAGAAAAATGGAAAAAGTACATGCATAATAATGTTAGTCTCACAATGACACTAAGAGGGGGGGTGAATCAGTGTAGCTCTTTATAACTTAAATCTTCAACTCTTAAAGCCAAAACAATGAAAACTTAAAACCAAATAGAGCAAGTATAACAAGAGAACATCACACAACACAAGATGTACCGAGGTTCACCGATTTGGCTACTCCTCATAAAATGACTGTTTGGACTCCCATCCAAATCCAGCCTTTGCAAAGCACCAACTTTACAATCAATTTACCAGCACCCACTGGAAGGAGCACCAACCCCTGATTTACCAGCACCAACTGGAAGGAGCACCAACCCCTGATGCCAAGCACCAACTTGGACTTCAATTTTGAAACTAGAAGATTGACATAAAAATGCCTTCACTTTTACAAGACCCTGATTGGTCTATTGCTTACCCAACATCACCCACAATTCACAAAACACACACCCTTCTCACTCGCCTATCACGCTCTTTGCAAGATAAAATCCCCTTCTAAAAATTCTCCAAGAAACACTCCTTTTATAACTATCCTTTCTCTTTGTAACTCCAGTTGTAACTCCTTTCATATTCTCATACGCCACTTGTCAATTGTAACACCTTCTTTCATATTCTCATATGCCACTTGTCAATTGTAACTCCTTTATGTAACTCCTTTTGTTTATATTGAGAAGGCATTTCATCAAACACGTCACATGCAAATAATTGACACCATATTCTCCTACCATGACTGTTCATTTTCTCGGTCATGATTGTTCATTTTCTCCTTCGATGACTATTCGTTTTCTCCTTCGATGACTATTCATTTTCTCCTTCATGACTGTTCATTTTCTCCTTGCATGACTGTTCATTTTCTCCTTGCATGACTGTTCGTTTTCTCTTTGCATGTCTATTCGTTTTCTCTTTGCATGACTGTTCATTTTCCCCTTACATGAATTTTCATTTTCTTTTTCGATGACTGTTCGTTTTCTCCTTCATGACTGTTCATTTTCTTTTCCCTTGTGCATGCATTTGTTTTGGTTTCCAAAAAAGGCTTTTCATTTCTATTTTGAGGCCCTTCGTTTCCTTTTCTCCACATGGGCATGCATCCACTTCTTTCCATGACTATTTGTTTTCTCCACATGGGCATGCATCCACTTCTTTCCATGACTGTTCATTTTCTCCTTCCATGACTATTCATTTTCTCCACATGGGCATGCATTCGCTTCTTTCCATGTGTAATGACCATCTTAAATGATTTCAAATCATTAAATATTCCTTATGGGTCCAGGTCACTATGCAGTCTTCAGTTTCACCATCCTGGTGTTCATCACTAATATCAGATGCATTGTCAACTACTCTGTTCCTTTGGCAAAAATGCAACATGTCACGATATCGTGACACTTTTGTTTCTCTACCTGCCTGCCATTTTTGAGTTGCGAAAATGCGACATGTCGCGATATCGTGACACTTTTGTTTCTCTGCCTCGCTCCTTTTTGAGTCACAAAAATGCGACATGTCGTGATATCGTGACACTTTTGTTTCTCTGCTTGCCTACCCTTTTTGAGTCGCAAAAATGTGACATGTCGCGATATCGTGACACTTTTGTTTCTCTACCTGCCTGCCCTTTTTGAGTCGTGAAAATGCGACATGTCACGATATCGTGACACTTTTTCTCCTTGCTCTTTCTCTTTGCTTTGGCCCATGAAAATACAACATGTCGCGATATCGTGACACTTTTTTCTCCTTGCTCTTTCTCTTTGCTTTGGCCCACGAAAATACAACATGTCACGATATCGCGACACTTTTTCTCCTTGCTCTTTCTCTTTTCTTTGGCCCACAAAAATGCAACATGTCGCGATATCGTGACACTTTTTTCTCTTTGCTCTTTCGACCGCGAAAATGCAACATGTCGCGATATCATGACACTTTTTCTCCTTGCATTTTTTGCTTCTCTTTTGGCCGCAAAAATGCAACATGTCGCGATATCGTGACACTTTTTTTCTTTGCGATGTTTTGCTTTTTCTTTGATCTTTAGTATATGGGCCACTTCGGTCTTCTTGGAAAATATGCAAAAACAACTTTGCCAACACCTATTTTCTTTCAACCCACACCCGTAACAACTTCACCCAAACATCAAAAACATCCTCATAAGCATTTAACATCACTGTACATACTTTGAATAACCTCTGAACTCCTGTCCACTGCATCAACCGATCTATCCGATCGTGTTGACAACAATGACAATACTGTCACTGCACCTTGCTCAACAATCTCCCCCTTTGGAATTGTTGGCAACACACGTGCAATTTCCTCTGTAACTCTTCTCCCCCTTTGACAACAATATCAAAGGGCTGCTGCAAACTCCCCCTGAGTCCATGCACAACATTCTTAGGAAAAAATTATTACACTTAGCAAAAATCACAAACATGAGCAAAAAGATAAACAAATACACAAATGCTCCCCCTGAGAATGTGGTCCCGATAGCTAGTCAATTCTTGGGAAGCGTGACCACTCCCAATTTATTGTGAAGGTACTCAAAGACTTCCTTGGGCAATGGTTTTGTGAAGATATCCGCTACTTGCTCTGTTGTTGGAACAAAATCCAACTTAACCTCACCTTTCGCAACTTTCTCCTTTAAAAAGTGATACCGGATAGCAATATGTTTTGTGCGAGAATGCATAACCGGATTCTTTGAGATGTTAATGGCACTGGTGTTATCACACTTAACTGAAATTGGCTCATTGAAGTTAATACCAAGATCTTTCAGGGTTTGTTTCATCCATAATACCTACGTACAACATGTTGTCGCTGTAATATATTCTGCCTCTGTTGTGGATAAGGAGACTGACTCTTGTTTCTTACTATGCCATGCGACCAACCTGTCTCCAAGATAGAATGCACCTCCACTAGTACTCTTTCTGTCATCTACACATCCTGCCCAATTTGCATCTGAATACGTAATAAGGGTGAAGTCCTTACCTTTCGGATACCATAACCCATACTCCATAGTACCCTTGAGGTACCAAAGAATCCTCTTCACTGCTGTCACATGAGTCTCCTTGGGACTAGCCTAAAATCGTGCTACCATGCATACTGCCTACAAAATATCTGGTCTGGTAGCTGTCAAGTACAGTAAGCTCCCAATCATAGATTTGTACATGGTTTGATCAACATGTGGAGATTTGTCATCCTTGCTCAACTTGCAACCTATCGTCATGGGAGTGCTAACTGGCTTACAATCCTCCATTGTGAACTTTTTTAGCATCTCTTTCACATATTTAATTTGAGAAATAAATATGCCCTTCTCATTTTGATTAACTTGCAACATGAGGAAATACGAAAGTTCACCAATCATTGACATTTCAAATTCTTTCTGCATCTTATTTGCTAAATATTTACACGACTCATCTTTGTTGATGCCAAATATGATATCATCTACGTATACAACAAGAACAATAAGATGGTCATTTTCTATTTTGACATACAAATTACTATCCACCATACCTTTCTTGAACCCTTGTTGAGTAAGATAGTTGTCTACCATCTGAGCTTTCTGATTTTGCACGTGAATTAAATATTTTCACCAAAGCGTCATAATAGATCTAACAATCTTCACATCAATGTGTAGTACAAATACACACTGCTTTTATTGAAACACATATATGCAGCTAGGGCAACATTCTTTCACTAAACCAAATTATCTGAACTGTTATAATCCATAACTTTGAACAATGGCAGTAAGAACCATCAAAAGTACAACATTGACATATAGCAATACTACCAATGGTGACAACTCTCAATTTAATCACCACCCTTCATGGTACCTCCACAAACAACTACATGAACTGAAACACACTTTGACAACTATACGACAACTCCCCCTGACTACTTGCCTTTCATCCTCAGATAACCAAACAAATACATAGGAGCATTAAAATAAAACTTTAAGATTGCTCCCCCTGAGGATGTGCTACCTGGAGTTGCTTAGTGCAATAGAGGAGTAGTCTCCTTCAGTCCAAGGAGACACGATTTCCTTTCTTCTTTCTTTCTCCACTCTGGTTTGATTACAGTTTTGGGCTCTTGTTTTGACTTTTCTTTTTTAGTAGCTTGTGCATGTTTTTCAAGAAATTTTCTATTTTGTCTCATTCCATTTGGTTGAAATTTTCTTCCCTGAAATTGATTTGATGCAAATGTACTTTGACAATTTCTTGCAATGTGCCCAAAATTATGACAGTTATAACATTCTACTGCATAATCCATCAAAGGTGAAAAAACATTTCTACTGGGTGGTTGTCTCTTGTGCATCCTTGATGGATGATTATTTTCCTTTCTTTGATGCACATGATTTCTTCCCTATCTGTGTTGCATTCTTTGTGTCTGATGAAATCTACTGTCTTGCCTTAGATTAGATACAAAAGTTCTTGGACAAAACCTTGCTATGTGCCCATGACCATTACATTTAAAACATTGCACATGGTGTTCAATCAGAAAAATAGATGTATTTCTACCAGCATAACTCTTTGATCTATTATTCAATCCATAATAAATTGCCTTGTGACCATAATGGTTGCATCTAAAACAATAGCCATTAAAAGCATTATTATGAATAAAGTGAGAGTGATAGAACCTCTTTTGTTGTGGTTGCTTTGTTGTAGATCTCCTTTGAGATTTTCTTCCTTTTGAAGATTTAGCTTCAAGCTTTTCTTGCTTTGATCCTTCAGTAGTGGACTTCTTCTTCTCTATAGATTTAGAAGATGAAGGTTGTTCAGCTTCACATCCAAGACCAAGCTTACCCATGGAGCTTCTTTGTTGCCTTATCATTTTATCTAGCAACTCTATGCTCTTCTCAAATTTGAGATTTGTATTGGCCTCTTCTAGTTGTTTCCTCAATAAAACAATCTCCTCTTCTTGTTTGCAACAAACAATCTCTTTTTCATTGATCTGTGACCTGAGAGTTTCTTCAATCCTTTTGGACTCTTCTACTTGCAGCTTTAGATCACTAATAACTTTGTTAGATTCCTCTTCACGTTTGCTACATACATCGCCTTTATCATCCAGGTGTGACTTCAAGGCTTCTTCTATTTTCTTGGCTTTATGAATTTGTAAGAAGAGATCTTCAATATTATCCCCATATTCTTCCAACTTCTTGGACAGTATTTTGTTATTTTTCCTTTCTATATCCAACTCTTCAAGTGCAATGATCAACTCACCTTCTAGATATACTTCAACCTCAAGGTTTTCATCACATACTTCAGAATTCACTCCTATCTTTTCTAGTTCAATTTTATCTTCCACAGGAACTAAAACTGATTGAGATGCCTTATTTGAGGAGGATCTATTCTTCTTACCCATTGCGTACTAATCCAAGATCAACCCTAGCTGATTTATCCTGACAAGGGAAACTGGCTCTGATACCAATTATTAGTCTCACAATGACACTAAGAGGGGGGGGTGAATCAGTGTAGCTCTTTATAACTTAAATCTTCAACTCTTAAAGCCGAAACAATGAAAACTTAAAACCAAATAAAGCAAGTATAACAAGAGAACATCACACAACACAAGATGTACCAAGGTTCACCGATTTGGCTACTCCTCATAAAATGACTGTTTGGACTCCCATCCAAATCTAGCCTTTGCAAAGCACCAACTTTACAATCAATTTACCAGCACCCACTAGAAGGAGCACCAACCCCTAATTTACCAGCACCAACTAGAAGGAGCACCAACCCCTGATGCCAAGCACCAACTTGGACTTCAATTTTGAAACTAGAAGATTGACATAAAAATGCCTTCACTTTTATAAGACCCTGACTGGTCTATTGCTTACTCAACATCGCTCACAATTCACAAAACACACACCCTTATCACTCGCCTATCACGCTCTTCATAAGATAAAATCCCCTTCTAAAATTCTCCAAGAAACACTCCTTTTATAACTATCCTTTCTCTTTGTAACTCCAGTTGTAACTCCTTTCATATTCTCATACGCCACTTGTCAATTGTAACACCTTCTTTCATATTCTCATATGCCACTTGTCAATTGTAACTCCTTCTTTATGTAACTCCTTTTGTTTATATTGAGAAGGCATTTTGTCAAACACGTCACATGCAAATAATTGACACCATATTCTCCTACCATGACTATTCATTTTCTCGGTCATGACTGTTCATTTTCTCCTTCGATGACTATTCGTTTTCTCCTTCATGACTGTTCGTTTTCTCCTTCATGACTGTTCATTTTCTCCTTGCATGACTGTTCATTTTCTCTTTGCATGTCTATTCATTTTCTCTTTGCATGACTGTTCGTTTTCTCCTTGCATGACTTTTCGTTTTCTTTTTCGATGACTGTTCATTTTCTCCTTCATGACTGTTCATTTTCTCTTTCCCTTATGCATGCATTTGTTTTGGTTTCTAAAAAAGGCTTTTTGTTTCTATTTTGAGGCCCTTCATTTCCTTTTCTCCACATGGGCATGCATTCGCTTCTTTCCATGACTATTCGTTTTCTCCACATGGGCATGCATCCACTTCTTTCCATGACTATTCATTTTCTCCTTCCATGACTGTTCATTTTCTCCTTCCATGACTATTCATTTTCTCCACATGGGCATGCATCCGCTTCTTTCCATGTGTAACGACCATATTAAATGATTTCAAATCAGTAAATATTCCTTATGGTTCTAGGTCACTATGTAGTCTTCATTTTCATCATCCTGGTGTTCATCACTAATATCAGACGCATTGTCAACTACTCTGTTCTTTTGGCAAAATCGCAACATGATATCATGACACTTTTGTTTCTCTGCCTGCCTGCCCTTTTTGAGTTGCAAAAATGCGACATGTCATAATATCATGACACTTTTGTTTCTTTGCCTACCTACCCTTTTTGAGTTGCAAAAATGCGACATGTCGTGATATCGCGACACTTTTGTTTCTCTACTTGCCTACCCTTTTTGAGTCACAAAAATGTGACATGTTGCGATATCGTGACACTTTTGTTTCTCTGTCTGCCTACCCTTTTTGAGTCGTGAAAATGTGACATGTCCCAATATCGTGACACTTTTATTTCTCTACCTGCCTGCCCTTTTTGAGTTGCAAAAATGCAACATGTCGCGATATCGTGACACTTTTTCTCCTTGATATTTCTCTTTGCTTTGGCTCACGAAAATTGATCGGGAGCAAATTTTAATGATAAAGAAAAGACACAATTTTATTTTGAAGCATGGAAAGATTACAATTCGTAACTATAGAAGATTACACAGCACAGCAAAAAAATGCCAAAAGAAGTCGCAGCCTTCGTCTCTCCAGCCTTTGTAATCCTTCAAAAAAATCTCTTTTTATCATCATAGGTTCTTGCTACAACCGCTATTCCCAACCATCCCTGTAACCGCTACAATGGTTCCCTGGAACTACCTTAACGTATTCTGGAACTGCCAACTGTCATTTTGTAACATTCCACAAAAAAGTAACATGTCGCATTTTCGCGACACCTCTGCACTTCGCTCTTCTCTCTCCTAGACGGGTCGTAAAAATGTGACACTTTTTCCTCCATGTCCATCCGTCGTGATATCGTGACACTTTTTTGGCTTTTGGCTTTGTTTTCCAATGTGTCACGATATCGCGACAATTTTTTTTGCTCCAACTTTGCTCTAAGTCCATCGCGATATCGTGACACTTGCCATTTGCGCCCGCCGTTGTTTCTGAGTTGTCACGATATCGTGACAAATTTTGTGTCATGATATCATGACACTTGTGATTGCGCCTGCCATTGGTTCTGAGTTGTTGTGATATCAGGACAACTTTGGTGTCGCGATATCGCGACACTTGCAATTTGTGTCCACTGTTGGTTTTGAGTTGTCACGATATCGTGACAACTTTTGTGTCGCGATATCGTGACACTTGCGATTGCACCCGCCGTTGGTTCTGAGTTGTCACGATATCACGACAACATTTGTGTCACGATATCGTGACACTTGCGATTTGCGCCCACCGTTATTCTAAGTTGTCGCGATATCGCGACAACTTTTATGTTGCGATATCGCGACACATTCAACACTTAGAATTTTTTTTCTTGTTTCTTTTGTTTTTCTTTCTCTTTTTTTTTTTTGGTGATGCAATATTGTTGTGCTGCTCCTGGATGCTCCTACATCAGACACCCGGGGTAGATATTTAGAAGTGATCCTCACTTCTAGACGGTCAGAGGAAAACCCAGACGATCAACCTCTGATTTGGACAACCATGTGGCATCTTTGACAAGTCAGTTCTTCCACTTGACCAAATACTCTGAATATTGCCTATTTTGGGTACTTCTGCCTTCGTGAGTTTCGAATATGTCTTCAATTTCTTCTTTGTCTGGAGTGGATGCTGGAATGTTCCACAGATCTAGACTGGGTGGTTCGCTACAACTTCCTATATGATATTAAACCAAGTCAAAAATATTGAAGATGGGTGAAATATTCATCTCACTCGGTAGATCTACTTCATAGGCATTGCCTGAATCTCATTTACCTATGATATGACATGGTCCAAACTTCTTCATTTTTAGCTTATTGTAGGTTTTGGTAGGAAAACGTTCCTTGCGTAAATGAACCATGACTTCATCTCCTATCTAGAATTCCTTGAAACACTACTTCTGATCTGCTCAGGATTTGTAAGTAGCATTCATGTTACTGATATGCTACTATACCTCCTCATGTAAATTCTTCATGTGTGCTGCAAAGTCTTCAGCTTCAGCACTGTGCTTGTCTCCTTTATCCATCGGCCTCAACTCAGAAGCGTTTCTCGGGATGTTCCCATGTACTATCTAGAATGGGGATTTACCAGTACTGCGATTGATATAATTATTGTAAGCAAACTCTACCTATGGTAAAATTAGATCCCATCCCTTGGGTTTATCTCCTACCAGACATCATAGAATATTACCCAAAATTTTGTTGACTACTTCGGTCTATCCATCAGTCTACGGGTGGTATGCAGAACTGAATTTCAATTTTGTTTTTAGCTTCTTCCACAGGGTTCTCTAGAAATAACCCACAAATTTGGTATCTCTGTTCGAGACAATGCTTTGGGGTAGACCATGAAGGTGCACAACCTCCCTAAAAAACAAGCCTACAATATGAATAGCATCACTTGTCTTTTGACATGGAATAAAATGAGCCATCTTCGAAAACCTGTCAACAACAACAAAAATGGCATCATTTCCATGTTGTGTCCTTGGCAAACCAAGAACAAAATTCATACTGATGTCCTCCCATGGTCTCTCCGGTACAGGTAATGGTTGGTACATTCCTGTATTTTGGCTAACTCCTTTTGCCATCTGGAACACTCTGCAACCTTGCACAAATTTGGTCACATCCGGTTGCAACTGCGACCAATGGTAATTCTCACTAACGAGAGCAGTGGTCTTATCATGACCAAAATGCCCTGCTAGTCCTCTGCTATGTTTCTCTTTGATCAAATTTTCCCTCATGGAACTTTGTGGAATGCACAACTGGTTCTTTCGAAACAACATCCCATATTGGATCATAAAATCCAACCACTTAGTGCGATCCACAGTAGTAGGAAACACACATGCTGTCCATGCCTCTGCAAAATCTGGATCTGTTGGATATAAACTCTTGAGTTCATCAAACCCAACAACCTGCACTCTCATTTCCATCAACAAATTATGCCTTATACTCAAGGCATCTGCAACTCTATTATATTTACCACTTTTATACTTCAAGACAAAGGTATAATTCTGCAGGAATTCAACCCACTTCAAATGCCGCTGGTTAAGTTTACCTTGACTATTTATATACTGCAAAGCTTGATGGGCAGTATATAAAACAAACTCTTTGGTTAGAAAATAATGTCTCCATTTATTAAGAGCCTAAATTATAGCATAGAATTCTTGATCATAAATAGAATATTTCTTGCGAGCATCATTCAATTTTTCACTAAAGTATGCAACAAGTTTACCTTCTTGGCTCAATACAACTCCAATGGCACTACCACTAGCATCACAGTCAACCTGAAACGCTTTATTAAAATTTGGAAGTGCCAGAATGGGCTGTTCTATCACTTTCTTTTTCAATATGTCCATACTGGTACCTGCCTTGGCAGTCCATTTAAATTCTCTCTTATCCCCTCTCATAGTTTATGTTAGGGGCGCACAAATACTGCTAAAGTCTCTAATAAATTTTTGATAGAAACTTGCAAGACCATGAAATGATCTTACCTCTGTTACATTTCTTGGGGTAGGCCATTCAATGATAGCCTTCACCTTTTTAGGATCCATTTTTAGACCCTCCTCTGAGATGAAAAATCCCAGGTAAATCAACTATTTCTATACAAAACTGCACTTTTGTATATTAATCAATAACTGCTCCTCACGCAATTTTTCAAAAATTGTCCGAACATGCAACAAATGCTCGTCCAATGTTTTACTAAAAATCAGAATATCATCTAGATAAACTATTATGAAATTTTCCAAGAATTCACGCAATACTTCATTCATCAGCCTCATAAACGTACTGGGTGCATTAGTCAATCCAAATGGCATAACTAACCACTCATACAAACCCTCTTTGGTTTTAAAAGTTGTCTTCCATTCGTCACCCTCTCTAACACGAATCTGGTGATATTCGCTCTTTAAATCAATCTTAGTGAAGTATTTAGCTCCACTCAAACAATCCATGATATCATCCATTCTAGGTAATGGAAAGCGATATTTAATGGTAATTTTATTAATGGCTCAAGAATTAGTGCACATTTGCCATTCACCATTCTTCTTTGGTGCAAGTACTGCTGGTACTGCACAAGGGCTCAAACTTGCTCGAATCAAACCCTTCCTCAATAATTCCTAAACTTGTCGGTTCAAATCTTCATTCTCTACAGGAGACATTCTATGGGCAGCCTTATTGGGTAAGCCAGATCCTGGCATTAAGTCAATCTGATGACTAATCTTCCTCACTGGCGGCAAACCCTCAGGCACATTTTCTGATATAATATCAAGAAATTCTGCTAACAGATGTTCAAATTCTGCTGGAATGTCAGTAGTTTCTTTTCTCTTTACAGTAGGAATTAATGCATAACACATTGAATCCCTCTTTAGACCATCTAAATTTTTTTTGCCATCTACTAAACAAATTCTAGCATTATTGCATACCTTTTCCTCAACCTCCTTCAATGGCTTCAGTTTGTGGCATACTTCGTCTTTTGTCAGGGAATAGGTATTTGCATGCCCATCATGCACTGCACGTCTATCAAATTGCCATGGTCTTCCCAGCAACAAATGGCAAGCATCCATCGACAAAATATCACACAGGACCTCATCCTGGTATCTTTCGATTTGAAACTTGACCAAGCATTGTTCACTAACCAATGCTCTGTGGTCCTTCTGCAACCATGCAATCCGGTATGGATGCGGGTGCTATCTTCTTTCTAGATTTAACTTAGCTATAATTTTATTAGAAACCAAATTATCTATACTACCATTATCAATAATAATATTACAGATTTTACTTGAACATTTGCACCTCATGCAGAACTGGATTTTCCGCTGGTCTGGTTCCTTCTCTTCGTTCAACAAGGTTCTCCTTGTGATCATCACTTCTCCTCGCTTTGCTTCTTCAAAGTGCTCAGATTCAACACCATCCTCAATAACCACAGCTCTGGCATTACCTTCAGGCCTTTTGTTCGATGTTTCTTGGTGTTTGGGACACTCATATGATCGATGCCCCTCTTCTTTGTAATTGAAATAGGTTCCTCAAAATCTGCCTCTTTCATATCCGCGTCCACCTCTACCTCGTCCCCTTTGATAATCATTGTTCTAATTACAGGGTCGGTAAGCATTTTCCTCCTTCTGTTCCTAGTGATTGTTGGTTTCACCAGTTTTCTTTTGGTCATCATATTTACCTCCACTGGTTCTTCCACCAGTTCTTCCACCATGACCTCTTCCTCTTTGCTTACTGTCAAATCTACTGTTTAGTTTCTCTTCCACTTTCAGAGCAAACTGGTAAGCATCTTCAATGGTGCTCATTCGAACCAGAATCAATTCTTCTTGCATGCTGATTCTTAACCCATTAATGCAATGGGCTAATCTCTCTTTATTTGCTTCTGTATGGCCGATTCTGATAGAAATTTTAAAAAATTTCTCTGTATATTCTTTAACAGACTTGCTGGACTGGCACAAACTCTGCATTTTTCTCAGCAAATCTAATTTGTAATCTATCGAATAAACTTTCGTTTCAATTTTTCAACCATTTGATCCCACCTGGTGATCTTTTCTTTTCCTCTTCGATTTCTTTCCAGTTGCACTCCTTTCCACCATATGCCAACATGGTCTTTCAACTTGGTTTTCGCAAATTTAATTCGATTTGGATCTTTATCTTCCTCATATTTGAAATATTCCTCCATGTCATTAATCCAATCAATCAATTCTTCTGGATTTAAATTTCTAGAATATGTGGATACATCAATCTTCGGCCTTTTCCCAATTTTAGAAATAGCTTTAATCATTCAATATTCTGCAGAACTCATCGCTTCTCCTTCTTCTTTAGATAGATCATCAACTCCGCAAGCTTCATCATCACTTTGGTCTTCTCCTCTTGGCTCTACTCCTCTATGCAATTCTTCTTGTAGGGCCTGCACTTGCCTCCGTAATGCTCAAAAGTCTCCTTCAGGAACCACGTTCCTTCTAGCACCACGATTTCTTCATGATGGCATTCTGCTTCATTATTTCTCAGAATCCATAACCCCAGATCCTGGTGCAAGCTGCCTCACATTTGGCGCTCTGCTCACACACTCAGAATCTTACTGCTCTGATACCACTTGATGGGGAGCCAATTTTAATGACAAAGAAAAGACGCAATTTTATTTCAAAGCATGGAAAGATTACAATTCGTAACTATGGAAGATTACATAGTACAGCAAAAAAATGCCAAAATAAGCCACAGCCTTTGTCTCTCCAGCCTCCGCAATCCTTCAAAAAAATCCCTTTTTATCATCATAGGTTCTTGCTGCAACCACCGTTCGCAACCATCCCTGTAACCGCTGCAACGGTTCCCTAGAACTGCCTTAACATCTTTTGGAACTATCAATTGTCGTTCTGCAATAGTCTACAAAAAAGTAACATGTCATATTTTCATGACACCTCTGCACTTCGCTCTTCTCTCTCCTATCCGAGTCACGAAAACGTGACACTTTTTCCTCCATGTCCATCCGTCACGATATCGCGATACTTTTTTGGCTTTTGGCTTTGTTTGCCAATGTGTCGCGATATCATGACACTTTTGTTTGCTCCAACTTTGCTCTAAGTCCGTCATGATATCGTGACACTTGCCATTTGTGCCCACCGTTGTTTCTGAGTTATCGCGATATCATGACAACTTTTGTGTCGCAATATCATGACACTTGCGATTGCGTCCGTCGTTGGTTCTAAGTTGTTGTGATATCACGATAATTTTGGTGTCGCGATATCATGACACTTGTGATTTGTGCCCACCATTGGTTCTAAGTTGTCACAATATCGCGACAAATTTGTGTCACGATATCGTGACACTTGCGATTGTGCCCACCGTTGGTTCTGAGTTGTTGTGATATCACGACAACATTTGTGTCATGATATCGCGACACTTGAGATTTGTGCCCACCGTTATTCTGAGTTGTCGTAATATTGCAACAACTTTTATGTCATGATATCGCAACACATTCAACACTTAGAATTTTTTTACTTGTTTCTTTTGTTTTTCTTTCTCTTTTTTTTTTTTCGATGATGCAAGATTGTTGTGCTGCTCCTGGATGCTCCTGCATCAAAAATACAACATGTCGTGATATCGCGACACTTTTTTCTCCTTGCTCTTTCTCTTTGCTTTGGCCCACAAAAATACAACATGTCATGATATCGTGACACTTTTTCTCCTTGCTCTTTTTCTTTGCTTTGGCCCACGAAAATACAACATGTCGTGATATCGTGACACTTTTTTCTCTTTGCTCTTTTGGCCATGAAAATGCAACATGTCACGATATCACAACACTTTTTCTCCTTGCTTTTTCGCTTCTCTTTTGGCCGAAAAAATGCAACATGTCGTGATATCGTGACACTTTTTTTCTTTGCAGTGTTTTGCTTTTTCTTTGATCTTTAGCATATGGGCCACTTCGGTCTTCTTGGAAAATATCAAAAACAACTTTGCACAAACAACCTATGTTTTTCAACTTTGCACAAACAACCTGTAACAACTTCACCCAAACATCAAAAACATCCTCATAAGCATTTAACATCATTGTACATACTCTGAATAACCTCTGAACTCCTATCCACTGCATCAAACGATTTATTTGACTTTTTTGATAACAATGACAATACTATCACTGCACCTTGCTCAACAAATAATACAAGGAAGCATGTCGTATGATTTAGATCGTACAGTGTATGATTTTACATGCAATTGTATGATTTTCTACCATCACATTTAATGTTCGCATGTGTGGAATGATGTGTTGTCAAAAAATAATAGGAAAAGATAAAATCACATGGGGAAAGATATGAGTTGTCAATCATCTAGTAAAGGAATATGAAAATACATGAAATTGGCACAATTTTAAATTTTGAGCGGTTAGGGTTTGATAGCAGTTTAAATAAAGGGCTAATTTTAGCAATTTGGAAAATCAAACAAGGAGAATTCAAAATTTTTAGGATAACAAAGGTGAAAAGTGTACAACTAAATGAAATATACTACATGGGCATTAAAATTATCATAAAACTATAATATTTGATGACCCATTTCTAAATTTGCACCAGGGAGACTTTTTACATTCAATAAAATCAAGTTTGAAGGAAAAAGCAAGGATTTTGACTCCATTAAAAGTAGATTTCAAATTTTAGTAAAGGAAAATGAGGGTTTGTAGTAAAAGGCATCCAAGCACAAACCATATTGTGGAAAAAAGCACACCAGGATTCGAATAAGTTATGGATTGGAGACAGAGTAAAGAAATTATAGGAGAAAGGATATTACAAACCCTAATATGATAAAAGAAACAAAAAACAAACTAGAGAAGGTAGAGAAAAGGAATAAGAAGATCGTACAAACCTGCATTACAGCCAATTTTTTTTATTTTTGGGGTTAAATTGTGCCAAGTGATGAAAATTACAGAATTGCTCCAGAATAGCACTAAAAATATAGATCAGGATATTTCAACAAGTGGGTCGATGAGAAATCATGGAGGAGGAGTGAAAAACATGATTTTTAGGCGAATAAGGGTTTTAAAGGATGTGTTGTATGATTTGGAGGGTATATTGTACGATCTCAATACAATATTGTGATGTTTTAAGTAATTTTAAGGTTGATTTAAGCTTTTTGAGTAAATCATATATAATTGTATGAAAGTGTATAGATTCAGTGAAGGGGAGTAGCTAGACAGGGACATTGTATGGATTGGTATGGGCCCTATACATTTTGGTGTAGCAGATGTATGATTTGTAGAATATTGAAAAATTTGAAGTAGTTAAGGAGATTGTACGATCTGGAGGTGGTTGTTGATATGGAAATCATATACAAATGAGTTGGAGGGTGTATTATACGATTTACAATAGACTGTATGATTTTTAGGATACTTTTAATTGTAGAATAGGTGATGTCCAAGTAGTAAGCTAACTAGAGGAATGGCAAGAAAATGATTTTAGTCAAACAGTTCAGATACTGACCAAGAATAATTGTAGCCAATAGAGTGGAATAATCACTAGGACCCCTACACTAGAGAGAGTTACATTTGCAATAATTCCAAGGGTGATATTTTTAATCTTGTGTCTAGTGCGGTACTCGTACTTGGAGGAGAGGAGGATATAGGCCATGGAGATGGAAGAGGTATTTGAGGGATGATCGAAGAAGGATACCACAAAGATTTCAAGAGGAGGATATGGCACAAGAAAACATCTTGATGAGGGATTTGCATAGTGAAGTCAATTACCTAGATCTGAAGGAGGATCTAAGTAGCAAACCTAAAGATAGATAGGTTGAGATAATGAGCATATCATTCATAAAATATGGAGGAGATACATGCAGGAAGTGGTGGAGTAATGAAAAACAAGAACCACCCATGGAGAAAACAATTTGAGAAGGTTGGTGTAGTTGTAATAGCACAAGTGCCACCACACCAGAAGATCTTCTTTTATAATTATCTATTGCACATGGTTCAAGCATATAATCCTACAACCAGAATTACCTATGTCAATGTGGGTAAGCGATCAGTGAAGATAAAATTCATAACAGAGGCATTCAATAAAATATTTGGGTTGCCATCATATGACACTGAGGTAGTGAAGAAGTTGCTTGATTTGATTGAGACACATCACATCATCACTTCACTCACCACTGTGAAATCGATAGTCGAAGCAAAAAATTGAGTGTAGGGACTCGAGGAATTTAAAAAAGCTAGCTAAGAGGGAAATATTGGCCACGTGCCATGAACACTGTGATGGCATGACTATCATGGTAAACACAGACCACGAAGATGCCAATTTGGATGGCTCAATATGTGGAAGGTATCACCAAGAGAATGTGGTACGATTGGGGTACCTATCTAGAGAAAATGATGCATGAAGTACTAACAAGGAGGCCTAAGAATTTTAGTATGAATTTCCATGCTATTGGATTATTATTAAATGTTGTTACAGATATGGGAATCCACTTTCCAGGTTTGACAGAACTTAGGAATATTAAGGCAGGATAGCCAAACATTTTGAGGTGGGCAAAGTCAATATTGATTTAGAAGGAGACTCTAGATAAATCTTTAACAAAGAAAGTGCAACAAGACATTATAGTACATGAGGATACTTATTTGGAGGGGGATGTACACCCTCAAAGGAAAAGACCTAGGCATTTGGAACCTGGACTGGAACAACAAGCACTTCAACAATGGTAGTAGGAGCAATCATCAATTTAGAAAAGGGAGGAAATTATGGGTAGGCAATCCAGCCTAGTACGGGTAAGAACAAGAAGACAATGGGAAATAATGGAAAATAATCCCATTACAAAAAAACAAGTCGAGCCTGTACAGAAGAATCAGTAAGAAGGACATTCAAACTTAGAGACACTAGAGTTGCAATATTGGAATTAGGCAGAAGTAAAGAAGATAGTGGAATCCCCATAGATTTTCTAGCATGTTGATTTTGAAATTTTGGACTCTTAAAAATTTTGGATGATACAAAAGTGAGGCAAATAATACACTAAGTAGTAGCCACTACTCAGAAGGAAAAAGAGAAAGCCAAGGCGATAGTGGAAGCCTAAGAGTCAAGAAAGAAGAAGAAGCCTCACTTCAAATTCATGATGGGAGGAGGTATGAATCAAAATGATCAAAGTGATGCACAAGAAGATACGAAGGCATCGTAGGAACAAGAATATCCTATTGTTGAAAAAGTTACAACAATGGAAAACTAGTAGAATCAAGAATAAGAGTAGTTGATATAAGATAAACAGGTGGGCTTAACTAAACAAAAATAAACCCAGGAATCTACAGGACAACAATAATCTCATCAAGAGATTGTGAATGTGGAAGAAGATGTGGAGGTGGAGCGGACTATGGAAAATGATCCACCACAAGAAAATATAAACACATAGAGATAACTAATGGAGCTTAGGGGAAGCTCTAGACACCAATTAGAAGAAGAGGAAGAACAAAATCCTACAGAATAAGAAATACAAAGGATGCAAACAAGTTACCTCTTAGAGGTACCGTAGTTTGAAAAATTTTAAATAGAGGAGGATGTGAAAATAGTAGAAGATCAGGTGGAACATTTCTTCTCTTAGGTAGGCAATGCCATGGATAGAACCAAATTACAATTTTGTATTGGATGTGTGGAAGAGTTGAAGCTATGGGAAGAACAAGTGTTTATCGAGTTAGAGAAGATAACATAATGGGTGAGCAGTGAGGATCGTACAAGGAAAATTATGGATATTCATGTACAAAACCCATGGAAGTTATCCAAGGAAGAGGTAACGAAGATGTTAGGAATAGATGACTTTCTAGATAAAGTAAGAACCAATTATAGGTAGAATCCAAGGTTGTATCTGGATAGAGCCAATTATTTGACTTACCCCATGAACACAGTGGAGTTAGAACATAAGAGGGTCACCTCAGGCTTGGATATCACTCTAAGGAAGTTGAACTTCCTAACACATTGGATACAATGGTTGAACATAGGATTGGAGCATATCTATGATCTCAAGGAAGCTCAGAAAGAAGAGATAGAGGCCACTCAAAAGGAAATGGTTGCAATGGAGGAAGAATTAAAAAATAGTAAGGCTATGACAGAAGAGAAACTAAAGAAATTGGAAGAAGAACTACTAATTAATAGGGCTTATTTTGAAGCCAAAATTAGTTCACTTGAAGAGGAGGAGCAATAGGTCTCACAAACGGTAGAAGATAGGATCAAGGAGTTCGAATCTCAACTCAAAGCAAAGAATAAAATTTTGAGAATCCAGTTGGCCGAAAAGGATGAGAAACTATAAATATAGGAGAAGAATATAGAAGAGCTCATGTAGGACAATAAATAATACAATGATATGGTCTTGGAAAATAAAGTTCAATTGAATGCTAAGGAAGAGATTATTCATACTTTAGAGGCTAATATTAATCACCATATGTAGACCATTATAGATAAGAATGAAGAGTTACAAGTAATAGTTCTAACATAAGAACATTTATAGGAGAAGCTGAAGAAGAGTGCTACTAAGCATGAAAAACAATTCAAGGAAATATTGAAGACTAAAAGCCAATCATCATGGTATGAAAGTAGTAGAAATAGGCAACTACATAGCCAAGTTGTAGAATCAACACGTAATTATTCGCACCCAAATGGAAGACCTGGAAGCTATAGTTAGATATTACAAGGCATAGCTAAAATAGAAAGATGAGTCTATGAGGACACCGACCAAAGTAAAGGGGAGGGCAGATGTAGGCAGCAAATCCACCTCCTAGAAGAAGAAGAAGTGACAAGAGATTTTTCTAGTTTTGATAGTTTTTGTAAACCATACAAGTAGGATCAAATCGTACAAGCAAGAGGTAAATTATACGAGATGAAGGGCAAACCATACAATGTGCAATGAAATGAAATGAATGCAATGGAAATGCAATTTGAGTTGTAATTGTGCATGAATTTGATAAATGATGTGTTTAGACTTAGTAAAAGGTATAATTATGTATTCCATTATGCATGGGTAATTGTGAATAATTAATTACCTTAGGAACCACTTTGCAATGTCTTGGGCAATGTTATATAAGGATCCCTTTTAAATTTTGATAGTTTGGTTAGTCTGGTTAATGCTTGTGAGTTTTGGCTATGTTCTAGTCTAAATAGTAGGAAGTATTGATGCATACCTATGATTTTTTAGTACCTTTTATTGATTGTATGATATTTTTGACAAGTAATGAAGAAGAATCACAATTCATAGTTTACTCTCATGTATTATACAATCCTAGAATGGTAGAATGATGTTTTGTAGTTTATCTTTGTTGCATGTACTTCTTTATGGTTGTTGTTGATACTTAATGCATTGCTATGGAAGAATTGGATTAAACTAGAACTGGTGTGAACCTTATGAATGATATCTGATAAGTATGATATCAAGAAGGATGTATTGAAGACTTTTGTATGATTTTTGGATATTACCATTGGAAAGAACTCTCTCAAAACCTGATGATGGAACTTGCATGTTGGTAGAAATGGATTAATTGCCATGTCAGACCTTTACAAAAATTAGCTGAGATATTGGCATAGAATAAAATCCAAATTGGAACCTTTTTTTATTTTATTTTTGTACAAATCATACACCAGAGCTCTTACAAATTGTATAGAAGGAACTTACCCGATTTGGCATTTTATGTGATTGAGGAAAACTTACCCGATTTGGCAGTATTGGGAAATCAAAAAATTTAGTTACAAAACTATGTACAATAGCTTTAAAACCCAAATATGAAGGATTGGATGAGTATGAAAGCATACAATCCCTATCACTATACAATTTGGGATCATAAAGTGGTACGATTTGGGATCCGTACAAGCTATTTTGTTGTCGTAAATTGATAGTTGTAAAGACTATATGATTGTATGATTTGGTCCATCAATTGGGAATAGTAAATTGATCATTATAAGCCCTTGAAAACCACCTCTCCACTAGGAATACTATAAGCCTATTCTAAAATCATGAATCAAAGCAAAAGGAACATGAAGAGAGGAAGAGCACTCAGAGAAATGAACAACGGATGATGGACGTCCATGCGAGTAGTGCAGGCGGTCTAGGTGTTCATCTTGAAAATATTGCTATATTTATTTTCTTATGAATGTTGTGTGTGGAAACTAAAATTGTAAAAATGGCCTACATTTTCCTTGTGCATGGTCTACGCTCTCCTTGTGAATTTTATGAATACTATGTAGACACTATCGTTGGTAGCGTGGTCTACGTTTTCCTTGTGAATGTTGCATAGCCATTGTTGTTGGTAGTATGGTATACATTATTATTGTGAATTTTTTGAATACTATGTGTATCCACTTTCATTGGTAGCATGGTCTACAATTTCCTTGTGAATATTGTGTAGCCACTATCATTGGCAACATGGTCTACATTCTCCTTGTAAATGTTGTTAATGCTATGTTTAGCCACTACCATTTGCAGTGTGGTCTGCATTCTCCTTGTGAATGTTATGTGTAGCCACTATAATTTGTAGCATGGTATACATTCTCCTTGTGAATCCTTTGAGTAGCCACTATCATTGGCAATGTTGTCTACACCTTTCCCTATGTATGCTAGATGCAATGACATCATCACCTTGTCGTAGCCATTGACAATTGACTAGAATGTATTAGGAGGTAGCTAGTCAAGTAGTGTTGTTAGGTGTAGTTGGCACCGAGGATGTTTTGCTATGTTACGACAACTATTGATATCGTGGGTACGTAAGTACCATATGCCTTGAGTTGTTGAGGTGGAAGCCACTTCGGTTGAACCTTAGTCCACCCTATGTCTTTCCTTGCTAGAGGTTGGTCATATTCTTGTTCGTTGAAGTGTAGAAGCTTTAATTTTTTCTCATTATTTAAAATTATAGATTTTAGAATAATGAAGCATAGAAGCTTTAAGTGTTGCTCATTATTTAAAAATATAGATTTTAGAATAATGAAGTGTATAAGCTTTAAGTGTTGCTCATTATTTTAAATGATAGATTTTAAAATAATGAAGTGTATAAGCTTTAAGTTTTGCTCATTATTTTAAATTATATATTTTAGAATAATGAAGTGTGAAATCTCTAATTATTGTCTACTAACTAAAATGGTGGATTTTAGCAAAATAAAATGGAATAATGTTTATTTTGTAATTTAACGGTATGGGACCTTATGTTATGAAATAAAATGGAATAATGGTTATTTTGTAATTTAAGGGTATGAGACCTTATGTTATGAAAGAAAATGGAATAAAAAAATATTTTGTAATTTAAGGGTATGGGACATTATGTTATGAAATGAAGAAAAATGTTTATTGGGAATTAAAGTAGTTTCTTTAAGTGACGAAATGTGTGAACCAAATTTACTTAGCAATTAAGGGTATGGGACTTTAATTGTTGATAAGGCTAGTTCATTTATTGTAAATGGAGCACATGCACTAATGCATGGTTGACTTATTATCTCAAGTTGGGTGAGAGGGAAAATGGAAAGGGTAGTTTCTATGATAAGTACTATGATTATTTGGCAATGAAACAAGTAAGTGAATTTAGAAGCATGTCTATCTAAATCCATAAGTGTCCTGATACCCTACTATACTCACTTGATCAATGGAAGAACGATAAGGCCAAAGTCATGAGATGGACCAATTCACAAGTTTGCTCTCTACCTTACATCTTGTTATTTATGCAATAGATTAGATTGTGGGGAGTTTTCATCAACGAAATGGATGTAAAGTATTATGGAAACTATGGTATGTACCATACTTACTTATGTATTTAAATGAACATTGCAACTACTACATTTAGTATCTCTTTATTTAGTTTCCTGCATTTAAATATTTTAATGTATGTTTAATTGGTGATTGTTTCTTTATGCTTTGATTATTCTTGCTTGTTGGTAATTCATTTTGTTAGATTTAGTATCTAGATATTTTATGCTCTTGTGATGTTAAAAAGAAATAAATATTAGTAAGTTATAGGTGAAATTAGAGGTTCCCCTAAGGGCTTGATACCCCCTTAGGGATATTGATAACTAGGTTTGGAAGATTGTACTAGAGTTAAGATATATTGTCAGTGGACAAGATTGATAGCTTAGATCGTAGTACATGTAGCATGCCCACACATAATAGCTTGTGTGGATATGGATATGTGTGTACACCTTCTAATTATTGGAGGTGGTAAGTCTAGCTCATCAAGACTGATGAGAGGGATGGACTTATATGCATAACATAAGATAGACTTACGTAGATAGGAATTGCATGAAGGGAATATTGTGTGGTATAGTTCTTGAGAAAATTAGGGGATGTCAAACATTAAGTTGGTCTAAGGTGGGTTGAGGATTTATGAATCCTTCTCCTTAGTTCAAAAAAAAAAAAAACATGTAAAATTTTATTTTTTTGTGTGTGTTTTCTTGTTTCATGATTTTTGGGGTGTTATAGTTAGTTCAACTCTTGGCTACTATGGAAGGGAAGGCCAAAAAGTATGGTTTGAAGGCTATGGAACTTAGAAAATACATGGATAAGTTGCAAAATGAGCATGCCATTATTCATGTTTAGCTTGATGATATTAAGAAATAATAGTCGGTAAAAACTAAGACAAATGAGTTAGTGAGCACACCAATTGATGTAAAGGGGAGGGTAGATGTAGGTATCAAATCCACCTCCCAGAAGAAGTGAAACCTAGATTTGCACAATTTTGTCAATTTTGTAAGATGTACAGTTTGTCAAAATTTATAAATGTAGGGTTTGGTATAATTGTACGATGTTATAAATGTGCAATTAGAAATTAAGTGAAACAAAGTGAAATATGCATTTAAGGTGAATTTGATAATAATCAAATTAGACTATGGAAAAACTTAATGCAAGTTGGTTGTCTTACGAGGTGGTAGTTTTGAATAATTGGTTGTCTCAAGAATCACTTTGGAATGGCATGTGCAAACATTATAAATACCCCCCATTCAAATTTTTATGGATTTTCATAGTTTTTCATGGTATATGTTGAATGGTTTTTCATTCTTATGGATGAGTTGTCCATGGAAGATTGTAGTTGTTCATGATTGTTGTTCCTTGTGATTGTTTATTGGTAATTGTATATACATTCATCCATGTTAATATGAAAACAACATTATGGATTGTGAGTCATTGTGCATGTGAATGGTGAATCTAGATTGTGTGTTATGTGCAAGTATGGTCAAAATGGTGTGGAATATGGATGTTATTGCAATGGAATTACACTATTGATGAGCCCATAACCCTGGATGATGTTGGAGAATTAACTCTATGAATTATTATTGTTGTATATAAATGTTATTATACTATTGTATGATTTTTGGAAATGTTGATGGATGGTATAATCCAATCACAAGAAATTGGAGTTTGTATGTTAGACTAATGTGTTGATAATTGCATTACAAATATAGGTAATTCTTACTCTATGAAGAATCTGAGTGTAAGTTGGCATAATTGCAAGTGGAGAAATGTTCAAGGGTTTGTGCAACCATACATATGACAAACCAAATTGTACACATGATCAATTGCTAGTTTTGGGAAGTGCAATTGCAAAGTTAGACTTACCAAATAAGGAAAACTAGGGTTTAAGAGTGAATGATTACAAAATTATTGAGCTTACCTTAAAATCAACTTTTAGAAAACTGTGCAAGTGTAAAATTGTATATGCTAGCATGTTGTACGATCTAGATTATACAACTATATAATTTTGAAACTGTACAAGTAATTTTTGGAAGTTATAAGTCATACATTTGCAAATTGTACAACTATATGATTTGGGAAAAATTTGTTACAAAATATTGGAATCCATATTTAATCCTCCCAAATCACCTCCCCCTCTAGGAATACTCCCCCCTGTGCTATATCTTGAAGAATTAAGACAAATGCAAAGATCCATATCGAATACTAAAGTCTTGAATAACCAAATAATGTAATACAAGGGGTGTTAGAGTATATTACATTATTTGGTATATGTCAATGTACCACCTTGGGTACATTATTAGACTAGGATTTTATCTTAGGTTAAGTATTTACTTGAGGAAGAAGTAATAAATGCACAAGTGTTAGAATGTGCAATGATGTAACTGTGCATGTAGTCAACATGTATATGAGTACTTAGAATAGGAAGAACAAGTGTCCTTAGGTAGGTGTGCATGTGCACAATTGTCTATCATGCAAAATTCACATGTATCCTTAAGGTAGGAAAGTGAAGAGTCACATACTAATATATATATTTGTGACTAAGAATTCTAATTGAGATGAAGCATGCATTACTCATAGCATGCACTAGTAGAGAGCTATCCATATATTGTATCAAGTTTCTATTTTTGTGAGTTTACATTAATGGCTATTGCATGAGTTATTTCAAAATTTTCTCATGCTATTTACTTGCTTATTAGTTAGCCATTATCATAGATATAACATAGCTTACTTATTTCATCACTTGTGGTTGCATTTCCTTAAAGCTTAAGTCTTCAAAAGCTAACAACCAATCTCTAGTTCTTTTAATAAATGGAGTTTCCAAGTCAATGAATATTTTATCCACTTAATGAGGCCAATATTTTCACCATAAGCTTGATCATCCAAAGATTTAGGGATGTCAAATACTTTTATGCACATGGTATCTTTGGCTTATGATTAGTAGATTGTTGTGATTCTATCCCATCAATGATTAGTTTTCTTGATATCTTTATGAAATCTTCTAAATATGATAATAATTAAAGATATTCAGTCCCATAAAGCATTCCAAAAACTACTGATGCTTCAATCTACCTAGGTATGAATTTATGACCTAGATCGAAGTCAAGATTGGATGGCTCTTAATTGTTTCTAAGCCAACCTTTAGGGAAGGTTGGTTCCTTATGAAGGTGCTATTGAAAAATACTAAATAAGGATAAAATGGAAAAGTAATAAGAGGGGAATGGTTAGAAATATTTATTTAAATGTAGTTATATCTTAGCTAACAATATTACTTTAATATTTATAAGCGTAGGCCACTCGGTACAAAAAAAACCTAACATAATATACAATTAATGCTATGCAAAAAATACATTCACCTCATATGTTATAAATTTTAGCATTGCAAGTGCTCTAACCAAATAAATTAAAATAGTTTAAGTCTAATAGATAGACCAGAGGAATACTAAAAAAAAATAAAACTAACAAGAACACTTTGAATAAAGTAAACATGAAATTTGAGATGTATAAATATTATATAAAGGGATCTACAAATATTAATTGGGGTAATTCAAATAACTCTTGATTGCATTCTAGAGTAGCATAAACATACAACTTACCATAGGTAAACACTGAAACATTTGACCCTTTACAATGAGGGGTATTACCTTATTTATATTTTTTATTAGGATAAGATTAAGCTAATTAATATTGGTCAGTAATATTCCTAGAATGTGTTTTGCACCCTATATCATTGGCCAAGATTAGATGATTATTGCTTCTGGGTCAACCTATAGAGAATACCACTTCCTTGATTATGCTATATGAAATAAATGATAATATACTAAATATAAATATGTGAGGGTTAGAAATATGTGGAAAGGGATAGAAATTGATCAAAGGGTGGTCAAAATTTATCTAACAATAATGAAGCTTACTATGCAAACATCCTACAATACAACTACAAACAGAGCCTAACACACCAGCTACCAAATAAATCATCATAGGATTTATATTCAACTTATATTATGCATCCTCCAATACTCCAAGAACTTTACAGAAGGTAATCCAAAAAACAATCCAAAGTAAACAAAATTTGCTTAACAAAATTTACCACCCACAAAGCATAAACAAAAATGCATGGAAATACATAACTCACATACATGTTATCATTTCCAACATATATATCAGTAGAGGCCAAACAAAAATTGGTTTAGAGCAAAATGCATAGCTTATAAATAGATTACTAAAAGTGATGACCCTTCTACTGAGGAGGCTTAAGATATTTATAGTTTTTACAAGGATTTGAATCTTGTTTAATTATTATATTGATGGCCTATCATATGCTTGACATGAATAGGCATAACATAGTCTAGTTTGGATCTCATTTACAATCAATATGCTTAGAAGACTAGCTATCACTTTGTAGCCCTACAAATTTTAGGGTTGTAGGACAGTTACTACTTTTGCAAGTATTGTTAAATTTGTAGGATAGTTTATTTAGCATACTTGGATACTCACCAATACCTTGGCTATTAGTTGTTGGCTCTGGTAGAGTGGCTATTATTTTATCACATCAAGGGTTATAGTATCATCCCCAATAGCTATATTAAGGGTGTCTAGGTGGTCCTACCTTTTAACACCCATAATATTTTCTCAAAAGGACTTGCCCAAGAGCCTTAGAGACATAGATAAAAAATTTAATCTATTTATCATTTTCTCCATCCACTCTTGCTCTAGCCAATAATTCAAAAATATTTTTCCAACATCACCTCTAAGGAACTCTAGCCACTCTTTCCTTCTAACTACTTTTTGCTTTTTGGGCTTTCAATTGGCTAGGACTCTTGAAAACTCAGGCTGACATCACCTTTGAAAGTCCCTAGCCACTTTGGTTTAGACCTGGGATTGGCCAATTTTTTAATATATTGTGCTATCATCATGATTTTAAAACTTCAACCATTTACACCTTCTGGTCACTCACCTTCTAACCACTCATGAATGGATAATTATTCTAAAATTTTGGGATGACATCACCTTTGAAAATTCCCATCTATAATTGTTCTAAACTTTGGAATAATCAAGACTTTTTTAATGCTTTGCTTGTCATAGCTTGAAATATTCAACCATATTAAGCCTTTTTTATGGATATATTTAAGAAGTGGTTGTGCCCCTTTGCATTAGTAGAAATTTGGGCCTAAAAAAATTCTTTTAGCTTCTAGTGAGTAATATGTTAAACCCAAGAAGGTTTCCAAACCCTAGCCTTAGTAAAACTTCAAAAAACTAATGCTTCAATAGAGTTTGCAAGGACATTTATATGTGGACCATAGCATTGGCCCACATTATTGGAACCTCTAAGGGATTTTTGACTGCAAAATTAAGAACCTAGACAAATTTATCCATTGGGTAGTGAAGTCATGATGGAATAAAAAAAAAAGAAAATATAAAAAGGGGAAAACAATTGGGGGCTTGAATGTATTTGGAAGAGGAATTGAGTAAATCCTTAGCCTAACAAAGGGCATAATATTTTTTAGCTTTAATAGAAACTTTATAGGATGCATTGAATGATGTACATGTTTTTATTGTATCTCTTATATTAACAAAATATGGGATTCTCTACAATATAAAGAGGAAAAAAAGAACAAGAGTTGGCAAAGAAAAACTATAACCTATTCTAGGAGTGGAATAATAGAATTAGGTTATTGGGAGGACTAGAGATGGTGGAGACTTAGAAAACAATTACGGGTGAGGATATGAATGAGGAGGATAAGAGGGGTGGGAAATAAAATATGGTAGGAAAAATAAGAGGAAGAGGAAGTGGAGAAAGTGGATATTCCTGAATGGTAGTACCTTTTGAAGAGTTGGATTCCTCTTGATAATAATTTGTAATAGCTTCCACTAGCTTTGAACAATGATAAAGTTTCGTAGGTAAATGTCTAAATGCTTAAATCTTGGTGACCTCTAGGGATTTTTATCATCTTCTTCTTTATAAAATTTCATAGGAAAGTCTATTTAGAATTGTAAATAACATCAAGGCATCCAAAAACCCCTAATATATCCATAATTGCTCTAATAAACACAAAATTGCTCAATTTTTTTGGTAAGCTACTCAAATATTCTATGAATTATAACAGACATGCATATGCTTTTATAGCCTTTGATGACGGTTATTACAACTAATATTTTCAATGATCAGAGATCCTTTGTCATAACTAACACACTTTCCCAAAATTTGAATTTGTGTGAGGGATTTAATCACGTACCTTGCTTTTCTTAGAGCTAACATCCTTTTGATAGCATAGTCCTTGCTTTATTTATTATTTATGAATACCACAAATTTACTTTACATGCATGATCTTATGTTGGAAGACTCATGCATCATGTGTTATACGTCCTCTAAATTTGTGTTACTCTTGGTGGGATGAAATTTTAGTGGCTTCACTCTATGCTCTACCTTTCTACAACCACTCTTAGCCTTGCTGATATGATCATGAAAAATTCTAAGAAGTAATTGACCTCTTTTATTTAACAAGTTTGGGCATGAAAAAATATCATTTAGCTCATAGTTCATTAATTTTTCTACTAATGCTTTGCTCCTTGTTTCATTTCTAATGCTTCACAATTTAGAACTCCTAGGTCTCTTCATGTGCATCGAGATATTCTCTTTTTCCAACTTGGCTTATTTAATATCTTTTGTTTTAGATGAAGGGATCAAAAGATTATAAAGATGTTTTTTAATTTTATGTCATGACCGAGGTGATATTTATATGGACTAAGAAGGCTATATGATCTATGGAATTTTGATGATTCAAAACACTGAGGATGATTGTATTTCTACATACTATAAAGTCTTCTAGATGAATTTTGTAATTACCATAAATTTAATAAAAATATTTGTTTGGTCTAGCAATCTCAGCCAAGCATACTAAAATCTTAGATTATTCCTCTTCTTTTCTTCCTATTTTATTTTTGGGATTTAATTTTTTATCTTATTTCTAGTGTAATTATATAACAACACTAGGGTGTATAGTGTGATGAAAATACAATTACCAAAAGAGGGTGGTTGTATCTATTATTCCACCTCTTAGATTGAGGGATGTCCCCATAGTTTCTAGTTGGATACAAACCTTGCAAATGGATGAGCCATTTTAGCTACCATTGGAAAGGCTCTAAGGTTACTACCTATGACAAGGCTTGCATTAAATACCACCAAAAAGGCTATAAATAATTATCATTCTATTTTTATGGATTAGTAGATCCTCATGGTGTAGGGAGTTTCAAAGTTGCTTGCAACTCTCTTTTGAGACCATCCCTTGTAAGAACATTTGATATTTTTATAACTTTGACAACTTGAAAAATTTATGGGACCTTAGGTCCTCTCATATTATCTTAGCTTTGGACAAAAAATTAGCTCAAAATTCCCCTTTAGATTGGATTTACACCTCATAGGGATAGAGGGGATATTTTCTTCCTAGGAGTGACTTTTCTTAGGTCTTATGAAATGATGAGAAGAGGAGATTTATTATATAGACTTCTCCAGTTGAGAGAGTAATTGAAGTTGTTTATCTGGTATGTCCCTTTTTTATCACTTCTTCTTTGGCCAACTCATGTGGAAGGACTTTCTAATGCATATGAATAAATAATAGCATGATTATCAATCATGAACCTCTTGATTTATGTATGTGACCTATCTGATGTATTTTTCTAAAAACATTGCTCTACAAGATCTCTACACCATTGCCTATCTATCCAATGTATTTATTATAACTAGTTGTAATTAAATTTATTTATATGTTTCTTATATACATAAAATTTTGGTATGCCTTCTCACACACTAGTTGTGTCATGTGTTTTTCAATTCATAAAAATTATAATATCTAGACCATATCATCCCAAACTCTTGATTTCGCATATGTTCATCCTCTAGAATATGTGAATTGTTTAGGAAAATAATTGTATTTAGGTTTTCTTTGAGGAATAATGAATTCCAAAGTGTATGAGCTATAGCATTAGAACTCATCAAATACAACTTACCTTCAACTCATGACTCCTTACTACCTCCTCCATATATTTTGGATCTTCCACTAGATTGATGCCTTAATTTTTATGTGTTTTGAGGCTCATTTGTATTATTGGCTTGGAGTGGAACATAAAAAAATCATATGTAATTAGAACAGTGATGGAACATCCACCACTATTATCTACTAGATCAATAAGATATTTGACACTTTATGCAATGACATTGGAATATCATTTATAACTTCCATTGTCCAAACTATCATTCTATCTAACTATAATACTCTAAAATTAGTTTGGGTATACTCCAATCCCATAGCATCAAAAACCACCTAAGGTTTTATTGTTGTGGTAGGTTTAGAATCCACCATGCAGTTGTGAACTACCTAGCCCTCCATACATAGATAAAAATAGAAGGGAAGAGGCTTGATCTTACCCATGCCAAGAGATATTTTTTGTACCAAATTCAAGTCTAGGAGGGTGAGTTTTCCTAATATTGAGATTTTTAGAGATTCTTCTAAAAAGTAAATTTATCCAAAAATTAGTAGAGCCTCATACATGTTGACACAAGGCAGATTTCTTTGATTCTTTTGCAATATTGATTTTGGATGCTTCCAACAAATTTTCTTCCCTTCAGATTGGTTGTTCAATCCTCCTTTTATTATGTTGAGTAGATTTTTTCCTTATATTTTTGGTGACTAAAGGATATCACAACTTCTTCTAAATTTATCCCTTTGACTCTTTCTACTCAAATTTTGGTGCTTTTGATTTAATTTGCTCCTTATGAGGTTGTGGCTGAAATTTTGGCTTTTAAGGATTTGATAGTAAATATATTTTATTGGATATTGATAGTTTGTAGAGTAGGTTTGAAGTTGTAGGTTCTTAAATAGAATATCTTGTTTGATATCAATTAGTATGCATACTAGCTTGTCTAATTTTTCTTTCACTTCCTAGTCTATAGTCGGCTAGGACTGAAGCTAGTAAACCATGCAGGTCTTATCATTGTGATGATTATTACATGCTTGACACTAGTAGTTTTTTGGAGATATGGATACTTCTAGCTCTTGAAGTTTGATAATAGTAACTTACCTTCTAATATATTTTCTAGTTGACACCCCTTGGTTTCCTTCAAATCTCTCCTCTGGTCACTTTAATACAATAAGCTTTCTTGTCAAATTTTAGATCTTAGTTCTCAACTCTTACATGTCTATATACTCTTTTGAATATGAAGTGGGTAGGTTAGGTGTAGATACTTCTAGTATGATTGGATCAAGTAAGTCTTAGATGTAGGCAAGGTATCTATTGAAGGGTTTAAAGGATGTAAAAATGATGCTTTGTTGGGTGGAGGGGTGGATATCAGGAAAGTATGACATTAGTTTAGGGGGAATTTACCCACTAGGATGAGTGCATTTTCCACTATGATAGTATATTGGAATATATGAGGGAATATTATCACATTGGTTTACAAAATCTAGAGCCCTAATTCTAGAGTAAAAACTCTAAGATCATAGATATAATCTTAGGCAAGGGATGACCTAGTATCCTGAGGAATTCTCCTAATCTTATTGAATCAAATGTTGAAATATGTGATATTTTATTGGGTATACCTTTGAATGGAGATGAAATAGGTAATAAGGGAAAGGGATTTTTTAGATCATAAAAATCTAAAATTAGAGGCTTAGATAGATTAACCCATGTAAAAATACTATTTTCCTCTAATGATCAATATCATGCTAATACTTTACCTCTAAAATATAAAACAAGTAATTTCACTAGAATATATTCATCAACAATTTCATGGACAATAGCTAAAGTAGCCATACCTTGATAGTGTTCATGGGCAGTTTCTATAGTACCATTATAGGTTGGCAAGGCTTCGAGGGTTTCTTGGGGAATATCATGCAAATTTAAGAGATTAATAGGATCGACACTATTCCAAGTAGGATATATGTGTCCAACCATAGTTTTGGGTGGGGATTCAACAAATGTTGGCTTATGAAATATTGGGGATATGAAGTAGGGAGAACAAATAAGAAATAATGATTTTACATTTTATCATATCTTGATAGCTCATTGGACCCATTATTTTATCTTATTAGCATTCAGTGTAACAACCAAATATTATAGGGCTACATCCTTTAGTGGAGTTGCCAAGTTGTTCTCAAGTTTTTGAACAGTGGAGTTGTCAGGTGAATATATGTTGAATTCACTTGTGAGAATGATATCTTCACCATAATATTAGTCATACAAATATGTCGGCATGCCTAATTCTCTTAAGCACATAATAGCCCTCACTCTCAATATCTTATGCAATGTTTCTTTATGGTGTGAACTAGGTTGGTTTGTCCCATCGGGTGTGCCTAAAAATCTTAGTCGACAATCCATGTAGTATGTGTTTTGTTCCTCAGATCCCCAACCAAGATTGAATGACTCTAAATATAATTTGAGTTAACCTCAATAGAAGGTTGGTTCCTTGATTGTACTTAAAGAAATGAATTATAACATACTAAATATAGAGATATGCGGGTTAGAAAGAGAGGAAAAAATGATAGGAATGGCCAAATTTTAGCTAAAAACAATGAATCTTACTATGCAAATATCCTAAAATACAACTATAAATAGAGCCTAACATATCAACTACCAAATAAAGTATTATAGGATTTATATTCAGATTATATTATGCATCTTCTAAAATTCCAAAAAAATTATAGAAGGTGATATAAATAGCATTCCAAAAAAAACAAAAATTTTTCAATAAAATTTACCACCCACACAACATAAAAAAAAATACATGGAAATACATAACTAACATATACATTATCATCTATAATACATATATTAGTAGAGGTTAAAAAACATTTGGTTTCATTGATGGTAGAACAAAACACACAACTTAGAACAAGTAAATACTAAAAGTATTGACCCTTGCAAATTTTATAATGAATTGAATATAGCTTAATCATTATATTGATGGCCTATCATAGTCCTAACATGAATAGGCACAACCTAGACTAGTCTGGGTTCATTTTTAGTCAAAAAACTTTGGAGGCTAGGTGTCATTTTCTATCCCTACCATCATTAGGGTTGTAAAGTGGTTATTTCTTTTGCAAGAATTATCAAATTTGTAGGATGACTGATTTAGCATGCTTGGATATTCACCTGTTGGTTGTTAGTTGCGAAATCTAATAGAGTGACTATCATTTGATCATGCCAAGGGTTGTATTATTAGCTAAGCTAGCTAGCTAAAGAGTATCTAGGTGGTCCCAACCTTTGACACCCATGATATTTTCTAAAAGGGACCATCCTAGAAACCTTGGAGTCCTAGATGAAACTTCTAAGCCTACCACTATTTGGACACTCTTACTCTAGATAAGAATCTAGGGAAATTTTACTGACATCATCCCTAAGGAACCCTTTCCACTCATGACTTCTAGCTACTTCAAGATTTTCAAACTTTTGACTGGTTAGGACTTTTGAATATTTAGACTAATGCCACCTTTGAAAGTCCCTGACCAATCTACTTTAGAATTTGGATGAGATGGAACTTTTGAGGCATTGCACTATCACCATGATTTAAAAACTTTAGTGACTCATTATTTTGAGTCACTCATGCCTTTAGGACACTCTTTATTGGCTAGATATTTTAAATATTTTGGCTAACATTACCTTAAAAAAACCTTAGCCACTATTGTTCTAAAATCTAGACTAGCTAGGACTTTTATGGCACTTTGCTTACATAATAGCTTGAAAGATTTTGTCACCTTAACCCTTGCAAATGGATATATTTATGAAGTGGTTGGGATTCATATTTTTATCAATATTTTAGTTCTAACATAATGATTTTAGCTTCTAGTGAGTCATATAACAAGCATGGGAAGGTATCTAGACCCTAGACTTAGTAAAAATTCACAAAACTAATGTTCTAGAAGAGTTTGAAAGGACTTGTCTATGTGGACCATAGCATTGGCCCATACTTACTATGTACAATTATAAGTAAAAATGACTTTGCATGATTGGATATGAGCTACTATCACTTGACATATTCTATTCCTTCTATTAGGTGAATATGATTTATAAGACTATACATTATTATGAGTTGGCATGGTTGTTGCTTTTAAGCTCTAACAACTACCATGTGAGATTTAACCATTTTCAACCAAGAGTGCACCTTTTTCTCAAGCAATGTTGCTTTATAGGTATGCCAGACATTGTTGACACTAACGTCATCCTTCTTGTTAATAAACTTTGATCCAAGATGTAACCCCTCTCTCTTGCTTTTTATATCTAAAATAATTTTGTCTTACAAGCTCATTGTATTACTATATATTTTGAAGCACTTTGCTTATGTCAACATAATTTTTTTTGGCTTGCCAATTTTGTAGGTCCAACATCAAGCTAGTTTAGAAAAACATTTCTAGCTTGAAAGGTTAATCCAACCATAAACAATCTTGAGCCTAGAATTAATTGCTTTGGCCCCTAGAATAAAACACTTAATATAATTTAAGCTCTAGAAAATTCCTTCAAACTTGAATAATAGTTAGAGTTTTAGTTTCTACTTTATCAATCATATATCTGGCCTTATAAATTCCCTCTTATTATTGCCCTATTCCTTTCTCTATTTTATATGCTATAGGGATTACCAAACTTCTTCATTTTATGGGTGTGGTTGTGTTATTATCTTTGTCAGATTTTTGGCCAATTTATTCATTTTGCTCTTTTTTCCATGATTTTCTTGGATGTTTTTTGTATGGACTAGAAAGCCTAAATAATTTGCTTATATAGGATCTTGTCTTGCTAGTACTTTAACTGAACATATTAATTAACCTTTATTCCTCCATTTTCTTGATTTTTATTTTCTAAGAGCCCCTTATAGATAATCATAGTGGGCCCCATTAGGTTTGGAGTATAGTTGGGTCTTTGAACCCACCCATATATGATGTGTGAGTCTATAATTGCTATTAGTGACTAAGTATTTCTAAAGATAAAGTCATTTTAGCTATCATTGAAAAGGTTCTATGAATCTTACCAATAGTGAGGTTTGGCTTAACTACCATTTTAAAGGCTATAATGCTTTATTTATTTGGTTTGATTGGTCAACATTGCCTAATGGCATAGGGAATTTAGAATTTGCTAGCAAAAATATTTTTAGTCAAAACTCCTCTATCTAGGGGGATTTTTCTAGTGTAATGAAATTTAATTATAATACCTATAAAATTTTACCCTCCACAACAACCCTAAAATAACATTTGTTTTTAAATTCCTTCTAATTTTCCTATATGTAGTAAAAATTATTTATTTTTCTACTCTTGGAAGAGAAAACATTGCATAGGGATACAACCCTATAACCTTTGGTCCATAAGAACAAGAAAAAGCTACACTTTCAAGATACCATAAACATTTCACAAGAACAAAAGAAAAATATTGAGTAGAAGGCTTTCTTATTCCATTGTGAAAACTTAAAATAATTTGGGCAAGATTTAAACTTGTAATATCAGGATTGAAAGGAACCAAGGCAACCTACACTAGCCATGACATATCACATGTTGCATGGGAATAAAATCTTAAGATACCTAGAGTTCCAATCCTTTATTTAATAAAATTAAAATGGCCATGGATTAGTGTATGCAATAAAGGACCTACAAAATAACACTCTACTCTTAATTGGATTTAAATCTACAACATTGAGGAAAACAATGTACTCATTTACCATTGTACCAACCATTTTGATGAGGTAGAAATATACTATTCTTCCTGAAGGGTACCAATAATAGAATAGAATGAAAACACGTGACATGTGCAAGGAAACACATGAATTTTCTGATTTGGTACTTGAAGGTAGGTTCTATGAATTAAAATATTTTGAATTTAATATTTTTAAAACCTTTTCCTCCAAAACCTAGAAGTAGAATTCTCATTCTTTTTTTCTCTTCAATATGTTGAATGAAAATATTATTCTATGATTGAGTGGCACTACATTATGCCTACTTTGATACCATTATAGTTTCTATAATAATTTATAGAAACATTTATCGTGCATTCATAAAAAACCATATGCAAAAGAATTAAAAAATAAGATAACATATAGATTAAAGATAAATAAAATAGGGGAGGTTGGTATTGGAGAATATTATATTATTTGGTGCATGCTAAGGTACCCTCATGGTATCTATGTGACAATGTAAATATTATAATAGGGTGTGAGTCTATATTTTATATGTGTGATTTATATTTCCCTAATGTATGTGTCTATGTGTAGGATGTGCACAAGAGTCATGTATCAATGTGTGCAAGTGTTTATTTGAGAAAGTGTGCAAGTTGCATATAGTAAAGTGTGCATGTAGCAGTGTGCAAGTGCCATAGAGTAAAGTGTTCAAGTATATTGAGAGTCAAGAGTTATGTATACAAGTGAAAATATTTGAAGATGAGAGGCATAATATTTTTATCTTATGTATGGAATAGGAAAGGATACATCTCCTAGATATGTGAGGAGAGAAATATTCAAAGAGTCCAAGAGTCACCTTTATAAGGTTATAATATGGAAATAAATATTCCTAAAATGTATTGAAGAAGCAAGTGAAGTTGCAAATTGAGCTTGCATGAAATTTGAGCAATAGTATTGTAATGTTTTTCATGTTATTTCATGAATGATATTGGCCATTTATATTAATTGCTCTAATATTTGAGACTACTCAAGATCCTAGATATTAGGACCTATGATTGAATTTTGCTAAAAAACCAACAATGGTATTTGAGCTACTTTGATAAATTTCTATTAGATCCAACTTAACTAGAGAGAGTTATAGTTTAAGCCAAGTGTACACACCTAATTTTAGTCATTCGCACAACCAACTGATCAAAACCATAAAAACACTCTTTGAATCTAGAAAAATTCACCAAAACCATAATTTGTTATAAAACCCTCATCAATCCCTCAAATTCTTCTTCAATGCACTCAAATTCCTTCAAATCTCTAGTTTTTGTTCTAATTCATCTAAATTTATCTAGATTCTCTCATTTTACTTCTAATTTTCCAATCTTGTGAATTTCCTCCCAATTCCCCTAATTTCTAGCAATGTCTTCTAATTTTATCTAAATTCTTTATAATCCTTTCTAAATTATTCTAGTCTATCATTTCTTCCCTCTAGTCGACTCAATTTCCTTCTAATTTCCTCTAATTTCTCTAAATTTTTCTAACCTCCCTCTAAGCTTTTCGATTCTATTTTAATTTCCTCAATTATTTCTAATTTCTCTAAGCTCTCCTAAGGTTTCCCTAAATCTTCTAATTTTCATTTTCCCTCTAATTTCTTAAAATTCCTCTAATTATCTCTAATATTTCTCTAATTTCCTCTGTTTAATTCATCTAATTATCTCTTAGACTCTTTTAGACATGGAAAATTGACCCACTTCAGTGGGTAATCTTCCCTAAGCCCTCTAGGGGACCCCTTAGACTTGCCTAAGGCAAGGACAAGGCTTTCCCCCCTCTGTTTTGCCTGTTTTCCCTCTTTATGCAAAATCGCGCCCGATCCTTGATGGGGCGCGACTTCGCATTGCGATATCGCGGTCGGCCCGGATGGGGCGCGATTTCACCTTTTTAGGGTTTGATGCATTAAAACCCTAATTTTTTAGGGTTGGCATGTTTTACGTCGGCCCTCCTTGGTTTTCCCACTCTTTTCACCTTCAAATCCGCTATATAAGGAGGGTTTGAATTCACTTTTCACACACGATAACACACAAGTTAACACACGCTCATTTTATTTGGCACTTAATGATTTTATTGCTCGCATTTGATTTCTCGCAAAGTGTTTTTTTTCGGTCTGCATCCTTCTTCTTCTTCTCTCACAAGCAACTTTGAAGTTTGGAGTTTGATTGTCTGTTGCATTGTTCTTCCTCGCTCTTGGTGGATTGTTGTTGGAGCCCTAAGGAGAGATTGACCATCCGGGAGATCTAAAACCCTTCTATTTTTCTTCTACACTCTCTACCAGGTGAATTCACTCTTCTGCATGCACATTTAGGTTTTTTGAGTGACGTAATCAAGCTTCTGCATTCATATTTTATTTTTCGCATAGTTTATGCAAAATCGCACCCGATCTGCTACGGGGCGCGACTTCACCTGGCGTTATCGTGGTCACCCATTACGGGGTGTGATTTCACCTGAGATCAAACTAGGGGTAATATGTTGTCCCTATTTTCTCCATTGCATTCTAATTTGCATCTAGAGCATAGTGGCATATTTTGTTCTATGATTTTTGCATTCTGTTTTGTTGTATTGCATTAATGTTTGTTTTCCTCCAAAGGTCAATTTTCGCTTTTAATTATCAAAGGTCAGCTAAAAGGACCTAGGGGGCTTGACTACTGCACCTCCAAGCACTATTGTACAGTGGCCTAAGTAGGCCCCCTAATGCTAATTCCATTTTCAAGTGTTTGTTGAGTTATCTTGTAGGAACAAGTATTATTGATAGCATTGGACAAAGGGATAAAAGCAAGGATAAAACACCGGATAAGCTAAGTATTCTGATTAGTCTTCTAGGCTGATTGTTGAGTGCTTTTATTTCTATTATAAACCCTAGATCTGATTTTATTAAATATATTTAATTAATTCTAGGTATTTGAAAGATAAACAACATATAGTGTGCACTTAGGGTTAATTATATTTGTGCATCTCTTCTTGAGCCCTTGCTTAAAGGTTGTTTATTTAGAACCCTAGGTTAGAAAAGCATTCAAAGAAAGAATCATTCTAGGGTTAGCTCTTGTATTCCTGCATTTTATATTTTTGCATTATCCTTTATCTTTTTATAGCATAGATCTAGAAAGGCCAAATCTAGGTGTTTGTCTTGAATCTGAATACATCAAACATTCTTAAAATTCCTGTGGACTTGGAGCGAGTCCTTAAAGCCATTCCTGGTGAACCCTTCCCCCTAGCACCGAGTGTAGAGAACAACATAGCCCCCATGGTTCACCCCATAAGGCTTCTCTTCTATCTTTGCGGATCCAACCTTTTTGGGAATTGTACACGATAGGGCGGTTTTCCCCCTCTACATATTTGGTGAACCCGATGTGAACACCTCCTTTTCTTTTAAAAACTTTAAGCAAGATCATTAAATCTATTTGTGTGGTTGAAGAATCTTAATAATATCTTTAAAAATATTTTTGTTTCTATTGTTAGTATTCTCTTCTATCCTTTCACTTTTCTAATGGCTCCTATCCTTAGAAGTCAGTGAAAGCATCTTGAATCTGATTGTATTCCTCCGAAATATGATCATATTGATAGAGAGGATCCTAACATAGATCTAGAAGAACAAGATAACATGGATACTGAGATGAGTTTTGATCCTTATGAGGGACCTAATGGTAGCTTTGTCTTTTCATCATTTGAGCATATTTGGGGTTTTATGAAAGCTAATAGGGATAGGATATTGGGAGGCATGGAGCAAGAAGCTCACCTTGAAAGAGATGAAACTCCTCCTCCTCCTCCAATAAGCTCCCCTATGCTTAACCAAGAAAACCCCTTGCCTAAATCAGTACATCTTGATAAGTTGAACTCAATTATTGATACTACTACTACCACCAACATTGGAAGGAATATGCAAGCTCCTCCAATTAGTAGTGTCACTCAAAAGTATTCTCAATTTCTTCCTCAATATTCTAATATCAACACTTTTGCTTCTATTCTTCCCAATGTTAGTTGTCCACTTTCACAAGGTGCCACATATAACAATAATATCCATACTTCCAACTTGAATCAAGCATTGGTGCCTCAACACACATATGGGAATTTAGGAATAATACATAATAGTAATCTAAAAGTACAAAATTTGGCAAATATGGTGAAGCAGTTGGTTTCAAAAGTTGAGATGATTCAGCCTTCAAGTTTTACTTACAGTTATAAGGAAATGTGTAATCAACCATTGGATCCTATTGTTGTTGCTAGGCCTTATCCTAAGCATTTTCCTATGCCAATATTACCTATCTATAAGGGTACAAAAGATCCAATAGAGCATTTAAGAAGATTTAGAACAACTTGCCATGATCTCATCTATGATGATATGTTGTTGCTTAAAACATTTCCTAAGAGTCTTGGTGGTATGGCATTAGAGTGGTATTATCGATTGCCTAATTATTCTTTGAAGAGTTTTGAAGAAACAATAGAATTATTTGTTCAGCAATTTGGTGCTTACATTGAGAAAGAAGTGACAATGAAAGATGTGTATAATTTAAAACAAAGTAAAGAAGAAAGCTTTTCAGAATTTTTGGCTCGTTGGAGAAGTTTAGTTGGACGTTTGAGATATACTTTACCTCCTAAAGATATGCTTGAGATATTTATTGGTAATTTACAAGAACAATTATCTTATGCATTAGAGACTACTACTATTACATATTTTGATCAAGCAATTGATTTAGCAAGAAAAGTAGAATAGGCTCTCATCGGAGAGGTCAACTCAAAGTTAAGGAAGAGAAACCTACTAAGTCTCAACATAAAAATAGACATATAGGAGGTGATAATGGAATGGATAGTAGGCCTGTTAATAATGTTACTAACAACCTACAAAAGATAGTACTTCAGAAACCTCCACAAAGGAATTTTACAAGGCTTAATATGTCTATGGAAGTAGTTTTGAAACAACTTTTAGAAGCTAAGGCAATTGAGTTACCTCCTATTAGACAACCAGATACTACAACTCATTGGTATAAGGTAGGTCAGCATTGTGCATATCATAGAGTGGAAGGACATTGGATGAATTCTTGTAAGAAGTTGAAACATGTGGTTCAAGATCTGATTGATGCAGGATGTATTGACTTAGGCAATTCTCAAACAATAAATAATCAAGTACCTATCCAACAAAATGTGACTACCAATCAAGATATGAGAATATTTAAAGATCCATTGCCAAAACATAATCAACAAGTAAAAAATTAGGTGGCTCATCAGAATGAGCCTCCTCCCTATGGTAATATGGTTGGCATGGTTGGGGTAACTACAAGAAGACAAGCTCAGACTCAACATCCTCAACAAGGATAGAATTCTATGTTACAACCTAGTTTAGTTTTGAAGAATAATCAAGGAAAAGCTTCAGATATAGGGATTCCACCTATTGTATTGAGACCACAACCTAAGATTTCATTTGATCTCCAAAAATAGTTGGCTAGTACTCCAGCAAAGATATCAGTTTTAGAACTCCTTCAAACTTCTCCCAACCATAGAGATGCTTTGATGGAATTTTTAAAGCAACAATCAGTTCCTTCAGATATTTCACCCAATGCTATAGTTGATGTCGTAGGTTCTCTTGGGATACATCATATCTCATTCTTGGATGATGATAAACCTTCCTCAAACTTGCAAGAAGATTCTTCACTTTACATCACTACACTTATTGGGGATACTTTTATCAAGAGAATTTTGATTGATAATGGTTCTTCCCTCAATTTGTGTACATATCAATTCTTTCAAAAATTTGGATTAAAAGAGGAAGACTTAACAAAATCTGATATCATTATAAAAGCTTTCAACAATGAGTCCCAAGAAGCCTGTGGTGTCATATCTCTTCCTCTCAAAGTTGGGCCTAAAATATTGGATACTTTGTTTTATGTGGTACATTGTCCTGCATATTTTAATCTTCTTCTTGGATGACCTTGGATCCATGCAATGAAGGTCATCCCTTCTACTCTTCATCAGTGTCTCAAGTTTGAGTTTAAGAATCAAGTTATCACCATTTCGGGTGACCCTCGACCATTTGAATTTTGTTCAAATATAGAGCGAGCTCGATCTGAGTTCAACCTATGTCCCTCAATCTCTTCAATGGTTTCTCCATGTTCCTCATCTCAAATATCAGAACAATTTCAAAATTTAAAAATGAGTGAGGAACATATCTTAAATTCTTCATCTCAGGATCATGATAATCAATTTCTTCAAGAACCTCTTCTGGATCTAGCTAAGCTACCACCATCACCAAGAACCATGGGTTTACCCCATAAGAAAGGTGATGTTGTACACTTTGGCACATGTACCTTTATCTTCGTAGGAACTACCTTCGAGGATAAGATACATGGTAGCAACCCCTCTCCCATTGAGCATTCTTTTGCTCATTGTTACCTTTCCAATGATTACCCACTTCCTAAATAGATCCTATCTAGTATGGGATATGTAGGTAAAGGCTTGGGGCCACAACAGAAGGGCATTCAAGAGCCTTTGGATGTCGAAATCTAGCCTAGGAGATGTGGCATAGGTTTTATACCTAGCAAAGACCAACCTTTACCATTTGATAATGATGATCATCTTATGACTTATGTTGAATATATGGATTATCAAAAGTTAGAAGTGGGTGATGAGGATGATGGTCCCCCTTATTCTTCTAATGTCTTGTTTTGCAATATGATTGATTATGTATGTTCTAAAAGTAAACCTTCTATTTTAGCAAAGGATCCTACTTCATTGTCCTATAGTGATCTTGCAAAGTTAGGAATTGCTCCTCCTTATGTTAAAAAGAATGGTTATGTTCATGAGTGCATTGATTATCGTGCTATGGCTACCAAAGAAAGAGCTATGAAGGAGCCTCTCCATAATTCTAATTATCGATAAGGCTTACCTTTTAGAGATTTCTTTGACAAAACAATCCATGGCACGCCTATTATCTTTGTTAAGAAAGGAGGCACACTTAGATGTTGTGTCGACTTTCATCTTGCTTGCTTAAATTAAGTTATTTAAATTACTTAATAATAAAACATAAAAATAAATTTTGCATCAAATCAATTAATCATCATTTAGCTATGCATTTGCATTTCCATTGCATCCATCTGCTTGTTCATATTGCATTGTTGCTTGTCATCCTTTTGCATTGTTTGCCTGACATTTAATCCAACTTGCATGCTTGAATGTCATATTTTGCATGATTGCTTGTTCATGACTGCTTGATCATATAGATTTTTGGGGATCTTGCGACAATGGCATGTGATGATACCTAGTTAGGTCATAGCTCACATGCATTGCACTCTCTCTAGGATTCTGATGCCTAGTAAGATCCCCACCTAGGGCTTTCTTCTTCAATCTTCTTTCTTGCTTTTTGCTTCTTCAAGTTTTATCTTCCTTAATCTTGGAAATAGTGAGAGTATCTCTTAGATCAAGGGTGATAGCTCATTAATATTTCCTTGTCACTTTTTCATTGCCTTATTTTTCTTTGTCTTCCTTTGCTTTTAACAAGGAAATACATATGCTTTATTTCTATCTTTTCAAAGTCATATTTTGGCACAACTGCACACACTCACTAGCTTGTTTTCTACTCTAAACCCCTATCGAGGGTAGCACTCACCTAATATATATTTTATCCTTATATTACACCCCACATGGGATAGCTATACATCCTAGTGGGTATCTTATCGGATATGATCTTCTATTGGGTTATACTCCCTTTTGACTCAGTAGGCTCAACACCCCATTACAGGATAAGCTCCTTGGCCATTTTTAATAGGCCTCGACATACATCCTAGTAGGTAATCACCCCATAATAGTCAATAAGTGAGCAACCACCCATAGTGGGTCAGACTCCAACACCTCATCCCTCTTGGTGAGCACTACACCCATAGTGGGTTTAGCTCCCTTCTTTTCTGGTATGATTCATAGTATTTAGTCACATTGGTCCCTTGTGACCTATATTGATTTCAATCCTATTTTAGATGGTTGACCTTTGGATATTCTTCTTCTTTGTATTCTTCTTTCATCTTCTTCTCTCTCTTATTCTTCTTCTTTGTGTTGGTCTTCTTTTTCTTTTCATCTCATTTTTCTTTCTTTCTTCCATCCATTTTTCATCCATGCATTTCATATAGCATTGCATTTAAGATAGATTGCATTCATAAAATATCAAATTAAAGAACATCTAAGATAACAATTAAAATCACATGCACACATTCACAAAATATAAAGAGAAAGTAGCTATGTATTACTCGATGAAAAGAGAGAGATATAATCATGTCTGGTTGGTGTACCATAGTCTAGTCTTGGTACACTCAACCAATCCCTAGGGGTGCATGCCATAATAAAAATTGGTATGTCATCTCGATCCCTAGCCTAGATCTAAGAGCCTATCTCCTCTGCTCTACCTGAAGGAGGAGGTGGTCTAGGCAATCGCATACCCATGGATGGAGATGCCAAGAATATTTATGATCGATATCATGACCTACTAGCTGATTAGAGGGATGGAGGGAGTGTCACTCTCTGCTCTACTGGTACTACCTAGTAGTACATGGTCTCATAAAAGGTAGCCCACTTAATGGCCACCTCTAGCCTCTCCCCTACCCTCTATAGTTCCACCTATAGAAGATGGACTCCATCGCTAGCTTGGCTTCTCCTGATGATAGCCATCCCCTCTACCCGAGCTCTCTAGTGCTCTATGTCCAGTCGACTCACCTCTCCTCGAAGATGATCAGCCTCTACTCGAGCTACATCCCTCTTCCTCTCTATGATGCTTAATGAGCCTTATAGTCCCTCGATCCTCTTGGACCTATCCTCCTAGAGTAGGTCCACCTACCTCTATAGAGTCACCACCTGAGCTCATAGTACCTCTACCTCCTCCCTTGGATCCCCTCATCTTGGAGCCTGATCCTAGATAGTTATTATTGATGTGGAGGCCTCTCTTGATCCTCCACATAGTAGTACCCTAGCCTCTATGGGGGAAACTCTAGATGTCCCTACCTCCCTAGTCTCGATAGCGTTGGTGTCCTCTATCACCAGCTCAATCTTGACTTGAGCCTACCTCTATCTCAAGGCTATTGGTCCCTATTGAGCTCTCTCTGTGGCTCTATGAGATACCTCTTAGAATGCTCATTACATGCTTAGGCCCATCACCTGGTACCTCTATATCAAAACTGGTGAGGAGACCCTATGGGGCATGACTCCTTTGTACCATCGCTAGTAGTTGAAGGCCACTCTTACATCATCCACCCTAGGATCCATGTAAGGAGGATTATCTAGGTCCTCCTCGACCCACCTAGTCAGGTCAGGTCTACCTCCTACCCCTATTGGGTCTTGGTAGACTCTCTGGTACTAGTAGTCCCCTAGGTTTAGGATGCCCTACAAGATCTTGAACTACCTCAGGACTCGATCAAATTTGAAGACCTCTGGCTCCCCCTTCTCTGTAGTCAACCACCTGATCCTCTTGATCCTCACTAGATCTATCCTATCCTTAGCCCATCTTGGGTGTAGATGCTAGGGTCACCATACTATCTTGGCCTCCCTCAACTCATCTACTATCTACCTCGCTAGTGGTAGATGTTTGATGTAGGTCCTCATGGCCTGCTCTAAGGATCTGGGCCACCTATATGTTGTTGGTCACTTTAGAGTGGGTAATGGACCTAGAAGTGTATATGGTCTCTACATTGCTATGTGCTCCTAGCTCCATACCTAGAGCAATATCATACACACTATCCCTGTATACCACTTGTACATGATGTTGTACAACATCCTGTACAAGCGAGCCAACACATATGGACCCCATGTGAACCTAGCCCTCTAGTCTCGCATGTCTACCACTACACCCACCATCACCCATGGTAGATATCACCTACTAGTGTGGCACATCAGCATACCCACAACCACCCCATAGAGCATGGTCATCAATGGGTCTACCCCATACCACCCCACTAGGTCATCCATGACTATGGTGCTCTCTCGCACCTGGTGGGTCCAACCTCCTAAAAATTATTGCAAGGTAGCTGGCCTCCCTCACACTCTATAAACTACTCTCCCCTTATGGGGATGCACAAGATGCACCACACATCCTCTAGTGTGATGGTCATCTCTCTCGTAGGTAACTGAAAGGTAGACGACTCTGGGTACCACCTCTCTACTAGTGCTATCAATAGAGCCCTGTCTGCCTCTACCCGAGGTAGTCTAGCTAGGTGGTCTAGCCCCATCATTGCTAATGTATCCCTCTCTACCTACTTGAGTGCCTCTAGCTCCACCTCTAGGGAGCTTGCTCTCCACTCGCGGCTCTCGAGTACCCTAAGCTGCAATAACAATAAAATATTTTTTCCATTAATAAATTTAATTAAAAATTTAATACATTAAAATTAATTAATTAATTTAAAATCAATCTAAATCCATAGCACAATTAAATTCTACATCTTTAAAGTTGTTTTCTTGCATTCTTTTTCCTTCTTCCTTCTTTTTCTCTTTTTTTTCCTCTTTTTTTTTTCTCTTTTTTGCGAAATCATGCTCGCTAGGCGTGTTTTCACAAAAGGGCAAAATTGTGATCAGGATGCAAAATTGCACCCAAGTTGTACATGGTAAAACTATCGATTTTGGTGGAAAACCACTAAAAATGCATGAAAAATTTAAAATTTTGACATGCAAGGAAGGGTTTTTGATCCTACCTGTGCCCGCTCCACCTCCGTGCTAGCTTCACCCCTCATGATCATTGAATGGTGTATCGGTAGTGCCATCTCCTCCATTTCTCTAGAGCCCCTTTCTTCTCCCTCGTGTGGTTAAAATGAATTAGGGTTTTGCCCCCTTTTCACTTTTAACCCTATTTTCGCATGCTTTTTCTCCTTTTTTTTTTTTTTTCTTCTTCTTCTTTGAGTCTACCTTTTTGAGTTTTTATGAGGAATGTGTCCCTCATAAAACTTGAGGGGGCACCTTGGCCTTAGAGGTATTAATGTCCCTAATACCTCGATTTACATGTAAAATTTGAAAGTGTTTAGAATAACATCATTTTTGCACCATCCCTTTCTTCTAAACTAGCCACCCCATTTTTGCTTGTCATTTTTTTTTTGTGGGTGTTTACATCTCTTCTTTGACACATTTATTAGGCCATAAATGCGTCAAAGAGGGGGTAAAATGTAGACACAAAAAATTGACCCACTTTAGTGGGCAATCTTCCCTAAGCCCTCTAGGGGACCCCTTAGACTTGCCTAAGGCAAGGGCAAGGCTTTTTCCCCTCTATTTTTCCTTTTTTCCCTCTTTATGCGAAATCATGCCCGGTCCTTGATGGGGCATGACTTCGCATTGCGATATCACGATCGGCCCAAATGGGGCACGATTTCACCTTTTTAGGGTTTGATGCATTAAAACCCTAATTTTTTGGGGTTGGCATGTTTTACGTCGGCCCTCCTTGGTTTTCCTACTCTTTTCACCTTCAAATCTGCTATATAAGGAGGGTTTGAATTCACTTTTCACACACGATAACACACAAGTTAACACACGCTCATTTTATTCGACACTTAATGATTTTATTGCTCATATTTGATTTCTCGCAAAGTGTTTTTGTTTGTCCTGCATCCTTCTTCTTCTCTCACAAGCAACTTTGAAGTTTGGAGTTTGATTATCTACTGCATTGTTCTTCCTCGCTCTTGGTGGATTGTTGTTGGAGCCCTAAGGAGAGATTGACCATCCAGGAGATCTAAAACCCTTCTGTTTTGCTTCTGCACTCTCTACTAGGTGAATTCGCTCTTCTGCATGCACATTTAGATTTTTTGAGTGATGTAATCGAGCTTCTGCATTCATATTTTATTTTTTGCATAGTTTATGCGAAATCATGCCCGATCTGCTACGGGGTACGACTTCACCTGGCGTTATCACGGTCGCCCATTACGGGGTATGATTTCACCTGAGACCAAACTAGGGGTAATATGTTGTCCCTATTTTCTCCATTGCATTCTAAATTGCATCTAGAGCATAGTGGCATATTTTGTTCTGTGATTTTTGCATTCTGTTCTGTTGTATTGCATTAATGTTTGTTTTCCTCCAAAGGTCAATTTCCGCTTTTAATTATCAAAGGTCAGCTAAAAGGACCTAGGGGGCTTAATTCTATGCACCTCCAAGCACTATTGTACAGTGGCCTAAGCAGGCCCCCTAACGCTAATTCCATTTTCAAGTGTTTGTTGAGTTATCTTGCAGGAACAAGTATTATTGATAGCATTGGACAAAGAGATAAAAGCAAGGATAAAACACCGGATAAGCTAAGTATTCTGATTAGTCTTCTAGGCTGATTTTTGAGTGCTTTTATTTCTGTTATAAACCCTAGATCTGATTTTATTAAATATATTTAATTAATTCTAGGCATTTGAAAGATAAACAACATATAGTGTGCACTTAGGGTTAATTCTGTTTGTGCATCTCTTCTTGAGCCCTTGCTTAAAGGTTGTCTGTTTAGAACCCTAGGTTAGAAAAGCATTCAAAGAAAGAATCATTCTAGGGTTAGCTCTTGTATTCCTGCATTCTATATTTTTGCATTGTCCTTTATCTTTTATAGCATAGATCTAGAAAGGCCAAATCTAGGTGTTTGTCTTGAATCGAATACATCAAACATTCCTAAAATTCTTGTGGACTTGGAGCGAGTCCTTAAAGCCATTCCTGGTGAACCCTTCCCCCTAGCACCGAGTGTAGAGAACAACGTAGCCCCCGTGGTTCACCCCATAAGGCTTCTCTTCTCTCTTTGTGGATCCAGCCTTTTTGGGAATTGTACGCGGTAGGGTGGTTTTCCCCCTCTACAATTCTCTAATATCCTAATGTCCACCTAATATATCTCATTTATTCCTCCCTCTCCCCTCAAATTTTCCATAATCCCCCTTATTCATTTAATTCCCCTAATCAAGCCTCTCATTAGCCCCTAACCCCATTTTAAACCCTCATCCAAATTCCTAGGAGATATGCACTCTAATTTAAAAATCCTAATCAAATACCTAGGCCTACCCAAAATCCCCACCTAAATCCCCTCATTTAATCCACCTTGTCTCCCCATTCACTTTCCCTCCAAATTTGGATGATTTAAAAATGCAATGAAAAACCCCAAGTAAAAAAGGAATTAAATTGGTATATTTAATGGTTTGGTCCTTCTCAACCTCCATGTCACCTTTTTAGCAATTTTAAATTCCATGGGCATCCCCCAAGGCACACTTGTCCCCATGCACATCTCATCACCCCCTAGGCTAATTTATGGCACTTGGATGGGTGAGAATTCACCCCACCCAAGGCTATTAAATGGAGAGGGTGCACATTCCTCTGTGTGTACTCCCTAGACTTGCCTTGGATTCACCATTCTCCACTTGGCTCCAAATTAACTCCATATCATTGCCATGTCATTTCCTTGTCTCCTTCCATTCCCCTCACCAAATTCTTATAAATATCCCTCAAGGAAAACTAACACAACCCTCCTTGGTAGGAATTGCTACTTAAGTTAAACTATGTATTAGAAAATGATGTTTAATGCTTAACATTATTTTTATGGATATATGCTTCTAATATTATGTCTATTTTGTGTAAGAATATGGTACTACCGATGCTCTACTTGGGTGCAATATTAGGTCCTATCTTGGATGGACAAGAGAATTGACCACAAGGAATGAGAGAAATAATGATGATGACTTGTTCATCAAACAACTCAGGGTAAAATGAAAGTATACCCTTTCATGTAAGTGCATTATAGTTTGCTTATACACATGTTCATACCATTGGACTAGGAAATTTGTTTGCAACGAGTCTCCTTAACATGAGTTAGTGATAGCTTGAGTCTATATTAAATAAGGAGCCACTCATTTAGGGATAAAATGATGGCATAAAATATTGAAATAATGCATGTGTTCTTATATATAGAATGATGGATTTGTTTACCTCCTTGTGTGCTTAATAATTAATTGGTTGATATTATTTTCTTGTGTAAGGTTGGTAAAATTAATCCATTAAGGGAAAGCTTTGAGTTTTAGTTCAATGCTTGCTTTATGATTTGATGAGGCTAAACATTGGTTCCACCTTTAACTTAGCATGATGGGCTTTGATGAAGCTAAACATTGGTATCGCATTTAACTTAGCATGATGGGCTCTTAATAGTTTTTTTGTACATTGGAAGAGTTACATTTTGTTTTAAATATATGCTTAAATTTTTTCCATGATATCTTGGTGGCTTCAATTGAGGGTTGAGAATTGGAAAAAGCTCTTGAGAATTACACCATGAGCCTTGTGTGGTGGTTCTCAAGGGTTTGGATCACCTATTTATTTACATGCACCAACTTGAAAGAGGAAGGCAAGGCGATGGAGGAAAGTATAGTGAATTGCATAGTGAAGCACAACATTGGCAAGCACTAAGCTTTGTAAGGAAGTTGCCACACGCTATTTATGTATGCATTGGAGGCCTTTGCTAGTTTTATGTTGACTATTTTACTTGTGCTCTTTTATCTCTATTTTATTTATCACTTGATGTCACTTAGGATTTTTTTTTTTGATTGGTTGAAAGGGTGTTGAAAGGTCCCTGAACCTTGTACAAACCAGCCGTGGGCCTCCGAAGAGGGAGGCAAAGGGGAAGAACGGTGGTAGCAGAATGAGAAATCCTGAAAATAGTAGGGGCTACCTAAGGAAGAGGCACCCAGAGGAACCAACTAGAAGAACTTTTTTGCATGTTTTCCAAGAAGACCGAAGTGGCCCAAATGCTAAAGATCAAAGAAAAAGCAAAACACCACAAGGAGAAAAGTGTCACGATATCGCGACATGTTGCATTTTCACGGTCCAAAGCAAAGGGAGAAAGCAAGGAGGAAAAAGTGTTATGATATCGTGACGTGTTGCATCATCGCGGCCAAAGGAAGAAAAAGTGTCGCAATATCACGACATGTTGCATCGTCACGGCCAAAGGAAGAAAAAGTGTCGCAATATCGTGACATGTTGTAACGTCATGGCCAAAAGAGAAAAAGTGTCGTGATATCGTGACATGTTGCATCGTCATGGCCAAAAGAGAAAAAGTGTCGTGATATTGCGACATGTTGCATCGTCGAGGCCAAAAAGAAAAAGTGTTGCCACGATGTCACTTAGAATTTTGTTTGTACTACACACACTTCTTTTATTGCTTTATTGACATGCTTGTAAGTTTGGTTGTTGTCTAGGTTTTCTTTATGCTCTTTTATCACCTCGGGACCCATTACCCTTGCATAGTGAGAGATAGCACTCAATGAGAACATTGTGTTCAAATTTTTGGATCCTTGCATCATTGATTTACCCTATTGTTTCTTGTTTTTTATAGATGGTTGGTATTTATAGGGTGTCATAGTTTGGTGTGCTTTGTGTCTTCTCCTTAAGATATTAGGGTTGATGTTGCATCCTAGTTTTGGGAGATTTTCTTCTAAGCTTATTGGATTCATTGTGTCACTAGGGACCACCATGGAGATGGTGCCCCTATGAGCTTACCTTTACATAGCTCAAGAGTAATTTTTTGTCTCCTTCCCTAAGTTGGACTTAACCCTTTAATTTTCCCCCATAGCACGTGATTAGTTGGGTTTATTTTGGTATATTAAATCAATTTAATTTATAAATAATTTTATATTTGTGTGGATATATGCATTCGTTTAATTTGTTTAGTTTGGATGTTGACCTTAGTGTTTCGAAGGTTAGATTTTTATTTAATAAAATGAATGATTAAGTATAGTTTAGCTTTTTCTAATTGTTAGTTTTAATTAATCAAATGGATTGATTAATATATTATACACTGATCTAATGTTAGTTTTAATTAATAAAATGGATTGATTAATTTATGTTAGACTAATATAATGTTAGTTTTAATTAATCAAACGGATTTATTAATTTATGATAAACTAACCTAATTATAGATCACATTAACCAAAAGGTTTGATTAATTTGAAGTTAGTCTAACCTAATCCTATTAAATCAAATAGATTGATTAAATAATGATGGAATAAATTATGAATTTCATATTAATCAATAGATTGATTAAGATCTTTAGGATTTTGGTAAATAATAGATTGAAAAACTAAGGATGGGTTGTTTTTGGGAAAAAATCTTAGATCAAATTGTTAATATATCTACTCTTAGATTCTTGGGTTAATCCAATGTTGTTAATATTTCAATATTTTGGTCTTAAATATAAGAGGTATTTTGGCTCTAGTGATGGATTTAAGTGTTGTTCCTTTGTTGATAGAGAGAACTAATACATTGTTAGGATCCTATCCTAATGCCATTTTGGAATTTTCATTTACTTATGTAATGACCCACTTCCAACGTGGGGGATCCCATTATGATATTATTTTGTAATACTTTGTAATGTATGTGTCAAGTGGTATTCCTAGCCAAGTGGCACCATCTCATGTAATCATTTTTTATCAAGATTATAACTAATGGTAGGTAGGAGATTCTAACTCGAGTGGCATTTTACATGTAAGCCAAATCTTGAGCCTTTAGGTAGGGTTGCATGAAATTTTTATTTAAAATATATGAACCCATGTACAAATTCATATTTTTGCAAGCTAATAAAATATTGAAGGAGGTTGCCCCCTCGAAGAGGCCTACGATTCTATGTTATTGTGAGATTTTTCCATTTTTTCATTTAATTTTTGCATAGTGTTATTGATTTATTTGATGTATTTGTGTTATTTTCTAGTATTTTGTGTGAGTGTGTTTATTTTTAATAGTGAGATACTAACAAGTGGTATCAGAGCACTTTCCAGGGCCAAGTTCTGCTATAAATGAGATGATTTTTGCTAGCCATTCCATCTATTAGGTATAAATTTTTATGTATTTTTTGTTTCTATTTTTTCCTTTATTAAAAATCCAAAAAAATACAATCCTTTTTTTGACCAAAAATTCAGAAAACACAAAAAAAATAGTCTTTGTTTTAGTAGTTGTGTAGGTTAGAAACCTTGTGTTGGGGGTTTTAAAATATCGCGAAGGAGCTATCATTATTGGCTAAGCTAGATAGCCCATAAAGTGTCTAGTGAAGTGAGGGGTGATCAGGCTCCAATACCTAGGCCTTAGACAACACTCGTGCATAGACTTGAGCTCCCACGCATCTGCTAGTGTATCAGGAGACATTCTAGGTTTAAACAAAATTTTATCCATTAGGAAGCTTTTCGGCCTTGTATTATCCATAGTCCACGGGACATAGATCCTAGATGATCACCCTCCCATACTATCAAAGAGGTAGATAATGTGCTCAAGGGTATGTGTGGAATCCTCCTTGGGTAGTGGCCTAAAATATTGGTCCGAGCACTATTGTTCGTCACTACAGTATAACGGAGTGCCTATGGGTATTACATACTCCCTTGCTTAGCATACCCTAGTTCTAGAAAACATAACTTCCACCTACAAATCAATGCCATCCCTATTCTATTAACCTGCATTCACAACCCCAAAAGTGAGCATATAGAGAAGGCATTTATTATCACAAAAAACAAACTTGCATGCACCAATAGTCAAGATAGATCTTGCAAGTGTCTACAACAGCCTGTGGTTAGAAACAAAATAGTTAGGATAGTGACAAAAATAGTCTGGTCAGTAACAAAGGTAGTCAGGTCGATAGTAACAACCCTCTGTAACAATCCAAAATTATAGACTTCTAGTATCAAAAATAGTATTGTCAATATCAAAGAATCCCTAGGGTCAGTGATAAGAACCATGTTGGTAAACATAGTACATGTGATAGAGGAAGGAACAGGATAGTTATAGGGTGGTTAGGGTGTAGTCTACAGGTCAGAGATAGTTGATCCCAAGTCCCATAATTTGAACTATAACTCTAGATCAAAAATCGACAACACCATCCACATAGCAGAAAAAAAAGGCATATCTCTTCACACAAAGCTCAAATTGACTCCAAAATTTAGTAGATAATTCTACACTCTATTCCAAACAAAAATTGTCCTTGGCAGCCCCTGATCAAATTTTGCACTGATTTTCCAAAAATAGTAATTTTTGTTTTTTCTTGCTAAGGCCATAACTTTTCAACGGTCAATCAAATTGATCCAAATTTTTGGGAATATAAACTAATTATTATTCTACACCAAATAATATCAAGGACTCATTGGTGAAATTTTAAATCCAAGGGGAAAAAACTACCTTCACATCAACTTGCAACCAATAGGAGATCACAAAAAGTTAAGAAATTTAGTATATCTCCTCATTGAGCGCTCAGATCAAACAACCACCTAAGTGGACCCTATCCTAAAATCAAAGTTGCAACACATTGCCCAAATTAAATTTTGGACCCTTACTAAAAATAGTAACTCCTAAAATCCCACATCTATTTTTAGTAACTGAGTAAAAGAGGGCCCATAATGGCGAGCAGTACTCGTGGACAAAAGGAGTTATAAATTGCCACATTATTGGCCGATATGCAAAAAGCCCTTGACTACTTGACCACTACAAACCATACCATAAGATAAGAGATTCAAGATCTCCAAACAGATTAGGATACCACTAGAATCTACTTAGAAAAGCAACTTACAAAGGTGGAGACACAATTGCAAGGTACTCTCACATCTGAACACCAAGCTAAAAAATCTAAACAAGGTCGAAGAAGGGAAATAGAATACCGAAGAAGGGCAACTGAAGAAACTCACTATGATCATGATTCGACCTTCAAAATACCTATATTGGATTTTCCTAATTTTAATGGAAAGTATGTCGATGGGTGGTTATGTCGGGTTGATCAATTCTTTAGACTCCACAATGTCCCTATATATCATCGGGTTCAGATGGCTTCCTTCAACTTAGAATCTAAAGCCTTACATTGGTTCCAATGGCTACAAGCCACTACCCTTGATCTATCTTATGAGGACTTTGAGTCATAACTACTCACTCAATTTGGCCCTAATGACTATGAAGACTTTATAGGAGCATTGAAAAATTTGAAACAAACTACCACAATTCTTGATTACCAGACACAATTTGAGAAATTGGCCAATAAGACAAGGGGCTTGAATGAGCAATTTTTTATTGGTTGTTTCGTGAGTGGGTTGAAATATGATCTATAGGCTGGAGTCAATATGTTTAAACCACAAACCATGATGGAGGCTATCATTTTATCCTGATTGGCCGAATCTAAACTCTCAGCTCAACGATGAACACCATGATTTTATCAAGCTTGACCTCCCTTTCCTCCTTGGTTCCAAAATAATACTGATAATAAACCTCCTACTCCTAAGCGACTGACTACATCTAAAATAGATGCGTGCCGCACCCAAGGCTATGTTATAATTGTGATGAAAAATTTGTAAAGGGGTATAAATGTGCAAATAAGAGATTGTTATTAATAGACATAGAGGAACCCGATAGAAGTGACCAGAGTGATGAGGAGAGTGACACAGCTGAAGCACCAACTCAGCAGGAAGAGGAAACCCAAGAACCTGAAGCAAAAATTTCCATCCATGCTCTTGTTGGGGTTACCACTCCACAAACCATGAGAGTTGTGGGCTTTTTCAAAGGTCAAAGCCTTACTATTCTTATTGATTTAGGTAGTACACACAACTTCATTGATCCTCGAGTTGCTAAGTAGGCCAATTGCTATATACACACATGCAATTCCTTTGAAGTCATGGTGGCAAATGGAGGCACTTTACCTTGTAAATGTAAATGTCATAATGTTAAAATAAATATGGGAGATTATGAACTCAAGCAAGACATGTTTACCCTCCAATTGGGTGTATGTGACATGGTGTTGGGATCCCAATGGTTGAGCACCTTGGGCACTGTTAATTGGGACTTTGCAGAACTATGAATGCAGTTTTCATAGCATGGAAAAACATACATTCTCCACGGTACCAAAATAGGCCCTTTCCAAATTGTTAGTTCCAATCGTATGGAGAAATTGTTGAAAAAGTCATCATGTGGGGTCATTGCACAAATATTTTCAATTCCACCAAGCACTTCCATAGTGGATCAAATTCCAGTATATTTGTAACTTGTTCTTACCAAGCACAATGGTGTTTTTTCAGAACCAACTACCCTGCCACTTCGTCTCTCACATGACCATGATATTCCACTACTACCAGGTAATGCACCATCCAAAATAAGACCATATCGGTATCCTCATGATTTGAAGTCTAAAATTGAGCATATGGTACAAGAATTTCTGAAATTTGGTGTCATTCGATCGAGTACCAACTTTTACTCTTCTCCAGTTTTACTAGTTTGCAAGAAGGATGGCTCATGGCAATTGTGTATAGAATACTATGAGCTCAAAAAAATCACCATCAAGGATAAATTCCCCATTCTAGTAGTGGATGAATTACATGGAGCTATGTACTTCTCCAAGTTAGACCTTCATTATGGTTCCCATCAAATCTGTCTCAAGGATGAGGATATCCCTAAAATTGCATTTCGTACTCATGAAGGTCCCTATGAGTTCATGGTAATGCCATTTGGTATGACAAATTCTCCTTATACATTTTAGAGCTTGATGAACATCTTTCACCCTTTCCTATAGAATTTCATCTTGGTTTTCTTGTATGATATCTTGGTTCATAGCCACTTGTGGGAAGAACACCTTATCCATGTGGATTAAACATTACAATTGTTGGCACAACATCAACTTTTTTCTAAGCAGTCCAAGTGTTCCTTTGGTCTAAATGAAGTGGAGTATTGTCTCTAAAGAGGACGTCAAGGTTGACCCCAAGAAGATTCAGGCAGTTCAAGACTGGCCAAAACCTCACATTCTCAGGGGACTTCGAGGATTCTTAGGGCTTACAGGTTACTACCACAAATTTTTTTGTAATTATGGTAAAATAGTATCCCCCATCACATCCATGTTAAATAAGGACTATTTTACTTAGATGGGGCCCGCTGAAAAAGCCTTCCTCAAATTGAAGCATGCTATGACCACAACACCAGTTATATCCATGCCAATTTTTTCCAAGCGTTTTGTCATTGAAAGTGATGCTTCTGGTCATGGCATTAGGGCAGTTTTGATGTAGGAAGGGAGACCCTTGGATTTCACTAGTAAGGCACTCTCTGATCGTAACTTGGGAAAATCTACATATGCCAAGGAGATGTTGGCCATCTTACATGTTGTAACCCATTGGAGACCATATCTCATTGGGTGTCATTTCTCCATTAAAATAGACCATCAAAGTCTCAAATACTTCTTGGAAAAATGGGTTGCTACCCCAGAACAACAAAAATGGGTTTCTAAACTCATGGGAAATGATTACGATATCACTATAAAAAAATTAAAAGAGAAACTTGTGCCTAATGCTCTCTCTTGCTAATTTGAGGCCCTCAGTATCTTATGTGCCATTTCCTCACTTGTTACTCAATGGATAGATTCCTTACGACAAGAGGTACTTTAGGATGTAGATTTGAAAGCTTTGGTGGCTTTGCTCCATGATGATCCTACTTAATTCCCAGGTTACAATTGGGATGGCCATGACCTGTGTTATCGCCAATGCCTTGTTATTCCTTACACATCCCCACTTCGTAAGCTCTTCATGAAGGAACTACATAATGCTCCCTCTATAGGCCATTCAAGATTTCTTAAAACATATGAATGCCTTAAGCACACATTATTCTAAAAAGTTATGAAACAGGATATCCGTGATTTTGTCATAGCTTGTGATACCTACCAATGGATGAAAGGTGAAACAGTACATTCTCCAGGTACTCTTCAACCCTTTCCCATTCTATATTAGGTTTAGACTGATATTTCCATGGATTTTATAGAAGGATTACTTAAATATGGTGGTAAGTCTATTATTATTATGGTAGTGGATCGCCTTTCGAAGTATGCTCATTTTTGTTCCCTTGGCCACCCTTACACAACCTCCACCATTGCCCAAATATTTCTCAATTCTATTTTTTTCCTTCATGGTATACCCACCTCCATTGTGTCTGATCAAGATCCCATCTTCACTAGAAACTTTTGGCAAGAATTGTTTAAGTTGTAGGGAACTCAGCTCAAAATGAGTTCAGCCTATCATCCGTAAATGAATGGTCAAACTAAGATTGTCAACAAATGTTTGGAGACCTATCTTTGTTTCTTTGCATTAGATCATCCTACTCAATCGGTGAAGTGGATTGCTTTGGCTGAATGGTGGTACAATACTTCCTATCATACAACAACCAAACTCACCCCTTTTAAGGCTGTTTATGGGTGCTCTCCACTCACGCCTTCTTCATACATCCTAGGCAGCTCCAAGGTCCAAGCAGCTAACACTACTCTCAACCAACGTATCATGTTCTTTGTCAGCTAAAGCAAAATTTGGACATGGCTCACAATCAGATGCAATAACAGGCTGACCAATATCATTCTGAACATAGCTTTGATGTAGGTGATATGGTCTTCCTTCGCTTGCAACCGTACAAAAAATCATCCCTAAAACTCCATTGATGCTGAAAACTTGCTACAAAATAATATGGACCCTATCAAGTTCTTCAATGAATTGGTTCCACTGCTTATAAATTGGCTCTTCCACCCACCTCCAAGCTCCATCATGTTTTCCATATTTTCTCTCTCAAGAAATTTGTAGGCACATAGGTATAGGTTCAATCAACATTACCAAAATTGGATGAAGAAGGGTCCATATTATTTGAACCTAAACAATTTTTGGATCGTTGAACCTGCACTCTTCGCAACCATACCATAACAGAAGTTCTTGTTCAATGGCATGGGCTCCAGCCAGAAGATGCGACATGGGAGTCTCTCCATCAGCTCCATCACTAGGTCCTTCATTTTCAGCTTTGAGGAAACATTTTTGGAAAGAAGTATAGGCTGCTTATGCATGTGTTGTTATAGTGAAACAAAACTTATAGAAATGCATGGTTGTGCTACGATGGAAAAAATATTTATGAAGAATATTTTGAAAGAAGTATGGGCTTATTTTTCTTATGTATTTTATGCATGAATCATATAGAAATACATTCATACCTGCATATGAGTTGTTTTGATCCATTTATCCTAACAAATTGCCATGGAGACCAAAGAAAGAAGATAGCATATTGAGATGATGGAATTTCCCTTTGTTTCATGTAAAAATATGAAGGATTAGTTTGAAAATCACTCTTGATGAAAAATTATTTATTGTAATATAATTCAAGGACTTATTATTTGTAAATCTAAACCTTTACTTGGATGTTTATCATGATATCATGATGATAATTAATTTTATTTTTTTATCCATGCTAATAATTTGATCTAAAGTTTTTAATTGATTTATTTGTAAGCTTAAGATAAGATAGTATTTATGCATCCATTCCAAAATTTGCTCTTATTTTACTTGCAAAAAATATATAGAGAGATGGAGTTATCTTTGGGCTTAAGGGTTTCTTTTGGGATGGGATTTAAAGTTAACCTTGTCTAAAACTCTCATTTTTAACTTGGGATGTTGTGGGGTAGCAACACCTAGTTCCTGTGTCCATGAGAATACAATCACACAGAGTGATTTTTGCTTGGATCCCTATCATGGATATGGGGAAGGAAAGCTTAAATTTTAAAGGATCATCGTAGAGGTGTAGTTAAACTAGACTAATATTTTATGCCTAATGGACCCAACATAGACTAAATTATGGTTGGAAGAAAGAATTGGAATCTCCTCCTCTAAATATTGAGAAGGGATAATCCTAATGCTAAGGTCAAAAAACTTGCATTCATGGAGAATATCAAAAAACTGGGAAGACATTTTAAAAGGCATCCTCTATACCACAAAGGTAGACAAGGTAAACCCTAGTTACCTATGGGAGATTGGCCTCTCCTATCCACTTGAGTGATGTATGCAACATATTAAACTTAAAATATGGTTAATTATAATCAATGTATATATTCCATGTATACTCATGTGAACCTTGTTAAGTTCAAAATAAAATCTCTCTTGGGTTGGTTAGCTTTTGGGTTGTTACAAAGACCCACCCACAACTTTATTGTGGCATGAAAAGGGAGATTGCACCAAAATTCATTGATGTAAAAGGGGTCATCCCCCTTTGTTCTTGAACTATAACATTTGTAAAAACACCCTCTAAAGGGTCACATTGTATTCAAAACTATTCATTGGCAATACATATTGTCTTTGCTTTTTTCTATTGTATGGTGCATTTTCATGTCTACAAAATGGCATGATCGGTGGGATTGTCACCCTTAACTCATTAGGCATTGTTTATTTTCATATAAGAGCATAATATAGTGGATATTTCTTATTATTAATCTTATTTTTCTAATTTTTTAGGATTTGAGGATTTATTATTGTTTTGTGCCTCCATTTAACTACCTTCATTGATGCTTTGCTCTCTATTTTGGTCATAGGTCTCTGATAGTCTTAAAGTGCACCGAAATTAAGGACTTAGAATTCAATTCACAATCCTATGAAACCTCCACTAACAACTAGCAACTACTTCTAGAAATACTATGCATAGGAAACTACCACTAGAAATCAACATCTATCATTGATGGTTCTCAAATAGACATAGAGATCACTTCAGAAGTTCATGGTTCATAGGTAAGTACCCCAAACTAGATAGACAGTTTCTCTAATTTCAATGTTTGATTCTTTCATATTTTTTAGCATAATTTAAGGTCTCCTTTCCTTTTGAGTTTATATGAAAATTTCCTCTCTAGGATAGTGGTAAACCTCCCTACTTCTTATAGGTCTTCCTCTCTAGTTTAATAGTGGTGTAATATAAAAAAAACACATTAGGTTAGATTTATTTATTTGCACAAGGTTCAAAAGGACTCAAAAGGCCCACTATATTAGTTGTATTTTACTTGTATTGGCCTCCAAGTTGCTTATTAGTGTAGTTTGTGTGATTGCACAAGATTCAAGACTCAAAATGGCTCATTAGATTAGGTTTTTTTATTGCACAAGACTCAAAGATGAATTGGTTCATTAGGATAGATTTTTTTTTTTTGTATCAAAAATACTAAAATAACTCTTTAGGGTAGTTAATTTTACTTGTATTGGACTCAAAATGTCTTATTATATTAGTTTTTTTATTACTTTAATTCAAAAGGACTCATTGGATCATTAGATTAGGATTTTCTTTATTTGTATTTGACTCAAAAAGCACAAAATGGCTCATTAGTTTAGGTTTTACTTATTTGCACTTGGCTCAAAATTTTAATTGGCTCATTAGGTTAGATGTTATTTTCTTGTTTTGGCACATAGGATTTAATGACTCATTAGTATAGTTGTTCTTTTCATTGTATTTGACTCATTGGCTCAATAGCCCAGTGTAGAATAGTTTTTTGTTAAATTGATTAGTTTAATTTCATTTCTCTAGATTAATCCATTTTATATTTTTAGACTCAATTTATAATTATTTTTGTAGAATAATCACTTTGCATCATAGACACAGTGCATTAGCTCGTAGAATAGTTGCATTTCAACATCCATAGGATAGGCTAGTTTTGTTTACCTTAGGATAGTTTCACTTGTCATCATCCTTGGCATAGGACTCCCTATCCCTATAGGATATTTACATTGCATTCCCATAAATTTTTTACACTTTTGTGAGGTTAGGCCATTTTATCCATATACTGTGTCTAGGACATAGGTGCAACCACCTCTAGCAAAAACACCATTGATAGTTAGGCAAACTATGTAACTATCATTGGAAGTTTAATAGTTGCTAGCTATAGTTGGATCTATGATATAGATCCCTTTTTGTGGTTTCTTTGGGTATTTTTTTATTTGCAAATTACATTTGGGACATAGGTGCAATCACAATTGGTAGCTATAGGCTACCATCGACGGTTAGGCAACCATCATTGGTGTTCAAAAAATCATCAACTATGGTTGGGCCTATGGTTTAGACCCATCTTGTGGCTCCTCTAAGTACTTTTTGCATTCTACCTCTAAATAGTAGCCTATATCCTTCATGTCACCTACATCCTACCCAACATCAGAATCCTAGGCTCATCATCACTAGGGTAAGTCATTTCTATCTCCTATAGAAGTGCATTTTAAAATATTTTATAGCTCACAACTTAATTTAGTGGCATTTTACTATAAAATAATTCTATGGATAACTTGTCCTCCTCTAGCTTGTATTTAGTTTTATTGCAAAAAAAACTTCAAAAACTAGACAAAACACACAAAAATAAGCATAAACTAGATTTTACACACACTTTTGCACATTATCATTCTACACATAGATATATCATGTGAAGAAAATCTCTAGTTATTTGGAATTCATTAAACCTAGGTCAAGTTATTAGTATTGCCTTAGTTAGTACATATAGTTTCTCAAATTTTATCATTAAAAAATTGGTTACCCTTGGGGCTACCTCGAGGTAATCTTGAGGTTATATACCCTTTATCTAAGGGGCTTAGTAATTAGTGGATTCATAGCTATCATATTTTTCCAAGCTTGACCAAGGGTGAAGTGAAAGCCTAGTTATATTCGTAGTAGGACTTAGATAGCCTGGCCTCTTCTAGGAAGTACTTTTTATCCCCTTAGGATACCTATCATTAACCCTCCATCTTAGGAAGCCACATTAGCAATTCATACCTCATTTATCAAAAGGAGGATGGGTATGAATACACCCTTTTAGATTACACATCATCACCCACATTTTGTAGTTCCTAGGTATAGAGATATAAAACACACAAAAAATTCAAAAATTTCAAAAAAACAATAAAACAAGAGCAAAATCATCTTACATTTTTGCCCTATATTTTCCCAAAACCATATTGAAAACCTCAAAACCTCATAAAAATACCAAAAAATAAAATTTAAACCAAAAAATACTTGTTTATTTTGTTTGTTTGATTATTTATCAACTTTAATTAGATAGTATGTTTGTTTATGAAACTTTCCAAAACCAACCCACTCACTCCCATTCCAAAAATATATCATTGCCACATCCCCTACCATTTCCACTAGCCCATGGTTTTGACTCATATTCAAGCCCAAGCTCAATCCCAAGCCTCTATGGACCATCCTTGCCAAACCTCCCATGCCCTGACCATTCCTTCGACTCATCAAGGGGACACATCACAATCCTACCATGGTAACTTATCCAACATACCTCCTTGCCATACTCCATACCTGCCTGAGGGAAAATATATTGGATATGATCTAGGTATAATAAACCATGCCATCCATGCCACCATTATTGAATCCATTTGTACTAAGATGCCTTTATCCCCTATGCATACCCTCATCATATCCATTGACATTGATTCCTTGCACACATTCTATATTGTATCCTTTTCCCCACCTAACTCACCATGACCATCATTGCCTCCTCTCTAAATATTTACCTACAATGGCCCCCTCCATTAAGATAAAACCCATTCACATACATTTTATCATCTTTCCACATCATCCATAATTGCACCACCTTTTGAGACTCAAGTCACTTCAACTAAGATATCTTGGTGAACATCCCATTGTCCTCCCCCTTTACCCATGTCATATGCTAATCCTAACCCCACTTCTAATGTGCTAGTTCCTAGGATACCATCTCATTTCTTTCCTTTTGAAGGAACTAACATTACCCCCTCAACATGAAACTCACAACAAGTCAATAGCCATTTATCCAAACCACCCCTCTTCATCCAATCATGTTCATCTATCACAAACCCACCATGCCTCAACATATTCCTCTTACATAAATCTTGATCCTAATAAATATCACTCTACTCAAGTCAATGTTACCTCTCACATCCCGACTTTGGTTTTTTTCACAACTTATTCCCCATATACTACTATTCACATTGCTGGAACACAGAATGCACAAACTCCTACCTCCTATTCTTCTAGTATCCCTTTTACCTCTTTAATTCTAAATCATCAAAGTTATCAATCTCAATACCCTCTCTTAGGGATATTCTTTTGTGTAGCAAGTGATTGCTAGTGCTGTTCACCAACATTATCATCCTTTATATAACACTCACATCCCTTAACAATCATCATAGGAAACCAATCCTCCTCCTACCACATCGACTCAAAATACTTTCTTCACCCAAGATCTATCATGGGCCTCTCACCTACCCATAGTTTAGGAACCAATACCCCCTATTCAAAATACTTATCAAGGGCCCCTTATGTAGTCTCAAAATATACCTCCAACACATTACCAACAACCACCTCGTAATCACCAACAACCACATCCTAGCCAGTATCAACCCCCACTTAATCATTATCAAGCCCCTTCCACTTCCATGCAACCACCTCCTCAGTACAAGGAATATGATCAATATCCACACACTTGTCCACAATATCACTCTATCCCATGCCAAAATCCTCCACCTAATTTATATGTGACCTATTCTCAATACCAATCCCAACCACCTTCTCATAAAAAACTCTCTTATATACAATACCAAACCCAATATCATTAGGTGCAAAACCCCCTATTTACTAATAACCTAGATCTTACCAACCCCTTTCCAACACCTATCCATATTATCATCAAATTCTAAACACATATCAAAATCAACCCCCACATGTTCAATCCCATGTGCAACATTAATATCCCATGCCATCCTATCTGAGACCTCAACCCTTGTTGAATGCATTTCAATTGTTGGCCAATAAGGTCAAAACTTTTAAGCTATAAACAATTGGTAGTAGGTATTAAAAGTCCACTCTTTTCCAACTCATAAACCACCCAATTCATCCCTCAATACCTTCACCACCATACCCTCCTAGTTTTGAGGTACCCAAGCTTGACAAATTCAAAGGGGAAGAGGACCCTCAGGAGCATGTGAGAACTTTTATTAATGATTAATTTATGATACAAGATAATCACCCACTCATGATCTAAACCTTTCCCCAAACCATTGGGGGAGATTCCTTGTATTTGTACAATCATTTGCCTCATCATAGCATTTTCACTTTTTAGCAACTGACTAATATCTTCTTAGAGTGTTCTCTCTTAGTGTTAAAAATAAAACTACATTGATTGATATTTAAAATATTTACCAATTCAAAAATGAGGCTATCTTGGATTATGGATCTCAATGGAGATCAGTGATAATAAAATTTACATTCACTTGTCCCATGACTAATCTCACTTGAATGTTTACAAGGAGTTGTTCGAAGACCATATCTTTATTATTGCAACTCTAGCAATATCGCACACTTGAGGAAGCTTTAACTCAAGATAAAATTATTGAAGTTATCAAAATCCAAGAGGGTGATATTTTTCTCAAGAAGAAAGAGTGGCCTAACAAGAATACTAAAGGTAATTTTAATAACCAATCCAAGCCTACTCAAATAAATCAAGTGGTATTGATTACACTCTATCCCTCTAATAAACAACCTCAATATCCACCCCCACAACAACAACAACATCAACCTAAATATCAATCAACTCAACTACAATACCCTCTTAAAAAACCTTCTTATCCACCACCCCAACCAACATACCAAGCCACATCACCTCAACCCAAATCTAAAATTCCACCTAGGCTAATAGTCATGCAAGATGATCCAACAACTAGCCTCATAATTTTACCCCTCTCTGAGCCACTTTCTATTATTTTTCAAATACTTTATGAGGCACACATATTTTACTTATGATAAATCAATCCAAAGGATCCTAAAAAGCCTAGGTCCAAAACATACAAGGAGTATCACTATTGTGTTTGTCATCATCAAAGGGATCATGATATCAATGATTGCATCCAGTTCAAGCACTTGGTATAAGATCTAATAGACAAGGGGACTACTTAAATTGATAATACTATTTCTCCTCCTAACCAAAACCTTAGCATTTATAAAACCCCCTTACCCAATGATGGGATAATACAGCTGATTGACAAGGCTTCAACCTTGACTACTCCTCCAAATCAAGTGAATCATGTTAATAATATCCCATATTATCAAGGTTTTATTGACATGATCCATGTGGTCACTCAAAACCAAAGATATTATAACCAACCATGACAACAAAGTGGCCCTTCTAATCCCCCTTCCATATTACCACCTCTACCAATGCAACCCATGCTACCTCTCCCAATTCATCTCACAACTCCTTCTCTATGACCAATCCTTTCACTAAGGAGTCATCTCACTCAAAGCCTCAAATTGACATCTACCAAGCTTTCAATCTATGAACTCATTCAATAGTATCCCCCACATCAAAAGGTATTTATGGACATCCCAAGTCCATTGACCTTCAAACACACCTTCAAGCACATGATCTAAATACCTTTGCTAATTTTATGGGAAATAATCAAACTTGCATGAAGCCATCAATTGCATTTCATGATTATGATATCAAGACAATTCCAATATAGTTACCTGAACCACCTTTGCACATTGTGACTCATATTAATCAAAAGCTATTTAAATGTATACAATTCGATATCATCTCCTCCATATTACTTCCATCACTCTCCAACACCTAAATATTTTACCCTCCCATATCACTACTTCCTCCTCTAATATTTTGGCCTTTAATGATGTTATATGCTCAATGCTTGAAATATTTCCAAGTTGGTACAAAAACCATCCATACACTATATCATATTCTTGGTAGGCCATGGATTAGGGATATGTGATGAATCCCCTTGACATTGCACCATTACCTCAAATATATCCATGAAGGTTGTGTCCATTACATTTTATGAATCATTAAAATATTACAACTTGATCTCCAATCCATATGAGCCTCCCCTTCCTTCTATCCACTTGTTTGTCACCCCCATGATCTCTTAACCAATACCCCACCATGCTACCCAAGACATCTCATTACATGCTCATTCCATTCAATCCACTCCATTATAGACTTTATTAGAGTATATTACATCATTTGGGTCATGTAAATGTACCACCTTTGGTACATTACTAGAGTAGGAGTTTACTTTAGAGTAAAATTAGTTACTTCAAGTATTGTAATAAATGCACAAGTGTCAATGTGAAATTTGTAAATGTGCATGTAGTCCACATGTACATAAGTCTTAGGTAGAGTAAGGGCCATGGAATCTATATTCCTATATAAAGAACTCATAGTGAGTGTTTTAGATGGAGTAGTAAATATAGAGAGTGTCTGTTATTTTTTATTATTAAGGTACAATGTAGTCCTTTCATATCTATTCATGGAGTGTTCATGTCCTCCATTATATAACATTGTACTATTTTTGTCACTTTTGTTAATGTTATATTTTTGAGTTATTTGTAAATTTTCGTCTTATTATTTTTCTACATTTTATTGTGTCATTAGTTATAGTTATCTTAGATTACTTATATTACATCTTGTAGTTGTACTAAATCCCATCAAAAGCTAATAGTGGTACCAGAGCACATGGTAGATCAGATAGGAAATAGGGAGAGCCCCAAGTGGGACCAAGAGAAATTAGAAATTTTATTTACAATTTTTTCTAAGTCTGAATATGGCTAGAGTATTTCCATAGGGTTATATGAAAACTCATGAAGACTATACTCAACATGTATTCCACTAGATTGACAAATCAACTAGTGAAGATTTGTCATTTCTAGATTTAGAGTTTCTTCCATTACATTCCTAATATTTTATTACAAGAAAAGGAGATTCAAAGTGAGTTGAGAAGCTTCCTACAAAATATCTAGGAAAAATATCTTCTTTAGAATCAATCCAGTACCAGAAGAAAAAAATAAAAGAATAAATATTTAAAGGTCTAAAGAAAAGGTCCCATTACTAGATATTGTAGACCTGTAGAGTGTAGAAGAATAAAATGCCATAGTAGCCTTACTGTTGATTCAAGAGACTCCAAACAATATTTTAGAAGAATATTAGAGGTTGGTGATCTCCATTAAATACTATAGATAGCATATTGAATAAATTAGCCTAAAGAAGTTAAAGAGACCCTTATAAGATCCAGTTACAAAACTCTCAGTTTTGGAAGGTTGGAGATTGGTGATCTCCATTAAAGCCTATATATTGTAGAAGGACTAGCAAGGTCTTGTTCTAGAATTCCAAAAATAGTAGTTTCTAGAGATCTTAGAGGAATATCTCATTACCAACACTTATATAGTAGAATATTGAAGGAAACACCTCATTTGGAAGACTAGATAAGCTGTGAGATTGAAGACCTTGGTGAGGTCTCAAGAAGAAACAAGGAGAAGGCTTGGAGAGCCTTATTTTAGTATTCAAATAAGGTCATTCAAGGAGTTCCTAGGAGACCTCATTGGAGAAATTTACCACCAAAGGAAGAACTTGGGATAATTATCGCCATCCGATAACAAGCCCAAGGTAGAAGGATTTGACAAGAAGTTTAACAAATTATAGAGGAGATTGGTGAAGACCTCAAGACTTTTAGGTTTTTGAGAAGAAGGTATAGATTGAATATAGAATTTGACAAGGAGGTTGAAGAAGAAAGGAGCCTAACAATACTTGAAAGGTTTGAAGATTACTATTGAAGGCTAGAAGGCTCATATAGAGATAGGGGTTTGTTGAATCTACAACAAAATACTAAAAGGGTTCTTGAAGGAAAAACTTAACTGTGATTTGGAAGAATTCCATACCAAATTTTTGAGTTTCAAAGACAAAATTTTAGTGCAAAAATTGACTATAAAATGGTAGCAATTTGGACAATATTATTAAGCTATAAAACTTTATAAGTTACAGAGTCCATCATGAAGGTTAACCGAAGTAACCTACTATAGTTAAATGGCAACAAGTTAGAGGGTTTTTGGAGCTGCAAAAAGGTGAGTTAAAGATCTATTTAGGATAGCCAAGAATAGCTACAAATTCATTCAGTTAAAGAGCAACAATTTGGTGAATTGAATCACCAAGACATCCACCATTTTTAGATGTCTTAAAGGTAAGCAACTTGGGTGCAAAAGGCTCATTAGTTGAACTTTAGTATTTTTGGTTAATTAATATTTGTTAAGTAGCTTATTAGTTTAAAAGTTGCATATTATAGTCTTCAAGAGAGTGTAGAAGGAATATTATATTAAGGTTATTACCTACACATTAAAATAGGAGTTAGATATATTTCAAAAGAAAGAAAAATATCATCTTCCTATTATCTAGTTACAGAAAATAAGACTACATTAAGTTAGAGAGATTATAGTTCTCTACAAGGAGAAATTACTAAGTGCATATTTTAAGTTCATTTGAAGGAGTAATAAGGTGAGATTAATATTTCACTATACTAATTGTTCTTTAGATGCACTACGAACTTTTATACTACAATGAAAATTAGTGCATATTTCAAGTTATTTTTAGGATTCATTTATAGGAGCAATAAGGTGAGATTACTATTGCACTATTCCAACCATTCTTAAGAGCATTAAAATTGGAGAAATTATTGGTGCATTAATACTAGTTACCCTTAAGTTTTAAAGTGCATTGATGTTATCATTGAATGAAGTTACAGTGTACAAATTTGGGTAAGAGTGAAGTGTCTAAAGACACTATTGAGAATCCAAAACCTATTGAATATCTTGGTGAAAGTAATTCACCAAAAGAAGGAAACATAATAGCAGTATTACTCTCAAGAAGTTACCTCATCAAGAACATAAAAGGGCATGAAAAATGAATATATTTAGCCTATTATCATGGTGTAGGTAAGGTACTAAACCTTAACTATTATGATAATATTACATGCATGAGAGGCACCATTTTTATCCTTTTAAACTCATAAAATAAGGATTAATTTAGCCTCTATAGGCATTAAAACGACCTAGCAAGGATGGTTACAAGGTAGTCATTTTAGCAAGGTAAAGAGGTAGATTTCAAGAAAGAAAATAGAGCCATAAAAGTGCTCACAATGCTCAAGAATTAAGGTGTCTAAAGACACTGTATCGGCCATAAAATCAAGCACCTATAGCAAGCATCAAATTTGTAGCATCAAGCCAATGCAAGGAGGCCATTATCAAATTCTATCTACGTAGAAGGGACAACGTTAAAGACAAGCATGAATAAGCAAGGTACAAGGAGATTTACGTAAAGTAGAATTTAAAGGAATTTCTAGCTAAAAAAAAGCACTCATAGGAACCATTTGAGTGCCATATAACCTCCATTAAAGCATTCCTCATCACCTTAGCTGGAGCCACCCACACAACAACTACGTTGGACTGGAAAGAAGGTGTTGGAGATAGGTTATCAAGATAATTTGTTGGAAAAGGATATACAAGGTCTAATGCATTGGAGGGAAATTCTACATGTTGGAAACCTAAGAACCACTTGTAATCTAGAGCCAAGGTATCTTGTGCTACTTGGCACAACCATTCTAGTTGCCCTCACATTCCTCAACATACATCCAAAAGAACAATGCTTAAGTAATAATCTAACATCTATATTTGAGTGGTTAAAAGCATCATTGGGAGGTTACTTGCCATATTCATCATTGCAAGGATGAATTATCATTTAAATAACCTAAGTCTCAATATCCATATTTAATGTAACTCTCAAGTGCCACTTGTCCAAATTTGAAAGGTATATGCATTATTTAAAACACCTAAACTCGAAGGTGGAGTGGAAATGTATTTGTAGTGAGTATCAAGTGAGATAAAAATAAAGTCGTGTGGTCACGAATTTAATGGAGGATTCTAAGCACTTTCCAAATAGGAGAGAAAGATATCTATTTGCATTTAATATCCTCTGTGATTCGTAGGAACACGCAGTAATTTAGAACAAACTCCATACACCAATCATCATGGATGAAATACCTTACAAGGAAGGTAAAAGTATTACTTGATTTAAATATTGCTTTCCTAAGTTAAAAGAAGTTATAAGGTACCAAATTAAAGGTTGAAAATTCTATTATTGCATTGCATATCAACCTTAGGAAGCAAATAAAGCAATTTCATTACAACAACACATCTTTAGTGATATTATCAATTGCTTAGTATCTAAAACTTAGTATAGACGCAAAATTTTTGCACCCCTTTCTCCTAGGCTAGTGGATCCATGCCTAAAAGAGGGAGGGAAAATAAAGGATCTACATATCAAATGAGAAGCACTTGATCATTCTCTCCTTGGTGTTTATCAACGAATTGGATGGGTTCACTAGGAAACACTTGCTATGGTGGTTTCCATGCCTAGGTGAGGTAGTAGTTTGATGTGTTTCTTTTTTTTGAAAGCATACACCTAGGGTTTGACCAAAATGCAATTTCTACCTAGCTATATGTAATTAAATTTCAATTGAATACAAGGCATATAAATCTATCTATAAATAATTACAAAGTTTAACTAAGATGCAAAGGTTTTTTTTAAGCTAACATGTTTTTTTTTTGTATTTTTGTGTTTTGTGAAAGTGTAATAAAGTCCATGTTTTGTGTATTTTTTATTTTCTTATTAAACATAGATGCATATAAGATAGAAAAATATAAACCTAAGGATGAGAAAATAGGTTTAAGTCCTTACCTAGCCTGGATGTTTGATTAGTGATGAATTTGATTGTGCAAGATGAATTCAGACGCAAGCAAGATGAATTCGGTTGTACAAATTAATCAGATGAATTTTGATGCATACGAATCTATTAGAAACCTGCAATTTCATAATCGAACACTAAAATTCGGAATTAGGAATGGGGGATCTACATAGGCCACAATATATCATGGTCTATGATAGTCAAATACCCTCATTTCTCTTAGCAAACCATAAATAAAATTAAGGATTTATTATTTGAACATGAAACATGTAATTTTAAATGCAATAGATCTAATAATAACAGTGAGAAGCAATAAAATATTGAAATAAGTAACAAAATATGATGCAAATATAAAATAATTAACAATATGACAATAAAAAATTTACCCCCAATATGAATATGGTACAATTTTGGATGCTAGGTATGATTTTGAACATTGTATACAATTTTGAATGCATTCAAAAATATACAATGACTAGTAGCAAACAAATTTGTACGTACAAATTTGTAGACCCCTATGCAATGTTTTGGCATTTTAGAGGGCCAAATGGAGTCAAAATGGGACAAATATTACACCATTGGAAATCTCTTTATGATCGCTTTCCAATGATATAATATTTGAAAGAAATAAATATGATTTGATGGGGTAAAAGTTAGCTCAAATATGATTTCATATACTATGTATGATTTCATACGTAGTCAAAATAATCCAGCGGCTGGTTTTGCAAAACAAAGAATAAAAATGGATGCAAAGTGAAAAATTCATATGCATCTAAATTTATACAAATAATGCAAAAAATAAAATAATAACTAAGTATAAACCATATCTGCATATGTTGAAAGTATCTCCATGTCTGTGTGTTCCTTGAATGGAGATCAAACGACAAAATTCTCCATTGTAACCTAAAAAAAAGCTCTAAAGTTTCCTTATTCAATCTAAGATTACCTAAAAATTATCACCATTCAACCTATTTAAGGGGTTGTGGGGGTTTAAATGGTTGCTTCAAATTGAGGAATCATGTAGGTGGGTGAAATTATGCTAGGTTATTAATCCAAATTAGGTTTTGGCTCTATTTAGACGAAATTGTTTTCATCCCATTTTAGTAGATTGTTTGATTTTATTGAGAATCTAGCGATGTCTAGATTAGGTTCAAAATCATAATTGGGCACCTAAATTAGGTGCATGTGGAATTCGTACAAAATTAAACACGTCTAGTTTTATCGGATGCGTTCATATTTATCGAAAATAGGGAAATTAAGCTATGTTTCCATTTTTGATACAAATATCAAGGCAAAATATGTCATGTCATATATCATTGGAAAGATATTTTCAAGCCTAATACAATGGTATATGTTTTGGAAAATTTGGAGGGGATTTTCTAGGGAAAAAATAAGCTCAAATATGACCTTAATTTTCTAGGAGGAAAACTAAGGAAAATGGGTCAATTTTTCATGTCTACATTTTGCCCCCTCTTTGGTGTATTTATGAAAAATAAATGTATCAAAGAAAAGAGTAGAAACTTGAGTAGAAGTGATAATTATTGACAAGGGAGAAAAGGAGTAGATGGTTTAAAATGGATGGTTCATGGGAAATTTATGTTTTAGTAAAATGATTACAAATTTTCTGGCTAGGATATCGCCTCGAGTTTCATGAGGAATACCACGTTCCTAATGAAACTCGAATGAATGATAAAGAGATAATAATGGAGTAGCTAAGAGGATCTAGCTAAATTGTAAATTTCTTTGTGTATACAATTTTTTGCTTCTTGATGTATGTTGTAAATGATCTAGATGGTAATGCATGTTTTGAATGATATAAATATATGATGATTGCATTTCATATTGTTGTTTGGATTTTTTTATATGTTATGCAAAAATACAAAATATATTTGTTATTTTTTTATCATTCTTAGTCAAGATTGTGGGAAAGTAAAGTGTGATGTAATGAAATTGAAATTTTGTAATGTAATGTAGTTTGATTGTTTTGTAGAAGAAAAGTATTTTTAAAATGATTCCTATTGATTTTGATTAGTTAACAATATATCTCGAGGATGTATGCTTGTATATGACCATCTATGGAGGTTACCCCTCGCATTGGTCGTTAAGCAGATCATGTATGAGATTTTACCGTATTTTTAACATCAAAGGGTTGTGATCAAAAGAAATTTGTTGATGGTAGAGTTTGATGATAAGTAGTGTGTTTTGAAAGTTTTTGTAGAGGAGATAATATTTTGAAAATGATCCCCTTGTAATTTTGATTAGTTAACAATATATCTTGAGGATGCATGCTTTTATATGACCATCTATGGAGTCTGACCCTCACGTTGATCATCAAGAGGATCTTGTATGAGATTTTACTATATTGTTAACATCACAGGATTGTGGTCAACAAAATAATTTTAAAAATTTGTTGTTTTGAAAGTGATGAAAAGTGTTTTATAATTTTTAAGATTAATTCTAAGTTAATCTTAAAATGAAGTAAGATGAAGGCGACTAAGCATGAAAATTTGGGTAGAGGACTTGTGCTAGGCATAATATTACTAGTGTGAGATAAATAGAAATATTTTATTAGGGTTGTCTCATGCCATCATCTTGAAGTCGATATGCAGTTACATGAGAAAATGATTATGTATGATCAAAATGCAATTTTTTTTGTAATAAGTGAGCAATCATGCAATGTAGTGGAATGGAAGCATTTATGCTAAGTTATAGATATGAGATGCAATATTAACTATTTTTTAGAACCAATTGCATATGCTAATAGTCATACAAATCCATGAGGAAATGGTGACTTTTTCTAATCAAAATTCAAGTATAATTTTGGTCATTTCTAGGATGAAGTCAAATTTATCAAGAACCAATGTGTGATTTGTGTATTCATTTTCCATCTTGACCTTAATTATGATACAAAATCTCTCAAGGATCAAATGTGTGTGCTTATGAAGTTCATTTACCAATTTTGAGTAAGGTAATGATGCAAGCCAATTTTAAGAACCAATGTGTGTGCAAAATATGTATTCATTTACCATGATTGTATGCATTCAGTTGGATTTATCTACTAGGTAATACAAGCTACCAAAATCTAGCTAATCCACAAGATGACATTGGTCTATACAAAATAAGGTCGCTAATGTGATAGACATGTCACCACACATAAGGATACTACCATTTCCAATCAGGATTGATGCCACCTAACCTATAATGAGGATCACCCCATGGTGTTCAAATAACTGAGGAATTCAAGGATTCAAGCTCATTACCCCCTTCTTTTCTTTTGATTTATTTGAGTAGGGATTCTTGTTCATTTTTTGTTTTTGAACAAGGGGATTTTATTTGCTTTGTAATAAAGCTACTTTTTTATTTTTCTTTTATGAATTTTTATTTTTTGAATTTTTTTTGGGGCACTTTATCATTTTGTAGAGGAGCAAGGGATTTTATTTTGGTAGGGTGGAGCTTGTCCTTTTGCCAATTCTCAATATTCTAGACCATGCACATAATAGGATAGCAAAGGAAAACTTTCACTTAAGGAGCTAGGACTACTATGTAGCATCATATTCCCTTGTGCAAAATCATTTTTAATGTGTAAGTGATTCTTGGTTCAAAAGTGGCAAGATCAGTTCCCAAAAATTCAAAATTTATTTAGTAAAATAGTAGTGCTTTTGGTTCAAGAGAGATTTATAATAAATAGCAAGAATCAAGATTTTATTTAAAATGTATATTTGGTGAGTGGTTCAAGATAATTTTGAATTTCTTCTGGAGTAAACCAAAATTAACTATGAATTTTAACAACATCAGTCTAATATTAAAGTAGGATAGTAATTAGATGTGACCATATGGCATATGTAATTGAAATCAAAATTTTATTTGAGAAATATAGGATAAAAGTGACTAAATGAGAGATGATTTATGGTTTATGTAATGTAATATGGAGATGATAGTTGTGCTAGATAAGCTATATGTAAACCTAAATGATATGCATAGGTGAATAATAACAAAACTCCAAAGGCCAAATAAAATGATATGTGTTGAACATGCTATGAGTGTAGCGCTTGCTAAATGGTTGAAAAATAGAAGAGATATACCTGTTGGGATGTGTGCTTGCAAATGGTCGAATGGAGGTTGCCCCTCACTTGTGACCATGAAGCTATCCACTATGGGGTGCTAGGATGATGAGAATGATATTGCTAAAGCAAGTACTACTCAATAGGGTTGTACATTAAAGTGCATGAATCAAGGCCAATGAAGCAAAATAAGAACTATATCCCTCACCTTGGGGAGATATGAGCAATGAAAATTTCCCAAGTCAAGGGATATAAAATGGTATGAGTAAATATAATGATGGAAATGTAATGATTGAAATGTAAACTAGATGAGAATGCAATACTTATGTATAAATTTTGTTTGATTTGATTGTTTTTTTTTTTTTTTGATTTTTTATTTGATTTTTGATTTTTGATTTATTTTTGGAATTGGTGGTATATACAAGATGATCTATATACACTATACAAGGTGATTTATGCATAGCATGTCTAAGGTGGCTTCAAAATCAAAGGAGGTTTTGAAGGAAGTTCCTTTATAGCTTTTTCTTCAGCAACCTTTGCACAAAAATCTATGCATTCTCGAACAAAACCATTTTTATTAACATAGGGAGGAGCAATCCCTAATTTTGCTAGATTTTTATAAGATAATGGAGTAGGACTATCTTGAGATGCAGAAAATTGACTATCAAAATGTGTATAACTTATCATATTACAAAACAAAATATTATATGGATAAGGGGGTTCCTCATCTTCCTCAATTTTTTCTAAGTCCCGATCTTCTTCAATCCTCTCCAAGTCTTGATGATCCCTAGGAGAATGAGGTGTGATTAATAATGAGTTAATTGTGGAAGGTGAATTAAGTGGATTTGAATGGGTACTACATGGTGATGAAGGATGATCCAGTGTAGATAAAATATGATGATGGATAATAGGCAATGATGGTGATGATAGAGCAAAATAGGATGGAGAATTAGGTAGCTCCACCATTACGTGAGGTAAGGATACTTGTGGGTCACCATGAATAGTGATAATTTGATTCTTGAACTTGAACTTCAAGCACTGATGAAGAGTGGAAGGGATAACCCTCATCTCATGAATCCAAGGGAATCCAAGCAATAGATTATAAGTTGCAGGACAAGACACCACATATAACAAGGTGTTTATGATCTTAGGTACCAACTCAAGGGGAAGGACTATAGTACCCTAAGTTTCATGGGACTCATCATTGAAAGCCTTTATAATGATGTCAGGTTTGGTGAGGTCTTCCTTCTTTAATCCCAATTCTTGAAAGAATTGATAAGTGCATAGGTTAAGTGAGGAACCACTATCTATCAAAATATTTTTGATAAGTGTTTCTCTAATAAATCATGTGATGTAAAGGGATGAATCTTCTCACACGTTTGGAGAAGGAATCTCATCATCATAAAATGAAATGTGATCAATCTCAAAAGAGCTTGTGATATTAACTATGTCCTTAGGGAAAATATTACGAGGAACAAACTGTTGGCTAAGTATTTTGAACAAAGTTTCCCTATGAGCATGAGAACTTTGTAATACTTCTAAAAGGGATATCTCTACTTGAGGGTTAGCTGATTGTTGTTGGCTATCAAGGTGGATTTTAGATTGATATTTTGATGCTAAAGGTGGGCTTTCTATGCTCACATTCCATTTTGGATCATCCTCCAGAGCCAAAGAGAGTTTTGAAGGTTGGTCGAATGAGGAACTCATCTCTTGTTTATCAAATTGAGTTGATTGAACTTGAGGTTGTTCACTTGTAGTTTTTGTTTCAATATTAGTGATATCATTGTGATGGGACACATTAGGATGTAATATTTGATTGGTTTCCTATTGTTGATGATTGAAGGAGACTTTAGGTTGAGATTTCAACACTAAATATGGGTTTTCTATGCTTGTATCCTCTGTCTGATTATTCTTCAAAACTAAGAGAGGTCTTGAAGGTTGGTTGGATGAAGAATTTATTTCTTGTTTATCAAGTTGAGTTGATTGAGCTTGAGGTTGCTCACTTGTATTTTTTGTTTCAATATTAGTGATATCATTGTGATGGGACACATTAGGATGTAATATTTGATTGGTTTCCTATTGTTGATGCTTGAATAGGGGTTTTTGAGAGATCCCCATGTCTTGATTAGTTATGGGTACTTGTTGTGTAGGAGGTTGATTGTTTACTAGAGATTTATAACCATTAGTATATTGTAACTCTTCTATAGTGAAAAGACCCTCATCAATCAAGTCTTGAATTGCATATTTCAACTTTTTGCATGTTTGTGTCATATGTCCATCCACTCTATGATATTCACAATGTAGCTCAGGCTTATACCAATCTATTGTGGTATTAGGTTGCCTTATAGGAGGTAACTCAATCTTATTTGTATCGAGTAAGTGCTTGAGGATTATGGCCATTGGTTGATTGAGCTTAGTAAATTTATGTGGTGAAGGTTTTTGATGAACTTTGAGCATTTCTCTTAGGAATTTAGCCATAAATGATTGATTACCTCTTTCTTCTTGATTGTGAGTAGAATGATGATGAGTATATTGTGAAGTATGATGTGAGTGCATGGTAGGATTGGAAGAAGAAGTATTTCCTTGTTGAGATGAATGTGTTGTGTTGAAATAAGAAGGTTGAAATGGTTGTGATTGCAATGATGATAAAGAAGAATTACATGTGGATTGAATAGCTTGACATGAATGTGTAGTGGGAATAATACCACTATTATGAAGAGGTTGAGGTGAATAAGTGGTTTGTAGAGAAGAATATGGTGGTGATTGCGGAGGACATTCTGATGGGAAAGATTGTGGAAAGCAAAATCGTGAAGGGATTGGTTGAGAGGAGGAAATGAAATAATATGAGGTTGTGATAAGGGTAATGTTGAATATGAAAGAAATTGTGAATGAGGTTGGTCATAATTAACTAATGCATTTGGTGGAATTCCCCTAACATTGGTGATTGGGGTAGTAACATAAGTAGGTTCATATTGAATTGGGTTATTTGCAAGACCCATGATCTCTTCACCATTTCTAAAAGTGATGTTCATTTTTTTGTTTTGTTTTATTTATTTATTTATTTTTATCTTAGAAGAAAACAAAGTTATTTTTATTTTTATTTTTTCAAAATAAAGAGAAAGCAAAATTTTAGAATGAGGGTGTGTTCACGTCGGGTTCACCAAAGAATGTAGACCCAAAATTTTTGCACCCCTTTCTCCCAGGCTAATGGATCCATGCCTGAAAGGGGAGGGAAAATAAAGGATCTACATCTCAAATGAGAAGCACCTGATCGTGCTCTCCTTGGTATTTGTTAATGAATTGGATGGGTTTGATGAGGCCCAAAAGTGCCTCATTATTGCACAATGTTTGACTACCATATGATAAGTTAATTGCCAAATAGTTGACTAAAATATACTATTTGTTAAGTGTTTGCATGATTTTATGTTAGGAATACTATATCTCTATTTTTGACTATTTTCAGCATTTTGTGACTGATTTTGCTTGATTAAGTAGCAAGTAAAAACATGCATTTCAATTAACCAAATGTGGTATGCTGATATCCATTAACTTCTCAATGGTTTTTGAATGTTTTCCTGCCCTTCAACTTGTTTCAAATCCACATTGAAGCCAAAAGTTTAGGACTGTCATATATCTGAAAATCTGAAAAAACAGCCATATAAAAATCAGCAAGTTGTCACTTTATAGGAACACCTTGAAGTTGTCAAGCAAAGCATGAGGATATGGATGGAATGAGTTTAGAAGGACTACAGAAGACATCTGACCTATTTAGAAGCATTCCCACATGGTCTAAATAGGCAGCAACAGGGTATAACAAAGCAGGGACAATTGTGCAGCATTGTTGCACTATTTCAGCATGGTTACTTGGTGAATGAAGTGTATAAATTCAGTAGCAACTTGATGTACTCCTTCATGTTGATATTTGAATAATTTTTCCATGTTCTAATTTGTTTGAATTTGCAAGAAATGCCAATATTTTACAACTATGCAGCAGAACTGGAAAATGCAGTAATTTACCATGTAAATTCCAGCAAGCTACCAATGAATGGCAAGGCATGGAATTCACACATGGAGAGGAATGAAGGCTATTGCAATCTGATCCTGAGGGCTAATCCACTTGAGAAATGCAGCTAAAATCATTTGAAGAGCACATAGTTGTTCATTCTGAAGATCTTCGAAATGAACAAGACATCTTCGGAATGAGAAATACAGTCTCTTCGGAATGAGCCACTTATCTTCGGAATGAGAACAGAAAAGTGCTTTTTGACTTTTTGACTATTTTTGATGATGGAAAAAGGGAAAGAAGGTTGAAAATATTAAAGTAAAATATCTCCCATATGACTTTGCCGTCCTTGCCATCCAAAGCCACCATTCATGGAAAAGATCAATTTTGATCCTCTTCTAGGATAAACCCAGAAAAACTGCAGCATAATAGAAAGTTGTTTGCAAGATAGGAATGGCATATTCTGAAGTGGAGAATGATGTGTGAGATATTTCTAGACTCCTCCCATGTACTCCCACCACTGAAGATGCTTTCTAAGGGCCAATGACTACTACTGCAACACAAACTGTCCAGATTTGCATTTATTTCAGATCCAAAATTATTGGCAAATCACTGTAAAGCAGCACATAGGCTGATTTGAGCATGGGATATGTTGTAAATATTTATATAAATAACACAGCTCCCTCCTTGGTTGAGCTAGTTAGGAATTAGAATAGAGGAGAGTTTTCAATAGCAGCAATTAGGACTGTACAACAATTTTTTGTAACAGTTTTCAGCATGTTCTGTCATCAATAAAAGTGCAGCTATTTTATCATTTTCTGTTCTGAGTGTTAATTAGTTAAGGAGTGCTTTTCACCTCCTTCTAGATCAGGAAGTATGGGCCCACTTTCAGATCTAGAAGGAGGGATTTTATGGCAGGTTTTAATCTATAATTTTGCTATGCAGTAGAATTAATAGATTGCTTGCCAGATTTCATTTTCTTGTTTTTATTTTGTATTATGTGATTTATGTTTTCTATTATGTTTGTGTACAACATTTGTGTGTATGTCAGCTGACAAATTATATTACGCATTTTTCCTTTGCTTTCCATGTTTTCCTTGCTTTCTATTTTAGCAACTTTCCATTTTCAGCATATTTCATTTTGTTGTCAATTCCTGTAGCAGAAGCTTGACGACCTTTTGTGGCAGGGCATTGACAGGTGTTTTTAGAATAAGTTTCATTTACAAGCATCATTTCAATTATGCAAAAGTAACTAGATTTCAATTCTGCAAATGTAACTTAGGATTTCATTTCAGCAATTTAAATTCTGCAAGAGTAGATTAGACTTTCAATTTAGCAATTCCAATTCCTGCAATTGTAGTTAGATTGTCAATTCTTGCAACTTAGAATTAGTTTTCAATTCTTGTAATTTATTTTAGTTTCCATTCTTCAGACTAGGTTTAGTGTGACACCAAAAGGCTAAACCAAAATCTGCTTCACCAATAAATGCTTGAAATCTGAATGCCTGAATTGTACTCTGCCCTAGCCTTCTATCGTAGACAGCCTTGGACACCACCCCGGATTGATAAATCATTGAGATTAAATGATGAGACTCAATGACACTCATCATTTTGGCACCGTTGTCGAGGATCATGGTGTTGTTAGAGGGTAAAAGTAGTCAAATAATTATTATTGTGCTAACTTATGAAGTTTAGAGTAAAATCTGAATGAAATAGTTGGTATAAATAATAATTATTGATAGTTGCATTTCAGTCCATTTAGAAAACAAGCAACCACAGGGAGGTGATCTTCACACTTGGGGGTTAAATTGCTTATGTTTGAAATTCTTGATAAAAATTGAAAGAATTCATCATCCTCATTATCAAGAAACATAAGATCTCTTAAAATATTAGAGGAGCCATCTGCTAGTACTACCATTTTTATATCCATATCATCAGGGTAGTATAAAAAATTTGTACTAGGTGTTGGGAAAGATATCATGGTAGATATACAAGACTATCCCTTGAACAAAATAGCCATATCAGCTACCTGTAGCATTTGTTCATAGGGACATATCATTGATGAATGCCATTTACTTCCATAACTCAGAGATGCAAAATCTGTTGCCTAGTCTGAATTCTTCTCAAAGAGAGATCCCAACAACAACAAACAGGGCAAGTAAATCAACCACCACCTTCAGCCCAACCTGTGGCCAATATGAATAATACAGGACAGACAACCCCTGTCTATGTAAGCTAAAAAAAAAATCACAAAAACTTTTGCACAATCAAAATAGGAGTTTACAACTTAATGATGATCCTAGAGTTTTCCATTATTACTTAAATATTGTTAGGATTTTACCATGCTAAACCGCAACCTAGCAATTCTTAGCCTACACAGACAATAGTTGATCTCATTAGAGGTGATCCTACCTGACAAGTAGTTGATCTGCTAAAGTTGTACACTTCTTGTCTTATTGTGCAAACCAAAAATATTTTTTTTAGCCCAACCTGTGATCAGTCTGAATAATACAGGATAGGCAACCCCTGTCTATGTAGCTGAATCTGGTATAAAAAAAAACTGTAGGAAATGTTATTGACTACAACAACATCCAACTGTGCTCAAACAAGAACTTACCTGAGCTTGAAGAGACAAAAATCAATGGAGATACACAGAAAACCTTTAGTCCAAACACACAGAAATTAGCCTTGGATAAAGGAGAAAAACTAGAAAAACTGCACATAGAAAATTTACTTCCATTTTACAAAGGGGTAAATTCTGTCCTCCTAGGAATGAAACAAATTGAAGTGCAGCCAAGAAAATTCTTGAACATTATTAGCTAGTTGACTTATAAACAAAAAGCAAAATTGTTGCTATTTTGAAACAATATTTCAATCCCTTTACATGGAATTACAAGGGTATATCAAGATTTTATCTTGATGTAAGCACTTAACATCTTTTGGGAATTGGTATTTAATTGTTTCAAGAATAGATTGACAAGATTTTGTAGACTAGGAGGCATGGACAACACTTGATTGAAGAAGTTTTCAGATATGGAGCAGTGCTTCTTTCTCCCATTGGTAATTCATGGAGGATGTTAGTGGTGAATGGACATTGCCTTCGGGTATACCATGCACCATTAACTAAGGAGGAGTTCTTGAAGGAGATTCCATTGGATGTACACATAATGGAAGAGAATTTCTCTTCAATATCAGATTCAGAGTGATGATAAAAATTTTGACAAAAAGAAAAAAAATACAAGAAAAGCAAAAAGAAGAATAGTCTTGTTTGTGAACTTCCTTCTTGGGTACAAGCAAGACAAGAAAAATTGAAAAAAAAAAAAAAGAGAAAAAAATTGCAACAGAGGCATGTCCCACAAAATGGGGATACATGAGGACAAGCATCAATTTCAGCAAGGAAGAGGAACAATGGAGCCAATACTTCATTTCCAGCAATAAGGAGGCAATTATGATGTAAGAAGATTCTTACTACTCATCTAGAAAGGAAGGTTGCATCAATGTTGCAGGTTTCAACAGAAAGAGATGGTGTTTTCATACAACAATTGACATGTTTTTGCAGAATAAGGATTGGTCTTATCCAAATAAGAGTGAGAGATGTTCTCTCTCATTGAAGCACTTGAAAAAAAAAAAAGGACAGAAGTTGGTTGAAAACCAGAAATGGCAGCCTCTTCTAATGAAAAAAATGAAAAAAAGAGATGAAAAAAAAATGAAAAAAAAGGGAAAGAAAAGAAAAAAATGAATAATTCAGTAGTGAAAACCTTCTTGGAGGCGCTACTGAGTTGGCTTGCATGAAAACCGATTTTTTGGCATGCATTGCCTTGTTGATCTACCCATCATTGTTCCACCATTGTACAAATCTCACATTGCACATGTGTTATGTTTATGTTTTCAGATAGCCTGCTAACAATCATCAAAAGTAGCTTGTAAGGTGCATGACCAATTTTCAGGACAATAAGGTATGTGTTTCTTGCATTTAATTCATAGTAAACATTTAGCATTTAGTGTATGATAGTCGGTATTTGGCATAAACTATTCATACAATATTGACAAGTTGAAAAAGGAACATGTTCAAGATGTCAAGAAACACCCCTTATGCCCTTAATTGCATGGAAATTCCAAAACTATGCAAAAACCTGATTTTGGGACAGACATGGCAACAATTCTATTTCAATTTGTAGGGCAAATTTTAGAAGGAGAACTGCAAGTTTATATCTCATAATTGTCTGATAAATTGAAGGAGGATAATCAACAAAATGCACTTGAAGGTTCTATTTTAGTACTACTAGAATAAAACAACAACATACAAAACAAAGAATAACATCTAAACAAAAGGATGAAGAAGGGATTTTTGATGTTATGGAAGGCTTATACACTCTAGAGATGGGCCCACAATAGAATCTGTAGCTAAATTTTGCATAAGAGGTCATTTCTGCATTTTTTTTGAAGATCTTCGAAATGAACAGACATCTTGAAATGAGAAGTACAATCTCTTCGAAAAGAGAAAACATCTTCAGAATGAGAAATGAGTCTCTTCAAAATGAGCAGACATCTTCGAAATGAGAAATACAGTCTCTTCAAAATGAGCAAACATCTTTGGAATGAGAAATACAATTAAATCATCTTTAAGTCTCTTCGAAATGAGTAGACATCTTGGAATGAGAAATATAGTCTCTTCGAAATGAGCAGACATCTTCGGAATGAGAATACAGTCTCTTCGAAATGAGCAGGATATCTTCGGAATGAGCAAAAACTATACCAAAATTGCTAAAAATGCTACAGAATAGCAAAAAGAGTAGGGTACATCAAATATTGAGGTTTATAAGGCTCTACCACAAGTAAGTACATCCCTCAAGCATTTCAAATCAAAAAAAAAATTATCAATTTTGTTCAAAAGGTGCAAACAACAAAAATAAGCATTCAGGCTGAAATGTTGTTAAGAATAGAAAATTCCATCAGTAGTAGTGCATCTGCCAAATACGGTTCCACAATAAGACTATTGCAAGATGAATCATATGATATCAAGCCTTTAAGAGGTACCTTGCAGCACTAAAACTTGTAGAAAAATAGAAAAAGAGTCATACATGTGCTTAATTGCAAAATACTTGATATAGTGCAGCAAGGAGGAATTTCTCAGTTAGCAGGTAGCAAAGGATGTTGTTCACAAGAATAAAACCCGCATATTACTATGGCCTACTAAGATGCATGAGGGCATGCATCGGTTCAAGTTGGGGGGATGATGAGGCCCAAAAGTGCCTCATTATTGCACAATGTTTGACTACCATATGATAAGTTAATTGCCAAATAGTTGACTAAAATATACTATTTGTTAAGTGTTTGCATGATTTTATGTTAGGAATACTATATCTCTGTTTTTGACTATTTTCAGCATTTTGTGACTGATTTTGCTTGATTAAGTAGCAAGTAAAAACATGCATTTCAATTAACCAAATGTGGTATGCTGATATCCATTAACTTCTCAATGGTTTTTGAATGTTTTCCTGCCCTTCAACTTGTTTCAAATCCACATTGAAGCCAAAAGTTTAGGACTGGTCATAAATCTGAAAATCCGAAAAAATAGCCATATAAAAATCAGCAAGTTGTCACTTTATAGGAACACCTTGAAGTTGTCAAGCAAAGCATGAGGATATGGATGGAATGAGTTCAGAAGGACTACAGAAGACATCTGACCTATTTAGAAGCATTCCCACATGGTCTAAATAGGCAACAACAGGGTATAACAGAGCAGGGACAATTGTGCAGCATTGTTGCACTATTTCAGCATGGTTACTTGGTGAATGAAGTGTATAAATTCAGTAGCAACTTGATGTACTCCTTCATGTTGATATTTGAATAATTTTTCCATGTTCTAATTTGTTTGAATTTGCAAGAAATGCCAATATTTTACAACTGTGCAGTAGAATTGGAAAATGCAGTAATTTACCATGTAAATTCCAGCAAGCTACCAATGAATGGCAAGGCATGGAATTCACACATGGAGAGGAATGAAGGCTATTGCAATCTGATCCTGAGGGCTAATCCACTTGAGAAATGCAGCTAAAATCATTTGAAGAGCACATAGTTGTTCATTCCGAAGATCTTCGGAATGAACAAGACATCTTCGGAATGAGAAATATAGTCTCTTCGGAATGAGCCACTTATCTTCGAAATGAGAACAGAAAAGTGCTTTTTGACTTTTTGACTGATTTTTGATGATGGAAAAAGGGAAAGAAGGTTGAAAAGGTTAAAGGAAAATATCTCCCATCTGACTTTGTCGTCCTTGCCGTCCAAAGCCACCATTCATGGAAAAGATCAATTTTGATCCTCTTCTAGGATAAACCCAGAAAAACTACAGCATAATAGAAAGTTGTTTGCAAGATAGGAATGGCATATTCTGAAGTGGAGAATGATGTGTGAGATATTTCTAGACTCCTCCCACGTACTCCCACCACTGAAGATGCTTTCTAAGGGCCAATGACTACTACTACAACACAAACTGTCCAGATTTGCATTTATTTCAGATCCAAAATTATTGGCAAATATCTATAAAGTAGCACATAGGCTGATTTGAGCATGGGATATGTTGTAAATATTTATATAAATAACACAGCTCCCTCCTTGGTTGAGCCAGTTAGGAATTAGAATAGAGGAGAGTTTTCAATAGCAACAATTAGGACTGTACAACAATTTTCTGTAACAGTTTTCAGCATGTTCTGTCATCAATAAAAGTGCAGCTATTTTATCATTTTCTGTTCTGAGTGTTAATTAGTTAAGGAGTGCTTTTCACCTCCTTCTAGATCAGGAAGTATGGGCCCACTTTCAGATCTAGAAGGAGGGATTTTATGGCAGGTTTTAATCTGTAATTTTGCTGTAACAGAATTAATAGATTGCTTGCCCGATTTCATTTTCTTGTTTTTATTTTGTATTATGTGATTTATGTTTTCTATTATGTTTGTGTACAACATTTGTGTGTATGTCAGCTGACAAATTATATTACGCATTTTTCCTTTGCTTTCCATGTTTTCCCTGCTTTCTATTTTAGCAACTTTCCATTTTTAGCATATTTCATTTTGTTGTCAATTCCTGTAGCATAAGCTTGACGACCTTTTGTGGCAGGGCATTGACAGGTGTTTTTAGAATAAGTTTCATTTACAAGCATCATTTCAATTATGCAAAAGTAACTAGATTTCAATTCTGCAAATGTAACTTAGGATTTCATTTCAGCAATTTAAATTCTGCAAGAGTAGATTAGACTTTCAATTTAGCAATTCCAATTCCTGCAATTGTAGTTAGATTTCAATTCTTGCAACTTAGAATTAGTTTTCAATTCTTGTAATTTATTTTAGTTTCCATTCTTCAGACTAGGTTTAGTGTGACACCAAAAGGCTAAACCAAAATCTGCTTCACCAATAAATGCTTGAAATCTGAATGCCTGAATTGTACTCTGCCCTAGCCTTCTATCGTAGACAACCTTGGACACCACCCCGGATTGATAAATCATTGAGATTAAATGATGAGACTCAACGACACTCATCATGGTTCACCAAGAAACACTTTCTATGGTGGTTTCCATGACTAGGTGAGGTAGTATTTTGATGTGTTATTTGTTTTGAAAGCATACACCTAGGGTTTGGCCAAAATGCAATTTCTACCTAGCTATATGCAATTCAATTTCAAATGAATATAAGGCATACAAATATATCTAGAAAGAATTACAAAGTTTAACTAAGATACAAAGGTTTTTTTTATGCTAACATGTTATATTTTTTCATTTTTGTGTTTTGTGAAAAGTGTAATAAAGTCTATGTTATGGGTGTTTTCTATTTTTTGAATAAACACAAATGCATATAAGATAGAAAAATATAAATCTAAGTATGAGAAAATAGGTTTAAGTCCTTACCTGGCCTGAATGTCTGATTAGTGATGAATTCAGCTGTACAAGATGAATTCAAATGCAAGCAAGATGAATTCGATTGTATGAACTCATTAGATGAATTATGATGCTTATGAATCTATCAAAAACTTGCAATTGCATAATAGAACACTAAAATTTGGAATTAGGGATGGAGGATTTGCATAGGCCATAGTAGATCATGGTCTATGACAATCAAATCCCCTTAGTTATTTTAGCAAATCATAAATAAAATGAAGGATTTATTATTTGAACATGAAACATGTAATTTTAAATGCAATAGATCTAATAATAATAGTGAGAAGCAATAAAATATTGAAATAAGTAACATAATATGATGCAAATCTAAAATAATTAACAATCTAACAATAAAAAATTTACCTCCAATATGAATCTGGTACAATTTTGGATGCTATGTATGATTTTGGATGTTGTGTACAATTTTGGATGCATCCAAAAATATACAATGGTTAGTAGCAAACAAATTCATATGTACAAATTCGTAGACCCCTGTGTAATTTTTTTTTCATTTTGGAGGGCCAAACGAAGTCAAAATGGGAAAATATTAGATCGTTGGAAAGCTCTTTCCAATACCTTTCAAATGATATAATATTTGAAAGAAATGAATAAGATTTTATGGGGTACAAGTTAGCTCAAATATAGGTCTAAGGTGTAGACCAATTGGTTCAACCAAACCCTATAAGGGGGGTAGAGGTCCAAGGTTCAAATCTCGTGTCTCACCATACTGAATGCTTGTCCCTTTCTTGGTGCTTTTGGTAGTGTAAAAGGATTAAAATAATTGTGGCATGGTTTTATAAGGGTGAACTACACGAAGAACTATGTGGTGGCTTTCGGGGTGGACAACTCAGAATATTGTGGCAACCATAAAATCCAAACAACCTACCTGAATTTGTGACAACTACCGATTCCACCATGTAAATTAAAAAAAATATTAGCTCAAAGATGATTTCATATGTAGCTAAAATAATCCAATGACCGGTTCTACAAAATAGAGAATAAAATTGAATGTAAAGTGAAAAATTTGGACGCATATGAATTTGTACAAATAATGCAAAAACTTAAATTATAACCAAGTATAAACCAGATTTACATATGTTGAAAGTATCTCCATGTCTGTGTGTTCCTTGAATGGCAATCAAACAATAGAATTCTCCACTACAACCTACAAAAAACTCCCAATTTTCCTTCTTTAATCTAATCTTCCCTACAAATTATCACCATTCAACATATTTAAGGGGGGTATGGGGGTTTACAAGGTTGTTGTAAATTGAGTTATAGAAGGAAATAAATCATTGTAAACTATAGAATAACATTGTGAAAGATATGGAAAAATAATAACCTGTTTAAGGGGGTGTGGGGGTTTAAATGGTTGCTACAAATCAAGGAATCAGGTAGATGGGTGAAATTAGGTTGGGTTGTTAAGCCAAATTAGGTTTTGGCTCTATTTAGATGAAATCGACTTCATTCGATTTAGCAGATCCTTCAATTTTATCAGGAATCTAGAAACACCCATATTAGGTTCAAAATCCCAATTGGGCACCTAAATTAGGTGCACATAGGATTTGTACAAAATCAGACGCATTTTTTTTTATCGGATGTGTCCAATTTTGTCAGGATTGTTCGAATTTATCAGAAAGAGGAAAATGAAGCTATTTTCCCTTTTTTTTGACATGAATATCAAGGCAAAAAATGTCATGTCATATATCATTGAAAAGCTCTTTTTAAGCCTAATACAATGGTATAGGTTTTGAGAAATTTTGAGAGGATTTTCTAGGGGGAAAATAATCTCAAAGATGAATTTAATTTTCTAGGAGGAAAACTAAGGAAAATGGGTCAATTTTTCATGTCTACACTTACAATATTTGCAAATAATTAATTTAGGAGGTATAAGGTTTTCAATATTGGAAAATTAAAAATTATTTTGCAAATATTATTATTAATTTCTAATATTCCAACTTAGAGAGTTATAAGGAATACTACATCAAAAATAGATTATTGAAATTTAGAAACATTAAACTATTGGATATTAAGGGTTATAAAAGGAATTTCATCATTTACTTAAAGGAGTTGAAATTATATACTTACTCTTGTATCATACTCATACTAAAGGGAAAAAATAAATCCAACCATAGAGAACTTCAAATTAAGTGCATAGTTCTTTAGGAGAGATAAGGTGAAATAGAAGTTGATTATTGTTATTTACAAAACATCACAAAATCAACTCAAAAGGTGAACTGTCACTTAGTAGGAACTTTATTAAGCTTATAGCTTATTCTAATCATTAGGGAGACATTAGGATTCTATAAAACCTAAGTCTAGAAAGGTTTTATCAAATTGGTTTGCATACTAAAGAGCTATAAGGATGTCTACTCCCAAGAACACATTAAATAATGTAATAAGAAAAGGAGTAAGGAAAATAAAAATATGGCTTAAAAGCATGATTGATGATTCAGAAAACTCAATGGATAATAAAGAAGATGCAAATGAAAGAGAAGAATCAATAGAATTTAAAATAATTTCTAAAAACTCACAAACTAATAGTTTTGTGAAAGTAGATTCTTCAATCACATATTCTAATAAGATAGTAAAGAGAGTTGATGATAATAAAGAACATATTAAAAAGTTAAAAAAATATATTGATCAAAAAAATCTCATACATATCTATGAAAAAGGTAAAGATAGAATAGCTTCAATTGTAGACATATGATTCAACTATTTCATCAAATAAATAGATAAAAATGATATTCCTAAAATAGATAACAAATATGAAATAGATAAACATGATATTCCTAAAATAGATAAAAAATATGGTGGGATATCCTTACTATGCACCTACTGTGGTAAATGTGGTCATGAGAAGGTTAACTACTGGAGTTTCCATCCATGCAAATATTGTGGAGCAAAATATCATCCATCTTATTGTTGTTACAACAAAGACAAATACTATAAAATATTCAAGGAGAAACTAATATTTATATTAGACTATTTATTCCAAGGTCTTATTTTAGAAGCATCCACTAACAATGAGCTCAAGCTTGAATTTTGTGAAGATCAGGAAAATAGGTCATACAAGAAACCACTAAATAGAAAAGGAAGAAGTTATGATCTACTTATGACTTGCAAAATTATGAGATCACTAGTCCATAAAGGATACCTAGAAGACTACAAGGTCAAAGATTCTTTCAAACACTTAGAAATAGCAAAAGGTAGTGGAATAAAAATGACAAAAGGAAACAACACAAAAATAGAAGCAGCAAAAGAAGAAGAACCAGACCAAGTTGAAGATTATTTTAAAGATAAAGATCCATATTGAAAACTAGTGTCTTCAATACCTAAATAATGTAATACATGGGGATGGTAGAGTATATTACATCATTTGGGTCATGTAAATATACCACCTTTGGTACATTTGAAGAACACAAGCTTATACTGAGAGGGGGGGTGAACAATATAAGACTGCTTTTTATTTTTTACTTCAAATCAACTTTCAATTCAATATTATGCAGTGTATAGAAAGCAGTATTAATAGTAGTAATCAAAACAATGCACAAAACACCATCCACAATAGAGAAACAACAATTTACATGGTTCACCCAAAGCGGGCTACTCCATGGATAAAATCTCTCACTAAATTTTATCAACTCAAAATATAGGAATACCTTTCCCGATTACAATGTTTATGGGCACCAACCCAAAGGAGATACCTTCCCCTAGCTCTGCTTTAACTGGTGATCCTCTAGAAGACCTTTGTATCCGCTGCCCTTAGCAAATGGAACTCTATCCACAGAAGACACCTGTCTTCCCTGCTCTGGCTAGAGACCTCTATCCTCAACTCTATCACCTTAAAGTTGGTCCTCGAATTTGCGCTAAGCATAGTCCTTTAGTCTAGCACAAATGTCCTCATTCTCTTTCTCTAATCTGCACCAACCATATTCCTTCAGTCTGGCACAAAATGACCTCTTCCTCTTTCTCTGATCTGGATACAAATCTGTCCTCAAATCTGCACCACTCTCTATCCTCTTTTTTTGGTCTGCACAAAAACATAGTCCGCTTCTTTTTGCACAATCATAGCTGCACTTCATCAAACTTCGACCTTTGCACCTTTGCACAATTACAACCGCATAGCCTTCGTGCACTCTTCTTCCTTGTGATCTCTCTCACTTGGAAGATTAGACAAAATGCACTCTGCTCTCAATGATCGAACTTCTCTTCACACAGTCTGTGAACACCACTCTTCGAACGCACACTTCGATTGATGTTTTTTCTCTGCAAACAGCCCTGCTTTTATACTAAAAATTTCAAGATCAAAACCTTGATCTTAGTCGGTTGCTACCCTTAACTTCATCAGCTCAAATTTAACTCTATTGGCTTCAACCACCTCTATGGTTCTGTAGCTTTTCTCACGAAACTACAACATGTCACGATATCGTGACACATTTGCAATCGAACACTATCTTATGGCTTTTGTCGTGATATCATGACACTTTCTGCTTGTGCTGATGTCATCTACTCTTCTATCATGAAATCATGACCCTTCTATATTCATGGCCTTCTTCTCTACTTTTGTTGTGAAAATGCGACACTTTTTGCCTCTACTGATGTCATCTTCAATTCTATCACGAAATCGTGACCCTTCTGTCTTCATGGCCTTCCTCTCTACTTTTGTCATGAAATCGTGACACTTCCGCTGCCTTGAGCTTCTTTCTGCCTTACACCTATGAAACTGAAACATGTCACAAAATCATGATGCTTTTGTCTTCATAGCCTTCCTCTCTGCTTTTGTCACGAAATCGTGACACTTCACCTATGGAAGACATGCTTTCAGTTTTTGTCGTAAAATCATGACACTTCTACTGCCATCTGCTATCTTTTCTCCCTGTCACAAAATCATGACACTTTCTGCATCCGTACGCTATCCTTTCATCCTATCATGAAATCACGACGCTTTCAGCTTTCGAAAGCTTTCTTTGCAACCTGTCACAAAATCATGACTCTTCTCATTTCAGACTCTTCCCTTTGCTGCATGTCATGAAATCATGACAGTTCTTACTTCAAGCTTTTTAGCATGTCACGAAATCGTGACAATCCTCACTTCATCTTTTGCAGCATGTCACGAAATCACAACTGTTCTCACTTCAAACTCTGCAGCATGTCACAAAATTGTGACACTTTTTGAGATACTTTATCTCTCTTCGAACTTGTCACGAAATCATGACAGTTCACACTGCGGACTCTCCCTTCTACATCATGTCATGAAATCATGACACTTTTTCATCCGTACAACCTTCCTTGCATTATGTCACAAAATCGTGACACTTTCCCTTCTTTGCCTTCCTGCACTTTTTGAGTCGTGAAAATGCAACATGTCATGAAATCGTGACACTTTCCACCTTGCTTTCTTTCTCTGCCAACATGTCACAAAATCATGATAGTTTTACCTGCTTCTTCTCTCTCTTCCAACATGTCACAAAATTGCGACAGTTTTGCCGACACTTTCTCTCTCCTCTAAAATGTCACAAAATCACGACAGTTTCTTTAGCACTTTCTCTCTCCTCTAACATGTCGTGAAATCATGACAGTTTTTCCAGCCTACTGCATACTTTTTCTAACTTGTCTTTTTTCTTTGATCTATTGCAAATGGGCTACTATGATCTTCTTGGAAACCCACTGTCCATGCTTTGAATAATCTGACATTAAATCAAATTCCTTCAAGAGATTCTTGACATCAATGACAACTTCTACACTTGAGCGAAGGCAATGTACCCAAGGTACCCAAAATTGCCAAAAATCTCCCCCTTTGTCATTGATGGCAACCCTTCACTAAAAAATCATCTCAAGAGAAAAAACTGAAACCAAATGTGCTAACAACTGAGAATCTTCCCTTGAAGTTTTGCTCCCCCTGACTTGAAGCTCTTCTCTTCACTTGATGCTCTCCCCCTTACTCATATCTCTCCCCCTTTGTCATCAATGGCAAAGGGTCACCTTTGGGGCTCAAGACTAAGAAAGAGCCTCTTAGCTTAGTCCCTCCCCCACCTCCTGATGTGGTGATTAAAATAGGGGTGGGAGTAAAACTCCCATTAGGCACTGATCATCATCATCATCTACAATTTCCTTACCGGGCCTTCTTTTGAATTCTTTGTCAATATTCCTGTTCTTGTTCCTGTCACTGTTCTTATCCATGCCTTGATCCTTGGACCTGTTTATACCACTATTCCTGTTCCTGTACCTTGGAAGTTCAGCTCTACACTATCTAGCTATGTGGCTTGCATTGTTGCACTTATAACAAGTAACAAAGTTATTTCTTTTAGGCATACTTGCTTTTTGAATCCACCAGTTCTGACCAAACCTGTTCCTATTATCTGCCTTGTAATAAACTGCCTTGTGCCCAAACTGTTGACAAGAGTAGCAATACCTTCGAAATAAACTAGCACTTCTAAAATTTTCATTTACTTTCTTCACTTGATCCATGCAATGTACAGCCATGTGACCAAACCGGTGACACACAAAACATCTGTCGTGAAATTTTCTTTTATTTGACCTCATGGGTCCCGAAAACTTCTTATTCTCAATATAAATTTTGTTTTTTGTTTCTGTGCATCTATCACTCATGGACTCATGATCTAAAGTGCTTTCTTCATCATAACTCTCTTACTTTTGAAATATCTTGCTAGATTCCCCAACCTATTCCTTGTGCGGCTTAAAAAAATTGAGACCTATTTTATCTATTGGTTTTCTTTGACCTTTGATGAGAGACTTAACCCTTTTGGAGCTATCTTGAAACCTGTACAGCTTATCCTTGTACTCTTTAGTTTCCACTTCCAAAGAAGCCATTTTCTGTTCCAACTCATTATACTGAAGGATCTTAGACTCTAACTCGTCCTTGAGTTCTTGTGTCTTAGCCATAGAGAAGTTAAGAATTTTTGTAAGATCATCTCTCTCCATACAACATTCATCTAAATTATCCTTGAGTTTGGCATTCTTCTTTCTTTCCTTTTTCAAAGCACTAAGAGCATTAGTAAGTTCACTTTCAAGATCCTTTATTTGTTTGCTTTCTGAATCATCAGAATCTTTTACAGACTTCTTATCACTAGAGGTGCTACCCTTTTCAAAAACCATACATGCATCTTCCTTATAGTTTTTTGAAGCATCCTCATACATACTAGTAACCAATTCATTATTTGTGTAGTCATACTCAAGGTGACCAACATTTCCACATCTAAAACATTTCATGATAATGAATCTATGTTTCGGTTCTTCCTCTTTTTTTGATATGAACATCTCATTTTCACTATCACTTGAAGAACTTTCACTATCACTACTCGAACACTTACTTGTTTTGTCCAGGTAGAAACTCTTCTTGTGCTTGTGATAATACCTCTTTCCTTGATTGTTGTGCTCATATTTGTTCTTTCTATGATGTTTGTGCTTTTTAGAATCCTTGCTCTTAGAATCCTGTTTCTCTTCATCACTTTCATTCTTGGAAATAGTACAGTCAGTAGCATAATGACCAAATTTTCCACAATTGAAACATCTTATATTTTTCATGCTTTTGTGCTTTCTAGAGAACTTGCATTTCTTGTTGTAATATGCCTCTTCATCACTAGAAGACTCATCACTCTCTTGAAGCTGTTTACCCTTGGATTTCTTGGTAGCTTTGAAAGATGCTTCTTTCTTGACGTCAACCTTTACCTGAGTTCTCAACTCAACTACTGCAAGAATGCTATGAAGCTCATCCTTTTTCAGTTTATCCAAATCTTTAGCTTCCTCAATAACAGAAATCTTTTCACTAAATCTATTAGGAAGAGATCTTACAATCTTATCACAAACATCATTTTCAGCAAGCTCAAGTCCTAAGTCTTTCATGGAGTTAACAACCTCATCCATACGAAGCATGTAGTCACTAATCTTTTCATCATCATTCATATTGAGTTATTCAAACATACCTTTGAAATGTCTCAAATTAGCCTTTCTGACATTTGCATCACTAGTATGAACCACCTGCAACTGTTTCCACATTTCACTAGCTGTCTTGTAGTGAATTACTTTGGTGAGATTTGCTTTCTGTAAACCTTTCAGGATTGCATTCATTGCTTTTGAATTGTTGTGATGTAGGAGCCTATATTCTTTAGTATATGGACCATTTACAGGAATAGTGTACCCATCTTCAATCACTTCCCAAACCTCATTCCCAAGTGCCATTAGATGAACCTTCATCCTTGCACTCCAAAGACCAAAATATGATCCATCAAGAATAGGTGCTACATTGCCACTTGAATAATCCATTGTGTTCTTTTCTGGATTTTCTTTCAAGCTATTAAACTTCTTGAAGGCACCCGCTCTGATACCAAATGAAGAACACAAGCTTATACTGAGAGGGGGGGTGAACAGTATAAGACCACTTTTTATTTTTTACTTCAAATCAACTTTCAATTCAATATTATGCAGTGTATAGAAAGCAGTATTAATAGCAGTAATCAAAACAATGCACAAAACACCATCCACAATAGAGACACAACAATTTACGTGGTTCACCCAAAGCGGGCTACTCCACGGATAAAATATCTCACTAAATTTTATCAACTCAAAATCTGGGAATACCTTTCCCAATTACAATGTTTATGGGCACCAACCCAAAGGAGATACCTTCCCCTAGCTCTGCTTTAACTGGTGATCCTCTAGAAGACCTCTGCCTCAGCTACCCTTAGCAAATGGAACTCTATCCACATAAGACACCTGTCTTCCCTGCTCTGGCTGGAGACCTCTGTCCTCAACTCTATCACATTAAAGCTAGTCCTCGAATTTGTGCTAAGCATAGTCCTTCGGTCTAGCACAAATGTCCTCATTCTCTTTCTCTGATCTGCACCAAACATAGTCCTTCGGTCTGGCACAAAATGACCTCTTCCTCTTTCTTTGATCTGGGTACAAATCTATCCTCAAATCTGCACCACTCTCTGTCCTCTTTTTTTGGTCTGCACAAAAACATAGTCCTTCACTTCTTTTTGCGCAATCACAGCTGCACTTGATCAAACTTTGACCTTTGCACCTCTACGCAATTACAGCCACATAGCCTTCACACACTCTGCTTCCTTGCGATCTATATCACTTTGAATATTAGACAGAATGCACTCTGCTCTCAGCGATCAAACTTCTTCTCTTCGCACAGTCTATGAACACCGCTCTTCGAACGCACACTTCGATCGATGTTTTTTCTCTCCAAATAGCCTTGCTTTTATACTAAAACTTTCAAGATCAAAACCTTGATCTTAGTCGGCTGCTACCCTTAACTTCATTGGCTCAAATTTAACTCTGTCGGCTTCAATTGCCTCTATGGTTCTATAGCTTTTCTCACGAAACTACAACATGTCGCGATATCGCGACACCTTTGCAACCGAACACTATATTATGGCTTTTGTCGTGATATCGTGACACTTTCTACTTCTACTGACATCATCTACTCTTCTGTCACAAAATTGTGACCCTTCTATCTTCATGGCCTTCTTCTCTGCTTTTGTCATGAAAATGTGACACTTTTGCCTTTGCTGACATCATCTTCAATTTTGTCATGAAATCATGACCCTTCTGTCTTCATGGCCTTCCTCTTTACTTTTGTCATGAAATCGTAACACTTTCGCTGCCTTGAGCTTCTTTTTGTCTTACACCTATGAAACTAAAACATGTCACGAAATCATGACAATTTTGCCTGCTTCTTCTCTCTCTTCCAACATGTCACGAAATCGTGAAAGTTTTGCCGACACTTTCTCTCTCCTCTAAAATGTCATGAAATCATGACAATTTTTTCAACACTTTCTCTCTCCTCTAACATGTCATGAAATCGTGATAGTTTTTCCAGCCTGCTGCATACTTTTTCTAACTTGTCTTTTTTCTTTGATCTTTTGCAAATGGGCTACTATGATCTTCTTGGAAACCCACTATCCATGCTATGAATAATCTGAAATTAAATCAAATTCCTTCAAGAGCTTCTTGACATCAATGACAACTTCTACACTTGAGCGAAGGCAATGTACCCAAGGTACCCAAAATTGCCAACAACATTACTAGAGTAGGAGTTTAAATTTAGAGTAAAGTTAGTTACTTCAAGTATTGTAATAATGCACAAGTGTCAATGTGCAAGTTGTAAATATGCATGTAGTCCATATGTACATAAATATTAGGTAGAGTAAGGACCAAAAAATCTATATTCCTATATAAAGACCTCATAATGAGAGTTTTATATGGATTATTAAATATAGAGAGTGTGTGTTATAGTTTAGTAGTATGGTACACTGTAGTCCTTTCATATATATGCATGGAGTGTTCATGTCCTCCATTATATAGCATTGTACTATTTAAATCACTTTCATTAATGGTATATTTTTGAGTTATTTGTAGATGCTCATCTTATTATTTCCCTTCATATTATTGTGCCATTAGTTTATAGTTATCTTATATTAGTTATCTTACATATTGTGGTTGTACTACCTCCCATCAAAAGCTAACAGGCTTATCACCTCCTTCCACCTAATTTACACCATGCTTCCTCATCCTTTGTGCATCAAACTCATTCCATTGGATCATCTCCTTCCCATCCTTATTCTTTGATTTCCATCCATGTTTCTCCTTTTTTACCCCATCACATTACCAAAATCCTCCTCCTTTTTTTTAGTCTCTTAACCCCAATAAATTTTATTTTTATGTAGCTCAACCATCCTCTCCTCATGATCACCCTTCCTATTCTTATGCTTCCTTCACATCCATCATTTCCATTCAACTTTCATCACTAGTCCTATTTTTGCCACACCTTTTTATCCTCCACTATACCCTTCCACCCTCATTTCTCCTTGTCATTATAGATCCACTGCCTCTATCACCTATTATTTTAGACCTATCACTTTGGCCTCTACACCCCCATAATCTACCAATGCATAATACCCAACTAAATCCTTATATGCCTCTACTACTCCTACCATGATGTTGATATCTAAATCTATTTCTCTACTACACAACTAGACCCCCCTTCATCAGTCATCATTGGACAAGTTACCATATCACTCCCCTTAACCTCTACCACCTCATCCTCTATTGTAGTATACCAAACCATTTCCCCCTTCACACAACCTAAACCACCTCCCCCTCTAAATTACTCATGTACATACATTCCCATATTTGACACTACCCATGTCACTCACACCCCTTTTCCTCCCCCTTCATCCACACCATTAATCCATGTTGAGGATAACAGGGCATCCTATTCTTCATCCATACCTCAACCTACCTAGGTTGTGGTCCACATGACAAATTTTGGTATAGGAGAATACTTTTTCCAAAATGTTACATTCACCCTACCACTTATAGAGTTAGTTAGGGATTATGGTCATCCATGATATCCTCCTATACCCATAGGTGTAGTCTATCATATGGTCTCCTCCCCTAATTTTATCAATTTTTTTTATGGGGGCATTGACACTACCTTTGATAAACCTCCTAATAGAGATATTGAACCTCCATTATGTGATAATACATACTTTTTGTCTAACTCCTTCACCATGAGATATTTTCAACTCTTCAATCGACAAGGATATGGTCTTGGCCACTATGAGAAAGGTATTCATGGTATTCTTGAACCCCATTACCAATTAGCTAATGATAGATCTAGTCTAGGGTATGGAAATCCCTATTCAAATAGCCTTATTAAAGATGAGATCAAATGTATCACTCTTGGTCTTGAGGAGGGTAGCAATGATGATTGCATAAATCCAAAATTCATGCACCTTTTGCTAAATGATCCTCTCCAAGTAACCACCATTGATGCCTTCCCATATGAATCCTTAGGAGATGATATCGATGATATATTTGAGTAAATTATTATTGATTCATATAGCTCTAAAGTGGACTCATCCCCTATCATTCCCATCATATATCCCATGGACAATGGTAATTTTTACCTATATATCTTTTCTATTTCCCATTCCATCATTCCTATCCTCCTCCCCTTGGGGTGTGTCGATCCTCCTATCTACCATCCACTGTAACAACCACTAGCCCAAATCCTACCTTGCAAGCATGGGAAACTAGACTCTAATCCACCCCCTTACCCACTACCTCATATCAACATGATTTCCATTGACCTATTTCCTCCTCTCTATGATTCAAATCACCCTTCTAACCCCATTCATAATGATCCTAATCCCATTGACTTCAACCATATTTTCTCTTCCTCTTCCTCCTCTAATTTCCTTCCCCCTATCACTTCTTCTCCTATTTATCAATATAACCTTACTAACACAAATTCTTTGATCTCAATGAACATCACTAATGACATTCATCTCATTCTCACTCCTCATTAGTTAGAAAAGGGTTTCCATATGCTCATTGAAGATTCCATTGATTTAGAACTTAGCACTAACCCTACAAGCCCCTAGATCATCAAACTCAAAAAAGGTGTTTCATCTAAAGAAAGGGAGAAATTTATTGTCATTTTGATTGAATATAATTTTTTTTTTGCTTGGTCCTATAAGGACATGCCTTGCCTATATTCAAATTAGTTATTCACAATGTTACCTTACATCGTGATGCTAAACTGATTAAGCAAAATTTATAAAAAAATCATCCCACCATAGCCCTCATGGTTAAGGAAGAAATACAAAAGCTTTTAGATATGGATTTCATTCAACCCATCAACTACCCTGAGTGGATTTCAAACATGGTACCTATGATTCAACCAATGGGGGGATTTACGTATGCGCTAATTTTTATAATTTGAACAAAGCATATCCCAAATAAAAATTTCTTTTAACCAACATTGATACACTTGTAGACACCATTTTTGGCCATGAAATTATCTCCCTTATGGATGGATTCTCAAGATATAATCAAATTTGTGTCAATTATTCTAACCAACACAAAACATCATTTACAAAACCTTGGGTAACGTTTTGCTACAAATTCATAACATTCATCCTCACAAATGTAGGAGCTACTTATTAGCATGCCATGATGTACATCTTCCATAATTACATGTATCATATTATCGAAGGCTATGTGTATGACCTCTTGGTTAAATCTAAAACTCATCTTGGAAACCTTGACGTGCTATGAAATTTTTTTGATAGACTCCTTGAACACAACATGAGACTTAATCCTAAGAAGTGTGTCTTTGGTGTCACTTCTGGTAAAATATTAGGGTTTATAATCTCCAAGAAAGGTATTGAAGTGGATCCCAATAAGGTCAAGGCCATTGTCAAAATACCTCTCCCTACGAATCCCAAAGAATTGCACAACTTACAAGGGAAGATCCAAGCGACTCGTTGATTTATCACACAACTTTTGGATAAATGCAAGTTGTTCAATCATATTTTACAAAAGGTGGTAGCTTTTTCATGAATCCAAGAATTCTAGTACAATTTTAATGCCATTAAAAGCTATTTAGCATCACTGCCTATTTTATTGCCACTTTGCCCAAATGTTCCTTTCGACTTGTACATGTATACCACTAATTTTCCCTAGGAACCGTGCTATCCCAAAAGAATGAAAATAACTAAGAGTAGACCATATATTATATCAGTCAAACCTTGGTGAGTTATGAATCAAAATATGCATACATGGAGAAGCTATGTCTTGTTGTAGTCTTTCCAACCATAAAGCTCTTCCACTACATGCTCAATAATACAACTTATATCATTGCTTGGGAATTTTCCTTGTTCTATATGATGAGTCACACATATACCAACAACAGAATTACCCCATGGATAATTCTCTTAATAGAGTTTGATCTTTAATTTATTAATTAAAAATCCATAAAGGGTTAGGTAATTGCTAATCAACTCGTTGAAGTTCCTCTTTCAAATTTTAAACCTCTTATAGTCAAGCTACTTTATGATTCCATCTCCAATATTACTAAGCAAGAAGAACACGTTCAACTTGAGGCTGAAGTTGACCTTACCATTTTCTTTGATGGTTCTAAGTGTGATCAAGGGGGAGGTGCTAGAGTTATCTTCTTTACACCACAAGGGGATCTATCTCATTTTCTTTCAAAATTGACTTCCCCTGTATAGACAACATTGTAGAATATGAGGCCCTAACTTTAGGAATTTATACCATTATGGCTATGCACATTAAATGAATCTAAATAATTAATGACTACCAACTTGTTTTTAATCACTTTAAATGGATTTACCAATGTAAATGCTCAGTCTTAAATTCTTACAAGAAAATAGTTGATAAGCTACTCACTAAATTTTAATGGTGTGAGATTGATGCTTCAACAAGATAAACCAATCACTTCACATGTACTATGGACTCTCTTGTGTCTCTTATTGCATAGAATCCTTCAATAGCATCACTCACATCCATGTCACTAGGCTCTCTCAATCAGTAATTTCTCATGATTCTTCTAAGGAATATTAGGTCCAATGCACCTATAATTCCAAATTCCATCCACATGAATTCCAAGTGGGTGATATTGACCTCAAAGAGAATAAAAAAAATCCCATATTCCATTGCATCTTCATGATAATTTTGTATCCAACCGGCTTGGTCCATTTATCATTAAACAAAAGTTCAATATAGGAGCCTACAAGCTCACTAACCTCAAGGTAGTTGAGGAGCTTAATTACATTAACATCATCCACCTTAGAGCCTTATGCACTTAATCTATATTCTAATCCCAAAAAAATATCAAATCACAAAAATATCATACATATACTAGAGGATGTTGAGGAATGGTTAGGTGAAAATGCAGAATGCCAGTCCACTCTCCATTCAAAAAAAAGAAAAAAATGCAATGGCACAGATACACATCTTAAACACTTATGCTTTCCAATAAATCCACATATTTCTCCTTTATCTCTTCATTTCATCTTATATCACTTATTCACACATCACTCATTGTACGATCACACTTTGAGTAGCTACGTACCCTAGACTAGTGTGTTTCCCTTCTTTCTCCACCATTTATTTCCTTATTTCTTCTTCTTTTTCACCTTAGTTATTGTTATCTTTCATATTTCATTTTTCTCTATTACATTATCTCATAATAGCCATTGTCACCACCACCTTTTTTCACACTCATTTTTGAATGCAATGTTCCTTGGCTTCCCATTCAGTTATTTTTTTTTTTGTTTTTTCAAACTTGCTTTTTTTGTCTTAATCATGGACATCTTTATTGTTGTAGTTGTCCTAAATATTTGTACTCTTATTTTCACAATTCTCATTTCACTCACAATCACCCATTACCATAATTGTGTACATTTCTACACCATTCCTATGATATCTTATATTTTTGGAAAGTATCTAGTTTGAAGAATCTCTAGGTTCTTTGGGTCACTCAACCATACCTAGTGTCTGAATCAACCTCTATTTAATGATAGTTGGTCCTTGAGCACTATAGGTAATTCTTGGTTAACTCATGTTTTCTTTTGGACCATGCAAATGTATCACACATTAATTAAAATTTGGCACCTAGGAAATACAAACTTTTGAGTCGTTATTGCTATAAAGCAAATAGTTTCTCCTATTCACCCTGTCATGCATAATCCAAGCCTAAGGATCCATAGTGTGAAAAAATAAGCAAAAGGAGAATAAAACAAGTTATTGTACAATATCATTTCTATCATTCATCATGGATCTTGGGCCATTTGAGATATCTCCATCGGTGCTATAGATGCTTGGATAGTAGTGGAGAAATATCAAAGGATTATAGGGTTATATCCACTAGGGTTATAGACACTTGACTAGAAATGGAATATGTCCTTCATGTGGTGACATGTCTATCACATCGATGGTCTTATTTTGCATAGACCTATGTACACTTTTGAGTGAGCTATCTTATTGGATTAAGTTACAAATGATTCATCCAACCTCACTCAAAATTGACAATGAACATTCACTACACATAGTCTTGGTCCTTGAGATACTTGACTCCCTAGGGTGGTCTTAGTATCCTTGAGGGTTTGTTTGATTAGTAGATGAGTTTAATTGAGATCACTAGGTTGTTTGAGCTTCTTGAAAGTACATTTAGATTATTCATCCCTAGGACACACCAATTGATAAGAGGTATCATTCTCATTTCACTTTGTCATTCATTTTATCCATATTTTGTGTCCCATGTTACCATTTGTATCATAGTTAGATCAATACTATTATGTTGATAACCCTGACTAAGCAATAAAAGATAAGTCTTCCATTACGTATCTATGTGTGTAACACCCATACTTGGTAGATCTCATTATGGATATTAAGTTGTGATGATGATTTTATATAATGGTATAGTTTTGTTTTATGTTGTCTTTTGATAATATGATTTTATCCTTTATGGAATATGGTACTATTGACGTATCTATGGGTGTAGTACTAGGTTCTCTCTTTGGTAGGACCATATGGGCATACAAAGAGAGATATATGGAGAAATGTTGATGATGAATTGTTCATCGATAGCTCAAGGTAACATGGATAAATACCTTTACATGTAGATGTATTTTCATGTAGGCATATCATATATTCATACAATTGGGCCACGAATATGCTTGTGCATGAGCCTCCTTGATAAGGTTGGTGGTAGCATTGGACTACTTTAAATAAGAATAGCCACCTACACAAGGATTAAATAATGGTATGTAATATTATTGTTTGGTTGTATTTTATGCTTATGTGTGATTAGCATAGAACCATCTTAGCATTATTATTTGTTTAAAAATCAATATTAAATGCTTTTCTATATTAACCTTTGATATTAACAAATGTTGTAGAGGAAGATTTAATTAATCATTAAAGATACTTTAGCTTAATAAATCTAAATCTCTTGGTATACCTTATTGAGTTCTCATATTTTTTTTAGTGGCTATTAATAAATGTTCTTGGTAACATGCCTATGTTAGCAAGTCATGGAAATGAGAATATTGCCTGAGTTTTGAAAAAGGGAAAAAATGATCCTTTTGGAGGGGGTTTAGAATGAGCACTGGAAGAGGAGGATGAGAGGAGTGGAAGCAAGTAAGGAGGTGACAACCTATATCATGGTATTATAGTAAGAGTAACCTTTTGCTCCATAGTTTTACTTTTGCAAGGAAAAGGCTTCTTGTTTAGTTGCTTAAGGTTTTTCTTTGTTTGTTTTATGTGCTCTTTTGACTTGTTGGTTATCCTTGTTGTATGCATTGTTTAGAATTTTCTCATTGTACATGGTGATTGGCCTTTGTTTTGCTCAGTTGAGATATTATTATTATTTTTATTTTTACTATAGTCTCATTTGGTTTTGTTTTAGACTTAATTTTATACCTTGGGAAACATTTTTATCATGTGTTTTCTTTGGTATCCTCTGGAATCCTCTTATATATTATTGGTGTGTGAGTGTGATTGTAATTGTGTTCAAATTTTGTTAGGGTTTCTCATGAGACACTAGCGTATGCCATAAAAGGTGGTTTGTGGTCAAGTTTTTGTTACTGCCTATAAGCCCCCTAGATGTTGATTCTTTTTGTCTTAGCATCTAGCATTCCAAGATGGCCTAGATCAATGTTGCTAAGAAAATTTCTATTATGCACTTAATATTTGAAAGCTTAGATTTGGTTTATCTCCTTGTTTAGTTAAGCTTGTTTTTGGTTGCTAGTATTTTACCTACCTACATGGGCCAACCTGGACTTCAACATGATTTCACTCCTTAGATACATAGGGCATGCGTTCTATTGTTTCTTGGGTCATATCAATGTCTAAGTTGATTGGGATTTGTGTGGAGTATTGTGTATTCCTCACTTGTGGCCTAGTGTTGTCACCCTTTTCTCCCTATGTCGGCCTGTGCATAGCACTTATCAAGTGGTGATGATAATTATGATTTTGAGTTTAGTTTTGTGTTTGATGTTGAAAATTAGTGGTTTATTTGTCCAATTTATTGTTTTATATGCATTATGTTTGATAGTGTGTTAATGTAATGCATGTGGTATTTTCTTCTTAATGTTTGACAATTGTATATTATATTAGGATTTAATACTATTATGTTATTATAGATTATTAAAGTAAGACCTCATTGTTGATAATATTATTACAAAAATTGGAACATAGGGTTTCCTTGAAGAATGCTTTATGTTAGAGAAAGTAGTTAAGATATTTCTTTAGTTGTTGTAAATAAAATTTAATAGTTTGTCTTTATTAAATGATAAATTATTTAAGATCTTTCTTTAGTTGTTGTAAAAAAACTTTAATTGTTTGTCTTTATTTAAATTTAAATAATATTTTATGTTATATTAAGTGATTTAGTCTTTCTTAGTTGTGGTAAAGAAAGTTAAAGTTAATGAAAGATTTATGCTAGAATAAGTTGCTTCAATACTTTATTTAGTTGTTGTATAGAAATTTTAAAGTTAATTCATGATTTATGGTTTTGAACGAGAAACTGATGTAATGATTTTCAAGAGTCTTGTGAGTTAGGGGAGGGGATTATCTTATATTGATTTTGAATGTTGTTTATGGTTTTGAAAGAGAAACTAATGTAATGATTTTCAAGACTCTTGTGAGTTAGGGAATTATTATAAAGAGAAGTATGACATTCTCTTGTATTGATTTTGAATGTTGTTTATGGTTTTGAAAGAGAAACTAATGTAATGATTTTTTAGACTCTTGTGAGTTAGGGAATCATTATAAAGAGAAGTATGAGATTCTCTTGTATTATTTTGAATGTTTGATTTCAATTTTGAAAGAGAAACTAATACAATGATCTTTGTGGATTGAGAATCAATGGATTATTATTTCAATTTGGTTTTGAATGAAAACCTATTATTGATTCTTGAGAATTGTGATTGTTAAGGAATCATTGGATTAATGTATGTTGGTTTTTAAAGAGAGATTGCTAAATGATTTTGGGACTTGATATAGTTAAGAAATCATTTTAAAGAGAAGTATGAGATTCTCTTACATGAAATTGTTATGTAATATTTGAAAATATATTATCATAATGAATTCCTAAGATCTTGGGTAGATTAAGGATTCATTATAAAAGAGAAGTATGGGATTCTCTTGTATTGATGTTGAATGTTTGTTGTTGGTTTGAAAAGAGCAACTATTATAATTATTCTTGAGATTTTTTTGGGTTAAGGGATCATTATAGAAAAATAAGGATTATCTTCTTATAGCTTGTTTATGTTATGTGCATGGTTGTCTACATAATAGAACATGGCATGATTTAGTTGCATTGCATTTAGAGCTATTTTGATCCCTAAGTATACCTCATAAATCTATGGGTGGTTTCCCCATCATGAAGAGGCTTGCTAGCTTGTAGTTGGATCAAGGTTCATTTGGAATGGCTTCATAAACTTCAAATGTTTAGAATTTGTAGAAATTAAAGGCTATGACTAAGTTGATCAATAATTTTTGTATATTTATTGTACAAACTAAATGATTATGTTATTTAATGTTAAATTGGAGTTGCACTCCTAAGTAATATATTAAGATGGTTATTAATGTGTTCTATTAACTATTTGAAATGCATGCTTATGTTAGATATATAGGTTATCTTTCTAATACATACATGTTGATGGAAATATTTTAAGATTAAAATTTAGATAAGAGCATTGTTTGATTTATGAATAAGAGGAAACCATATTTCATGCTTTTCATTTGAGATGAATATTGCAATGTACTTTTATGCTTAATACTTGGTTTAAATTTATGGTAATGATGATGTTGTTATCTATCCTTGGGGTGGGTAGAACTTAATCTTGTAAACAATCAATTCAAACCTAGAAGGAGTTGTGTAAATGCAATAGCTAGGTAGTCAAGAGTCCTAGAAGAAATTGTGAGAATACAATAGCTAGGATTTCATGAACATAGGAGTTGTATGTATACAATAGCCACAATAGTTGTGAATAGTCACACCTTGATCGAGTAGGATCAACTGTGTGGGAAAACCTATTCATAAGATAGCAGTGGTGACTCCTTGATTGCATAGGATCCAGAAGTCATGTTAGTTATCATCGAAGTGGCAATAGCATTAGCCTGTGAAGGGATGGTAATTAAGAATCAAGGCTCTACATCAAATAACTTACCTAGGAAAATCTAGAGTTAGGTTAGTGAATTTGAATCCCTCATTTAAGTGTTATGGGCCTTAAAGGGTAATCCTAGATCATGATCACATGGTCCTATACTGATAATGGTATAGGAAATGTTGTAGGACTACTTATGGTATCCTTATAAATGTGTAGGTTTAGTAAGGTGAACCCCAAAAGTTATGGGATTTGGCCTCTCTTGTCCACCAAGTGTCATATTAGTGACTTAGAACTTAAATGTGGTGAAACCTTGTATGCTAGAATAATTATAATAAGGAAGTCTCCCTTGAGATCCTTTATCTTGTAAGTGCTCTTAAAAAAATGGGTTGGTAGTTTTGGGTTGTTATAGTTGGTATCAGAGCTCTAGGTCATAGGGCTTAAGGCTTCCAATAAGTGTGCTTAGGGTAAGCCTTGACTTGATGTGCTACTTTGGGTAAGGAACCTTGTGTGAAGGCAAGTGTGACCTTGATCATTATCAATTGAGTGATAATGATCCTATCAAAAATAACAACTTGTAAGTAGACAAGTGTGGCTATGACCTTTATTAAGAGGGTGATAATGAATTAAGTTAGTGCATGAGGGTAATGAAAATAACTAAAGTAAAAGAGGAAGTGACACCTTGCAAAGAGGTAAGTGTGGCCATTATTAGTATAAAATGAGTTATAATGTTCTTATCAGAGTGAATGACATCTTACAAAGAGGCCAGCATGACCATGATTATTATCAAATGAGTGATAATATCTTTATCAAATTAAATTTCACCTTGTGAAGAGGCAAGCATGGCCATGCTCATTATAAAATGATTGATAATGTTCTTATTAGAGTGAATGGCACCTAATAAAGAGGTAAGCATGGCCATGATCATTATCAAATTACTGATAATGTTCTTATTAGAGTGGATGGCACCTTAAAAAGAGGAAAATATAGCCATGATCATTATCAAATGAGTGATAAGGTTCTTATCAAAGATAACACATTGTAGGAAAACAAGTATGACCATGATCATTATGATGGGGTTCTCAGAGATGACATATTATGGCTAGACAAATATGGCCATGACCTTATCAAGAGAGTGGTAATGGTCTAAGTAAGTTCATAGGAATATGAAAACTATTGAATTATAAGTGCAATTTGGGAGAAATTATGACTTACCTAGCTCCTTTTATGGATAGGAAATAACACTTTGGTGGAATAAGGAACTTCCATGAAGGTAGGGTCAAATACACAAGAGGAAATTATAGTATGTTTCCAAAAGAAACTGGGAGAACAATAAAATCTAGTAAGAAATCTAGAGGACAACAAACATCAATAAGTAAACCAAAGGAATAAGCAGGTTCTAGTGAGAGGATAAAAAATCACCCGTACATAGTCAAGTTGATTCAAGAGCAAACAAAGCAATAATGAGAGATAAGAAAACCAGTATCAAAAAAATTATTCTTCACTAATGTGTAGTTAATCCCCTTTCAAAGAAACCTTATAGGTTGACCCCAAAAAATTTTCATGATTAGGAGGTACAACTGCAAGGCTTAATAGTAAAGGGATTGATCAGACATTGAGTTTTGATTTGAGGTTCTCTAGTATTATTTGTGAAAAAAGGATGGTTCCTTGAGATTATATTTTAAAATGCTAAGTAAGGTAACCATTAATATTAAGTAATCTCTTCTAAGGATAGATGATATTTTCAATTTAGTTTTTGCCATAGTGTGCATGCCTAAGAAGGCTTGAGGCATCACTTGTTGGGCAGACCTTTTGAGCTAAGAACAAAATGTAGACACCTAAAACATGTAATGTGTAGGGGACTACTCATTTGGGCATCCTAATAGACCATATGAATGATATTAGACCATTCCAAGATAAAGAAGTGGTTTTAACCACTCAATTTAGGTAACTTTGGCCTACTCAACCTTAGCCGCAGATACCATCCACAACTAAGATGTCAACCGTGGCTGAAACCCATGGCTAACATATTTTGTTAGCCTAAGAGCCGTGGCTAGATCTACAATTATCATGGACTCCCGAGTCAAGCTAAAATTAGTTACAATGGCCTTCGCATGGATTTTGAGTAGTTTCAAGCGAGGAAGCTTCTAGATTCTTCCTCCCAACTTCTCCAACCTCCTAATTCTTGATATTGGCTTCCCAAAGAAGCTAATATTAGGAATTGAGAGTGCTATAAGACCCCCCTCCAAATTGGGAAAAAGTCTAGAGAAGCTTTCAATTGAATGCAGCGAAGCCCTGCTAGATTGGAGAGCCATTTGCAACCCTTGAGGAGTACTTACATGTTTCCAATTTGGAAACCATGACTACATTCAAATCTATGGAGGTTTTAAGAGCTTGAAGAGATAATTCATCCATAATTGAACCACTTCCACTACAAATTCAAAGAATTTACATCACCAATTCATTCTAGAACACATAGGTGACCCTTAATCATCAATTCCATGAAGGAAATTTGAGATTCAAGCCCTAATTACAAGAGCAAGAGCACTTTCTCCTTAGCCACAACTAATAGAGCCAAATGCACTTTAGACTCACGATGAGGGTTTGACATTTAATTTACCTCGTTTTAGCTATAATATTTTTTTTCTAAGCATGCAAATTAGGTAGATCTAACATAGATTAACTTTCATTCATGCTTTTGTATGGTTAATTGTAGAAATTAGAGGTAGCTTTGCTCTATTTCCTTCTATTTTTTCAATTTGCACTAGTTTCATTAGATTTGATTCATTTAAAGTTTCAAGGGTAGATTATGCATCATAATACCTAGATTTACTACTTTCTTATCGTTCTTTATAATAATTTAGAGTTTTTGCAATCATATTTATAAATTTCCATGCTTTCTTGCTATATTTATACTAATTGATATAAATTCCCATCAAGAGCCTCATCATGAGAGGTCTCCTTTGCTTATAACTATCTTATGTTGTTTCTTGAATGTATATTTACAGGAACTACTCATATTCAAAGCACTCTTGGCAACATATTCCTTCGATAAAGTGAGAAGAAGGCTTCCTTGAGCCTTGAGCAGTTTGTATCTACATTAAGAGCTTACGTATTGCACCATACCCTTTGAGGGGCTCAAAATATTGTATAAATTGTATCAAAGAATTTGGTATCCCTAAGAGGGATGCATTTTTAAAGGATATTTGCAATGATAATATAAAGAAGTTATTCTTTCTTTTTCAATTCATTGTTATTCTTATTTTTATTATTTAATTCTTGGTATAATTGATGCAATAGCCTAGGTGTATGCTTTTAGGGTGGTACAAATGGTGATCACAATGAGAACCCCGCAAATTGTGTTGTAGATGACTGATTTCTTTTTATTTTTTATTGCAGGTCTTAGTTGCACCTAATAGCCACAATGAATAGTCTTAGCCATGCTCAAAAACCATGGATAATAGCATAGAAAAAATATAAACAATAAGTAACCTGTATCTCCTTCAAATAAGGATTTCCAGGTAGTCCTATTCCTCTAATTTTCTTGTTTTTTATTTCTACCTATTAGTAGCTAAGTAGATCACTTAAAAAAAATTGTAAAAGGTAAAATTTAATGAAAATTTCATGTAATCTATCAGTTGTGGCTAACAATAGCAGCTAGCATTGTTATCTACTACTATCAACCGTGACTAAGTTTTTAGGTTGTGGCTCTATTATGTGGTTAGAACTGTTACCTATTGCATAGACTAGCAACTAGCAATTAAAAGTATGTGTAGAGTTTGCTTTTTAAATCCCAATCAGAGGCTAATTTTATCATATAAAATGCATTATCTGAAGTTCATATAGCTAATACATGCATCTTTATAAATTTAAAATGTCTTTATTATGGGCATTTAGGAAAGAGCATGTTTTCTTGGTGATGCAGTTTTTGTTTACATACAAGCTTAAAATGAACACACACACCACACAACACTTAAACACTAGTGAGATGGAATTCATACCCATCCACTAGTAGAGTTCAGCGACAATGGAAGTTATTTCCATCTGTTGGCTCAAATCCTATGAAACTTATTCTATTGGCCAATATCGACTCTAATATTCATCCTATCCATGCAAAATAACCCGTATTCCTCTTAGGAGGGGTGTATCATTATGCATGGTGTGTTGGGTGAGGCGGTAGGACCTGTGTTCCCTACCTGGGTGTGGGTTTCATATCCACACTTTGGGAGGTTTATGTGATTGTGAATTTCATTGCTGGTTGTCGAGTTACAAGCATACAGGTGAAATCCATTAAACTAAACAAGTATATCATCAACAAATCTAAAAACATGATGTGAGTTAGATTATGATTAAAACACACCTAAAACAAACTGAAATAGTTTAGGGATCACAAAGAAAATTTAAAATAGATAAATACCCTTGTATTCTTTGTTTTCTTTAAAATTTACAAAAGAGATAATCATATTGTCTACTTTGTGTGTTTCTTTATTGTTTGGGTAATCCTCATATGATCATTGATTGGGGACCAAACCCTAACCCTAATAATTTCTTTTTTTGTAAAAATCTACTTTTTTATTTTACATCCAACAAATAAAAAATCAAGAAAATCAAACCTATAACGAAAAAGTTATTTTTGTTTTATGATTTCTCTAATTTTGAGTGATTTTTAAGCCAAAAATAGGGAAAATTTGCACTAAAATAGTCATAAATAGACCTAGACAACCCAAAATTTTCCAAATTTATTTTTGTTGTCTTATTTTACCTCTTTTGCATCCCCTCATACCATTTTTGAGGCCTAGGTATGCATTTTACCAAAATTCAAAAAATTGGTCATTTTCCACGAGCCTCGATTGGCCAAATATTCAAAAAATACAAAATTTGATCTGAAAGTCACCTTTTGGAGTCATAGCCTATTGTGATCAGCTCATCTTGTTGATCATTTTGGTATATAACACCCACAACATTTTTTTGGAAGTCAATTTTCTTCAGGTTGGGTCTCCTTTAGGGTTTGCCTAGTCAACACATCATGACAACTATGCATAGCCAAGCTCAATCATGAGCCAATGAAGCAAAAAGATCATGTAAAGGCCCTGAATGCCTCTAATATTCTCCTAAGGATATCACCATTCTTGCATGACACCTTGGTAGTCGTCGCACCTACCATTATCTTGAGGATATCAGCATCCCTGCACGATGCCCTGATAGTCATCACAAAGCCATTTCCTCACATAGGAGACCTACCCACTGAGGTGATAAGGTTGCCACATATATGGTAGGAACTAACATAGCTAAAACCCCTACTATCAATATAGAAAGCCATCGATCTTACACAATGGATCGATCAGGTCAGGAACCTAGGCCTCATGAAAAGAGAGTGGTTACTCTAAGATCAATTGGAGGACCTGTTGAGTGAATATTTTGTCTCACAACAAAATGACCACACAACCAGAGTTTTTGACAGGAAACTCTGTCTTGCAAAGAAATCTATTATTTTAATTTCTCCAAGTTTCTTGTGAAAAAAATCTTTATATGCATGTAACCAGTTAAGACTTAATGCACATAAAAGGATATAATCTGGAATAACTTATTTCTGCAAGTAATTGTTAACAAGGGGCCTTTAATGATTCAAAAAAAACTTTGTAATTCTAATCTGTTAACTGTGCACAACAAAAGAAATAATAAAAATCCCTTTCTTCTTTTATAATCTTGACATTAATGAAACCCTCTCGAGAATAAATCAGCAACACTTTTATCTTTGGCTTAAAACAAGATTATAAATGAGAAAATGCGTGGTATAGGCCACTTCATTTTAAATTCTGCGTTTTTAGCATGAGGTTCATTTTTACAGTTAATTGGTTCATTTTATCTTTATTTTAATTATTCTGCTATTTCTAAGTTAGCTTTTGGAGCTAGAACATGTATTCTGGAATGCACCAGAATGCGTGTATGCCAACCTTTGAATGAAACAACTATGAAAAAAGATTAAACCCTAACGAAAGATTCTTTATGAGAATCAGTTGAAAATAGAAAAAGGACGTTAATTTGGTTAGCAATCTCCTCCCTGCAAAACCCTGATGTTCTAAAACAACCCAACCGAGCAGACCTGCACTAACACACAGTCCAATCAAATCATATGCAAGACTCTAAGGAAATAATATAACTGTATCATTCTGTCATTCACCTATCGTAACCCATATCATGGCGTAAACAAATATATACAAGAGAAAATTATGCAAAGGAAATATTGACAATAAAACAGTAGTCTTAGCTTCAATCTCCTTTTGATTTTGCACACAAAAGTTGCTTTTACCAAATAACTCCTTTATTTCAACAAATAATGCTTTTTTTTTTGTTACAATCTCCAGCCCCGAATCCACAACTCGCTTCGACTTTTAAACTCTGTCTCGGCTCTTGGTTCCCCTGTGACGCTTAATTTCAATGCCCCAAATGCTTCGTTTCCTTTCCTGCCTTTGGGTGTTCTAACCCTTCACATGCATTTGCAACGCTTGATCTTCTCTGCGGCCAGTAACTGCCGATCTGAAGCGTTACTCTGATCCTCATGCATTTTGCCACGTGTTCAGCGTTCTCTGCATGCTCAGTAATGGTCCCAGAAAATCTTGACTAAAAATAGCCCGCGGCATTGCTTCCTTGCTTTCACAGCGAAATCGCGACATGTCGCGAAATCATGACATGTCGCGATATCGCGACGCTTTCATTCTCCGTACGCTTCGGCTATAACCCCGTCACGAAATCATGACCATTTTACCCATCGGGCCATCTCATCGCAACCCATCGTGATATCGCTACCACTTTTGCTCTCCGTACGCTTTGCCAAAATTTGTCGCGATTTCGCTACCGTTTCTCTGCTTCGGGCATGGTCTTCATTTCTGTCATGATTTCGCGACATCTTCTCTGTTCTATACACTTGGGCAAAACACATCGTGAAATCACGACCATTTTCATCAGCCATACACTTTGCCAAAACACGTCGCGAAATCGTGACCATTTTCTCCGTCGGGCCACTTTGCCAAAACACGTCGCGAAATCGCGACCATTTTCATCAGCCGTACACTTTGCCAAAACACGTCATGAAATCGCGACCATTTTCTCTTTTCGTATGCTTCGTCGAAACACGTCGTGAAATCGTGACCATTATCTCTTTTCGTACGCTTCGTCGAAACACGTCGTGAAATTGCGACCATTTTCTCCTTCGAGCCATCTCGCCGAAACACATCACGAAATCGTGACCATTTTCTTTTTTCGTACGCTTCACCGAAACACGTCACGAAATCGTGACCATTTTCTCCTTCGGTCCATCTCACCAAAACACGTCGCGAAATCGCGACCATTTTCTCCGTCCGTACACTTTAGCAAAACACGCCACGAAATCGTGACCATTTTTCTTAGCATTGGAGCGACATGTCGCGATATCGTGACCATTTTTCTCAGCATCGGAGCGATATGTCACAATATCGTGACACCTTTATCTCAGCATCGAAGCAATATGTTACGATATCATGACACTTTTCTTTTTTTAGCAGTGACGGAGCGACGTGCCGCGATTTTGTGACATGTCACGATTTTGTGACGTGCCACGATTTTGTGACATGTCGCGATTTCGCGACATGTCGTGATTTCGTGACACTTTCTATACTTGTGTATTTTGCCCCCTTTTCTTCATTTTTATCATCTGGGTCAGTGAGATTTTCTCTGAAAACCTGCAACAAGGTGGGTCCCCAATATTGGGGTGTGTTGTGGATTAACCACAACAAATGGCGACTCTGCTATCAAATGCTCCAGAGCATTTTGTGAGAACCCAACCTAAAATATATGAGCTTAGATACAGGCGTTAGCACATAAAAGATAAATAAATACCAACAGATCAGAAGTACATGAAACATCAGAATCATTAATATTAGCTCGGTGTGTGCTATTTGTTTTCATTCCCTATCGCTTGGACTTGATCAACATTCCATTGTCAGCTTTACATGCATGCATGTGTGAGATTGTAAATGATTTGTGAAACCTAATGAATACACTTAGAGATTTGCTTCTACAACTTCATAGACCTTCTAACATCATATACAAATATTCAAGATTGTCCAACCATCTTAGGATTAACCATGTGTATAATGAATTGTTTTATTAGATCCCAAAGTTGGTTATGAGTCCCTATTATCTTGAACCTATGTGTAAGTGAAAGTGAAATCAGAGCTTTGGGAAATCAGACTCCCAACTTGATCTAGATGGGTGTTTAACCCTATTCTTACTACTCTGATTTGGAATTCATTACCTCACTTTGAGCAAAATGATTTAACCAATTATGGAAGAAATGGTCATGCTAGTCCAACCCTCTGAACAGTCAGTGGTCTTGTTTTTTAGACAAGACATGTTGTCGTGCATGGGCATACCTAACCCCATAATCCATGACTTAACTTCATTTCTTTGGACCTTGGGGATGACTACCCATCCTTTGTAGAGGACAAGTAGTACGATCCTTTCAATCCAATATAAATATGAGATGGGAAAAAGTTAATTTTACTTCTTGGATCTTAGGGATGACTACCCATCCTTTGCAGAGGACAAGTAGTACGATCCTTCAATCCAAGTCTTAGATGAAAATAGAGAATATTAATTTTATTACTTGAACCTTGGGGATGACTACCCATCCTTTGCAGAGAACAAGTAGTACGATCCTTCCAATCCAAGTTTCATCATGAAATGAGACATAGGATCCTTGGGGAATCAGATTCTCAACCTAGGCAAGATGAGAATTATGCCCTATCCTTACTACTCCATGTAGGTCAAATCAAAGCTTTGGGGAGTTGGATCCTCAACCTAAGTTCGATGAGGACTTAAACCTATCTTTACTACTCTGATTTTAGGCTTTAAGCTTAATGGAAGTGGTAAAAACCACTATTTTAAGGATCATGTTGCATAATAGGATAGACATGAAATATTCCTTTCGCTTGACCCTTTTATTCCAAGGAAGGTTTTGATCATTTTTCCCAAGATCTTTTTTAGTGTGTACAAACTGTGCTTGGTTCTAGATATCTTGGGGCTCAGTTTCCAACCTTAGGATTTTTTCTTTATTTATGTTATAATATAACCCTAAGAGGATTTAACACACTTTAATGATTTGTATCTGAAATGCATATGTAACTAGGATGGCATGAATATGCAAAGTGAGATGTACTATGAATGCATTGCCCTTTGAATTGCAAATGAAGTATTACCATAATTCGTAAAACTGACTACTTCATGCATCACAAGCCTCAAGCGATATTAATTAACTATTTGTATTACATGTGGAGCTTTTACAATATAATTCCAATGCTTCATATTCTCCCAATCCTAGGCATGTGTTTAACATTTCAAACTTTTATTCCTTTTTTTTTTTTATATAAGACAATGAAAAATTTCAAATAAACACACCACCTAAATATCCAACCTGCACACACAAAAAAAAGCACAACATTAATACAAAAACCTGAACATGTCAAGAACACACACTTAAGTATCAAATCTGCACACAAAAGAAACAAAGCATGGCATAATTACATATAATACAAACCTGGCTGCCTCAAGCCTGGAAGTAGTGTTTCAAGTGCAACCCATTGATAGGTAATGCCAAATCCTTTCCATCCAAGGTTCTTAGTCTAAAACTATTTTTGCCTAGGACTTCTGAAACTTGGTACGGACCCAACCATAAGTAGTCAAACTTATCATGATCCCCTTTCTTCTCATGTCTTTTGTCCCATAACAACACTAGATCTGATATTTTAAAGGCCTTGGCCCTAGACTTTTTGTCAAACCATATCTTTACTACATCCTGGTGTTTACTAAAATGAAGCATAGCCTCATCCCTTTTTTCATCTAGATGCATTAATTGTGTTAGTCTAGACTCAATTTTGTCATTGGTTCCGAAATAATCCTTCATGAAATGCAGTGTTTATAGCCTGAGATTTGTAGGAAAAATGGGATCTTGTCCATAAACCAGATGGTAAGGAGATGTCCCTATTGCTTCTTTGACTCTGATTCTGTCAGCCCAAAGAGCCAACTTAAGCTTGTTGTGCCAGTCTCGCGGATTTCTTTCTAACAATATTTTTATGACATTTAACAGATTCTTGTTAGATGATTCGGCCAATCCATTACCTTGCGGGTAATAATTGGAAGAGAATTTTAAACTCACATTGTTATCAAATGCCCAATTAGAAAACTCTAGAGAGGAAAAAGCTGGACCATTATCACTTACAATGGAGTTAGGCATCCCGAACCGAGTGACAATGTTATCCTCTAAAAAAATAATAACAACCTCCGAAGTAGCATTCTTTGTGGGAATAGCTTCAGTCCACCTTGTGCAATAATTCATAGCCGTCAGAATGTATTTGTGGGAATCAGATGAATTGGGACTGATAATCCCAAAAAAATCCAAGCCCCATTGCGCAAAAGGTCTAGACTCAAATACGGATTGTAAAGGCATGGAAGCGTTCCTGTCTCTATTGGCTGCAGTTTGACATGTATGACATGACCTCACATGAGTATGGGCATCTTTGAATAGTCAAGGCCAATAATAACCGGCTCTGAGGATTTGATGGGCTGTGGCATTAGCGGACCCATGCCCTGTCCCATGTTTACCATGAAACTCCTCGAGTATTTGCACTGCCTCCTTTTGATCAATGCAACGAAGGTAAATACCTTCATGGTTTTTTCTATATAACATGCCGGATCTAATTAGGAAATTAGCAGACTTCAAATGCAAGGCTCTTCATTGAGTAGCATTCAAATGCGGTGGACATTTACCATTTAGCAAATAGTACACCACATCTGCATACCACTCATCTCTGGTTATATCTGAGACTTCATAATGTTGACATGAAATTGCTAGATCCTGTTCTGCTATTGCATTAACCAACCCTTGCCCCCAAACTATCTTCATCGACTGAATCTCAAGATCAAATTCCTACAAAGTTGAAACCCACTTACCATGTATTTCACCTAATTCATTCTGTATGAACATGGCTTTGACTGCAGGATCTGGGACGATAGCAAAGACCCTACTGTGGACTATGTAATGCCTGAATTTTTTTATAGTTTTAACCAGAGCATACATTTGCTTATCCAAGATAGAGTATCTTAGTTTCGCATCTGTGAGAGGACTACTCAGGAAGGAAATGGTATTTTCAATGCTGCCTTCACTCTTCTGAGTTAAAACACTCGCAAAGGAGTGATCTGAAGCAAATGTGTAGATATAGAAAGGCTTTGTATAATCGGGACTCACTAAAACCGAGGCTTTAGAAATCACGTCCTTGATATTTTTAAAAGCATCTATATTTTCATTTGTCCACTTGATCTGGACCTCTTTATTTAACATGTCATTCAAAGGTTTTGCTATTTTTGCAAAATTTGCAATAAATTTTCTGACAAAATTGATCTTCCCAAAAAATGATCTCAAACCCTTCTTGCTATTGGGACAAGGAATCTACTGTATGGCCTCTATTCTATCAGGGTCAATGGAAATTCCATCCTTAGATATTATATGCCCCAACAACTTTCCTTTCGTTACCCCAAAAATGCATTTCTTTGGGTTGAGAGAAATACCGTGTTCCCTGCATCTTTGAAAGACTTTCTTAAGATCCCTGACGTGGTTTTCCCTATTCTTAGAAAATACAGGAATGTCATCGACATAAACAATGATGCACTTACCTATGAGCCCTTTAAAAACAAAATTCATAGCTCACTGGAAAGTGGCGCCTACGTTCAATAGTCCCTATTCTTTGGGTTGAGAGAAATACCGTGTTCCCTGCATCTTTGAAAGACTTTCTTAAGATCCCTGACGTGGTTTTCCCTATTCTTAGAAAATACAGGAATGTCATCGACATAAACAATGATGCACTTACCTATGAGCCCTTTAAAAACAAAATTCATAGCTCACTGGAAAGTGGCGCCTACGTTCAATAGTCCAAAGGGCATTCTCCTGTATGCAAAGGTGCCCCACTTTGTGGTAAAAGTAGTTTTCATCCTATCACTAGGATGGATAAGGACCTGATTATATCCCGAATAGCCATCTAGGAATGACATCATCTCCGTACCGTTTACCTTTTGGAGTATTTTATCAATGGTGGGTAACGGGTAGTTGTCCTTTTGTGAGGCTTTATTAAGATTTCTAAAATCGATACATAACCTTATTTCTCCACTCTTTTTTCTCACGGGGACTAGGTTAGCAACCCATGTGGAATGCCTAACAGGAAAGATGATATTATCTTCTAACAGTCACTTCACCTCTTTCTCTATCAAGGGTTCTAATAATGGATTAACTCGCCTTTGTATTTGCCTGAAGGGTTTGGAATCTGGCTTCAATGGTATCGTGTGCATTATGACATTCTGATCATAGGTTTTCAACTCCTTATAACTCCAAGCTATGTAGTCTATGTATTCTTTTAATGCATTGGCAATAGAATCCTTCTCCTGCTTGGTCCATGCTTTTGCTATGAATACTTCTCGAGGATTTTGTGCACTTCTGATGTTGACTAAATCACAGGCCTCTCTGGGAGGCGAAACCTTTTTACCCTCTCTTGGTTGGTATCTGATATCGAAATTTTTTCTAATGAAGCCATCTCATCTGGCATCTTATTTCCAGTAACTTTTTCGTCCAAAACTGCCTCCTCTAAGTCCCTTTCATCCTCATCTATAACCTGCTTTTCAAATATACCAGAATTAGTGACAAAATGGAATATGTGCCTGTCACTATCAAACACTTGGAAATTCATGACATTATCTGGTATCGAGGGACAAGGGACCAGCTCTATGGAGAACTTATTGCATTTCTTATGGTCCAATGGCTTCAACATACTTGCAGCTACGGCTAAAGAGTCTGCCAGATGATTGCATTTTCTAGAAATCAGAGATATGTTAAAAGCATCAAACTCGTCTATCAAATCTCTAACCCTAGTTCGATAAAGTCTGAGCCGCCTATCATTACATACGTATTGTCCCTTTACTTTTTTCACCACTAGTTTCGAATCACCAAGGACCTTGATATATTTAATTTTCTTTCGAAGGGCCAATTGCAATCCGAGAATCAAGGCCTCATATTCTACCATATTGTTGGTGGCAGGGAACTATAGTTTGTATGCAGCGAACATAGGCTCTCTATCTGAACATGATAATTCAATACCGGCTCCTGCTCCTTGCCTGGACTTGGATCCATCAAATCTTAAAGTCCAAATGTCCTGATGTCCTTCAGTAAAGTTGCACCCAATCCTTTCATCTTGGGCATTTTCAGGTGTTTCTATATCCAAACAATATGCTCCCAATTCCGCTTCAATGTACTAGATCTCATTTGGTTTGTTGTAATCTATGATCATCTCTTTGAGCCTGGGTTCACTATCAATCCGAATTTGATTGGCCACTCCCCTCCAAGGCAATCACATATGTGAAGAATCTATCACAATGTAACCGTTTAGGTTTTTACTCCAGTCTCTTCCCAAAACCATGCCATATTTGATAGGAATGTCGAGCACCAATATGTCTATGCGCTGTTGAACCCTAGGTTATGAATTGACTTGAATAAGCACATCACCCAATTCTCCCATCGCCTCCATGGTTGATCTATCCAGCTGCACCACCCTGCTTCTAGAAGGCTTTGGTGTAAGTCCCAATTTTTTACAGATTTCTAGAGGCATGATGGTAGCCGAGGCCCCTGAGTCTATTAAACAATTGTGCAAGTTTTTACCTACAACTCTAATGGTAATAAAAAGGGAGGTATATCTCATTTTTCCTTTTGTAAAACCACTCGAGACTCAGCACTTTTAGCTTCATGAACTTGTGCAGATGGATTTAATCCTTTTGGTGAACTTACTTCTTGGCCTAATAGTCGGGACATATCATACATCGATACATTGGCCTTAGTCTTCTTCATATCTTCCACCAAGTCATAAGTGGGATTTTCTGGGTTTGACATGTTTTGCACCATCTTAGACTTTTCAACCCTAGATGGAGGAGGGGGATTGACATCTCCTCTAAAATCAGGAGGGATTAATTGATTGTTTAGAGGAGTAGAGGAAGTTTTGGGCTCCTTAGAACTCCTAGTGTAATATTTGTGATTTCCTTTCCCAAAATGTTTGTTGACATGAACCTCCAAGGTTTCTTCATCTTCGCTTCCAAAAAATTCTACATCCTCCTCTTCTTCACTTTCTTGGGAGTGTATGACCTCAGTCAGTATAGACTCATGTTTCCCGTGGCCACAGTGTGGGCAATCGTTATCACAAGATCCTGATTCTCCACAATCTTTCGAGATATCTGCCTGATTGGCAACGGGATTGGGTACCCACCCATTATTAGGCCGCGTGTTGTACATTCCTTTTCCTCTGTGGTTGTGAGGTCGGTTATGACCCATGGCTTGATCAACTTTTTTATTGACATTCCCCACCGTAACCAACACCTTGGCCAACGTTTCTTTCATGTTTTCTATGGCTGATTCGGACCCTTGTGGTTGAAGCATTGTAATTATGGGTCCAATTGTGTTTGCTGCATTAGCCACCTCTGGATTAGGTACAATGGCTTGGGTCTGGGCAGGTGGATTCCATCCTGGATTTACACTTTGAATGGGAGTGATTGTTGGATAAGTCGTTGGGCTTGGCATGCTAATTGGAGCAAACCCCGACATGGTCAACAGATTATTGCCCATACCGAACCCAGGCAAACCCATCGGGCTATTTTGAATCAATCCCTGTGTTTGAACAGAGGCATTCGGATAACCTAGAAATGGCGTCACTTGGGTGGGTGTTTGGAAATTGTTCATCATAGGAACCTGTGGTGCCATTAACTGGTTCATCATGGCAAATTGATTGTATGGACCATATTGTCCCATCTCAGTCAATTGAGACAATCCTGCTCCTGGTAGGTTCATCTGCTGTTCGAGAGTCATTGTTTCTGCATAGACCAAAGGAAGCGTCGTAACCTGAGGGTTACTTCTAGTCAATAAAGACGTTAAAGGATCTAAGGCTCCAAAATATAATTGTAAGGTGACCGCAGGATCTACCGCAAAGTGACAAGTCACATTTGTGTATAGTTTCTGGAACCTCTGATTGAATGTTCGTATGGGTTCATTGGGAAACCTTTTGCATGATACGAACAAATTGTAGATTATGGAGGGATCCAATAACATTCTGAATTGGATTATGAAGGCGGTTTCTAATTGAGCTCATGAAGTGATGGACCCTGCTGGCAGATTTCGATACCATTCATTGGCAGTGGGGTCTAGACTAGCAGGGAACACCCGACAAGCAACATCCTCATGAGTAACCCCTTGCCTAAACATGTAATATTTGTAGATTTGGACATGATATTCTACTGTTGTGGGACCATCGTGAATGAATTTAGGTAATCCTCTTTCGATGTTTCTAGGCAAGTCATGGACTGCCCCGAGAATATCTAAAGGGGAACTTTGAGCACCATACCAAAGGGCAGGTGGCTGTTGTTGTTGTTGTTGTTGTTGTTGTTTTTGGGCCATATTATTCAAAGGTGTTAACCCTATGGGGACAATTGGAATGCCTAGAACTGTGGAGACAGATACAACTGGTGTTACTGTCACACTTGAACTTAAGGGTTCAGGCCTGCTAGAGGTACTTGAGTCTAAAGAAATCCCTAACTCAAGTATGCTGGGTGGTATTTCGATCTCTAATGTTTTGTTTTTCGGCCTCCTAGCAGTGGGAGAAAGGCTTTGGAAGATAGTTTCCCTTGTGGTTTTAGACCTAGTAGCAATGTACTCAGGTTGGGCCAGCTTGGAAATTCTAGAACTCGAAAGACTTCTCTCAACTTCCTACAAAATGCAGTATCTAAATGTTATACCTACAAGCACAATAAGTGGAAACAAAACTACCCATGTTAATTGTTAGAACAAATTAAAAATCACAAAGCAATAAAGAAGGCCCTCCTTCTAGCGCCAAAATGTTGAGTGAATATTTTGTCTCACAACAAAATGACCACACAACCAGAGTTTCTGACAGGAAACTCTGTCTTGCAAAGAAATCTATTATTTTAATTTCTCCAAGTTTCTTGTGAACAAAATCTTTATATGCATGTAACCAGTCAAGACTTAATGCACATAAAAGGATATAATCTGGAATAACTTATTTCTACAAGTAATTGTTAACAAGGGGCCTTTAATGATTCAAAACAAACTTTGTAATTCTAATCTGTTAACTGTGCACAGCAAAAGAAATAATAAAAATCCCTTTCTTCTTTTATAATCTTGACATTAATGAAACCCTTCCGAGAATAAATCAGCAACACTTTTATCTTTAGCTTAAAACAAGATTATAAATGAGAAAATGCATGGTATAGGCCACTTCATTTTAAATTCTGCGCTTTTAGCATGAGGTTCATTTTTACAGTTAATTGGTTTATTTTATCTTTATTTTAATTATTCTGCTATTTCTAAGTTAGCTTTTGGAGTTGGAACATGTATTCTGGAATGCACCAGAATGCATGTATGCCAACCTTTGAATGAAACAACTATGAAACAAGATTAAACCCTAACGAAAGATTCTTTATGAGAATCAGTTGAAAATAGAAAAAGGACGTTAATCTGGTTAGCAATCTCCTCCCTGCAAAACCCCAAGTTAAGAGATGAAGTTCTAAAACAACCCGACCGAGCAGACCTACACTAACACACAGTCCAATCAGATCAGATGCAAGACTCTAAGGAAAGAATATAACTACATCATTCTATCATTCACCTATCGTAACCCATCTCATGGTGTAAACAAATAGATACAAGATAAAATGATGCAAAGGAAAGATTGACAATAAAACAGTAGTCTTAGCTTCAATATCCTTTTGATTTTGCACACAAAAGTCGCTTTTACCAAATAACTCCTTTATTTCAACAAATAATGCTTTTTTTTTTGTTACAATCTCCAGCCCCGAATCCACAACTCGCTTCGGCTTTTAAACTATCTCAGCTCTTGGTTCCCCTGCGACGCTTCATTTCAATGCCCCGAACGCTTCGTTTCCTTTCTTGCCTTTGGGTGTTCTAACCCTTCGCATGCATTTGCAATGCTTGATCTTCTCTGCGGCCAGTAACTGTCGATCCGAAGCGTTACTCTGATCCTCATGCATTTTGCCACGTGTTCAGCATTCTCTGCATGCTCAATAACGGTCCCCGAAAATCTTGACTAAAAATAGCCCGCGGCCTTGCTTCCTTGCTTTCGTAGCAAAATCGTGACATGTTACGAAATTGTGACATGTCGTGATATCGCGACACTTTCATTCTCCGTACGCTTCGACTGTAACCCCGTCGTGAAATCGCGACCATTTTACCCATCGGGCCATTTCACCACAACCCATCATGATATCGCTACCACTTTTGCTCTTCGTACGCTTTGCCAAAATCTGTCGTGATTTTGCTACCGTTTCTCTGCTTCGGGCATGGTCTTCATTTTTGTCATGATTTCGTGACATCTTCTCTGTTTCGTACACTTTGGCAAAACACGTCACGAAATCACGACCATTTTCGTCAGCTGTACACTTTGCCAAAACACGTCATGAAATCGCGACCATTTTCTTCGTCGGGCCACTTTTCCAAAACACGTCGTGAAATCGTGACCATTTTCATCAACCGTACACTTTGCCAAAACACGTCACGAAATCGCGACCATTTTCTCTTTTCGTACGCTTCACCAAAACATGTCACGAAATCGTGACCATTTTCTCTTTCCGTACGCTTCACCGAAACACGTCGCGAAATCGTGACCATTTTCTCCTTCGGGCCATCTCGTCGAAACACATCGTGAAATCACGACCATTTTCTCCGTCCGTACACTTTGGCAAAACACGTCGCGAAATCGCGACCATTTTTCTTAGCATCAGAGCGACATGTTGCGATATCGTGACCATTTTTCTCAGCGTCGGAGCGATATGTCATGATATCGCAACACCTTTTTCTCAGCATCGGAGCGATATGTCGTGATATCGCGACACTTTTCTTTTTTCAGTGGCGACAGAGCGACGTGCCACGATTTCACGACATGTCACAATTTCACGACACTTTCTATACTTGTGTATTTTGCCCCCTTTTCTTCATTTTTATCATCTGGGTCAGTGAGATTTTCTTTGAAAACCTGCAACAAGGTGGGTCCCCAATATTGGGGTGTGTTGTGGATTAACCACAATAGGACCTATGCATTGAGCATGAGTGTATAGAGCAAGAATACATGGAAGAGAAAATATTGCAACAACATAGATGGGATGAGCTCAAATGGTGTGAAGAAAGGATTTTCCAACATAAGTTACGTGAAGAACAATCATGTAGGGTAACTCCTGAAAAGAGACCCACACCTAGAGCTCATAGGCAAAAAATCAATGCGAGATGCCCTACGCATCATCAAGAGTTACCTCCTAAGTAGGTAGATAGCCATTCTCCTAGACAAATAGACAAAATTCTTGTTGTTGATGAACAACAAATAGACATATTCAAAGTCCCCTTACCCAATCATGAGGCTAAGGAAAATCAAAAGGAGCATGTGAGCAATGCTCGACATTCATCACAATCCTCACAACAATTAAAGCCTATTCCACCATACAAGGAACCTATGATTACTTTTCACAAATAGGAAATTAAACCAGCCCCTATTAATGAATCTGATCCGCCATTGCACATTATAGCTAGCATTAATCAGATTTCATACAAGTGAGTTTTGGTTGATACTGGTTCATCCATCAATATCATCACTACCACTACATTGAAACATCTCAACATTCCACCTTCCCACATTAGAGCATCTACCTTCATGCTCCAAGCCTTTAATGATGTGGAATCCCCCATAGTAGGCACAATAGTCCTCCCCATTGAGGTGGGACAAAAGACTATTCCTACATTGTGCTACATTTTAGAGGGTTCAAGATAGTACAACATACTACTTGGAAGGCCATGGATAAGAGCCATGGAGTGCGTACCATCCATAATGCATCATTGCATTAAGTACATTCATGAAAATAAGGTCCATGTAGTTCAGGCTGACACAGATCCCTTTAAGTATTATAAACCAGTGGATCATCCACAAGAGCCTATTATGTCACCCATGCATCTGAACACTAAACCTAATGATGTTATCCAGAGTCCGGATGCAACCCCATGGTTTATTGTGAAGTTACCTTCACCACCGCCATCACCTGTGGTTTTGCCCATTACACCTCCATCTTCGATCTCTCCAAGCAATGAGAAATCGATGAAGGCAACCACAGAGATGCTCACAACTATCTCAAACATGTCATTAGAGGACTCTCTTACTCCTATCAAAGGGGAAGAACCTATTGTGGTTATGGATAAATCAGATCATATCATACCATCTTCATCCACCACATCGTAGGTCATAGCTCATTTGGATGAAATTGAATTCAAGAGAGCATATAGAGGCAAATGACTACATTTATACCTATCATTGAGTCCATTGAGGATTTAGGTCAACCTCCTGTCGAGTCACTACCTATTGATCCCATCCTTGATTCTTCACCTGAACATGAGGAAAAATCAATTGTCATAATTGAAATAGAACAACCTCAACAAGTTGAGGAGCCACTCACAACTCATCCAACTATTGAAGCACCTTCTCATGAGTTTGTGGGAATGGTTAACATTATGTCAGAGGACCAAGTGACTCTAAAGTAGATAAAACAAGAGATGGTACAATTAGATGTTGTTTCCACATTGAAGGAGCCAAAACTATTGAAATTAGTCACCCCTGACTCATTTCTCATGGTGCCTCCTCAAGAGCAAGAATATGTGTTTTCCCCACATCAAACTAGGGGTACTCAAGCTGGCATAGTTCAAAACTACAAAGTAGAACAAAAATATGAACTGAGTCACAAATGTGAGCATGTGGATGCCATTATCAAAGTGGATCATCAAGAAGTATCCACATCATCTCAAGTGAAAGAGATTGAGGATCTACATTTACCTGGTGAATCTTTAACATCCACTCTTTCACCCTTGTCAATCTATGATGATCTTCCAATCTCATCGCTAGAGGTGCACATAAAATCCTTATCAGTTTTGCAATCCATTCTAAATCAGTTAGATAGAATGGAACATCGAATGGATGAGCAAAATGAGGTATTGCAATTTATCATGGACCAACTTGAAAACCTGGAATCACAAAAGCAACCCACATCTGAGGTCAAACCACCTCCTGTGCAACCACAGGAAAAACCTTAGCAAAAGCAAGCACCAAATTGGTCGCACCAGCAACCTCATAGTTATACACCATTACCCAAACCTATGACATCAATTTTTAATCGATTACATGAGGCCAAAGCCATCACCTTACCTCAGTCTCATCCCTTAGATCCGAGTCACCCAAGACCTGAGGGATATAGGGAGGATTTACATTACCCATATCACCAACTAGTTGGTCATGATATTCAATCATGTTACACCTTCAGGACCATGATACAGGACATGCTTGAAGTGAATTATCTACAAATTCATGATCAAAAAATAAGCATAGTCGGTAAGCCATCCCTTGCACCACAAAAGCAAGAGGAATCTCCTATGCCAACAGCTGACATACCTAGGGCTCAACTGGGTCATCAAACTTAGCTGGTGTGTGCTACATGCCCATAGTAGTAGCAACACATTTGGACTCCGTTAAAAGAGCCCATGTCAGTCATCTTTCAGAAGTTATTAGAAGCTAAAGCTATTATCTTACCAGATAGGCGCCCTTTGGACCAGAACAAAACTAAACCTAAAGGTTATAGGGAGGACCATTTTTGTCTCTATCATCGAATAGAGGGCCATGGCATTCACAATTGCTATGGATTCAAGAATGTAGTGCAAGATCTCATAGATAATAGGGCCTTTCCCATAGATGGTTCATCCATAGGGCCTCAACCTACCAAAATAGAGGCTACATCATCCCAGTTGAGACCCCAAGGTCATTCACATCCTCATAGGCCTAACAAGCCACCTCACTAAGTAGTCACATTTGAGATGACTACTGTGACCTTATTTCAAAATATTTATGAGGCAAATGCATTTGTATTACCAGAGGTCAAACCTAGAGTACCTAAACTTGGGTCATAGGATGAAAGCCTCTATTGTGTCTACCATCGTATAAATGGGCATGACATACGTGGCTGCCAGTCATTCAAGAAGGTGGTCCAAGACCTTCTAGAATGAAATGAGCTCCATGCAGATGGTTCACTCATTTCACCCCACCAAGACAGGGGCACCCCATAGAGGTCCATGCCCCAATTGGGAGAGTTGATTTCTATCACTCTTCCTAAGCAAGATGATTACATTGCAGTGGACAACATGCACATTGGGGGTCCTAAAGGTAATGTACCTTCCCCATCATCCACGTCAAGGTCAATGAAGCAAAGTAAGGATTCTAAAGGTATCACACCTTCCTCACTTTCATTGAGTGGCACACACACTAGGGGTACCTAAGGTAGCATACCTTCCCCCTTTAAATTCAAAAATTAAAAAAAACATTTAAAATTAAAAAAATCAAAAACATGGAAAATTTTCAAAATCCATAAAAATAAAAAAGCAATAAAATCTAAAAATATTGCAAAACATAAAAATTCAAAAACATTTGCATCATGCATTTCATTTTGCACTTGCATTCATTTAATTGCATTGCATTTAGGCATTTCCATCCATCACACTTGCATTAGGATAGGTTGTGTTTGCAATCTTACAAATGACACCACGTTTGTATTTCAATCATGCATCTATGCATCATCTTCCATCACCCTTGTGAGTAATTGTGTTTTTCAACACAATCCCTCCTATTGCTATGAGGAATATACTAGGGTTTTTTGGTCATTCAACCATACCTAGTGGTCTTCTCAGATTTTGTAGAAAGCTTGCTTTGCTTTTGAGGATGAGGTCTAGTTTTGATAGCACTTAGTATATCAGAATCCCATCACTAATCAAACACATTAACAATCCTAATTAGGACAAGGAAATATGAACACTACAAAGTGGTCCTGGTCACCTTAAGTGAAAGGTTTTGTTACTTGCTCATTTTGTGATGCACATGGTCTAGGGTGTTGATCATTGGAAAAAGGACAAGTTCCCCCCTACCCAAGAAATCCCTTGCTTACAAAAAGGAGCAAAATCCCAAAATCAAATCAAATCCCTTTCTAAAAAAAAATAAAAACAAAATACAAAATAAACAATGATTTTCATCACTATATATGAGCAAGTATCCCAATAAAATTAAAGAAAATAAGGGGGTGAAGAGCTTGAATCCCTGGAATGGTCAATACTCAAAGCCATAGAGTGATCCCCAATACAACAATGGGCTGAATGAATCCTGCCTGAAATTGGGGTAGGTCTAAGCAATTTACAAATGAGCTAGCTTTAGGTGGCATGTATTGCCTAGTGGTCTAGTCCAACTAAGTCCAAACCTAGGATAAGGGTGGACATTTGGTGATCCTCATTACAAAAATGGGCTGAATGAATCCCTCCTAGAAATGAGGTAGTCTTATGTCTCCTCTAATATATTCATTTGCACACACAGGGATAATGAATATCTTGGTCTTTCATAGCAAAAAAATTATCTTTCAGGAGTCTAGTATAGTCATTATACAACTTTTGATAAGTCAACTAGGGTGTTTGAGTCTCATGGAAAACCTCAAAAATTCCCAAATAGCAACAAATATCATCAATAAATCAATCATCAATTTATTTTTATGAGATTTTGTTTATTAAAGGGTGTTCACAACATAGGTTAGATACCGTATGGATATCAACAATGATATTTAGACGACCACTGACTATTTTGTGCATATATTTTAACCTACAAAAGCTTATGAAGAGAAACAATATATCATCATCTCATCTCATATATGGATGTCTAATTGATTAATTCTTATGATAAGATTTATCAATTACATTCATGATTGTTATACATTCTATGGTGTCATCCATTAGATTGTTAACTCATATTGCATTCATTCCTTATGTTTTAAGTGATTAAAGCATACAAGTTCATTTACATTAGATCATCATCATGTAAATAATGCATTATATACATTGCATTCATCATATCATAAATTAAATGCATACAAGTAAATCAAATTAAACATGCATTTAACATCTAACATTGCATCCATATGCATACATCATAGTAGTCCATCTACACATCTAGATCACAATATCTAGTCATACATCCATCATCTAGCTAGTGCATGTCATCAATACATCACATCATATAGCATCAAATCAACATCACATATAAGCATTGCATCCATATGCATCTCATAAACATAAAACAACAAAAAAGTACACATATAATGAGTCATAATATAAATTCATATCATATATATATATATATATTGTGTGTGTGTGTGTGTGTGTGTGTGTCAACAAAGTACATAGATGTGTCAAAATACCCACAGGCTACAATTGTGTAGGTCCTCAGACCTTACACTCAAAAATGGTATAAACATCTAAAAATCTATACTACATAGGGCCTACACCCCCTACCTGTGAGTCTCCTCCACCATCTCCACCCTCCCTATGAGTCCACCTAGAGCTAGTACTCATGGACCTCTTTGACCTATGACATTTGTGACTAGGTCATGTTGATGACTACCCAATATCTTGTGTCCTGGTTCACTATGATATTGTAGTTGTGGACCTTTTTGGCACTATGCCTCCATGTAGTCTGACCTCACCCTCTAGGAGAGTGATGTGGGCTACATCTGATGCATGCTACCTAGTACCCTCCTAGATGAGGGCATGTAGTCTTTGGATCTCTGCACCCATATCCAACCTTGCTAGTCTTGGTGTAGCTGAAGAAACCTAAGAAGTCGAGGGATATCCCCTCATTGATCGAAGCAAGTCCCACTTTGTAGTCATAACATCCAGTTGAGACCAAAGAAGATCACACTACCTAGTGATCTTCTCTATCTATGTATCTGTAGTGGTAATCTATGCTTGGAGAGTTACCCTCTCCTCCTCATATCCATACCACTATGTTTGTCCCTCTACGAGCTGACCTTGGACTACTCTCATATATACCTATAAGGTAGCAAGGGAGGTATCCCTCTCTATGATCTGCATCCTCACTATTTATAGTTGGGATAATAAGCTAGCCACCTAGGCTCTGAGCTAGGACACCTCATCATCTAGCTCCTCCTCACCCTCCTCCTCAGCCTGGGGCTCCTCCTCTACTTCTACAACTTGATCCCATATGATCTCTATCCTCTAACGAGAGCATTGACCCATAGGATCCTCACCTACCACATCTACACCTGCATCATACCTAGATCTTCCTAGTAGGCCACCACCTTGCCATAGCCTAGTAGTCCACCAGGCATTATAATCCACTATGGTCCTTGCATCTACCAGCCCTAAATATTGGTAGACATTGTTCTCATCTCCTAGTGGAGTCACCTGAGGCTAGGCCGTCTCTCTCCACCTTAAGGTGGTAGAATATATTTGTCTCTACTGGTATGTCTTGACAAATACCAAACTACTTGGAATAACTTGTGTATCTCAAGCTTATGCCTGAGGAGCCATCTCTTGCATCGCGTCTGCCTCAAGTAGCAGTTCACCTCTTCCCATGCAAGATAGTACTGTATATCCCCTATGCATGAATTGCTCCTGAAGTCCTCAGCTTCCCTAGGCTAGCATGCTACGTAGCACTGTGACTCATAAATATCACCAATCCATAGTGAAAATCCCCTAGGATGATCAATAGTGATATGCTCCCACACCCATATCTGGAGCAATAAGCTACAACCAACTCCAAAAAAGTCTCATTGGGTGATCCGGTACATCTCATCATAGAGCTACGTGAGTAGAGCACTCCCCTAGGAGAGAATCAATGGATCTCGGGTAGTGCTAGCAAGTAGGTCCTATGTCTTGGCCAAGAGGTTCTAGGGGAACCTCACTCCTGAAGTATCGAGTAGCACAACCTGCATAATGAGCTACATTAGCACAACCTATCAGTGTGAGAAGACCCACTCTCGATACTAGTACTTGATATGCACCCCATCATGCTCAGAGTCCTCCTATGCCTCATCACTCCTGGCATCGAATATCCTCCATAAAACTACATCCTTCACCATAGTGGGCAAATATGTGATGGCCTCACCATCGATGGGGATACGAAAGATGCGGTAGACATCCTCCAAGGTCATTGTGATCTCACCTATGGGTAGGTGGAAGGTGTTGGTCTATGCATCCCAACGGTGGGCCAAGGTAGTCATGTAGGCCTGATCAACCCGGATGGAAGGAAACCATAGCACATAGCTGAAGCCTATGGTTACGAACCAATCTCGATCAAAGTTGTCTAGCTCAGGTAGAAGCTCGTAGAGGAGATCTGACTCCCTCACTCTAGCAATCAAAGTTTGAAGGGAGATAATAACAAAATCAATTAAAATCACAAAAACATAAAAAATACACTTAAAAATGCAAACAAATTCAAAAAAACCTTCAAAAAGGCAAAAACAATCACAAATGCATTCAAAATGTTCAAAAAAATAAAAATCTTAGAAAAATTCAAAAAAAGCAATTAATTCCAAAAAATAGCAAAAAAATCAAAAACATTAAATTTTTTTCTATAGTTGCTCAACCATGATTGACACCCGCAGTCGATGGCAAAGGTTAAATTTTTGACCGTGACCCCCAATTTTCCAATAGGGAGCCACAGATGCCACCCAAAACTATGGGAAAAACCTCTTTCGAGGTCATTTCCCACCCCATCATCCCCAAAAATAAACCCCCCCAAATAACTAGCCTAGTCTAATCCTAACTAGGGTGTGGTTCATTTCCAACAGTTTAGTGAGTTCATTTTGCTCATTAATTTATTTGGTTCATTTTAAGTTGTTAATTCAATAAGTGAGGTTCAGAGGCTACCTTTGTAGCACCGACTCTACCACTAGTGGACGCCTCTAGTTGGTCAGCCATAGGGATAAATTGCAAGGTTTGGCAGCATTTCGTATCAGTTATATAGTTTCTTCTCTTAGAGCTCTCTAATAAGCAGTTGGAAAATGGAAATAATTAATTTGAAAATGACATATTTTTCTTTTATATTTCCAATTTGGCCCTCAACCATGGCTAGTAACCATGGGCATAGAATTAGGGTTTTTCGATCATGGGTTAGAGCCACAGCTAAGGAATTTGCCAAAATTAGCTGTGGTTGACAACCACGACTAGCAGCTAGCAATAAATGCTCTCAAAATCCAACCGTGAGGAGCTTTAAAATGCAAAATAAAAAATATTCAATGATCCAAAACCCTCAAAAATTTCAAAAATAACAAAAATACATTCACATAATTCAAAATTCAAATGCGCCTCGTATCTAGTCATTTATTCTATACACTTGGCAGTTGTAGTGACTTGCACTCCATGTAATCCGGCAAGATGAGTAAATCACCATAAGGCCATTTGGGGTAAATTAGTCATTGTTGAATTGAAATGACTTCACTTCAATCTCAAAGAAGGCCACAGCGGTTGGACTACCCCATGAGAATGAGGCATTCATTTCATTTCTTCTATGACATCTTCAACAAATCATCGAAAATAGTGATTCAACACAAGCCTAATTGGAATTGCTATCATCTTGATTCCCTAAGAAGGCCATTGTAGCCATACTGCTCCATGGGATAGAGATGTACAATTACTATTAATGGTTGAAATCATGGTTGAATTAGGCCTTGCCAAATAATAACAAAGTGCAAAAATCTTAAATCATCCAAATTATTCATCTTGGTCAAGCGACTCATCGCTTTATTCAATGTCCTACCCTCATTGACTCATCACTTGAGGGGTAGTCATAATATCAATAATCATAATCAAATTCAACAAGAGATCACTCGATCTTGTCAAAATTGCGTTTGTCTTACGAATCATTGCCAACAACTATCATAAGCTTACCCTTTGCTGGGGCAAAAAGAAAATATGATAGTTAAGTTAGTAGCTTTCCACCTATTAGAACGATTGTAGCCTAACTACCCGATCATCATGGATACGTGAAAGCTTTACAAATTTAAGCCTTCCCTTAGTTGGAAGCAATGATTCTAAGATGCACATCCTTTTGTAGGATTGGGCATCTAATATTGATCAGATCAATGATCATCATTCAACCTACAACATGGCTTTAGGTGGTCTATTTTTTCTCAGTGTTGTGCTTTCTCACAATGCATCCCAAAAGGGGCATCTATAGACACCTAAAATATGTCATGTGTAGGGGACTACTCATATGGGCATCCTAACAGACCATATGAATGATCTTGGACCATTCCAAGACAAAGCAATGGTTTTAACCACTCAATTTAGGCAACTTTGGCCTACTCAGCCTTAGCTACAGATGGCATCCATAGCTAAGATGTCAACCATGGCGAACACCCATGGCTAACATATTTAGCTATGCCTAAGAGCCGCGGCTAGCTCTACAACTATCACGAACTCCCGAGCCAAGCCAAAATTAGTTACAATGGCCCTGGCAATAGATTTCAAGTGGTTTCAAGTGAGGAAGATTCTAGATTCTTCCTCCCAACTACTCCAACCTCTTGGTTCTTGATCTTGGCTTCCCAAGGAAGCTAAGATTAGGAATTGAGAGTGCTATAAGACCCCCCTCCAAATTGGGAAAAAGTCTAGAGAAGATTTCAATTGAATGTAGTGAAGCCCTACCGGATTGGAGAGCCATTTGCAACCCTTGAGGAGTGCCTACATGCTGCCAATTTGGAAATCATGATTGCATTCGAAGCTATGGAGGTTTCAAGAGCTTGAAGAGATCATTCATCCACAATTGAACCACTTCCACTGCAAATTCAAAGAATCTACATCGCCAATTCATTCTAGAACACAGAGGTGACCCTTGATCATCAATTCCATGGAGGAAATTTGAGATTCAAGCCCTGATTACAAGAGCAAGAGCACTTTATCCTCAGTCATGGCTATCAACTACAACTAACAGATCTAGCTACACTCCAGACCCACGGTGAGGGTTTGACATTCAATTTCCCTCATTTTAGCCATAGGATTTTTATTCTAAGCATGCAATTAGGTAGATCTAACATATATTAGCTTTCATTCATGCTTTTGTATGGTTAATTATAGAAATTAGAGGTAGCTTTGCTCTATTTCTTTCTATTTTGTCAATTTACACTAGTTTCATTAGATTTGATTCATTTCAAGTTTTAATGGCAGATTATGCATCATAATAGCTATATTTATTGCTTTCTTATCATTCTTTATAATAATTCAGAGGTTTTGTAATCATATTTACAAATTTCCATGCTTTCTTGCTATATTTGTCCTAATTCATGCAAATTCCCATCAAGAGCCTCATCATGAGAGGCCTCCTTTGCTTCTAACTATCTTATGTTATTTCTTGAATGTAGATTTATAGGATCTGGTCATATTCAAAGCATTCTTGGCAATATATTCCTCCGATCAAGTGAGAAGAAGGCTTCCTTGAGCCTTGAGCAGTTCGTGTCTATATTAAGATCCTACGTATTGCACCATCCCCTTTGAGGGGCTCAAAATATTGTATCAATTGTATCAAAGAATTCGGTATCCCTAAGAGGGACGTATTTGTAAAAGATATTTGCAATTATAATATAAAGTTGTTCTTTCTTGTTAAATTCATTGTTATTCTTCTTTTCATGCTTTAATGCTTGGTATAATTGATGTAATAGCCTAGGTGTATGCTTTTAGGGTGGTACACAAACCATCGATTTGAGGAATATTGTTACCCCACCTATGCTAAATGGAATATAGAGAATATGAGTAGACTTCTTAGAATATTAGGCCTTTGGTATTGAGTATATCAAAGGGAATATAAATAAGGTTGTATATGCCTTGAGTAGGAGAAGGCACAAAACTATCTTAACCTGAAGCCATATAGATTTGATGGATAGGATCAAGGAAATGCAACTATAGGACCCATATTGCATAGAAATTTGGGATAAAACAAAAGGTATTTATGAAGAAAGCAAGGGTTTCAACATGAAAGTTGAGCTTAAGGGGGAATGATTTTGTAAGAGACACATAAAATTATCCCTATTCTGCTCATCCAAGAGGGTCAAAGATGATAGAGAACATGAAAAAGATCTTCTCTTAGATCAATATGAAGCAACTTATACCTAATTGTGTTGTAAGATGTTTAGAATGCCATAAAGGTGAGGGTAGAACATCGACACCCAATAGGGTAAATTGTACCCACATAAGGTACTTATGAAAAAAAGGTAGGTAACCTCTATGGATTTTATTAAAGGTATACCTAAGACTAGGTACCAACTTGATGTGGTCTTGGTAGTGGTTGATAAGTTGACCAAGGTTGCACATTTTAGGGGACATCAAGGATGATGAACCAGTGATGGCAAAAAATTTTGCTAAAGAAATATTTAGGCTACATGGGTTTCTTTAGGATGTCGTATTAGACAGGGACTTTTAGGTTCACGTCTGAATTTTGAAAAAATCAATAATGTGTAGGAGGCACTAAGTTAAATTTTATGTTTTGCTTATTATTTTGAATAGATGGTTAAACCGTTTCAATTTTATTGTTGAGTGGCATGTATGCTTATGTGTTATTAGCTTAGAACTATTGGAATATAAATTTACATCAAGGTAAACTTGAACTATGATTATGAATCTTTGACTTCTGGGAGGTGCATACTCTCTAATTACAGCTCAAACCCTGACATTGGATGGATTAGAGATTAACTTCAATACAACTTCCAGAGTAGGTTGGTATACCTTGTCAACTAATTCAGGTGTTGACTTAATTAAACTAAAAAAAGTGTGTAATTTTAGGTATAGAAATGAGATACGGGTTAGAAAATGGTTGAGAAAATAATGAACGGATAGAGCTAATAATATTGACAAATATCAATAATTTGCCGATCAATCACATTTCTAGTATGCCACACTTGAGACTAACAACAATTAAAACTTTATCTTCACCATAAAAATAATGAAATGCTCTGAAAACTATTTCAAACATCTAAAATGCTATTAATACAAATAGCAGAATAAGATCAACACTTAGACTAATATAAATAGAAGTCTTCTACAACATTTGTTTAGGCATAAACCATTCCAATTTGCTCCAAAATAGCAATCCAATATCATCAGAATTGACTAATCATAATAGTAGTAGCATAAATGCATTCACAAAATAAACTCACAATTGATGAAGACAAAAGATAGAGGTAAACATCTAATTAATGCTCATTCTATTGATATCATGACAATTATAGTAATATATCAGGAAAATACTCTAGAGCCAACCCTTAAACATGAGGGTTCAAGCTCTTTATATAGATTTTACAATGATAGTAAAAAAATTAGAAACATTACAAGGAATTTCTTTCCAGATCAGCAAAATATTGAGGTGGTAGCCTCTCATTGATTTTAAAGAAAAATGATGGAGTTGCACTCCATTTATGTTGTATCACAAACAGACAAGAAATAACATAGAGCTTTTATCAGCTTACTACTAGGGTACCTTCCTTTTCATGACTTTTTTGCTTCAAAATCCACTAGCATTGCTTGACTATGTTGATCATGATTTTTCCTCCCTTAGTAGATTTTCACTATGGATTCTCTGCACATAATTTAACACCATCTTGGAGACATGTTCATCATTCTGCCTTTTGCTCCACTCTTTTGAACTTATCGGGCATTGGTTTGTTACTTTGACTGTGGAATTTGTACCTTAGTGGAACCTTGTACTACCCTTCAGGTTCCTTCTTCTCTTAGCCAAAATTTCATAATTTTTCTAAGTATGTGGTCCTTTTGGGTCTACATTTTGGTGCCTCTTAGGGAATTTTATTCGTAAAGGTAAAGAACTCAGATCCTTATCCACCTAAAATATCTAGTAGGATTCCAGGTAAGCAATGATGCAGTTTACAAAGGAGAGGAGGGATAATCAAAGAGGGAGGGGAAGAACGGTAGAACTAGAATTTAAGAAGGCTATAAGAGAAAAAAATGGGCTGAAAAAAATGGTGTAGGATTAAAATAGAGATTTAGTTGAGTGAGGTAAAACACACCTCATAATACACATGAAATGGTGGTGATTGGATAAACACATGAATAAAATAAAATACATTCACCACACTAACACAAAAAGGAATGACTTAAAATAAGGAGGATATGATATATTTAAAGGGGATTAAAGGAAGCAAAACTAATGTGCTAAGGAAACAGAGAAGGAAAATGAGCGGAGGGAATTGGAGTTACATTGTAGAGGGAGAAAACTGCCCTACCACATACAATTCGTAAAAGGCTGGATCTACAAGAGAGAAGGTCTTATGGGGTGAACCACAGAGGCTGTGTTGCTATCTACACTCGATGTTAGGGGGTAAGGGTTCACCAGGAATGGTTTTAGGACTCACTCCAAGTCCTTTGGTTTTCAATAATATTTGATATATGAGATTCAAGACAAACACCTAGATTTAGCATTTCTAGATATATGCTATAAAATATAAATGACAATGCAAAAATACAGAATGTATAAATACAAGAGCTAACCCTAGAATGATTATTTCTTTTAATGCTTTTAAACCTAGGTCTTTAAACGAAAAATATTTAAGCAAGGGCTCAAGAAAGAATGCACAAACAAAATTTACCCTAGATGCACACTATATGCTATTATCTTTTAATAACTAGAACTTAATTAAATATATTTCTATAAAATCATATCTAGGGTTTGAAACAAAATTATAAGCACTCAGAAAAAAACCTATATTTTAATGGAAACACTTATCTTAATCGGTGGTTTATCCAAGCTTTCATCCTCTTGTCCAATAATATCAACAATTCTTGTTACTGCAAGATAACTTAAGAAACACTTGAAAATGGAATTAGTGTTAGGGCGCCTGATTAGACCACTATCAATAATTCTTGGAGGCACAAAAATCAAGTCCCCTAGGTCCTTTTAGATGACCTTTAAGAATAGAAGTAAAAATTGATCTTTGGATATTAATCATAAAAAAATAGTGCAACATAATACAAACAGAATACAAAGTATGCAAATATGATCAAAATGCAGTCTAAAATGTTATCATGTAGTTAGAAATATTATATTACCAACATATTAACTCTAGGTGAAGTCATGCTCCTCAAAGAGCTAGCATGGCGACGTAAAGGGCAAGGTCATATCCCGTTAATACCAAGCATGACTTCACCTGAGACATGAAGAAAATAAAAGCAGAATATAAAATACAATGCAAATGTCTTAAACCAAGTAAAATTACCTATTGAATGGCATAGAAGTAGGCAAAAGGGTCGAGACCTTTGAGTAGTTAATATCTCCTTCAGGCTAGGATACAAATCCACCAGAGTGAACAATAAATCAAATCAATGCAATAGAAGACAAAATTTGCACTTAAGTGTTAGCTTGCTTGTAGAAGAATAGGAAGCAGATAGAAAATAATTGTGAGCATGTTAGAATAATCGCATATAGAAATCATGTAAATCCACACCTCTAAAATGAGGGATTAAACCCTCCTTTTATAGTGAGCTTGAATATGAAAAGAGTGGGAAAAACCCTAAGAAGGTCGACACCAAAATATGCTAGCTAGAAAAATTAGGGTTTCTATGGGAGAAACCCTAAAAAAAGGTGAAGTCACACCCTGTATCGGTCGACTGTGACTTCACCTATGCAAAGTCGTACCCCATATTAACTAGGTGCGATTTCACATAGAGGAGGGAAAAATAAGAAACAAAGGAAAAAGGGCCTATCCCATGTCGTGGGCAAGTGTTGGAGGCATCTTAGGGGGTTCGAGGAAGACTGCCCACTAAAGTGGATCAATTATTTGTGTCTACATTTTACTCTCTCTTTGAAACATTTATGGCCTAATAAATATGTTAAATAATAGATGTAAACACATACCCAAACAAGAAACAAAAAGTGAAAATGGGGTAGCTGGTTTAGAATAAAGGGATGGTGTAAAAATGGTGTCATTCTGGACACTCTCTTGTTAAATATATAGGCTGGGGTACCCCCTCAAGTTTTGTGAGGGAGAAAATCCTCCTACAAAACTTGAAAAGGTAGACACAAAAGAAGAGAGAGAAAAAAGAAAAAATGAAGAAAAATAGGGTAAAAAGAAATAGGGTTAAAAGTGAAAAAGGGTAAAATCTTAATCCATTTTCATCATGCAAAGGAGGAAAATAGAGCTTTGGGAAAAAATAGTGATGGTGCTACTGGTGCACCGTTCAATGATTGTGAGAGGTGAGGCCAATGCAGAGGTGGACTGAGCATAGGTAGACCTAAAAAAATATCACATTTATGCATATTTTTCCAGATTTTAGGGGTTTTTTAAAAAATTCATTATTGTGAGGGGCAGTGATTTTCATGCTATATCAAGGCATGACCTTGTGACTTGGCCATGATTTTCCCTAGTTGACATATGGTGAAATCACACTTGAAGAAAATTGGGTGTGATTTCATGAAATTGTGTCTCCTAAATGAGAGGCATAATTTCGCTTCGGTGAAATCACGCATACAAAAAATGGGGTGTGATTTCACTGAAGAGAAGGAAGAGAAAGAAAGAGGAAAAAATAAAAGGAAAAAATAAAACAAATAAGAAGAAGAGGGAAAGGAAATAAATCTAATAGAAAACTTAATTTTAATTGGCTATCATTTTTACTATGATTTTATTAAATTTAAGAGACTGATAAATTTTATTTCTTTTTGTGGATGCAACTCAGTGTAATCAAGATCTAGAAGTGGTGAGTGGGCTCACTAGAGGCAAATATAGATGTACTGGGGCCAGTGGATATGATTTTATTAGAGGTTATGGGGCTAGGCCACCTAGCGAGGATGCCTCACATTGAGACATATACGGATTTGTTATAGCTCTAGCATAGTTATGGTACCTGAAGTCGTCCACATTTTGGTTACCAACAGGGGAGCTGACTGTCAAACTAGAGGATGTGTGGTGGATATTATGCATTACCATTAGGGGAGAATTAGTTTATAGGAAATGAGGATGACCAACCACTCTTCAATGATTTTTAGGAGGCTGGACCCACTAGGTGTGAGAGAGCACCATTGCAGTCGATGATCTGGTGGGCAAAAAAAGGGATAGACCCACTAATTACTGTGCTCTACAGGGTGGTGGTGAGGCTACTAATGTACCATAATAGTATGTTAAATATACCATGGTACATGGTAGAGGTATTTGTAGACATGTGAGACTGGGGGGTGAGGTTCGCATGGGGTCCATATGTATTGGCCCTTTTGTACAAGATGTATAATATCGTGTAGAAGCGACGTACATGGTTAGTCTATATGAATTTGCTCTAGGTGTTGTTTTGGGAGCACATAACAGTCTGAAGGCCACATGCACTACCAGGTCCACTACCCAGCCCATAGCAGCCAGTACCATACACATGGTTGAGGTCCCTTGAGATATTTGTGAGGGCCTATTTCAGGAATTTTCCAATAGCTAGGTGGACGATCGATGAGCTTCCGAAGATGAAGATCATCTGGTGATCATGGCATATTCACCATGGATGGGTTGAGGATAGGTAGAATATATCCAGGATCATAAGGATGATATGGCTAATGATAGAGAAGGGAGATCCAGAGATCTTTTGATTTGACAGAGTCCTGAGGTAGTTCAAGATTTTGTAGGGAGTACCAGACCTAGGGGAATACTAGTACTGAAGGGTATACCAGGAATCAGTAGGAGTCAGAGGTGATTTAGACCTCACTAGGTGGGTTGAGGAGGACTTGGATGACCCACCTTATCCTGAACTAAGGGTAGACAAAATAGGAGTGGTTGTCGAGTACAAGCGGTGGTATAAAGGAGTTGTGCTCCAGAGGGTCTCCCTGCTTGTCCCAATATAGATGAACCAGGTCATGAGCCTGGACATGTAGTGGTATTTTTGATAGGTTTCTTATTGAGCCATAAAGATGGTACAATAGGGTCCTATAGATCTAAGCTAGAGGTAGACACATGCTTAGATTATGTTGGTGGTGGAGACCACCAACTCTGTAGGATTCAAGGAGGTAGGGACAATGAGAGTTGCCCCCATAGAGGCTAGGAGGCTACATGGAATATATCCTAGAGAGGCCTTGAAATTTGTAGTAGTGGTTAGCTAGTACTAGAAGTGAGGAGAGATAGAGGAGCTATGGGCATAGGTAGTGACTCTATAGGGGTAGATGACCCAGATCTAAGAGGATAGTGCCAAGAGTCTAGAGGGACTACGAACCTCATTGATTATCGTAGAGATAGAGAGGGAGACGACTCAGGCAAAGGATGATCGACTCCAAGTGGAGGCAACCCATCTATATGGGGAACATCAAAGGGCTAGGGTTGAGGGGATGGTTATCATCAGGAGCAACCGAGTGAGTGATGAAGCTCAAATATTACAGGTAAAGCTATGGAGTATAGGAGAGAGGTTGGAGGTAGCTATTTAGTGGGCTACATTTTTTGAGATAGTGTACTATGTAGCAGTCTTGATGGAGTGGAGGGTGCCACTCCCTTATTCTCTCCAATCAGCTCAGGTCACGATATCAGTATTGAACAATATCAACTACACAGTCCATGGGCATGCAATAGCCTAAGTTGCCTCCTCCTCAGGGTGGGTCAGAGGAAGCAGGCTCCTAGAGCTAGGTCTAGGGAAAGCTAGGGCTAGATATCAGGGTGGCACACCAATTTTTGATTATGGTGTGCATCCCTAGGTTGAGTGTACCGAGTCTATATTATGGTACACCAACCAAACACTAAGCTATATCTCTTTTTATCTTGAGTAATACAAATTTGCTCCTTTAATTTATTTTATGTATTATATTTATTTTATGTATTATACATGTATGATGATTTGATTTAAATTTTTCATTACTTTATATTATATTTTTTATGTATGCAAAAAATATCCTAATTCAAAACTACATGATATGCATGGATGAAAATGAAATAAGAAGAAATATGAAGAAGAAAGAAGAAGGAGAATGAAGCAAAAGAAGAATAATAAAGAAGAATAAGAAGAAGATCAAAAGGTCAACCATATGAAATAGATAAGGATGATTGATTCATAATATAAAAATAGAATAGGTTGCAAGGAGCCAATGTAGTTAAATACTATGGAATATACCATAAAATAAGGGCTAAAATAATTATGGGCCTAACACTTGCTTACAATACAAAATGCTTAGAGTCTGACCTGCTATGGGTGGTTGATCCCTTATTGATTATTGTGAGGTGATTACTCACTAGGATGTATGTCGAGGTCTACTGATACAAACCAAGGACCTTATCCTATAATGGGATGTTGTTCTTGTTGAGTCAAAAGAGAGTATGACCCGATAGAAGATCATAGACGATGTAATATCCACTAGGATGTACAAGTATCCCATATGGGTATAATATGATTTTTTTTGCAAGTGCTATCCCATATAGGAGTTTTGAGAATATAGAGGACATTGTGAGTGTGTGCTAATGTGAAAAAGAGATCGAAGAGAATAATAAAATAAAGTCGTGTCTTTATAAGAAAAAGAAGAAATAAGAGGAAAGAAACAACACCAAAGATAATACGGAAGAAGAATTACTAGGTGGGGATCTAGCTAGGCATCAAAGTCCTATTGATAGTACAATGCATGTGAGCTATGACCTAACTAGGCATCATCAAATGCCATTATCACCATATCCTTGGAAATATACATGATCAGGAAGTTATGAATAATTGACCATACAATTTTATGACACTCAATTATGCAAGTTATTTTAAATGTTAATAAATCATGCAAGTATGACAAACAACAATGAAATATGAGAAGGCAGGTGGATGCAAATGTAGCTAATATGATGATTTTTATCTTCTTCTTTTTTTATTCTGAGTGAGCAAAATTATACTCAATGTGAAATATAAATGCACCATTTATCTTATTATAATGATTAAGCATTCCATGATCTATCGAATTGAGGAGATCCCCAAAAAGGATGTCCTTTCAGTAATGAAAACTATAGAGGAATTCCTCTAAGGCTTCTCTTTTGATAGTCATGGCATGGTAGTCATTAAATTTTTGAACAACACCATTCTTTTTAACATAAGAAACACCATATAAAAAATCATGATTTTCTTTTACAATAGCAAGTCTATTGTTAGAATGAATAGAACCAACCATATTACAAAACAATATTTTTGAAGAAAAAGGAAAAGCATCATTTTTAATTTTATTTTTATTCTTTGCTAAATTTTGATAATCCATATATTATGCATAAGTTATAAGATGGTCATCATCCTCAAATGGTAAAGGTTGGTTTTTATTAGGTATAAAACCTATGCCACATATCCCAGGCCATATATTGACATCTAAGGGTTATTGAATGCCCTTATATTGTGGTCCTAAACCTTTACTTGCATATCCCATACTAGATAGGATATGCTTAGGAAGAGGGTAATCATTAGTGAGGTAACATTGAACAAAATAGTGCTCACTAGGAGAGGGGTTGCTACCATGAATCCTTTCTTCAAATGTAGTTTCTCTGAAGATAAAGGTATACGTTCCAAAGTGTACAACATCACCTTTCTTATGGGGCAAGCCCATGGTTCTTGGTGAAGGTGGTATCTTGGCTAGATACATAAGAGGTTCTTGAAGAAACTGATTATCATGATCCACAGATGACCAATTGGAGGTATGTTCCTCACTCACTTTTATACTTTGAAAATTTTCTAAGATTTGTGATGAGGAACATGGTAGAATTACTGAAGAAATAAAAGGCCATGAATTGAATTTAAATTGAGCTATCTCTATATTTGAAAAAATTCAAATGGTCGAGGATCGCCTAGAATGGTGACAAATTGATCACCATATTCAAATTTGAGATATTGATGAAGACTAGAAGGGACGACCTTCATTGTATGGATCCAAGGACACCCAAGAAGGAGATTAAAATATGCAGGAAAATGTACCACATAGAATAAAGTATCCAATATTTTAGGTACAACTCTAAGGGGAAGATAAATGACACCACAGGCCTCTTGGGACTCATTGTTGAAAGATTTTATGATGATATTAATTTTTGTTAAATCTTCCTCTCTTAATCCAAAATTTTGAAAGAATTGATATGACATAAATTGAGGGAGGATCCATTATCAATAAAGAATTGTTTGATAAGGGTATTCCCAGAAAGTGTAGTGATGTAAAGTGAATAATATCCATGTAAGTTTGAAGAAGGTTTATCATCATCTGAGAATGAAACATGATGTATCCCAAAAGAACCTACGACATCAAATATGGCATCAGGAAAAATATATGGAGGAACCGATTGCTACTTTAATATTCCATCAAAGCATTTTTATGATCAGGAGGAGTCTACAAAAGTTCTAAAACTAATATCTTGACCTGAGTATCAGCTAATTGTTTCTAAAAATCAAATGAAATCTTGGGTTGTGGTTTCAACACTAATGGTGGAATCCTTGTAGCTGAATATTTTTTTTTATTTTTCTTTAAAAATGAGCTGGGATGTGACATTGAACTTTGTCCTTGATGATTCTATTGATTTTGAGATTTTTTCCTTGTGGTTATTCCAACCATTCTAACCACATTATTGTGGCATGGGGGCTCATTGTGATGAACCATCTGGTTTTCCATTTGTTGGTCATGTTTTGGTAGTGGATCTTTGAATATTTCCATGTCTTAATTAGTAGTTGGAGCTTGTTGAGTGGGAATATGATTGTTCATAATTTGAGCATTCCTCAAATAAATACACCCTACATGAATCAAATTCTAAACCACATGCTTCAATTTCTTACAAGAATTCATCCAATGTCCTTCTAATCTATGATATGCACAATATTGACCTGCTTTATACCAGTGAGTTGTAGTATCTGGTTGTCTTACGGGAGGTAACTCAACTGCCTTGCCTTATAAAAGTTGCTTCAAAATTGCTACCATAGATATGTTAAGCCTTGTAAAATTTCTTTGAGGATGTTTTTTAAGTATTATCTTTTGTTGTAGGCTATTAGTGACATTGTTAACAAGCCTACTATCACTATCACCTCCTTTGTGTTAATTCTTATGCTGAAATTTAGTGGCCTTATCTTCTTTAATATTAAGTTGGCCTCTTTTAATAAGGGCCTATTCCACTTTTCTATCTAACTCAATTTCTTGATCAAGAGATGTGACAATAGTAGTATCTAGTGCATAAGATAACTATTCTTGTAGATTACCAATAAATATGTCAAGCATATATTTTTGAGGTATAGGATGTCTTAACCGAAACACTAAACTTCTCCAACGAGCTAATTTTTTTGAAAACTATTTCTTGTTTATTTTACTTTAAATTATAAATATCTTTCATTAACACTTATTTTTCAATATATGCACTAAAATGATGAAAAAATAATTCTACACTCTTCAAAATTGTTCAAAGAATAATTAGGTAACTGATAGTACCATTATAATGGGTTATCAAAATGCATTGATTGGGATGTAGGGTTATCCTGATTAAGCAAAGGATACCTAATTTGAGGAGAATGAGGAGCATCCTCTTTTTCAATATGAGCTTCTCGTTCTATACATTCTAAAACTTATCCTTATTAGCTCTCATGAAACCTCGAATATGATCAAATGATGAAAAGATAAACCCACCATTGGGTCCTTCATAAGGATTAAAATTTGTATCAGTTTCCATATCCATATCATTATAATATTTTAGATCTACATTAGGGTCTTCCCTATCAATTTTATCATCTCCTGAAGGAACATAATCATCCAGTTGTCTCCACTGACTTTTAAGGAAAGGAGCCATTAGAAGGAGTGAATATGGATGGAGGGAAACACTAAAGTAAGGGTTTTAATAATGTTATTAATTTTTTTCAATCACACAAGAAAAATTAATGATCTTGATTAATATTTTAAAAGTAAAAGGAGGTGTTTCAAGTCGGGTTCACCAAAGATGTAGAGGGGGAAAAATGCCCTACTACATACAATTCCCAAAAGGCTAGATTCACAAGAGAGAAGGCCTTATGGGGTGAACCATAGGGGCTATGTTATTCTCTACACTCGGTACTAGGGGGAAGGGTTCACCAAGAATGGTTTCAAGACTTGCTCCAAGTCCTTTAGTTTTCAAGAATGTTTAATATATGAGATTCAATACAAACACCTAGATTTGGCCTTTCTAGATCTATGCTATAAAAGATAAAGGATAATGCAAAAATGCAAAATGTAAAAATACAATATATAACCCTATAATGATTATTTATTTGAATGATTTTTAACCTAGGGATTTAAATGAATAATATTTAAGCAAGGGCTCAAGAAAGAATGCACAAACAAAATTAACCCTAGATGCAAACTATATGTTGTTATATTTTAATGCCTAGAACTTAAACAAATATATTTCTATATAATTAGATCTAGGGTTTAAAACAAAATTATAAGAACTCAAAAAACAACCTATAGTTTAATGGAAACACTTATCTTAACTGGTGGTTGATCCAAGCTTTCATCCTCTTGTCCAATAATATCAGTAATTCTTGTTCCTATAAGATAACTTAAGAAACACTTGAAAATAGAATTAGCATTAGGGGGCCTGCTTAGGCTGTTGTACAATAATGCTTTGAGACACAACATTCAATCTCCATAGGTCTTTTTAGATGACCTTTAAGAACAGAAGCAAAAATTAACCTTTGGATATTAATCATAAAACATTAGTGCAGTAGAATACAAACATAATACAAAGTATGCATATATGATCAAAATGTAGTCTAAAATGTTATCATATAGTTAGAAATATCAAATTACCCCTAGATTGACTCTAGGATAAGTCACACTCCTTAGAGAGTTTATGCGATAATGTAGAGGACAAAGTCGTGCCTCGTTAATACTAGACATGACTTTGCCTAAGACACAAAGAAAATAAAAGTAAAATACAAAATGTAATGCAAACATCATAAACCAAGTAAAAACACCTGGTGAATGGTGTAGAAGTAGGTAGAAGGGTCGAGACCTCTGAGTAGTTAATATCTCCTTTGATGTATGACCTGAATCCACTAGAGCAGACAACAAATCAAATCAATGCAACAGAAGACAAAATTTGCACTTAAGTGTTAGCTTGCTTGTAGAAGAATAGGAAGCAGATAGAAAATAATTATGAGCATGTTAGAATAATCACATATAAAAATCATGTAAATTCGTCCCTCTAAAATGAGGGATTAAACCCTCCTTATATAGTGAGATCGAAGATGAAAAGAGTAGGAAAACCTAGGAAAGCCGATGCCAAAACATGCCAACTAGAAGAATTAGGGTTTCTATGGGAGAAACCCTAAAAAAAGATAAATTTGTACCCATATCGGCCTACTGTGACTTCACCTACATGAAGTCGTACCCCATATTAATCAGGCACAATTTCACATGGAGGAGGAAAAAAAGTAGAAACAAAAGAAAATGGGCCTATCCCATGCCTTGGGCAGTGTTGGAGGCCTCTTAGGGGGTTCAAGGAAGATTGCCCACTAAAATGGGTCAATTTTTCATGTCTACATATAGAAAATAGGGAGCCGCACCATGCAAATATATATGTATGCATAATACATCGTGGTGCGATATATATATGCATAATCCATCGAGGCACAAGATTGTTTCTAAGGTAGATAAATTACCAAAAATGTCAATCCTTCTTTTTATTTTTCTTTGCTTACAATGTTCAACAACGATAAAAATACCTCCTCCATCTGTGCAAGATCTCCTCTGCCATATTTGGCCTGTTGATTGTAATCCATTTTATACTTCAAACTATTTTCAAATAAATATTCTTCCTTTTATGTACCTGAGAAGGCATGACATCAACTGATGATGTGGAGATCCTAACTTTAGATCTAGAAAGTACTTAACTCACTTCGTTTGGCATTCCTACTCTCACCTTATACTTTACCCTACTCAAGTTGGGTTGTTTCACATAGGGTATTGTTCATGATATTCTCATTAGGCCTTTGGTTTGACTGTCTATTATCCATTGGGTAATAGATTTAGAAGACCTTATCATGAACCATACCACCAAAATACCAAAACTTCGACATTGGTATCTGAATTGACATCAAGGTAAACTTGAGCTATGACTATGAATATTTGACTTCTGGGAGACGCATACCTGCTAACCACAACTTAAACCCTAAAATTGGATGTATTAGAGATCAACTTCAATCCAAACTCTAGAGTATGTTGGTATACCTTGTCAACTAATTCAGGTGTTGACTTGATTAAGCTCAAAAAAGTGTGTAAGTTTAGGGATAGAAATGAGATAAGGGTTAGAAAATGGTTGAGAAAATAATGGATGGATATAGATAATAATATTGACAAATATCAAGAATATTTTGATCAATCACATTTCCAGCATGCCACACTTGAGACTAACAACAATCAAAACTTATTATCTTCACCATGAAAATAATGAAATGCTCAAAAACCTATTTCAAACATCTAAAATGCTAATAATACAAATAGTAGAATTAGATGAACACTTAGACTAACAGAAATAGAAGTCTTCTACATCATTTTTTTAGACATGATTCATTCCAAGTTGCTCCAAATTATCAATCCAATATCATAAAAATTGACTAATCATAACAGTAGTAGCATAAATGCATTTACAAAATAAACTCATAATTGATAAAGACAAACACTAGAGGCAAACATCCAAGTAATGCTCCTTCTATTGATCTCACAATAATTACAGTAGTATATTAGGTAAACACTCCAAATATGACCCTTATACATGAGGGTTATTCATATAGATTTTACAATGATAGTAAGAAAATGGAAATATTACAAGGAATTTCTTGCCAAATCAACAAAATGTTGAGGTGGTAGCCTCTGATTTATTTATCAAGAAAAATATGGAGTTGTACTCCATTGATGTTGTAATTCTGAGATCTACAATTTGTTCGACCTTCAATTGAACTCAATAGTTGGGATGATTATCTTGTTGTAAATTTCCTTTACTATTGAACCTTGTGGATGGCATTCAATAAAATTCACAAGGAAATATTTCTTGCTTAATATAAGAAAGAAAGGTAGACTATACCTGTATTGTTGCATCGAACAAAGAGTCTTAAAGACTAAAAATAATTATAAATTAAAAAAGTAATGAAGAATGCCCTACGAAATCCCAACAATGAGTCATCCAAAACCCTAACCCAAAAAAGCAATGGAGAATACCCTACGAAACCTTAGCAATGAGTCATCTAAAACCCTAACCTAAAACATAGTAGAGAATGCCTTATGAAACCCCAATAATGAGTCATCCAAAACCCTAACCCAAAAAAAAATAGTGAAGAATGCCCTAATGTCTAAATATGTATATATGTATATTTACCTAATATATCCAACATAGGAATATCTTTACATAAATTAGGTATTCACAAATAGAGAATCATCTAGAATACATTCAATTAGATGAATTGACATTGGGTACAAATAATTTAGTTATGATTCTACAATTAGACAATATTATTTCATAATAATCCATCTACAAATAGTCAGGCTTATTTCATAATAATCTATCATTAAATAATTCCATAAAAAGTCAAGCCATTTCTTAATATTCCAATTTAGAACAATCATTCTAAGTGAGTAAATATTATATTATAGTTTGCTACTAAAGATATTAGTTATTTTCAACCATTCCATAAACTAACAAACAAATCATAATCATAAATATAGAAGAGGAAACTAGAACTCAACAGAGCACACTTGTGAGTATCGCTTGAGACTACACTGTTAACACACCTCAATCAACCACATGATAGTTGCTACCCCAAATGGAAGGTAAAATAATTTTCTCTTTAATTTATAGAAGTAAAAGGGATTTTCCCCCACCATACTCATAGCATGCTACTCGCCACCTTACACATAGTCTAATTAAATATAGCTCTTTTGAACAATCAAGAAAGGATGGAAGACCTTGCTATGAAACTATAGCAATGAGTTTATCCATGAAATGGGTGACCGAGAATGTACAAATGCTCTTCTATTTCCTCAAAAATTGTTGTGTTCTACACCCTCTCGAAGGCCTCATTCCTCTCGTTTATTTTTAGGGAGAACATAGAGAAGCTAGAGGTAAATTAAAGACCCATGATGAAAAGGGAAAATAAATAATTTATCAAAGATTTTGTGCTTTGGTGGTCGATTGGGCACGATGAAAAGAAAAAAGATATTTTTGTGGAGTCATTTTGGCACGACAAAAAGTGAAAAGAAATTTTGGTGGAGTCAGTTTAGCATGATGAAAAGCATAAAGAAAAGGGTTTTGTAGTTTGGCAGGGTTAGTTAATATGGTGATATCGGGAGGGTGGCAAATTTTTTTGAAAGGGTTCACCCTAAGAGGAAAGTTTAAAACTACCCTCTTATCGCTAAGAGGGAGGTTTAAATCCACCCACTTAAGTCATCCTAAGATGGCAATTTTAAACCTCCCTCTCAGGGATAAGCTAAGATGGTGATTTTAAACCTCCATATTAGGGCTAATAGGGAAATTATAAACCACCATATTAGGTAACCCTAAGAGGGTAGTTTCAAACTTCCTGCTTATCCCTAATAGGGTGGTTTAAAACTGCCCTCTTAGGGTGATTGTAAGAGGGCAGTTTTAAACCACCGTATTAGGGTCTATTAGGGTGGTTTTTTATTGCTGATAAAATCACCTTATTTTAGTTGCCATTAAAGATCTTTTTTTGTGTAGTGATTGTTTATCAATATCAAATATATTTCAAATATTTTTTATCTATTTTTAATTGTTATGTTATATTTCCTTTTTCACACACATCCATAATTCATTCTTTTTATAGTCAAGGAGGCATCTCTTTTTATTTAATATTTTGTGTGTTGGAAATCCATTATATTGAATATGGAAGGTCACCCACGTGGAAATATTTTGGATCATATTCAATGAGTTAGAATGTCACCCACATAAAAATCTATAGGTTCACCTTCCATGAGATAGAAAGTCACCCATGTGGAAATGTGGCGACTCATCTTCCATGAGTTACAAATTCTAGAATAAATGAAAATTACATACATATGACTTGTATTTTTGTATTTTGTCTTCTAATGATGCGCCAACATGGCTAAATTCATTTTGGCTATAAAAATTTAAAAAAATAAAACATTACTATTTTTAGTAAATATTTTGTTTTGCATTTTTAAGGAATTTAGAGTAATTTTGTCTCATGCAATTATTAGTAGCTTGGTTGTGACAAAGTTTCTCACAAAATTATTGTTCTCCATATAATATTTATAATGCTTCATGATTGGATCAAATAGAGTGTCAAGGAAAACATTATACCCCTAACAATGTGGTTATGGTTTTAAAAATATGTTTTGGAGTGTTTTTGGGGATAAATTCCATGCCCCAAAAAGATCACATGCCTAGATCATCAAAGAGAACCTTTAGAAAGAAATATACAAGAGAACATAAAGTGTAACCTAACACATTTGTGTTAAGTGGAATCTAGAATAAGAAGACACTCGATAAAGGTATTAAATCTTTGTCATGTCAGATGAAGACTTATCCAAATTATCATATAGCTTATGCCTTTGAATAGTTTGAAGCACCTATCAAGCATGTTGAAAATTTTTCTTCCATGTTTTACTATATATGATAATATCATATAAGTAGACTACCATAAATAAGATATTTTAGGGACACAAGATGTCATCCATCAACCTCATGAATGTGGTAAGTGCAATGGTGAATCAAAAAATTATAACCAACCACACAAATTAATACTTTTTAGATTTGAATGCAATATTCTATGCATAAGTGGTATCTATAATTATTTAATGATATCTATATTTGAGATCAAATTTGATGACAAAAGTTACATCATGAAGCTAGTTAATTAGGTTATCTATCTAAGGGAGTGGATAGTGGTTCTTCATAGTGATTTTGTTCATAGCTTTATAGTCAATATAGAATATGTTGGAATATATTACATTATTTGGTACATGCCAATGTACCAACATTGGTACATCTATAGATTAGGAAAGTATGTCTTAGATTAGAATGAAAGCATATACTTTATGCAATTTAATAAATGCACAAGTGCATAATGATAATTTGGCAATATAAATGTGCATAGTTATCTCTATATACATGTGTCAATAGAGTAGGAAGATGAAGAGTCATAGGAAGAGTGAGGGCCAAGAATCCTCCATATGAAGATTCACATTCCATTCTATATATATGGATGTATTGATGTAAAAGAATATAGAAAAGAAGAGAGAGTCATATTTGGAAGCAATGGAAGGTGATGTAGTATGATGTATTTTGAGGTTTTCATTCAATAAGATTTCTTAGTACTTTTTGAGCATTTTTCATTAGCATTATTTGAGTTATTATATAGTAGATTCTAATTTTATATGCTTGATTGCTTAGCATTATCATATATTTCATATTGCAATTGTATTATTGATCTTGAGGTAATATTATTTTGAGTATTCACTCATCAAAAGCTAACAGTGGTATCAGAGCCACAAGGGACCATCCTAGTTTCCACCATTCATCCTTCACAATGTCTTTGCAAATAGGACCCACAAATGTGTGCCACTCCATGCAAACATCACTGTCTTAGGATTGTTTGATAGAAGTCCTAATACAAATCAGAAGGAAAGAAAATTTCTATTGGTTAAGAAGAGACCAATTATAATAAAGGAATTACCTCTGGAAAGAGAAACCAAAGAAGATAAAGGAATTACATTTGAAAATATAAATCAAATAAGATAAAGGAATTACCTTTGGCAAGAGAAAATAGATAAGATAAAGGAATTACCTGTAGAAAAGGAAACTAGAGATGGTAGCATTTATCACTGTGTTAAAGGAAAACCGATGATATTTAAGGAAAAACCTATTCCAAGAGTAAAATTGAAATAAAAGGAGATTGAAAGGTATTGAAGACAAAACTTATCATTAAAGAGATAAAGAGACCCTTAGAAGAGGTCCTATTTATAAGCTTGATAAGAGAGTAAAGATTCCAAATTATTATTTGGCTAGAATATTTTCATAGGGTTAAAGGAAAACCCATGAAGACCAGGATTTTGTATAGATTTGATTCCACTATTTTTCAAGATAGCTAGTGAATATTATTATTTCTAGAACTTTGAATACATCTAATTATTACTGTCTAATTTCTGTTGCAGAAGATTAATTCTTAGAAGTTGAGAATCTTCCTACAACAAATAGAGAATAATTTCATCTTCGAATGCTTGAAAGTCTATGTGCTTTCTTAGTACAGGAATTAACTCTTTGTTGTATAAAAGTAGACCCTAAAGGAGGTCCAAGAAGGAAACCTCATTGAATATTGAGAAGAAACTAGAAGAAAGGTCTCATTGTAAGATTGAAGATTGAAGATTGAAGATTAAATATTGAAGATAGAGACCCGAGAAGAGGTCATATTGAATTATTTACAAGGTTTGGAAGATTGAAGATTGAATATTGAAGATAGAGATCCAATAAGAGGTCACATTGAAGAACTTCTAATTTTTAGAATATGGAAGACTAGATATTAAAGATAGAGACCTAAGGAGATGTCATATTGAAGAAATTCTTAGATTGGAATATTGAATATAAAGGACTACATAAGGTCCTATTGCATATAGAAGCAACAGAGTCAAGAGATCAAAGAAATATATCTCATTGAAGAATTTTCCATAGTTGGAAAATTGAAGGGTAATGTTTCGTTAAAGCATTAACTAAGAGAGTTTAAGGCTGCAGTATTAGAAGAACCAAAATTAGAGGTCTCAAGATGATTTCACTAAAAAAAAAAAAGAGAAAGCCCTATTGCAGAAGCTGAAGCAGTGACTATTAGAGAATATTTGAAGTAGAGTTCATGGTATAATATTGCAAGTAGAATGAGCATCTGACCAGAAGATATTGGGACAATTATCACCATATGACAATAAGCCCAAAAGGAAAAAGGATTTGGCAATAATTTTATCAAATTTTGAGGAGATTATAGAGAGGTCAAGACATCCAAATTCTAGTAAAATAATATAGAGAAAGAGATCAAGTTTAAAGTCAAAATTCAACAAGAAAATAGAAGAAATAAAGAATATTGTAGAGATCACAATTTTGAGAGATTTGGAGACAAAAACAAGAATCTTGTAGGATGATTTGTAAAAGCACAAGTTACAAATTTTCAAAGAGAAGATGAAAAGTCACAAGATAAAAAATAGTAGAAATAGAAATCCGCATTTTGGAAAATATTTGGAGAAAATTTTGGAGCATATTTGAACAACCAACTAAGAGAAGGCTTGACAAAAAAAGAGAGCATAAGATTTGGAATTTTGAGGACATCACCAAATCAAATTTTGTGAGCAGCAATCAGAGGAGTTTAAGCTATAATTTTGGGCAGCATTGAAAGAATAAAGCAAGTTGTATTTTAGAGAAGACATAAGACAAAATTGGAACATATTTGGATAGCAAAGCTCAAGCATATTTTTGCAGCATCTAAGGAAGAGTACTACTGCCTATTTGAATAGAAAAAGGCAAGCATTTGAAGCTGCAAATTTCAGATATAGCTAGCACACATTTGAAGAAGAAAGATGATTTTGAGCAGCAACTATAGCTGCAAATCAAAGAGTCTACAAGTAGAAAAAATAAAGGAATAGTGTTGCAAATCCAAGAAGACAAGCCATCAAGAAGGAGAGCTACAAAAGAGTTAAAAATGTGTGTTAATTTGATGCTATATAAAGTATTATTGCAAATATTTTGAAAGTGCTTATTAAGAGTTTTAGAGCATAAATTTTTAGAAGCTATTAAGAGATAGAAAAATAAATATTTTTAGAGTGTCATTAAGTCAAGGAGAAGACACCATTACACACCATTATTATTATTGAAATTTGCAAGTTATAACAACATTATTCAAGTATCTAAAAGGAGCCATAAGTGAATTAGTGTATGCTATTTTTATAGTAAATCTAAAGAATATTATTCTACATAATTGTGATGTCGAAGAGTCCTCAAATCAAGGGTAAAAAATAGGTGTTTAAAAACACCAAAATAATAGTTTGTAGTGGTGAATAAAACCACTAAACGAGTGGTGGGTATCACCACTATATTGAGAATATTGAGTAGTAGAACACAGGGGGCAAAATCATCATCAACATCCATCAATTTGGAAAGGAAAATAACTAAAAAAATGTGCTTAAGGAATAAGCCATTAGGCTAAAAAATTTGTCCACCAAGATGCTAGAATATACCATCTTCCAAGATAGTGGTAACTTAAAAAAAAAATCTCTATGTAATAAATATGAAGAGAAGCATGCGTAGCACTAAAGGGTTACACTATCAACATAAAGACAACAAATTGTAAAGAAAAGAGGTATAAAACCTACCCGATAAAGCACCATAGGACCACCATTGGAGTGCAAAGGAGTTACTATAGTTGGAGCCAAACTTGGGTGGATTCATCATCACTCATATTTGCTAGAAATATAGAGGAGACATCACATAGACCACAGTTACACAGGTAGTAAGAATACGTTGAAGCCAAGCTTGTGATAATAAAAAATATGTTGAATACAAAGGTAGTAATAATACGTTGAAGCCAATATTGTGATAGTAAATAATATATTAAAGACAAATATATCAAGAATACATTGAAGGTAAGCTTGTGATAATGCGTTGAAGGGGCTGGAGAAATCATAAGTTGGAAAAGGAGCGCATGAATAAGAAAGATATACCACCTATCGGGAGCAAAGAAGAAGTAGAATGTCACTTGGCACAAAGGTTGAGTTGGCACACAAACCCTAATACACACAATTAGGAAAGAAGAGCGCTCAATGCTCTAACACTTGAAGAAGAAATCAGTAATGTTCACCAGCATAAGGAATATTACTCGACATGTCATATCATCTCATAAAAGAAATTCTACTAACGTTTATTCCACTTAAGGGAAGTTAAGAAGTATCCATAACATATGTAGTATGCAACACATTATATAAGAGAATTGAAGCACCCTTATAACTACCAGTGTAAGAAGTGGAGGCAGAATCATAGAAATATTGAAACAAGAGAAATTAAGTCATAGTCAAGGGACATTCAAAGCATCAATCATCCAGTTTGAAGCAAGTTGATCAAAAGGAGTAGTGCCCAACAATTCGGCATATACAAATCAAAGAGAAGTGCCTGAGTAGTAAAGGTAACACTTACTACATTATTTAATATTTAATTTTATATTATAATAGTAGGTATAAGGAATAAAGTACAAAATTAAAGTTAGATATTGAAGATATTATTGGAGTGATAAGTATTATAAATACCTTAGAAAATCAAACTATTGAATCTAGAAGCCTTTATCAAATATATTGAAGAATATTTTTAGAATTGAAGATTATATTTGGGGTTTTGTAAAATTGCATATTTAAATTAGAAAACAAATTGAATATTTGCAAAATTAATAAGTTTGGAGAAATAAGGAATTCTACATCAAACTAGGATTTTTTTTTTTAAGCGAAAAACCCCTTATGGGGCCGCCTTGGTCTAAGAGACCATGAACAGGGGGTTCTACACCGTCAAAGTCACCCGGGGTTGCACCCAACCCTTCCCATACCAACATTATCAATTGGATTTTGGGTACCCAATTCAGCTTTTTGGTAGGGTGGAGATTCGAACCTAGGACCTCCCTTGGAGGATTCCCCTCTCCTCTCGAAATCACCTACAACACCTGGGTCATCAAACTAGGATTACAAAACTTGCAAATATTAGTTTTATAAATTTCTAAATTTCTAAAGTTGGAGAAATAAGGATTTCTACCTCAAACATAGTTTTTTGAAATTTAGAATTTGATATTTATAAATTTGGGAGATAAAAGGATTTCTACATAAAATTGCATTTAATAGTCTAATATCTAAACTCAAAATTATTAGAGATTTAAATATTTGTAAAGGATTGAAATTGCATTCAAATAACACATTGATTGATAGAATTGATTGTATTTCATACATTAGGGAGATAAAAGGTATTCCACAAAATATAGAATTGAAAGAACAATATTAAAACTTAGGATATAAAAGGAAGTCAACAATCAAAATACTATTTTTAGTCTATCATTCTCAACTAAGGGAGAAACTACTTTAGAGATTGATTCAAATAATTGCTTGACAAGCTAAATTTGGGAGCCATAAGGTAGTCCACCTAGTCATAGTTTTTATACTCACAAGGAAAATAAATGTGTACATAAAAGGATACAATAAATAAAGATATGGACTACACTATTAGAAAATAAAGGTCAAATGTGATTAAAATTGGAATAAAAAATTTTCTTACACATGGAATGATAGGGATTAATATTTAATTTTTAATATTATCCCTATTCACATAGATTACATTGTATAACATTTAATTCTCACACGGATTTGGTGCATTAAATGTTGCTTTTGTAAAGGTATACATATCTATAAATATATTTTTGGATTAATGTAATGGAATTTTCATCATGCAATTCTTGTGCTTGCTCTCGAGTGTTCATTCCATATTAGTGGTATCAGAGCTGAGCGTTGGATAGGTGAGTATCCTCTTCCTCTAGGCTAGTCTAGTTCAAAAGAGGAACGAGAAAACCACTAGCGGATCTTGGCATTGGGTGAACATTATTCCATTTTCCTTACATACCTTTGAGCACTCCTCATTTGAAAACTCTTGCTGCAATATCCCTCTAGTCACCGACCTTTAGCTAGCTAGGGTCTCTCTAACCTTGAACCTCAACTCTTGATCAGAGTTATCACACTTGGATTTGTCATCCATTGATAACTTGACGCAATCATGCAAAATCTCAGATAGTTGGGTCCCTCTAACTCCAACCTTCAGCTTGTGATATTCATTTACAATGTTGATCATTTTTCTTATCGACTACGCCACACAAATCCAACAACTCTGTGCAACAATGGTTGCACTTCAAAAAATCCATGCAATAATGGCTACCAATTTTTATTTGTTTACAAATGAAATCCTCATTTTTGTTGCCAAAGAATCTATTATTGACGATCTCATTCCTACTAAATATCTCATTAAAAAAGATTAGGATTCAACCCTTGATCCAAAACTTGAGGAAATTACAGCCACACCTAGATTTGAACCAGGGTATCTAGGTGAAATACCCAACGTATTTCCATTAGATTATGTGGCTCCTGATATAGATTTGATCTTCATATAACCTCTTATTTATGAGCTAGAAGACATTTCACCATCTGCCATGGTTCTTATGATTCCTACATCTTTGCAGCCTTGGAATTCTTATTCCTACATTAATCCAGTTTCATTCGACCCCACAACATTCAACATCTGTTACCTAAAGATCTTTGTTGCTTGCCTTTGCAGATCATGGCTCATGTTGATCCATCATTATATGACATTGATCTACCAAATTTCACCAATGACATCTATTTTCAATATGAAGTAACTAATCAGTTCTCTGTTGCATTCATTCCATTGTTGCACACATTTTTTCCTCTTGGTTGTAACATTTTATCTAGCATAACCGATCACATTTCTAGCAGGTTTGCTTTGTTTCTAGGTGATGAGCTACGAGAATATTTTATGCCAACTTCCACCTCGAAACCATGGTGATGACCATTTGATCCCAATGGGTGTTGCACATACTTCTGGACACATTTCCATAAATTAAATTAAATTAAATTTTTAATTTAATTTAATTTTTCTATCATTAAACTACATTCATTAATGCATTTATTAAATTAAATTAAATTTTTAATTTAATTTAATTTTTCCATCATTAAACTGCATTCATTAATGCATTTATTAAATTAAATTAAATTTTTATTTAATTTAATTTAATCAATAACCACCATATTTAATTTAATTTAATTTTTCCATATTTAATTCTTAATATTATCCCTATTCACACGGATCACATTGTACAACATTTAATGCTCACACGGATTGGGTGCATTAAATACCACTTTTGTAAAGGCAGACATGCCTATAAATATATTTTTGGATTAATGTAATGGAAGTTTTCATCATGTAATTCTTGTGCTTGCTCTCGAGTGTTCATTCCATACCATGGAAACTCGAATATTACTTCTAAATTGATCTATAGTGAAGCTTTAGAAGAAAAGTTTACAACATTGGAATATTATCTTCAGAATAGAATGGTTGAAGCAATTGATAATGGAAAGGATGATATTACAATTCCTCTTGACATTGGAAGCATATTATGTATGGCTTTACTTACATTCCAATATTACAAAGAAGTGAATTCAAAGTAAAAGGAATTAATTAAATTACTTAAAGAGAAAAAAAAGTGGATGAATCCTTCCTAGAGAAGATATTTCAATCATCATGTTGTATTAATACTTCAAGCTCTTATAAATCAAGATCTTATCATGATACTTTAAGTGACTGTACAGTGGACTCCATACAAAATAATAATTATGAAAATAAGGACAAAGGCAAAGAAAATATTGTTCTACATGAATTTGATAACATGATAACTTATGAAGATACAAATATTGGTGTTATTAATTAAGATAAAGAAGAAGAAAAATAACCTGATAAATGCAGAATATAGTGCAAGGTGAATTAAAGGTAGATTTATGAAGACCATATTGAAGACTAAAGTCTTCAATAACCAAATTATGTAATACATGGGGGTGTTGGAATATATTACATTATTTGGTAGATGCCAATGTACCAACATGGGTACATATATAGATTAGGAAATAATGTCTTAGATTAGGATGAAAATATTTACTTTATGCAATGTAATAAAAGGACAAGTATGCAATGATATTTTGGAAATGTAGATGTGCATAGTTGTCCCTATGTACATATGTCAATAAAGTAGGAATATGAAGAGTCATAGGAAGAGTGATGGTCAAGAATCCTCCATATGAAGAGTCATATTCCATGATATATATATATATATATATATATATATATATATATATATATATATATATATATATATATATATATATGGATGTATTGATGTAAAAGAACATAGCAAATAAGAGAGAGAGAGAGAGTCATATTTGGAAGCAATGGAAGGTGATGTAGTATGATATATTTTGAGGTCTTCATTAAATAATATTTCTTAGCACTTTTTGAGCATTTATTATTAGCATTCTTTGAGTTATTATATAGTAGATTCTGAGTTTATATGCTTGATTGCTTAGCATTATCATATATTTCATATTGCAATTGTATTATTGATATTGAGGCAATATTATTTTGAGTATTCACTCATCAAAAGCTAATAAAATATCTACATTCTATATTTCTTTGGATACAAGACATCTAGATTGAAAAATGGTGAAGCACTTACTATAATGTGCCCATTTTGTATTAATTATTGGATCTACCTCTTGATTTAATAATTTTTAAGAAATTATCTATGACAAACATGGGTATTAAGCAAAGGATAACCATGAAATAAATTAATTGAATGCTTTACCTCACAATCAACTTGAACCTCAGTTGGCAACATTAACATGTTATCATATTGTTTTATGATTTGGTCCACCTACTTCTATTATGTAAAGTGTGTGATCAATGTAGCACTGGATTAATCATGAAAATAATAAATCTCTTTGTTTTGTATATAATATTCCTACATAGTTTGGTATTTATTAAGTATAGGTAGGAGGATATACCTTTAGTATCCTAAAGCTCTATGTTTTGACAATGATGATGACACTTTAGGACCTAGACCCACACATATCACACCTCTTCCATATGAATAGTTGGCCCAAAATTGTATCATAGGCATCCAAGGGCACAACATCACATAGAAATTTATCTTTGAAGGGTTTGATGACATAAGAGAATACACGGTTGAATAACATGAATGTTTCTCTCTAATCTAACCATCGAACATTATATCGTTATGGATGTGGCATGACAAGAAAAATTAGTCCTTCACAATCTAAGTAGAAATAAAATTATTTTGACTCCCCAAATAAATAATGAAATGTAATGGCTTACCTTGATCCACATTTATGAGTTAAATAGTCATTTTACTCCTCTTGTGACTCTTCTTGCAATCCCTTTGGTGCAACATGTGTGGTGGCAATGGTCATATTGTATTAAGCCTCCATAGTACAATTCCCTCTATCCTCAACCCATGGATGTGGAAGTGGATGTAGAGGGTTGTAACTCAATAAATAATGATTGAATTGTTTGATAATACCCACAAATATCATCTACTCTTGTAATAATTATACCATTTTCAATCCTAGCCTTCAAAGGATTCTTTTCTTTCGAGTCTTTTTCTACTTGTAATTTTGATTTTGGGGAGAAATTCATTTTTCTTGATTATTTGGAATATCACTCTCGCCTTTATTTGGTTGATACTTAGTGTTTTGGTTCTTGTTATTTGCTTCTTGTTTTTTTTGTATTCTTATTCCAATTTAACAAGAAGTTTTTGTGCCTCTCCCAATTTATTGAAGTTGAAGAGATCCATAACATCTCGAATGTACCATTGGAGCCTATTATGGTACTTGAGGATTCAATTTATTTTCATATCTTCGTTACCTAGGTTCAATGTAATGGAATGAAAAATATTAGTATAATCTTGAATTAATTGGAATTCATATTTATGTAATTATTTCCATTACATGTATTTCTCTTCATAGGCTCCCATGGGATAAAATTATTCATTGACAATCTCCATGAAATAATACCATGTGAACACTACTTCTTCATCTTCATTATCCTCCTTGAACTTGTTACAATATGCTTTCCACCAATTTTGAATAGGTAACAAAGCTTGTAAAAGTGTACATTTTATTTTCTCTCTATTGATACATTATTTATAGAGAAGTATGACGACAAATAATCCAACTAGTTTTCTATTATATCAACATTAATTTTTCTTTAAATTAAAATTAAAATTCATAAAAACCTTGAAAGGTGTGGAAGTAGTAAATGGTGATAGGGCATTGAAAGTCCATGTGAAATATCTTGTAGCATTTACAACAACAAATCATTGAATATTTGATCAAGTTGAACCATCATTTGATCATTCCTCTACTTTATGAGGGTTTCATTCAACACCCCCTTAAAAGGATAAATTATCATAGTGTTGTCTATTTTAGTTACCATCTGAGATTATATGGAATAATAAGGGAGGTAGTTAAAGGTATATCATGTGTGATACTTAAAATTTTGATATAATCATGTGTTTATGAACATACTCTCAAAAGATAGATTGCTTTGATACAATTGATCCAAAACTCAAAATTTGAGTTAAGGAATATTGAGAAAGATTTTAATTTAGAATAATAGAATATAACAAATGATAACACAAAAATATATAATGAGAATAGCATTATGATTATAATTCTCAAAAAATAGAGTAAAATGAAAGTAATCTCTAAGAAGACGTGAGATTATCACATTGAATCCATTATTCATTCTCTTTACATTCAAGGAGGTATATATCTTTATGTAATATTTGGTATGTTGGAAACCCAACATATTTAATATGGAAGGTCACCCACATGGAAATGTGGAGGTTCATCTTCCATGAGATAAAAGGTCAACCATATGGAAATGTGGTGATTCACCTTCCATGAGTTACAAATTCTAGAATAAATGAAACTTACATATATATGACATGTATTTTTGTGTTTTATCTTATAATGATGTGTCAACATGACTAGATGCATTTTGCCTATGAAAATCTAAAAGTAGAAATTTACTATTTTTAGTAAATATTTTGTTTTTCATTTTTTACGGACTCTAGAGTAATTTTATTTTTTGGAAACTTGTATATGAAAAATTTGCACATAAAATTGTTTTTCTCCATATAATATTTATAATGCTTCTTGAATTAATTAAACAAAGTCCCAAGCACAAAGTTATGCCCCTAACAATGTTGTTAGGATTTAAAAAATAGATTTTGGGGTATTTTTAGAATAATTTCATGTCCCAAAAAGGTCACATGCCTAAATTACCAAAGAGAACCCTTTAGAAGGATATATACGAGAGGGTATAAGAATATCCTAGTACATTGTTAGAAAATGAACCCAAATATTTCATAGGTCAAGGATTATAGGATCATAGAGTTACTCACAAAATTATATTCAATACAAATATTAATATTACACAAATAAAGCATTCACTATTATATTCATAAAAAATTCAAAATATTCTATTACATTGATTTATTTGTGTCATAGCATCGATCATTGTCTCTAATATATAATAATACTCATGAAATTTGATCTCTTCAAACTTCTAGGAGATGCAACCTTTCACATGCCTCACATTATGATAAAACTCTCATGATTACATAACCTCCTACTTCACATCTTGACACATCTTACATGACTCTTCACTTCCATACTTGAAACCTATCATCTGTGACCCTTTACTTTATCACTTGATAACTTGCACTCACAAAAATCCCATCTCACACTTGCACTCTTGACACCTTGCACACTTTATTACATAACACATAAACACTCTTCACACTTTGAAACATACTTTAGATAAATATGCTTCCTAATATAATATTTACAATAGTACTCCATGGTAATTTACAATGCTCAAATTACCAAATAATGTAATATCTCCAACACCCCCTTGTATTACATTATTTAGTGTGAAGAGTTTTAGTCTTCATATTCTATCTTAAACTTGTTTCTATACATGATTTTTTCTTAAGATTATGGCACTATGTTTGATCCAATGCCATATTTCCTATTCTTTTGAGAAGTAAACAATGCATCATTATATTATTCTTGTGGAAAATTTTGATTTAAAACTTCTTGTGATAATCTCATTACATCCAATGCAAATATTTCATTCTTGGTAGATCCCACATCTTCAATTTTATGTTATATCTTAGTGAGAAATTTCTTATTTCCATTGATGTATTTAAATTCCATAGTTCTTCCTTGGTTAACCAATTGAGATACTAAAATGAGGTTATTTTTTATACCCAAAACATACAACACATATTCTAATATGCATTTAGAATATGGTAAACCAAGTGTGACATTCCCAAATCCTTGTACATGGTAAACCTTGTCATCTTCTATGTTTATTGGAATATTAGTTTTGATTTGTATTAAATCAAACCAATATAAATTTCCTATCATGTGGTGACTTTCACTTGAATCTATGTTTCATGAATTATCTTCATTTATCATTTTTTGATGGATTTAATGTGATATTGTCACATGTCTTTGATAATAACTTTGAGTTTGAAAAATTATTCTCATAGAATTTAATCCTTTAAATTTGTATCATCCTCTTGATGTAGACTGTCTTATGAATCCCAAAGTTTAAGATTCAAATTTTTTTCTTCAAATTAAAAAATCAATCAATTTTTTAAATTCGCAATTTGAAACAACCATTAATTCAATTTCTTCCTTCAATTCATTTTTCCTCTCCTAAAGTTTTATTTCAATTCTTCCATCTTCTTCAATCAATCAAGCAATCTCCAAATTTCAACTTCACTTCATTTCATTCAATTCTTTAATTTTTTATATCTCTCACACTTTGATTTTAAAATTTAAATTTTACCCAACCTCTAATTAATTCAACTTTCAATTCTAATTTCCAATGTTTAGTTTCCTTATATCTCCCATTCATTAGTTAATTTTTATTTAATTTCATTTTAACTCCTAGATTTAATATTTAATTATCAATCTCTTAAAATAATTATAACTCTTGAAATATCACATAAATCAAAGCAACCTTTAGTAATCTTAAAATCTCAATGCTTTACCTTAAACTTTGCCAAGTCTTTTATTTGCACCAAATAAGGGTTGTATCCACACTGTGAGAACTATCTACATTGTTTGCATTATCTAAAGTGTTACCAAGTATTACTACTGAAAGCACGAGATTCCGGTCAAAGGAAATCATTCAAGTGCAATTGCATTCAAAGTTAAGCACGCCTAAGTCCTAGAAATATAAATTACATGAAACGGAAAAGAGACATGTTGGAAGAGACGCAATCAGATAAAGAAAAACAACCCTTTCATTGATTTCTTTCGATCTCTGTTACAATAATGCCTCCTCCCTTTTCAAGGGCTAGGAGCGCAAATAGGGTTTGATTACAATCGTTGAATGGTTCCTCCTTCCGCGTGCCCACGATTGCAATGGGCGGGCCAAGATGATGTCGTCGCTGATGTCGACGAGTTCTCCCCCTCTGCTGCTTCTCCTACGAACAAAGAAATGATCAAGATGTTAGTAGCACCTGCTGCAAATGAAAGGCATTCTCTCTCTAAAACTAACAAAATATGCATACGAAGATTTGCCTGAAATAGTGAAAACAGTGACCCCAAATTGCTCAAAAACCTGACAGAAGGTAAGAAAAGTCACCAGAAGGCCTCTGCCACTGAAAAAGTCGGCCAATCCACCTTAAACTGGAATTCATCCCTGGGCAGGACGAATTCTGACTATAATTCGTCCCTGGGTGGGATGAATTCTTCTGAGTAGGAGAAACCAACCTCGCTCGTTGCTCCAATGTCGGATCCCGGACCTCGCAAAACTCCTGCAAATAGGGGGTTAGGTAATTGGGGCCATTTTGGGATGACCCAGATGGTCGGATTTTCCCAATTTTGCCTCCACCTTCGGGAATTTGACCTTGACACCTGCAAGTTAGCGAAACGACAAAGCAATACAAAACACCCTAAACTCTGACCAAAAGCTACAAAATTGCAATTATAGACTAATCAGACCTAGTAACACAGAATGCAATCTAAAAAATAATCTAAAGTGCTCAAAAACTAAAAATAGGACTTGGGAGGTGCGGGGGTGCCCAAGTGGGCCTCCCACCGTTGGCCCTCAATTTTGGAGCCAATCCACCGGGGATGGGCCCAAAACCTTTTAGGATTGGGGGATCGGCGAATTGGTAGGTTCAGATGTCCATGCGTCGGATTTGAGTAAGGTTCGAGCTTCCAAAGGCCACCCAACAACCTCCCTTGCAAAAGAGATTGATGGATGTAGGAAGGTGAACAAAGGGGGATGCAAGTGAGTCTTCAGTTTGGTAGCACTTCGTTGCTTGAAAACTCCTTCAACCTGTATGTTTTTGGTGAGAAAAGTCCCACCTTTTATAGACCCAAGGGGTCTCTTTTGGGAGGGAAGCACAAAAGCCAAGTGTTGGCCATGGGCGCCATGTGGCAGTCTTGTCTTCCCATGAGGGAGGGGAGTCTTCCCTTGACTTGAAATTTGATAAATGCTTCTTGCAACAGTCCTCTAACGGCCCCTCTGTCCACTTACACATGCGTGCAAGGTAGGAGCCCTTAACTGACTGTTCTGGGCTGCCACTTGGCACCATTTGCCTTTTGCCCGTTAGCTTAGAATTCGTCCCACCCAGGGACGGATTCAGAATTCGTCCTGGGGTGGGACGGATTCTATTTTGAATTCATCCCGGGGTGAGACGAGTATTGGGCAAAGTGTCCAAGTGTGCCAAATTGCTTCTTGACCTTACAAAATTGCTATGAAAGTGGTTAGGACCACTGTTTAACCTCTGAGGGCTGCCCTGGGGGCTGTGTTTACCAAAGCGATCAGTGTTTGCAATCACATAATCGGATTGGTGCTGTTTTGGTGTCTACAACTACACTCAATGAATTAATTGCATTCTCTTTGTCTTCTTAGGTCAAATTTCTCTACATCAGGATAAAGTTCCAATGTATCTCAACTATAATGTTCTCAAGTCTAGATTGTTATGCTCAATGCACTTGTATTCTTTGGTTTCCAACAAGCTTCTATCTAGATATCAAAATTCACTTTAGTTCACTTCAACAATATTTCTCTATGCTCAAATGAATATGTTCTAGTTTGCATATCTTCATTCCTCCTTTCATGTTCTCTTTAGAAAACATCAATTTTTTATCTCCTCCTCTCATGTTAGCTCCAACAAGCAACATGTTTTTCTCTCCTTTGTAGTTCTCCAACTCTCAACAACAAATCTTATTCTCCATGTCTTTCAAAAAAATCCTCTATTTATTTACTATTCATCCTCTCCAGTCATATTGTTTTTTAATATTTATTATATTTTGTTGTAATCATCCAAAAAACTTTAATCTCTCCCTTCTACTTCTATTTAACAATTTTCATGTTCTTCTCCTCTTCCTTCAATCTTCTCTTCTTATCCTCCAATTTTCTCTTCTTCTTATGCATTCTTCAACTTTCTCCTTCAATATTCTTCTTCTTTCTCCTTCAATATTCTTATTCTTTCTCCTTCAATATTCTTATTCTTTCTCCTTCAATATTCTTATTCTTTCTCCTTTAATATTCTTCTTCTTCACTCTCTTTCAAAATATGTCCACCCTAGAAATAATAAGCTAAAGTAGATCTAATGCCACTGTTAGCAAGTGAACCCAAAAATTTTATAGGTCCAAGATTCTATGATAGTATAGTTATTCACAAAATAAAATTCAACATAAATATCAAAATTGCACAATTAAAATATTCATTATTATATTTATAAAATATTCAATTGCATTCAAAAGATTCTATTACATTGATTTAGTTATCTCATAGAATAAAGTCTTATCTCCAATATATAATAATACTCATGAATTTTGCTCTCCTCAAACTCCTAGGAGATGCAACCTTTCACATGCCTCACATTATGATAAAAGTCTCATGATTTCATAACCTCCTATTTCACATCTTAACACATCTTACATGACTTTTCACTTTCATACTTGACACCTATCACCTATGACTCTTCATTTGCTCTCTTGACACCTTGCATTCTTACAACTCCCACCTCACACGTGCACTATTGATACCTTTCACACTTATTAATTAACACATAAACACTCTTCACACTTTGACACATACTTTATACAAACACACTTCCTAATATAATATTTACAATAGTACTTTATGGTACTTCGTGATACTCAATGTACCAAATAATGTAATATCTCCAACACATATTGGTACTAAGTGGAATCTAGAATAAGAAGATAGTCTATGCATCATTGAATTACTTCTTCTAAATCCGACTTGCTACTTATAGAATTTAAATATAATTAATTTGGAATTCAATGTTGAATGATATTTTTAATCTTGTATTTATACCAATTTAGTATCTTTGATCAAATTTTCAAGAGTGTTAGTCAATAAACATTCACATTGTCTAGGCTAAATTAGGAGCTAATAATACAACAAAGACCCCATGGGGTTCATAGAAGTTGATTTTATGATCCAATTGATATTTATGGTGAGAAAAATGAGAGCACCCATCATAGATGCTCTTGTTAAGATTGTGGCACTTTTTTGTAATATTATCACCATAATTAGTTAGTACTTTTGCAAGTGATAGAAAAACATAAAAAATGAATGAACTAGACCTCTTTAAGGACTTTCTAACAAAACTAGAAGAAATTGTAGATGTTCTTATGATGATTCTAACCTAATTCGCTACCTAAGGCATCTAAGGATTATAAACCTCAAGGACCACCATCATCATACTTAGAAACTCATCAATCATGAAATATTTAGAAATTACAGTTACCATCACATTTAGAATTTAGAACTAGATTTGGTAATTTTCCAAGTATACATATACTTATAATGAAATCTATTATATTGATTACCACACCTAGGATATGAATGGATCTAACTAATTAGAATATCATAGGGATGCTAAAATTTGTGTTCCCTATAAACACAATTATTAGAATTGTTTAGACTTTCGTTTATGGGTTACCTGTTTATATTTGTGGTTGATTGTGATTTATAAATTACCATTATATGGTGTTTTAGGGTTTATGCTACTATATACCCAAAAGTGTAAATATGTAAATATGAACCAAATCACTACATCTAGTTTATCACATGTGATCTCTTTTCATTTATTTATAGTTCATCCCTATCATGTAAATTACTTTTCATAATCTATATAAAATAATAAATAAGTTACAATATTTTTTTTTTACTATTCATTCAAATGAATGTAAGATATTGTATATTGAAAAAATATTCTTATGTCCCAAAGGGGACTGTAACGGTTTAGGCTTTGGCTCTTCTTTGGGAGCTCCAAAGTTCAAACCATAGCATGGGTGAGTGTGTGAGAAGGTGGGTGTGTGTATGAATGATTGTATATAACAAAAAAAAAAAGCTTCTTATGTAAAAAAAAAGTGACCAACCAAAAGGGTAAATCTCTTTCAAATTCATCACCAAAATAAATGATCTAAATCTATTTCAAAATTAGCCTTACTAGTTAGCCTTTTTTCTTATGTAAACATCTTACTAAAAAAATAGACCACTTCAATTTCAAAAAAAAAAAAATCACATGAATATAAATCATAAATTGAGGTTTATTAAATTTATCACAATTCAATCAAGATGAGCTTAAATTCTAAATAATTATAATTAATTTTATTACTTTCTTAATTTTTCATTGCTACTTATTTTCAAACACTAGTTATAAATACATATAGAAGAACCACAAATCTTTATCATTGCAAAAAATAACTTCCTCAAAATATATAATTTATTTTATAATTATCAGTTTTCAAAAAATTATATTATACTTTATATTTTTATACATAAAATTTTCTTAAAAATAATATTGATTTTAAATATTTTCAAGGTAAAAATACACCATGCCAATCATATGTTTTTTTTTAGTATGAACACAAAAGATGTCACCTTAGTTATCAAGGTCGAGTTCGTAATCAAAATTTGACATTTTTGAAGTTCCAAAAAAATTTCGACATGTTTAAAACTTCCGAATAAATTTTGACATAAAATTCGATATAATATATATGAACTTAGTGTATGCACTAACCAATATTTTTCAATAAGGTTGTCCACACCCTAATTAAAATTGGAAATAACAATAACAATAATAAATAATAAACTTCAAAATTGAGTACTCATCCAATCTAATTTTTTAATTCACATAGTGTAAAACTTTTATAAGTATATTGACACAAACTGCATAAGAGCTTCAGGTATTTTCTCATGTGTTCATCACTATCTCGATAAAGAATAATTACTACTTCAAACATTAATTACTATGTGTTCATGTTATGTTATTAGCAATCCCATAACATAAACTAACGTAAACATCAAATGTTTGGTAATCTACATTGCAAACACTCTTACCTAAAACTGTTCTTTTGTAAGAATCATCATTCCCACATAGCATTCCTTTAGACACAAATAATTTATTTGTGGAAAGACCATTCGTATGGGTCATTCTTAGAGATTGTAACGTCAATTATAATCTGGGCGGTGCTCTTGCAATGTTGTTCCCTGCAATTCTTCTCTACCATAAATGGAAAACTTTGCTAGACAAGCTGTTGGCGGTTTACACATTTGGAGAATCCAGATTCGAGGATGAACAAGCGGTTTACACATTTGAGCAACCCAAAGTCCGGGATGAACAGGCGGTTTGCACATTTGGACAACCCAAAGTCGGGGATGAACAGGCGGTTTAGACATTTGGACAACCCAGAATCAGCAATGAACAAATGGAAAATTACATAAATTCGGATGTGATGAGCGATTCGTAATACAACAAGTTGCACGCCTGTATTTTTTAGGACCTAAAAAAAATTCTCGCATGTATTTTTCCTTTTATACGGCCGTTTCTCGCAGCTCTTTCCCACCCAAGTTTTTTTAATCGAATTGAATGTTTGTTCATCTGTACATAGCATATCCGCAGTTGCATGTGAGGAGAGATTTGAACTTAGGGCTTCTCGATTTTAATTAGAGAGTTTTAACTTACCCACTTGCTCTCCAACTCCTTTACATGAATGAAAGTATAATTTTTAAGATTTATTTTTTATATTTTTAATATAAAATTTTATAATAATTAAAATATTAAAGATTTTTTTAAAAATCTACTTGAACTTAAATTAAATTTTCTGGTTTTTAAAAGTAATTTTGAATTGTTTCACCTCTAATACTTTCTTTTATTGATTCTCAAACATTACTCATAAGTATGTAAAATATGTTAATGTTTTAATTATTATAATTATTTTTAATATAAATATTTTTAAATTTATTTTATCATAAATTAAAATTTCCTATTTTGAACAACCTTACCTCCAATACCTTGTTTTATTAAATGTCAAACACTCATTTAAAGAAAACCATTATATACTTTATTTTTTATATAAATATTCATTCTTAAAAAAAATTATTATTTAATTTTTTATAAAAAAAAATATAAAATTAAATAATAAAATAAACATAAAATTTATTCTTATCAACTTTCTACCAATATTTAATGCACATAACAAATAAACATCAGAAACAAAATAAAAATCTAAATAAATTCCTCAAAAGATATCTCAAATATTATTATTTTTTAATAAAAAATATTTAAAAATAAATAATAATAATAAAATGAAATAAGCATAGGTCACCTTCCAACAAATATTTGAAGTATATTTAATAACTAAAAAGTTAAATATATTTCTTATAAGCTAAATGCTTTCTCCACTGCTAACAAAACTCTAAATAAATACATTGTCTATATGTTTTATTATTATTAAAAATAAAAATTATATAATAGTAAATTTATTTAAAATATTATTAATATTTTATTAAAATAAAAATTTTAAAATTAAAATAATGATAAGGTTTCTTCTTACCAACTTGCTACCCATAGAGGAAGGAATAAAAAAAAGTTGAGTGAATTTCTTATAAAGGAGTACTAACATGTATCTGAACACTTAGTAAATTTATATTACTATTTATTTAAAAAATATATAATAAAATTGTAATTTATATAAAAATAGTGCGTAATTTTATTTTTTAAATTAAATATTAATAAAGTTTTAAGTCAAAAGAAAACAATACTTGCTAATAAAGGAATTCACAAACAAAACAAAAGACCTTGTCATTGAAGGGGTAAGAGCAAAAGGCAACCTTACTAGAAACAAATTCACAGTAAGAGCAATTTACCTGAATTAGAGATTCTATATTAATAGGGGCAATAGCTATTTTTGGATGTTAGTTATAATTTCATGTGTATCTCTGTTAGCACAGATTCAAGTCATTGATTAAAACCTTACAAAAACTTGTGCATTCCATCTCCATGGCACTTTCAAAAGAACATCGTTATAGCTCTTCCCTAAACCATCTCATGCACACCAAAGATCAGCATTTATTGCGATTTCCCTTGGTCTCACAAGGAAACAACCTGAAGAGTAAACAAAAGATGATATCTCTGTACAACAGAAGTAATAGAAAGAATAAAAAGAAAAATGTAATAAATATTTTGTTGGATTTTGATCTTACCCCAAACGTAGACAAGTATCAATTTCTCCATAGCAACCTGCGTCCACCTTATCATTTGCAGAAAAGACAACACTTTGTGAAGTTTGAGCATCATGATTTATTTGTGAAATAGTTTTGCATATCCCTCTTCTCAATTTATTCAACTGCAACCATCATACAAAAAAACAGGAAAATAAATCTCAACATAAATCAAAAGGATGAGGTTTTATAAGAAATGTTAAATCATTGGGATTCAAGTCATTTTCTTTTAAGTTTCATGCTCAGGTCTGTAACCCAGCCTGATCTAATGGAAATGACATATGCGAAGTTTCAAAACGCATGTAATAGTAGATTTAGGTAGATGAAGTTGCAAAACATTTCTAAAACATTATGATGGCACTGAAAATAGACGTGATTGCACTGGGCATCATATACACACATTGAAGTCTCTGTTGTTATGTAAGCTTCTGCGGAGTAAAAATATTAAAATAAAAAAACCATTAACATAAATACTTTAAGAGAAAGAAAAAAAAAAAAGTAACGACGTGCCTCGTCTCTGGAATTATTGTGTCTCTGTACAAGTCCAAGGGGTGCATCAAATCTCATTAGGTTTAAGGTTTATGCTTTTCTTATAGAAGTATTCATGTGAAACAAAAACAACTTATAAAAAAACATCGTAATACTATTTTCCTATGTACAAAGAGGTTAAAAGCAAATAAATTACTCACTTTTGCTTGAATTTCATTCATTTGTTTTTCAAGTAACTCCATCTATATCAAGTCAAGAAAGGAAAGATTCAATTTAATTTTTTAAGAAGGCGATCAAGCTTTTCAAATTATTATACAAAAAATTTAAAAGCGTATTAATTACTCACTTTTGCTTGAATTTCATTCATTTCTTTCCTGAGTAGCTGAATCTCATTCATTTGTTTCCCAAGTAGCTCCAACTATTATCAAGTCAAGTAAGGGAAGACGGTTTAGACTCAATTTCCTTTTTTAAAAGTTAACTAAACTTTTCAAAATATTATACAAAGAGCTTAGAAGAACATAAATTACTCACTCTTCCTTGAATCTCATTCATTTGTTTCTCAAACAGCTCCAACTATGATCAAATCAAGAAAGGGATGATGGTTCAATTTTATAGAAGTTGACCAAACTCTTCAAATTATTATACAAAGATATTAGAAGAACATAAATTTCTCACTCTTTCTTGAATTTCATTCATTTCTTTCCTGAATAGTTGAATCTCATACATTTGTTTCCAAAGTAGCTCCAACTATGATCAAGTCAAGAAAGGGAGGATGGTTTAGACTCAATTTAGTTTTCTAGAAGTTAACTAAACTCTTCAAATTATTATACAAAGATCTTAGAAGCACATAAATTACTCACTCTTCCTTGAATCTCATTCATTTGTTTCGTGAGTAGCTCCAACTATGATCAAGTCAAGAAAGGGAGGACTATTCAGACTCAAATTTATTTTCTAGAAGTTAACTAAACTCTTCAAATTATTATACAAAAATATTAAAAGCACATAAATTACTCACTCTTCCTTGAGTCTCATTCATTTGTTTCCCAAATAGCTCCAACTATGAACAAGTCAAAAAGGGAGGACAATTCACACATAATTTAATTTTCTAGAAGTTAATCAAACTCTTCAAATTATTATACAAAGATCTTATAAGCACATAAATTACTCACTCTTGATTGAATTTCATTCATTTCTTTCCCTAGTAGCTCCAACTATGATCAAGTCAAGAAATGGAGGATGATTTAGAGTCTTAGACTCAATTTAATTTTCTAGAAGTTAACAAAATTCTTTATATTATTATACAAAGAGCTTAGAAGCACATAAATTCACTCTTGTTTGAATATCATTCATTTTTTTCCTGAATAATTGAATCTCATTCATTTGTTTTTCAAGTAGCTCTGGCTATGATCAAGTCAAGAAAGGGAAGATTCAATTTTATTTTTTAGAAGTCAACCAAACTCTTCAAATTATTATACAAAGAGCTTAGACACACATAAAATACTCACACTTGCTTGAATCTCATTCATTTGTTTCTCGAGTAGCTCCAACTATGATCAAGTCAAGAAAGAGAGGATGGTTCAAATTCAATTAAATTTTCTAAAAATTAACCAACTCTTCAAAATATTATACAAAGAGCATAGAATAACATAAATTACTCACTCTTGCTTGAATCTCATTCATTTGTTTCCCAAGTAGCTCCATCTATGCTCAAGTCAAGAAATGGAGGATGGTTCAAACTCATTTTAATTCTCTATAAGTTAACCAAACTCTTCAAATTATTATACAAAGAGCTTAGAAGCATATAAATTTCTCACTTTTTCTTGATTCTCATTTATTTGTTTTCCATGTAGCTCCAACTATGATCAAGTAAAGAAAGGAATAACGGTTCAGACTCAATTTAGTTTTCTAGAAGTTAACCAAACTCTTCAAATTATTATACAAAGAGCTTTGAAGCACATAGATTACTCACTCTTGCTTGAATCTCATTCATTTGTTTCTTAAGTAGTTGAATCTCATTCGTTTGTTTCCCAAGTAACCCCATCTATGATCAAGTCAAAAAATGAATAATGGTTCAGGCTCAATTTAATTTTCTAGAAGTTAACCAAACTCTTCAAATTATTATACAAATAGTTTAAAAGCACATAAATTACTCACTCTTGTTTGAATCTCATTCATTTGTTTCCAAAATAGTTGAATCTCATTATTTTGTTTTCCAAATAGCTTCATCTATGATCAAGTTTAGAAAGAGAAAATGGTTCAGACACAATTTAATTTTCTAAAAAGTTAACCAAACTCTTCAAATTTTCTAAAAGTTAACCAAAATCTTCAAATACCCGATAGGTTGTAGTCCTACTTTAAACTATTGAATTTTGTTCAAATACAACCGTCACAAATGTGAAAAAATTTCACCCCTAACACTAAAAAATATTGCGTTTCAACAAATAAAAATAATATTAAACACATGAGGTCTGCTATGATCTTGCCTGATGTTCTGTTATCTTCTTGTTCTGTTCCTCCATTTCCAGTGCCTGTCCATATCCAAATAGTATATTTTATTAGCCCAAATGTTTATGTTATTAATGTAGGACATTAGAGATAAATGCATGCACAGAGATAAAAGACTGATTAGAATAGGTATAGGTATTGTGGTAGTTGCCATCATCCTTATAAATGATTTCCACATTCAATATCTATAGATATAAACACTGGGAAAATTGTCTTCTTAGATGATATTTGAAATTATAATAGACTTAGAACTTCTTGTTTGTTGTGACTGTTTAGAAGTAAATTAATTGATTACATTTGCTTCAATTTCATCCTTTCCTTTCCCAAGCAGCTCCCACTGTGTTAAAATCAAATGCATTGTCGGGCATGTCAGACTTCATTAGTGTTAGGTTTTAAAGGAGAACTTAACAGACCAATTCAAAGTATTACTATTTCCTTACCCGCCTGTATTTGACGTATTTCAAAGCTATTTCATGCTCAGCTTCAAGATCTAGTACTTCTCCCAGGTTCTTGCCACTCATTTGTCTGCCGGAATGAATAAAATATTGCATATAACCTCTCATACCCATAGGGAAAGCAAGAAAATTCTTTAAAAAAGGAATTAAAAGATTTAATACCTGCTTGACCGCTCCAAAAGGCCACAGTATCGTTTCAGCTCTGCAATTTCCGTGTCATCAATCTGAAAATTACGCACATAAGCCCATAAGCTGACATATAATTTTTTCTTGCTTAGAGTCGTGCAGTGCCACATACTGGCAAATACAGAAGATTATGCTCAATGGAAAGGCCTTTGGCGTCCCAAAGACTAGAAGAAGGCCAAACCAAATCTTAATTAATCGAAGAAATTTTCTCCATATGTTTTTAACTGATTACATTAGTATGACATGGTTTGAAAATTATAATGAAAAGGTAGTTGATATGGATATATCTGGCATCATCCTTAATTTGTAAGGAGCAACAAAGTTATAATTAAATAATATTTAAACTCACTTGTTCGGTGGACAGTGAAAGGATTTTACAGTTCTTTGGTCATAGAGGTCTCTTTAAAAAGAGATGAGTCAGATTTTGATCCTTACACTCAAGGCGTCCATTTGGGCGTGCCTTCCAGGGTTTCGATTAACTTTTTTCCTAGATTGGTAGGAATATAGGTCAACTGATGGCCCTACGTTGAATCGGACTCGCTTGTTACATGCACATTTATGCTTGTATGCGGAATTAAGTCAAGAGCTCTTCAAGTCTATCAAGGTGACTTTCAAGTATGGGTCTTGGACCTAAGAATTTTGAATATAAAAATATAGCTGTGAAATGTGATCTTGTTACATACATGTTTATGTCTGTATGCAGACTTAAGAACTTTTCAAATGGATTAAGGTGACTTTTAAATATGGATCTTGGATCTAAAGTTTTGAATAGAAAAATATGGTTATGAAATGTAGTCTCATCAAAGTTATCACTACATTACTAGGAGGAATGTCCAAAAAAAACTTGAGGTTATCAGAATCATACAAACCCTCAACCAAAGAAAGAAGGAAATATGGAGCATGCAAAAGGGACTAGTAAGGGAGAAGAACCAATCCCCCAACATGAGAAAGAGAGAGGAAGGTGAATTCATCCTAGGCACTATGGAGGGCAATTCCTAAGGTAAAACCCTATTTAAAAAAATGTGCAATTCTCCTTTCAAATTATTTTTCTTGTCTAAATAGGATTGTAAAAAATTTGGAGTGTTTATTCAATCGTCTCAATCTTCAACTTTGTCCTTTCTCAAAAATCTTGGGGAAGAGGGTCTTGTTGTGGGGCTCACCCATTCAGAGTCTTTGGAGAAAGGTCCAGGGAAACAAACATAAAATATGAAATGATAAATTTGGGAGTGGGGCTCAAGGATTACAGGACTGGCAAATTGATTTTCCTCCTACTTTCATAGAACTCGCTAAAAAGGAAAGGAATGAAGAATTTTTGTTAGAGCATTATGTTGAGAACAAGTTGGATGGTCCAGTCTTAACTGTTAAAATGATGTAGTGATGCAGCTAGCTAAGTTTACATAGAGGTCTTCTTGAAAACACTTGTAGTAAGTACCTTGAGAACACTAGATTCAAGAAGGCATTGGACTTTCTGTTGTAGTACCTTTTTGTCTGCACTAATTCTATGTTTATAATGCTTCTATTTTTTTGATAGTTTAGCTTTGTAATAATATTTTTAGTGTGTTGTCTTAATTTTGTTTTATAAAATTCTATAGTTCAGAAGATGTTTTTTTATTTTTTTGAACAGATTTTTAAATTTGTCTTTAAGTACCCTATAACCTCTTCTACTTTAATAAAATAATAATAATTAAACAACCTAATATAGGAAATATTGAAAACCCTAAAACCTTTTATTTAATAAAAAAAATATATAATTAAATAATATTTTATTTTTTAAACATAGAAATAATCTTGAAGTGATGCATTTTCTGAATTCAACCATAACATTAACGTAGAGCTTATCTCATTGAAATATATTATAAAATACAAGAAACTTTATATCTTAAATTCAAAAGTTGTTAAACTAAACAAATTGATGGGAGCAAGTGGGTAGTTAAACCTCTCTAGTTGCTGAGAGGCCCAGGTTCAAATCTCTCGCCTCACATGTTGCGGATATGTTATGTAATGGTTCCCTCGTGATCACAGTCTGTTTACCCCTTGTGGCCACCACAAAAAAAAAAAAAAAAATGATGGGTATACTTTAAACCTTGTAAGATGGTTGAAATTTCTTATATATTTAGAACGTGTGGGGTATAGTGGTTTGACGATTAAAGCATGAATTAACCTTAATATGTTTGGGGAAGGTTTATTCTAAATTTATTATTATAATTTTAACAATTATTTATATTAATTATTTTTTTAATTTAGAAGGTGAAACATTATGAATAAGGGTAGACTAATAGCTACAAAAGTTGGTACTGTATTTTGTGTTGTTGCTTCGGAAGCTGTTGCATATTTCTTCGCGTAATCTTTCTTTATAACGACCATGCCACAATCATTTTAAACCTTTTACGCTGCTAAAAACATCAAGAAAGGGACAAGCGTTCAGTCCGAGGAAACCCAAAATTTAAACTTTGGACCTCCATCCCCTTTACCGATTTGATGGAACCAATTAATCTACACTTCGTATATGTATTATTTAGTTTATTATAATAATTATTTATGTATTATTTAAATAGTATTAGTCTAAACTTAATCATATATAACATTCAAAGTTTTATAATACCAATTATGTGATTATAAGCAAGACATGTTTAATATTATATAACCAATTAAAATTAATTATTATTTATATTTAATTTAGTTAATTATTTTATAAAAAAATTACTAATTGGTTATTATAATTTATTTATTTTAGAAGGGATTAAAAAATGAAGGCACATTAAAACCACTTTTCCATAAATTAAATTTCGATTTTTACTATACTTTTTAGTATTGTGATGTACTTATAAAAACCTCCTTTAAGGCGCATCAATACACCAAGGCTACGTAAAGTTGCACCAAAGAATATCAATAATCCATTTTAGCTTGCATTTAGCTATGACTTCTTTTCCTTTAGTTGATCTTGTGGCTCTTAAGAGCACTTTGATAATAAGATAATATAAAAGATAAAGGATGTCTTATTTTAAGTGGTGATTAGGTCTCCTTAATAACCATCGTTATAGTTTGATAGGGATGAGAGTGACTATGATTGAGATAAAAGGTAAGGATTTATGATATTTTTAAAAGTTACATCTACAATTATAAAGTGAATAAACAATCACCTTCCATATGATTAGCCTTTAGCCAATAAATTTTCCGAGGACTATTTAAGGCATTGGAAGATTTGTTGTACTAAGTGGAACATTGGGGCTTACGATGGCTATGCTTTAATTTTTTTTCCCTTTTTAAAAAGTTAAATTATATTTTTTATTAATTAAAGTATTATAATATTTTAGTATTAGTATTGTTTATTTGTTAAAAATAAAATAAGGGAGATTAGAGTAAAGTATTTATAGTTGTTATGAATATACATGAAAATATAAGCTAATATTAATAAAACAAATTATAGCTATATCTTGTTGTAATACATCAAATATCAACATTCATTTGCAAGAGAGTTTATTATATGAATAAATTTTGGGTGTGTCTTTTATGATATTTTCAGAAGTCTTCAAACAATTAAAAGTAATCAAAACCTAAACTTGCTTATCATTGTTAACAAACTTTTTTTAGTTTCTTGTTGGACCATCTAAATATCCTGAATCATATGAAAAAGTAGATGAAGTCTGTCAATAACATCTCATGGTGTGTTGGAAGTTCCATAGAATTGGAAATGAATGTGTCCCACATGTAAAAAAATATCAAATGTCAAGTCTGCTAAAACTATATCCCATGGAGGAGTAGATCCAGTAAACACTTTTTTGCATTTACACTTCCAAATGTGCTTGAGAAGGATGAGTCTACAAACATCCCAAATTTTGGGCACTGATCCAATTGAGAAAAACCAAGCAAAGAGAGCTTCCAAGATCTAGTGAAAGAGGGAAAAAGAAAAGAGTAGAAGACATCCCAAAACTATTTAGCCATGCCACAAAATCAAAACAAGTGAATTAAAGTTTCTAAAGCATTACAAAAATTGCATAGAGGGGGAATATGTAAAATCATTGCCAAAATTTCAGAAGTTGGAAGTTTTTGATGCAAAAAATGTCATCCAAGAAGTTGAGTTTTGGATTCAACAGGAACTTTTCATATTCAAGTAGAAAGAAACTGCCATTGAGCATTGGTAAAATTTACTTAACACTTGACATTGAGCTAAAAGTCTAAAGAAGGAGAACACACAATATTTTTGTAAATCCAACTAGAAGTAATGGAAGAGATTCTATGACCATTAAGCCATCTCTAGTCATTCCATATATTATGAGTAGTTGTTCCTAACTTTATAAGGACCTCACAAGGAATGGAAACCACAACTAGGCCATAAGACTCTTTGAACCTAGAGGGAAGGGAATAGTAATTACATATTTGGTTCCAAGTAAGAATTGAGTAGCTAATCGGATCCCAGATATCTCTAATTCTATTAATATCTTTCTTCAAAAAAGTTAGACCTTGAAAAGCATTGCATAAAGCTAAAGGTTTATCATTATGGAAGATAAGTTTATTCCACCAAATACTATTTAGTCCGATTCTCAGACCATGTCTCAAGGAGTCTCAATTCCAAACCAAATAAATGAGAAATTGATTGCCAAGCTTTCCAATTTTGGGTAACTGGAATAGAACCTTTAACCATAAAGTAAGGGACATTAAGGATCTTATCCTCCCAAGGGGTTTCTTTCCATTTACCTTTGTGAGTAGCTTGTGATATTTTGTAACGAAATAGGTGTTTCCAATTTTCATCACCAGTGATGGCTCTAGCAACCCATTTAGCAACCAAAATTTTACCCTAGGTATGAAGATCAATAATTCTTAGACCTCCTAAAGCTTTAGGTTGAGTACAAATCTTCCATGATATGGTAGTCATTCCCACCTCCCCATCCCATTTGATCCATAAAAAATTATGAATGACCCGAGTTAATTTGTTATAGGCTACCTTGGGGGCCATCCAACAAGAGGAGTAATAAAAATGAGAGGCTACCATAATTTTATTCACAACTTGAATTCTTCTTGCTAAGGAAAGAAACCGATCTGGCCAAGCATTAATTTTTTTTTAAGTATTTCTATAACCCAGTTCCACATATCCTTAGGAGATATATTAATCCCAAAGGGAATTCCCAAATAATACATAATCATACCATGAGGGATGATCTTACACTCAGTCAAGGAGTTGCATCAATGAGGAGAGGAAGAGTTATATAAGACTTCAATTTTAGAGTCGTTGATACGAGAGCTAGAGACATCACAAAATAGTTGAACAATTTCCTTAGCCATATCCACCTCTTGTTGGGTATTTTGAAGAAAAAGAAGGGAATCATCAACAAAATGTGAGTTAAGAGTATGCTTATCCCAAAGAAGCTTAATACCTTGAATGAGGTCATCAGAATGAGCCTTATGAAGAAGATAACCAAGAGCATCGATAGCCAAAACATATAAACAAGGAGCAATGGGATAACCTTTTATGATAGACCGTTGAAGAGGGAAGGAGGAAGAAAGAGCTCCATTAAATTGAACAAAAGCTTAAGCATCACCAAAGAGCATACCAATTTGGTTACAAAATTTTGGACCAAAACCAAGCCAAGAAAGCATGCTAAGAATAAAATACCTTTTGATTCTATCATAAGCTTTGTCAAAATCTAACTTAACTAAGATGGCATCTTGATTGGATTCAATAGCCCATTGTAAATTTTTCCAAGCCATCACAATATTATCTAAAATATAACGCCCTTTAAGAAAAGAAGATTATTTTGGGTGAATAATCGCTTGAGAAATTTTTTTAATTTTTAAAGCTATAGCTTTAGCTATGATCTTGTACAAAAATATTGATAAGGATAATAGGTCTCTAATTGGATATTTGGTTATAAGCCATACCTTTAGGAATCAAATTGATAAGCCCTACATTTATATAAACTCCAAGGAAACCATTATGGAGAGCTTTTAGGTAAACATGATGAAGATTAGAGGAAATAATATGCCAAGTTGTTTTAGAAAAATCCACTGGGAGACCATCCATGCTAGGCGCTTTGTCATTATTCATAGAAAAAAGTATAGTTTGCAAATCATTCATAGAAAGAGGATATTCAAGTTGATTCTAAATAATGGGGTCTACTAGGGAGGGAATATGTTCCTGCACATATTCCATTAAGAAATATTTAATGTCATCCCTTGGCTCCACTGTAAAAACTTAAGAGAAATGAGCTACAAAAAGATTCATGATCTCTTTAGAGTCGGAAAGAGAATGACTTGAAGGGTCCTCCAACTTAGTGATCCTTTCTAAAATATTTTTATGCCTGAGGTAGTTAAAAAAAAAAATTGTTCCCTTGTATCCTTGGGAGATCCAATTGAGGTGATATCTAACTTGTGTCTCTCTAGCACGGTAAGACTCATAAACTCTAGCCTGATTTTCAATATTCACTAGATCGCATTGAACAACAATGTCTTTCATAAGCATGGGTCGAAGATGAGAGATATCCTTATGAAGGTAACTCTTTTAAATCTTCTTCCTCCTAGCAAAAGAGTACCCATACCATATAAGGGATGAAATTGTATTCGAAATAGCTATTTCAAACTATTTGATCGAGCCATTATTATAAGTTGGTCTAGGAAATCTATTCCAGATGTGCTCTACGAGGTGACAACAGACAAGACTATCAAGGTAGCACACATTTAATTTGAAATGAAGCGACATGGAATTAAGGGAGATAGAGGAATTTTGGATAGAAGATAATATAGGAAGGTGATAAAACAAAGTTGTGTGAGTAAGGACATGAGCTTGCTCATGGATACAAAATTTATCTAGGAAATAGTTATTGAAATAAAATATGTCCAAACAAAAAAGCTTCCTAGAAGAACTTTGATGATAGTTGGACAACATAAACCAATTATCTCTATGAGAGGAGGCTTTACCAAATAGAGGGTCATTCACACCTAAGTGATTATGACAAAACAACAAACTAACAAATTCAAAACTAGAAAGGGGTTTACTACTAGTCCAAATTTAATCACTAGGATTTTCAATCATATTAAAGTCACCTCCAAGGATCCATTCTATAGGAGGGAGAAAAATAGCTAACCATTCCTAGAGGGCAATGTGACTACAAGGGTAATTGAGATCATATATAGACCAAATCCAATAACTTGAGAGTTGAGAGCCATTCTAACCCACACATAAAGGTGAGCAGGGTCTTCACCATGGTTTAGAATAGCATAATGAAGGGACTTAGCTATGGAAAGGGAAGCACCTCCTTTACCATTAATATGAAAATAGTAAAGGTAGATGCATATACACCACCAATGATGTCCATACAATGGGTGAGAGAGTGACCAGTGACTTTTATTTCTTGAAGGAAAAGAACAAATATATGATTTTTAGCAACTAATTTTTGAACTTGAAACTTACGATAAGGGAGGGAGATCCCCCTAACATTCTGATATAGAAGATTTTTTTTCATGAGGGGTGATTTAGAGGCTACTCAACCTCATGAATTAGAGACTGGAATATATTTTTATTGATTAGCAACAATTGTGTGTTGTCCAAATGAGATTTCTAAGTAAGAACCTTATTTTGAGTAAGTTGAGAAAAAGATCTAGCAAGATCTTTGATAGAGGGTTTTTTTCCTCTATATGGATGGAGTGATTTTGGTGGGTCAATGAACGTTGTTGCTTGCCTACCATTCTCCACCCATCTATCATAAGACTATATTTTAAGAGTTGAGGTGATAGAATGAGAGCTAACTCAAGACTTGTGGATACACTTGGTGGGGCTTGTGGATTAATAGAAGTATTAGAGGATTTAGCCTAAGCTATCGAAGGGGTAGGAAGATTCTTAGGGGGAACAACTTGAGAAGGAGAAGGTTTTTTGAGAACAGGTGGGTGTTGAGGGCCATTAGTAGGGAAGTTCTCAGCTGAAATTTTAGTTGCAGTTTTCATATGAAGACCATTAGTTGCGAGTTTATTTGCAATTTTTTTAGCAGTCACTTCCATTTGTTCCTTTTGGGCTAATTATTTCAAATAATTTATGATCAAGTGTCCAATTTATTTATAGTAAAAAAAATAATTAGGTAGATTTAGGTAGATAATAGGTTGACTAACATGGAAACATGGCCCATTGAGGTCAAGGGAGGGGGTCACGACTTGGATATGTTTATTTCTACACAAATACGAGGGTGCACTCTATAATTGGATAATTTTTCTGACATAGGTTGAGATCATAAAATCTTACCAAGAAGAGCAAAAATTTTATTGATAAGTGGATGATATGGAAGAGATAAAAATGGTAACTTTATCCAAAGAGGGACCCTTAGGATGAAAATCCAAAGACCAGCCTTGCAGATAACAAGTTTGCCTACAGATTACCCAAGTTTCGTCTTAGAGGGCTTTTTTGGCATGTTCAGGATTTGTAAAGGAGACTTCTATGTACCCCCTTCCTAACCCTCAAATAGCCTCAACTACCTAACCTCTATTATTTTACCAAACTCCCCTAACCCATTTGAGAAAATCAACCTCTAGTGGTATCCCCCATAAAGAATAAATTAACAGTACGATCAGATAAGTTATTAGCTACTTCAACAAAGAAATTAAGAAAAAAAATAAAAAAGGGCTTACCTTGCTTTGCATGTGGTCGAGGTGTTGCTAGAGTAGGGTTTTGTGGTTCAATAGTGTAGTCCTCTGGTAAGCTCCTATGGCTCTCTGAAATTGAAAGCTTCTTCATGGAATTGTTTGCAAGGTTCCTAAGGTGAGTCAAGGAAACCTGAGATTCAAGACCACTGAGGGATGGAGTTTCATTGATCATATGTAAACTATTTTTTTGTACCCTAATACATCTCTAGTGCACATTTGGGCTTATCTTCAGATGGTGACGATTGTCCCAATTCTTTATACTAAGCCCTAAAATATGCACTGCTTTCAACAAATTTAAAGATGGTATCAATCGGTGTATTTTATGCCTAGTAATTTCAATTTAATGTAGATCAGGCTGATTTTCAATTTTAACAAATCAAAATATTAGGTTTTCAATAGAGATCCATCTTCTCTAAGGATCTTGCAAACAATTTTCTAAAAAACAAACTCTGCAATTTTATTGATGCGTATTCATAGTTTCACACTACAACCTCCGTGTATTCACATTTTCATAGTACACACTACAACCTCTTTGTATTTACAGTTTCACACTACAACCTCCACGTATTCACAGCTAAACATTGCACTTTCGTAGAGCTATCAAATGAACATATAACGATGTTTTAATGGTCAACGTATGTTCGTGGGATCATAGCCACATTCGTGTAGAAGACCGAAGCAATGCAGCATCGCTTCACAGTAGAAACCTTAGTGGTTTAGTTGGATTATTATATTCATGCCCATAACATTTTAGTTTTATTATTATATTAGAAGTGATAGTCCATATGAAAAATAAACTTATAAAACCTATTCATCACTCAATTAAAAAAAAAAACTATTCATCACTCAATATCTTATTAAAATTGAAAGTTCTTATGTTATGTAGAATATATGGTGGGATTGAGAAGTAGTTAATTCCTTTATGAAATGATATGGAATATATATATATTTTTTGGATACATAGATAAGTTGGTTATATTTAGACTATTTTTAGTAATTGTTAAGTGGGTTTGATATGGAATAGATTTTTTTGGATACACAGCTAAGTTGGTTATATCTACACTATTTTTAGTAACTGTCAAGTGTAGGGTTTAAATCACAGAGGCTGATCCCAATAAGTTTATAATGTTTCCAGTAAGTTTATAATGGTCGCTTGGGATTCATACTATAATCATTAGTTGGCATGCACTCATAGGATTTAAATCAAATTAGTCCCTTTGCAACAGGTATACCCCCAAATTTTGAACCCAGGTCTCTTTTTGGTAAATGCTTGACCAAACAAACAACTACCAATTCACTAAACCTTGGGAGCAATATGAAATATATTTCATTAAAGTTTTTACTAAATAATTATTGGTTTTTTATTTAAAATTTAATCCATTTGTAAGTCGAAGAGGTGTTTTCTATAAAAGGAAGATATATCTTCAAAAAATTTATCACTAGTTGGGAAGCCATGTATTGGGCTAAATGCTCTGGACAAAATGCAAGCATGCTTTTACTGGATTTTGAAAATGCATATGACAAAATTGAATGGAACTATATTCTCATGGTTCTTGAGGCCTTTGGCTTCCCTCCTCTATTTTGCAAAATGGTTAAGGTGCTTCTTACTGATGCAGCTACTTTTGTTGAGGTTAATGGGCCTCTTTCTAATCCTATCTTACTTCAGAGATCTATACTTCAAGGTTGTCCCTTAGCTCCTACTTTGTTTGTTATTGCTACTGATGCCTTGTATTATCTGTTAAGAGAGAGCTCAATAAGTCTTGCTATTTAAGGAATTACTCTACCTAATGATCAAGAAATTATTAATATTCATTTTGTTGATGATACCTCAATTTTTGTTAAGCTAGTTGAGGAAAATTTTGATTCCCTTTTTTAAAGCTTGATAGCTTTTGCAATGCTTCAGGAGCTAAAATTGCTATGTCGAAATCTATATTACTTACTTGGGATTTTGTTGCTCCTTGGTTATCCAAGTTTGATATTCAGTGGGGAGGTCCCTCCAAACAGACCCATTATCCTGGCATTCCTTTCTCCATTGACCCTTACCTTAAGGATATGTGGTTATGGGTTAAATAAAGGATTATTAATAAATTTAATAAATATAATAATAGGCAGATATTTGTTGCTGGTAGATTTAAATTTTGTCAAAAAATCCTTTTTGCTTACTCTATCTATTTTGCTTCAGCTTGGTCATTCTATTCATATCAAATTAATGATATTCATAAACATATACAAATTTTTTATGGGCCGGTGGTAATACAAAGATAAAAAAACATAAGGTAAGGTGGAATTGGTGCACTGTTAATAAATATATTGGCGGCCTTGGGTTGAGATATCTGGTTGTTCAAGGTATGTCCTTAGCCATCAAGCGGATATTTAATTGTATTAATGACAATAAGTCATGTAAAGTTCTTCTCAAGCATAATATTACTAAGGCTATTCATAAAAAAGCTCATGCTTGAAAATATTTTCATATGATTGATCTCCTTTTTGGTAATTTTTCAGTTGTTCTAGCTGGGTCAGCAGTTTTCAAGAGCCTTTGGAAGGCTTGGGAGAATGTTAGAAGTTTACTATCTATTGTTGATTCTCAAAATACTTTCTTCTTGCACAGTTCTATTTGGTGGAATATTTCTCATAATAATAAGTTGTTTTTTGTTACTCAAGGTTGTTCTAAAAAAAATGGGCACATAAAGGTATTGTATCATTTGCTAATATTATTGAAAATGGATGTCTTAAATCTTGGGAGTCTCTTAGTATTCAGTATGATATTCCTCACTCTCAATGGAGGACATACTCTTTACTTCGAGCCTTGTTTTTGCAATTAAGTAGTCCTATATTTATTGATGATGATCAAAATTTTTATGGAAAGATTCAATGGCATGATGGTACACAATTGTTCAAAATCAAACCAAAAATTCTTTATAATTTGCTCACTGATACTAACGATATTTTACTCCATATTGAAAACAGTTGGTCTATGGAAGTCTTCACTAATCATGGGCATAGAATTTTGTAGCATATCTGGTCCAAGTTTCTTGAGCCCAAAAAGGCATGTTCTCATTGGTTATTACTTCTTCAGAGGATTCCTGCATGTAAATATCCTCAATCACCAATGAGTTGCACTTTATGCAAAGTTCCTGATACTATCAAGCATATATTTTTTGGTTGTTTTTTTGCTAAAGAAATTTGGTCATTATTTTTCTCTAATATTTTAGGCTGGAATATTAATGATAATATTTTTAGGCGGCATATATTATTTGGCTATATTCCTAGTATTCAGAGGTGTTATAATAATTTTTTATTGTTGTTTTTGACTAAAGTTTTATGGTATATTTGGTTGGCTAGAAATCTGGATATTTTTTCAGGATAATCAGAGGATTCTTACTGGGTCTCTTAAGAGACACAATTTTCAAAATCTCTTTACAGGTTGCCAGGTTTGTGGTTTTCTTTAATGATATTTTCAAACACTTTCTTTAGAATTTCTAGGAACATAATCATAGTGTGAACAACAACGCTATGGACAAATACAGATGAATACAGACACTTTGGTGATTTTTATTCTAACTTATTTTAGCATTATATATATATGTTTCAAAAGAAATATGATACTTTGTATAATACTAGTGATATATGTACTTAGCGTCCTTTTAAGGACTTTTGTGTAGTTTGGTAGGCTCTTAGTATTGATCTTATTTCAAGTACTCTACCTTCGGGCTATTTTGTATTACTCTTTTATTTTAATATTATAGCTGCTGATTTTCAATTCAAAAAACTTCCCTAGAAGAAGTCAAAGATAATTTTTGTTAGGAAGGAACTAAAAGATAAGTTTTAAAATTATTTAATACTAATACATTGTTAGGGTGAATCCATTTTTTATCAATTTGAGTTCTAGTGTTTGTCAGCTTGAGGTCAGCGGTTCCAATCTTGATTATGTTTAAGGGGATAATGCGATAGAGAAAAATGTAACAAAAAAATTAAAAAATAATAATAAAAATGTATATTGTTTAACATTTGACAATAAAAATCAAGTGGTATTAGTTCATCCGGATAAATTCCTCAACATCAAGAAGAGACAGAAAACAACGTTCAAATCTTGTCAAGCGATGTATAGATAATATCCCAGCTTTATTATAATACCACTATGTAATGATAATATAATATACATAATACTCATTTCAATCCCATATAACCAATTATATATATAAATTAATTAAAAGTTCAACCATCACCTATTTTATTTATTTCTTTAGTGATGGAATCATAATAGTTATTTCCTATATATTTTAGGTTGAATGTGAATAAATTTTGGAGGTTAAATGATGAATAGGTTATGTTTATAATATTAAAATTTATTGTTATATTATTTTTCAAAATATACTTGTAAAAATAAATATAATGTTTATATTTTAAAAATTTATTTAAATTATAAAGTGTTATTAATTTATATATAATTTAAGATATTAATTTATTGTAAAAATAAACTTAAAATTATATCATAAATTATTTTATAATTTTATAAAAATTAATGTTGTATAAAAGCATCTTTAATAAACATATATTATTTTTTACAATATATATTGATTAATAATAAGTTCACATTTTGTTTGTTTTTTCATCTTTAATATTTAAAATTTCAACTTATTTAGATTCTAAAAAATATGAAGTTGCAAGCTTACTGTTGTGGTCAGCGTGTTGGCCTCTTTTTGGGAGGTCAAGGTTAAAACCCTACTCATTATGAAGGGATTGGGACCCCTCGTAAAAATTGTGTAAAAGAAATCTTAAAATATATATATATATACTTTGAATTTTGACTTTTGATGGTTGATCAAGCTTATTTGACAAAATATTGCTAGTTAGAAACATTAATTTTTTTTTTTTTAAAGTTGAACAATGTTGTAGTGTTAGAGCAAGAGCAAGGCAGACAATATTTGAGTAGTGTTGTAGTGTTAGGGCAAGAGCATTATTTTAGTGTTGTAGTGTTAGGGAAAGAGCGAATACGAGCAGTGGTTAAGCAATGTTAGGGAAACAACAAAGGTAGACAACAGTTGACCAATGCTGCAGTGCTAGGGCAAGAGTAGTATTGTGATACTATAGTGTTAGGGCAAGAGTGAAGGTCATAAATGTGTACACAATTTAAAAGGAATTATTCTCTGTGAGATGGAGGAGTGTGAACTAGAATTTGAATGGTGGTCATCAAGGTGGAAAAGGGTGGGAGTGAGATATTTTGAATATGGTTTGTGCGGGTCTATAAAATAGTGGTGGAATCTATTGAAATATATTGAGGTTTGATTGGCTTGGATGCAAATGTAGTAGTTCTGGGTCATCCAAATGGTGTATTTGCAAGAGGTCTCAGTACTAGATTCATGGATACCTTGAGAAGCCATGTGCCATCAATCAGTAAGCTGGAGGGTGGGTCTCATTCTCATGGACGATAATTTTTTCATAACTTAAGCCTTGATATTTCATTTCCTATAGTGATATCTAAAGGTGTGAGGGCAACCTTAGCAAAAAAAAATTGCAACTTATCCCCTATGGGTAACATCATTAGCATCCTGAATGACCTAGTTAAGTTTACCATGGGTGATGATGGTTGTGACCTTATGGGAATGTTCCAAGGGGTGAGGCCAGACTTGGATTCAATTAAAATATGATCACTAGCAAAGTAAAAATCCCTGGGCTCATGGAAATTGTAGTAGTCCCTAAAGCCTTTTTTCATATCATATTAAACTACATGGAATATGCAAACTATATTCCAAGGGAAGGCCCATGGTTCTATGGTATAAGAGGTCTATTTTTGTAAAAGCTAAAATCTAAATTCAATCCTCATATGCAAAGGGTTAACTATATGTCTCTATGGGTTCATCTCTTTACCGTCCCTTACTATATTTGGCATGACGATGTGTTGAGAAATATGGCTACGTCTATGGGGGATCTCCTTCTTATCGATATGGTAACTAGAGCCAAATCAAGAATGGTACATGCAAGAATGTATGTTAAGGTAGGTCTGGAGGTATATATTCCCCTTTTATCAAACTTATATCATTCTTGGATACTTTTTACCATCTCATTATTTATGAAAATATGTCAGCTTGATGCTTTGGCTGTGGAAAATTAGATCACTCAAGACACAAACATATAAGGAAAAGAGATCCACAAGAAACAAATGGATCCAAAAGGAGAACTTGGGCCAAGGTCCCTTAAAGGATTTGGATGGTAATTTATCTAAGGTGGGGGAATGTGGAGCTCAGCCTTATATGGACAAGGTTCAAAATCTAAAGGCTCTAGCGAAGGAGATTTCAAAATCCTCAAAATTGACCATAGCCAACCTGGTGGTGATTTTTAATCAATCTAAGGAGAAGAGTGTAGCCTCAAAGCCTAGTGCTACTGAGGTATTTCAGTAATATATTATTTCTAAAACCATTTTTTCTAATAATATTCTTTGTAATTCCTTTTATGGGCTTTGTATTGATTCTACTCATGAGGAGCTTGTGATTCAATTGGTGACCCCTGAGGTAGGGTCTCTAATTTGCTTCCAAAAACCCATATGGTAAAGGTTCTTCAAGCCTTGAAACCTAGAAATAAAATAATGGCAAGGTGGATGTGGATGTTGAGTGAAATTGAGGAAATTCCCTAACAAGTATATGAGGAAGAGAGATTCTAAGATTGTGAATGGATCTCAAGCTTTGCTCAAACTTGAAGAAGGAAAGGATGTAGGAGTAAGATAACTAATGTTGGAATATTTATACTAGAGTAACCATGGGTTGTCTGGGGGAAAGAAATATAATTCTAAACCCCATAAATAAAGTGCCTATATTGTAATGTTAAGCACCTGAATGACATTTCTAGATAATAGGTGGTTGTTTCCCTACATAAAGAAATTTTACCTGATAATTTTTCCTACAAGAAACCAAGTCGGATGGTCAGGATATAGAAGTTGTTAGAGGAAGGATTTGGAAATAAACCCATTTTACTACAAGCCCATCCAATGGTTCCTCCAAGGGTTTCCTTTGTCTTTGGGATGCCAACAAGTTTGAGGAATTTATAATTTCTTCCTCGGATAGGATTATTAATATTCTCTTTTATTACAAAGAAAGTAATAAAAGGTGGGTTATGACTAACGTGTATGCATCGATCCTAGTAGAAACCTATTGTGGTATAATTTGAGTTCCATGAGAAGGATTTTTTCTCAAGAATCCTGATGCCTAGCAAGGATTTTAATTTCCCTCTACTTTTTGGATAAAAAATATGGGAACTCCCCAATCTCAAGAAGCATGGAAGAGTTTGCATATTTTGTGAATGGTAATGATCTATTGGAGGTAAAGTTGAAGGGTTCAAGGTATACTTGGAGCAACATGAGAGTGGGTAACCAACTCATCCAAATTAGGTTGGACAAGGTTCTTGTCTCTAAGGAGTGCCTTTTGTTGTTTGGGAATCTATCTCCTTGTTCTCTATCCAAAATTGGATCTGACCATAACTCCTTATGTCTTGAAGTGGATCAAGAAGAAACTAAATTCCCTAAGCTATTTAGGTTTGAGGAAATGTGGTGTTTTCATCAGTAGTTGAAAGCTAAAATCAAAAACTAGTGGTCTACAAGGATCCAAGGCTTTGACCTTTCCAAAATTGTAGCAAAGCTTAGAGTTGTTAAGAGTGGCCTTAAAGAATGGATAGAAGGGTTTTAGGAATATTTTGCAAAATAAGAAAGACCTAAAAATTCAACTAAAAGCTATTGAATCTGACATAGAGCTTGAAAATTAGTGTCAAAATATTAGATACAAAGAAAAGGAGGTGTTGGTTGAATTTCATAACACTATTGCCAAGGAGGAAATTTTGTGGAAATATAAGTCCAGGGTGCTTTGGCTAAATGAGGGAGATATAAATTCTAATTTTTTTCACATCATGACCTTAAGCATAGAAGCACCAATAGTATTAGAAAATTTTAAAAATTTTATGGATCCAGTGTTACTCACATTAAGGATTTAAAAGCCGAAGCCATGAATTTTTTTAGAAATCTCATCGGGGTGGAAGAGGTTTGTAATGAGGAAGCCTAAAATAAGTTGCTTGGTAGTATTCCCAACCTTGTCATGACTGATATGAACCAAACTCTTATCTCTCCATTTAGAGACGAGGAAGTTAGAGCTACTATCTTTGTGATGGAAGGAAAGAAGGCTTTGGGTCATGATGGTTTTCTGCTTCTTTTTTAGAAGTATTGGCATATTGTGAGGAAGGATATTTTTGATTCTCTTCGAGAGATCCAATTCACCAATATTATCTCGTTCGTAGTAAATTCCATCAATATTATCTCGTTCAGAGTAAATTCTACTTTTTTAACCCTGATCCCCAAGACTGTTGGTGCAAAGAACTTTGGTGTCTTTAGATCCATCAGCTGATGTAGCACTATTTATAAAATTTTTATAGAGGCCCTTGTTAATAGATTAAAATATTTTCTTCCAGCCTTAATTGATTCAACCCAAAGTGGATTCGTGGCAAGGATATAAATCTTGGAGAGTATCATTGTTATCCATGAAATCCTTCATTCAGCTAATAAAATTTGTAGAGTTGGTATTCTCCTAAAATTAGACATGAACAAATTTTATGATAGGGTTTCATGGGAGTTTGTGTTAAAGGTTTTGGGAAAATTTGGTTTTAGCCAAATTGGATAAAACTTGTTCATGCTTGTATCTCTTCTACCAAGTTTTCAATCTTAATAAATGGATCCCCAGTAGGTTATTTTTCAATATTGAGAGACATTTTCCAAGGGGACCCCTTGTACCCGTAGTAGTAGAAGCTTTGGGTAGGGATATCAAGTTAGAACCCTTTATAGAAGGTATCAATTCTACTTTTCTAGTGGATCCTATTTGTCATGATCAATTTGCAGATGATGTTCTTCTCTCCCTCCATGCTTCATTTCCCCGAGTAAAGGTGCTACAAATAATCTTGAAAGTTTTTGAAATTGTAGTTGGGCTAAAGATAAATAGATAAAAAGCAAAATATTCTTTTTGAATACCCCCTTAGTGAGGAAAAGTATAATTGCTCGCATATTGGGTTGTGAGGTGGTTGTCCTCCTATCTCTTTACCTTGGAATGCCTTTGTTTAAAGGTAAGATTTAAGATTTTCTTTGGGAACCTATGGTGGAAATATTGCAAAGGAAGTCGGTTAAGTGGAAAGGATACTTCATCAATCAATCTGAAAAGGTTACCTTGGTAAATTCTATTCTTTAAAGCATTCCAACCTTATTCTTATCTATGTTTTTAATTCTTAGAAATATTTTATCAAAGATTTAGCATATTCAGAAGTTATTTCTTTGGTCCTGGTCTAATGAGAAGAGAAATATTTACTTGGTTGGGAGCAAGTCTACAAATGTAAAAATTATGGGAGCTTAGATCATCGTGATATCAAGTAGATGAATAAGGTTCTGGATGCAAAATAAGAATGGAAGATGATAAATCAAACTGAAACTAGCTGGGTCAACATTATGTTGACCAAATACTTGAGATAGGAGAACTTTTATCTTGCTAATCCTCTACCAACTTTTGGTTCAACATTTTGGTTGAGTTTGCAAAAGTTGAGGGTGCTAGTATCCAAATATTGTAGGTGGAGGTTGGGTGATGGACTCAAGATTGATTTTTGGAAATATATTTGGCTGATGGACCAACCCCTTGGATAGATTCCAAATTTGGTGTGTTTGGATCCTAGGACCAGATTGATCTTTGGGTCTAAGGTGGCTAACTTTATCGAGGTGGTCAATGGGATAAAGGTTTGAAAATTGTTAGACCAGTCTGTTCTCAACAATGCTAAACTTGAATCTTGGATTCTAATTGATAATAATTAGAAGTTTCAAGTCATTAAATATATAAATGAAGAGTATGGGATCTTATGGATAGGAGAAAATAAGAGATCCTTTTCAATCAAGTCTGCCTATAATCTATTGGTTGTCAAAACTCCTTCGTGGGTTCCACCTTTTAAAATATGGCTTAAAGGTCAAATACCAAAGGTGAATAGATTTTTCTAGTTGGCAACTCATAATAAGTTTTCAACCATTGAAAATATTAAAAAAAAGGTTGGTCGTTGTTGAATAGATGCTACCTCTATGGTTATAATGAGGAATAGACAAGACATATATTCTTTCAATGCTCATTCTCTGTGGAATTTTTTAACTCTATTTTTAATTTTTTGGGTTTAAGTTGGGTGGTTTTGAGTTTACTTGTTGATGTTTACGCTCAATGGTTATCTCCTTTTTACTTTCCAAGGTTAAAATATTTTTGGAACTTCTGTTTACCACATTTTTTTTGGTGGGTATGGAAGGAGAAGATTAGTAGAATTTTTATAAACTTCAAAAGATATATTGCCTCTGTTTGTGCCAAAGACTTGGCTTCCACCTTGGAGAATGTGTCCTCTATGACTTTGGAGCAGGGCAATTTTGAAGATGCTAAGATCAAAAGGAAAATTAGCTTTCAATAGAGCAATAGGATTGTTGGTCTTCCTGGTCCTAATCGCTAGGCCCTTGTGAGGTGAAAATATCCTTCTTTAGGCTAGGTTAAACTAAAATTCAATGGAGCATCAAAAGGTAATCTTGGTAATGCTAGCACTAATGGGTGCTTAGGGATGATAGAGTTGGTATTCTATTGGTGTATGTCAAATTCTTAGATATCTAGACTTGCCATGTTGCGAAGACCATATCCCTTTACTAGGATATCTTGCTTGTGGAGAAGATGGATTAATAAAAATTTTGCACTAAATGAGACTCACCTAATATTATAAACTTGGTCAAAGGTGATTTAATCCCCAACTAGAACATTGAGGCTATGATTATGGATTCTACGTGAATTATTTAGGCTAAAGAGGATAGGGAGATAAGCATATATTTAGAGAAGAAAACTACCTTGTTGACTTTATGGAAAACTTGGGTATAAGTCTCAATGGTTTGTCTGTTTGGAGAGATAAATTTCTCAAAGATCTTCTTCAATTGAATTTAGTGATGCATACTTATTGATGCTTCAATTAGATTTAATGATGTATGCTTTTACTATTTAGAAATAAATGTTTTATGGCTCAGCCAAGTGGGAGTGTTGGTTGGCTAGGGGGCTCACCAAACTTGTCTGAGGTGAGGTTAGCTGATGGTATTTTGAATCTTTTTATCATTGTGTTTGGTGCTAGTTTTTGTCCTGAGGTGGTGGGATTGCATGTGTTGCCTTCCCTTAGGTAGATCATGTCGAGGAGGGTCAACTCTATCATGTGGTATTCCCAACTTGTTTCTAGTTTACGTTATGGGAAGTCCTTAGCTATGTTGTTTTAATTTTTTGTTTCCTGTATCAAGTTGTAGCTGGTCCACTTGGTGATGGGTGGCTAGTTGTAGTGCCTTATAGCTATTCTTGTCCTTGTATTGTTGGTCGTAGGCCATTTTTTTTTATGTTTTATTCTATTTTAAAAAAAATTAGGGACCCTTTCAAAACCCCTTCCATATCTAATAAAAAACACTAAAAAATTATCCCATTTTTGTGACCAAGAAAGTATTTTAGACCTTAGAATTTTATTTTATTTTTAAATTAGTAATATGGGTCAATCACATCCATGCCAATATTATAATGGCATTTCAATAACCACATTATGATAAAAAAATCTAAAGGATAAAATATCTTTTAATTTATAAGACTAACTTAGTACACTTTGAATTTCTGTATGGCACACATCAAAGAGAGACACACCTTGTACTATAGGATTTGATTAAGTGAGTAAGTTCAATGTTCAAGTGGATCTAACTGGCGTACTTATACCTATGAGGTAATTACACAAATATGCATAGATTTCCTGACAATATTTGAGCCTAGATATTCATATTTAGAACCAATGAATTTTTAATTACTCGAGATCATGTAATTTGTTTCAATATTATAATTCACCCATAGGATTAAAAATTAAAATACTAATTTATGTTTCAATAGGATGAAAATATCTCTTAATATTAGAATGGGCTAGGCTAGCAAATTTGGTTTTTTATTTTTAGACATCTTCAACCTTAGAAGAATTTGGTAATACTATTGGGAAATTTATTTCCTTAGATAGATTAGCGAGAGAAAAATTCAAGATATTCTCATGTATATGTGAAGGTTTATTTGAGTAAAGGCCTTCCAACTAATTTTCCTTTAGTATGGAGGTTCAAATATAGCACTAAAAATAGATTACAAAAACATTTTTTTTATATGGAGGTAATATTTTGAATGGAGGTTCAAAAAGGTTTGTGCAGAGGAATTGATCATGGGGATTTGCTACTCACGAGGAATTTTGGGAAAGGATTTACAAGCTTAAAAATTTGTGGATATCTGGAATTTCTTCTCCTATTATCTCCCATTCCACTCATTTTTATGATTTATTTTTTGGCCACTAATTATGGTGAGTTGGGTTTCAGGGCCTCATGGAAATGTTGGTTTGATATGGAAGGGACACTGATAGGTTATCCTAATCCTATGATAATGTAATCAGGTTGGGCAATATTTTTTCCTTGATTTTTCATACAAATATATCACATGCAGGAGGGGATGTGGTTCTTGCAAGTTCACGCGAACTTTGTGGACTCACTTGCCTATAATCTTATATTTGCTCAAGATTTGATAGCCAATTATCTTTTTATGGGCAAAAAGATGATATCTTTGAGATTCAATGTTAGAAATATGGAATATAAGAATATGTGTTTGAATTTACTACTTCTAAACATTTTTACATAGTCAAGGAGTATGGTTAACTCAAATAATGCCTAACCCAATAGGATGTAAGATTAAAATACAAGAATATTGCTCAAAGAAACCAAATAATCTTCCACAAAAATACATTGTCATTCCTTGTAGAGAACAATACATTATTTACCTCCTTAGAGGTTATAGTCATTTGAAATACAAAGAATCAGAAAAAACAATATAATGGTCTTCTTTGCCTAGATCTAGCCTTGAAACCCTAAATAATCAATTTAAAATTTATTTGCATAATATCATATTATCAGAGCAAATAATAAATAGAAATATTATTGATAGTGCCTAAGTTTAAATACAATGAAATGATGGCAAAATAAAGTATCCTAATAATATATACTAAATAATATCTGTCGACAAGGAATGTCGGTAAACTAACAAACTATCATAGGTAAAGTAAATGTAAACTAACCTAGGTAAAAGGGAATTACCAAATAAGGTAATACCTACTCTAACATCCCCCCTTATTACATTATTTGGGTAATACATATACATCCCTCTATACAAAAATATTTGGGTAAAGTATATAACTACCGCAATACAGTGAAGAAGAAGAAGAGAAATGAAAGAATGGTGGCTTGTACTTTGTCTTCGGCTCTGGATCTAGCTCATGGCTTTGGATATGGCTCTAAGCATACCTATGAATGTGTACCTCTGGATCTATATTTGGATCTTTTGGTGAATCTATCTCTAGATCAGTGCCTCTAGATCTGCCTGTAGATCTGCCTCTAGAACTTTGTTTCTAGATCTATCTTTAGGTCTGTATCTAGGTTATTACCTCTAGGACTGCCACTTGGTCTATATCTGGATTTGCCTCTGGGTCTACCATAGGTTTTACCTTTTCTGTAGAAGCCATACAACATTTATTTCATCATGGTCCATTGTGTGTAATTTGTCCATCCACAATCGATATGAATCTTGTTGGCCATTTTCACTTTGTACCAACAACTGGAAGAAGAGTGATTCATACATCCACATGAATCACAAGGATGTAATTTCCAACATCTAGCTACAACATGTCTTGTCTTTCCACAATGACTGCAACAATGCTTTTTAGGAGTTGTAGGAGATTTAGGTTTTACAAACATGGTATTACTAGTACTTGCATGTCCAGTATAGCCAAGGCCTTCATTTTTTGCCCTAAAATTTAGCATTATTGGAGTTTTAATGCCTTGTTCCTATTTACCTAATCTCTTACCATTGAATCCCATTTTCTTCATTAGTTTGGAACTAAATCCTTTGGTGTGTTTTTAAAAACACCCAATTTTATCATCTTCATCAATGCTTTTAACAATATTACTTTTGTTATTATTGATGAGATTATGGAGCTCTTTTTGAGGAGGTTTGGTTTTTAAGTCATAAGTGTCACAAGCAAAATTTGGTACTAAAATGGGATCACCTATGCAACAATTGATATCTACCATTGAAGATAGGAGGTCGCCTGTATCACAACAAGCATTTGCCACAACTGGTTGAAGGTCACTCATGTAACAACAAGCATTTGCCACAATGGGATGAAGGTCACTTTTGTCACAAAAAGCATTCACTACAATGGGCTGAAGGTCACTTGTGTCACAAAAAGCATCGACCATTAAGGGTTTGACCTTTGTTTCCTCATTTATTTCCAATTTTACTTTTTGTTGGGCATGGTCAAGTGCAACAAATAACAGGTATATACCCCTTATAACGCCAATAGGAAATCAAGCACCATTTGTCTGAAGGTCTTTACAAGACTCAAAATCATCAAGGAGGGCTACTAAACCATTGTTTAGTGTGAGAAATGTGCCATCCTCATAAAAATCCAACCCATCCATATCTGGTGGAAAATAAGGATTTTTAATTGATGTAACAACATCATCAGTTTGTTTAGGGGCTTGCTTTTTCTTTGATCTACCCATTTTTGAAGATTTCAGTCTCTACCAAAAATGCACCTTTTACAAAGGATTTTTTGCAAAATAATTGACTAAGGTGTCGTTCGCTTCTGAAAATGCACCTTTACAACTTGTTCCCCCATTTTTGCAAAATATACTTTGACAAAAAATTACAAAAATTTTGACTAATGTGTTAGTCGTTGTTGAAAGTGCACCCTTTTTAAGTCGTCCTCCCTTTTTAGCAACAATATTCTGTGAGGTAGGAAAATAATGGGTATCCCCCCTTAGTTGCAAAAAAAATATCCCCCTGGTTTTACAAATGTTACCTCTTAGGCAAATGTGGAATGTTTCCCCCTTGAGTGTAAAATATTGCAACTTGTGAAGCCTTGAAGGCTTTTACAAGGGCCTCTTGGAAAAAGGGTAAAGGTGCACCAAAATAAATCCCCCCTTAAGAAATATTACCAAAAATAAGTATCCCCCATCAATTGTGCAATATGTAGGAGTTCGTGCTTTGAAAAGGTATATTTGTTTATGTGAAAGCAAAATTAAATTTTAATGAATTTTTTTTAAAACTAATTAAATATATAAAACAATTTCTTAACTAAAGTAAAAAAATAATAATTAAGAAAATAATATTTAATTAGAAAAAAAATTTAATCATTAAAAATAATAAAAGCTTAAACAATTTTTTTTTTATATACCTTTGTTGTGCTAACCTCGGTGGGAATAGAACCCATGATCTACCCTTTTCTAGAAACTTAGCTGGTGGTCATCGACCACCCTGGCTACCACAGCTAGTACAAGGGAAAGAGCATCACTTGCTCTTTGTAATCTTCTCCATCAGGATGACCCAAATCAACGATGCTTCCTCCAAGTAGGCGATGCCTCCTCCAACCGAATGGTGACCTTGCAAAGAAGGTTGTTCTATGGTAGCTTTGTGGTGGGGTTGCTCTCTGGCTTCCTATTACAGTGCAGATCAAAACTTCAATCGAATCCATGAAAGCTACTTGTGCAGCGCTTGTAGGTGGCTCCTGAGTGGTAGCTTGTCTTCTATTCTAAGGTGCCTTCAACACAGTCCAATAAACCCGTATATTTTTTGAAACATAAAGGGTCTGGTGAACTATGGAAGTTTGTCGATCGATAGCACAAAATTTGTCTTCCACCCTCTTTCGCTGATAGGTTTTGTGGTGCCTTGCTTCCACAGAGCAATGATAGATCTCGCTCTTGAATGACTACAAAATTTACTATAAAATTTGATGCATCTTGAGATGATATAAGCTTCAACCATCCTCACCTTACAATAATCCCCTGTAACAATGAGCACTCGTCGATGTTTTACTAGCAAAATCAATCAAAAATAAGTTTACAAATTTGTAAGCCATCACAAACATGTCTATAATTGTGATCGAGCACTACTATTGTTGATAAGATTTCAATGACATACAAGATTTAACAACATGTGCTCCTCATGCATTCTTGGAAGTGTATCAGAGTGGCAGTCTGATGTATGATCTCCTTAGCTCATCGTCAAATCTTAGGTTCCATGTCCGTCCACTAGGTGCACTCTACGTTTTTTGTCCTCACTGTTTAGTTTAGGTTTGATTCCACGTCCATCCTTAGGGTCATAGGTCCAGTCACCCATGTCACGTCGAGTCATCACCCCTCGGTCGCAACCACATCCATGTGTGAGGGTCAGTCCTAGATGGATATCCTAAGTTAGTCCATTCCTCTATCCACTGCCAGATCAAATTGCCACGTCTATGATAGTCAAGCTAGTCCAAGGTCTACATTTATTATTAGGGAGCAGTCAGATCAAAACTAGATCTACCTCGTCGATAGGATTAGGGTCCATCATACTATCACAAAATCAAGATCCCCCAGGTTATGAGAGTTGTGTTCTCATTTTTATCACCCTAGTTTGTGGTATCAGCTCGAGCCTGTGGTCTAGCCACTCACGATCCTTAGTCTAGCACAATCATTTAGTCCAGTGGTGCCCACAATCCCATCCAAGTCACAACTAGGGTCAACCGAATTGAAATATCGATCGCTACTTTCAGAGTGATTGATGGTATCGCTCTGATACCATATTATCAGAGCAAATAATCAATAGAAATATTATTGATAGTGTCTAAGTTTAAATACAATGAAATTATGACAAAATAAAGTATCCTAATAATATCTACTAAATAATATCCATCGACAAGGAATGTTAGTAAACTAACAAACTATCCTAGGTAAATTAAACGTAAACTAACCTAGGTAAAAGGAAATTACCAAATAAGGTAATACATGCTCTAACATATCAATCGTTATATTATTATAAATCTAGTTTCGTCATTCAATACAACCTTTAAATATCTTTTGTAACCCTAGTTTACAACCCCCATTCTCTCCCCAAGTCTCTGATCACACACCTAAAGCTCAAATCTACCTTTTTTTCTTTGTTCTTCTCTAAGACCTCAAAATCTAGAATTCCCTCCAAAACCCTAGTGATGTTGCCTTGTTTACGACTAGGATCTCAAGGATCCACTATGAGTCATTGAACAGGATTCTATAGTTTAGTCTTATTTTAAATGAGTATCTAGGCTCCTCCAAGTGTACAACTGGATAATCTGAACCAATGTGAACTTTTCACCTATTGTTATATGAAAAATTTTAAGCTTACAAATAAAAACAATGGACTCACCTATGTGGAATATGACCACTATAGCATGCACATCATTTACAAGGAAAATTTAATACAATGCAAAGGAAAAATATAAAAGTTGATGACTAAATATTAAAGGATATATAGTAGAAAATAATTGTCAATGATTAAGGTTGACTTAGGAGACTATATGAAATATAGAAAAATAGAATTTTGACTAGAAGCGACTTAGAAAAACTAAGAAAAATACTAAGGTAGATTAAAATAAAATCTAAGATATCTAAAGGTATTTATGGGGAATATTAGGGAAATATAAGCAAAAATGATTAAGAGTAGATGCTCCTAAATCAGTCAACATAGGTGTAAAAATTGTGAGCACTTTCTCACGAATCTCAATTCAAAATTGGATCATTTTGTAAGTGATCTAACTCTACCTCACTTATCCAAGCATCTTCCTCTATTGTTTTTTCCTTCCACTGCATAAGGAACTCCTTATACTACATGTGCCTAGTTTTCTTGCCCAATTTTCCACCCAATTTTTTTCAATCTGATTAGGTCACTTCTTAGGTAGTTGATTCCTCCAATCTATGCTTGTTCCAACTAGTTCAAGAGCTTTAGAAATAGTATTATCTCCAGCATATGGGTGCAAGTCTAATACATTAAAATGGGTGAGATATATATCCCCTTAAGGAGCTCAATCTCATAACCAATATCAAATTTTTTTTTAATTATCTTCCATGGTCTAATTTTCTTCATATTGAGCTCATTATAAGTGTCTTTGGGAAATATTTCCTTTCTCAAGAACACCATAACCAAATATCTAACTTGATATGACTTCACCTTCCTCTTTTGATCTACTTGTTTTTATACTATTGATTTCTTTGATTGATCCTCCTCTTGATATCATCATGCAGCTTCTTGAAGTGCTCTATGAGGTCCTCTACTATAGTATTTTTCCTCTTAGCTACAACCTTGACTAGATTAGTCACTCCTTTGGGTGACCTTCCATAGACTATTTGGAATGGTGATTTTTTTGTGGACCTATAGATGGAATCATTGTATGTAAACTTAGCTTATGCAAGTACAAGATCCCATTACTTTGGCTTATCACCAACTAAGCTTCTCAAAAAATTACCAAGGCTTTTATTAACCACTTTAGTTTATCCATTAGTCTGTGGATGATAAGCATAACTAAAATTTAGTTTGATTCCTAACCTTTTCCATAGCATTTTCCAAAAGTTTCCCATGGATTTGACATCCCTATAAGCAGTAATGCTCCTTGGAAATCCATGTAATCTAATAATTTCTTGGAAGAATAGCCTAGTTACATTGCTAGCATCAATGGTATTATTACATGGAATAAAATAAGTCATTTTTGAAAATCTATATACAACCACAAATATGCTATCATGACCTCTTTGGGTTCTTGGTAACCTCAATATAAAAGATATGCTTATGGTGTCCCAAGATCCATTGGGAACAAGCAATGGAGTATATAAACCAATATTCTGCCTAGTGCCCTTTGCAAGTTGACATATTATATGCTTGGTAACAAATGTTTTTGCATCCTTAGCTAAACTAGGCCAGAAGTATTTCTATATTAGTCGAGCAATGGTTTTGTCTCTCCTAAAATGAAATCCTAAACCTCCACCATGGTTCTCTCTAATTATATTCTGCCTCATAGATCCTTGAGGAATGCATAATTGCCTATCCTTGAACAATAATTTATTTTTAAGGAATAAATCATTCCACACCCTATGCTCAAATTTATTGCATTCCTGCCATGGCTTGGCAAAGTCTAGATCATCCTTATACTAGTTTTTCATATCATTAAGTCCTATGAATTCAACATGCATTGTCTTAAGCAATAGCACCCTTCTACTTAAAGCATCTACAACCTGGTTACTCTTTCTTGAATTGTACTAAAAATTAAAGGTATATATTTCCAAGTATTCTATGCTCGTGGTCTACCTAATGCTCAAATTGCTTTTATTGTTCAAGTATTGCAAATATCTATGATCAGTATAAAAGAAAAATTCTCTATGCAACAAATAATGCCTCCAAAATTTTAGAGCTTGTATTATAGCCTAAAGTTCTTGCTCATAGATAAAATATTTTTTTTTGAGCCTCATTTAGTTTCTAACTAATATATGCAATAGGTATACATCCTTGGCTCAACACTATACCAATAGCCTTTCCATTAGCATCATAGTCTACTTGAAAAACTCTTTCAAAATTAGGACTCCTTAGTATGGGCTACTCAGTCATCTTCTTCAAAAATTTGAAGCTTCTTTCAACCTCTTGAGTCCACACAAAGATTTATTTCTTTATTCATGAGGTCAATGATGCAAAAATTGCACTAAAATCCTTGATGAATTTCTTGTAGAAGCTTGACATACCATAGAAGCTCCTTACCTTAGTTACGCTCTTTGGGATTTTCCAATTATTAATGGAAAAAAATTTGGCTAGATCCATCTTAAGCCCATCCTTGGATATCATAAATCCAAGATAAATCAACTCAGACTTAAGGAATGAAAACTTATTCAAGTTTATCAAGAGCTTCTCTTGCTATAAATTTTCCAAGACTACTCCTACATGCTTGACATGCTCTTCTTTGTTCTTATTGTAGATCAAAATATCATCTAGGTAAACTATAATAAAATTTCCCAAAAAATATTTCAAAACTTCTATTATCAATATAATAAAAGTATTGGGTGCATTGGCAAGCCCAAATGGAATAACCAACCACTCATATAGACCATCCTTTGTTTAAAATATCATTTTCCTCTCATTCGCTTATCTTGTTCTGATTTGATGGTAACCAATCTTCAAATCAATCTTAGAAAAGAATCTAGACCCACACAAATGATCTAGAAAATCATCTATTATTAGGATGGTAAATATATACTTGATAATGATCTTGTTGATGGATATGGAATTAGTACACATCCTCCATTCACCATATTTCTTTGGTGTCAATACAATAGGTAGTACACATGGGATTATGTTTTTTCTAATAAATATCCTCTAAAGCAACTACTTGAATTGCTTATTCATATATGAAGTTCTCATATCCTATGAGCTACCTTATTGGGAAGACTAGCACCAAGAATCAAATCCATCTAGTGGAAGATATTCCTCGTATGTGGTAAACTAGGTGGTATGTCATCATCAACCACAAAATTAGGATAATAATTCAATATTATTGCAACTTCAATAGGCTCTATATCATCCTATTTATCCTCTCTAAGGAAAAAAACATAGCACACTATCTACCCCTTCATGTCCTCTAGAAAATTCTTTTCTCCAAGCACTATTAGACCACAACTAGCTTCATTTGCTTCAAGCTTGTGGGATCTCAATATCCACTTCTTGTATCCCTTCTCAACTATGATAGTATTCAATCAATAATCATGGAGTGCTTTTCTATCATACTACCAGGGTTTTCCCAATAAAAAATGGTATGCACCCATATGAATCACATCACACCATGCTTCATCACAGTATTTCCCAATCTAAAACTTCACCTTGCATCTCTTATCCAAAATGACTTGGTGATATTTTTGTAGCCATGAAAATTTGTATGTATTTTCATGATTCATATTTTTTAGATTAAGCTTCTCAACTATAGATATTGATACCAAATTATCAGTGTTGTCTCTATCCATAATCACCTCACAATTTTTTCCTCTTGACAAGCATTTAGTTCTAGAAATGTTTTCTTTTCCATGGTCCTTCATCATCTTTACCTGATGTTAGTATTCTCAAAAACATAATTTTCTCACCATATCTTGTAGTGGTGTGATAATAAAATCCATAAATACTCTTTACCTCCTATCCCTTAGCCATATTAGCTCTATTTTTATTTCTATTATTGGATTTTAGAGGATCTTTACATTCTATGGGTTTATGACCTTGAGCCCCATAGTTAAAGTAGGTTCCTTTGAACCATTGAGTCTTCTCCTAACCCCTTGAAACATTATCCCTACCTCTATTAGGTTGGAATTTATCTATTTGAGGTTTGCTTGATCTTGTAGCCTCATCATACTTCTTGAATATATGATCTTTACTCCCTTGGGATTTTGCCTTACCTCTACCTCTAGAGGACTATGCAAACTTCCTATAAAAATTCTTCTAAGATCTCACAATATATTGATATGCATACTCCATGATCTTAATATGCAACATATTGATTTCATATTTAATATAAAGTTTGATATCATTTACATACCTTGAAACTATAACTACAATAGGATCTACTTGTCTAACTTATATGGAAAGTCTTTGGAAAGATTCAAAATACTCTTTTAAACTTGAATCCTTCTACCTAAGGTTTTGCATCTTGTTGAAAGGACTAAATTAATAATATTTTGGTAGGAAATGATTCTCTAGTTACCTCACCATTCAGTTCCATGACTTAATATTGGTTTTCCCATCAACAAGTATCTTTTTTACACTTGATCAAACCATAAAGAGGCACGACCTTTCAGCTTGGTCACAACAAGCTTAACTCTTTTAGAATCTTCAATTCCTTCCAACTCAAAGTATTTCTCTAACTCAAATGTCTAATCTACCAGCTCTTTTGGCTCAAGGATTTCATAATAACATGGGATTTCAACTCTTGGCTTTGCATTCAACTTTGCAATAGTCCTAATAAGTTGATTCGTAAGTCTATCTTCATCATAAAAGGATGAAGTACTTGCTTCTAAATCAAATATTTTAGGGTCCTCAATAGGCTCTCTCCTTCTTCTACCACATTCAACAATCTCAAGTCTTGCTTAGATATCTTGTAGTGAGTGTAGTACAACTAAATTGTAGGGCCTACTTCTACAACACATGGATCAATTCTTCCCCCAATGCAAACTCACCTTGGATGACATCTACCCCTACTTCTCCTTGCTTTTGGTACCTCAAGCACCTCTAGGTTGTTATCCATACTTCCCTTGGTAGATATATGCACGTAGTATACTATATTCCACTCACATGTCTGCATAACCCCTTATTCATGATATTTAGGATATTATCACTACTCATAGTTGATATCTTGCCTCTAGACTATCATAATTCTTTCTTCAACAACAATTTCAGGTGATAGGTAGTCAAATTCAACTAGCAAATGAAAAAAGTGACTCTGATACCACTTGATATAGTCAAGAAGTATGGTCAACTTAGATAATACCTAACCCAATAGGATGCAAGCTTAAAATGCAAGAATATTACTTAGAGAACTCAAATAAGCTTCCACCAAAATACATTGTCATTTCTTGTAGAGAACAATACATGCTTTGCCTCCTTAGAGGCTAATAGTCATTCAAAATATAGAGAAAGAGAAAATAAAATTATATTATGGTCTTCTTTGCCTAGGTCTAGCCTTGAAACCCTAAACATATGATTTATAATTTATTTACAAAATATCAGTCATTACAATATAGAAATCCATTTTCTTGGTTCAATACAACCTTTAAATCTCTTTTACAATCTTGGTTCACAATGTCTATTCTCTCCCCAAGTATTTGATATCACACTTGAATCTCAACTTTGTCCTCATTTTTATTTATTCTTCATTAAGATCTCAAAATATAGAATACCCTCCAAAACCCTAGTAATTATGCCTTGTTGATGATCATGATCTCAAGGATCCACTACAAGTTGTTGATCAGTATTCTAGGGTTTAGTATATTTGCAAAGAGTATTTGGGTCCCTCTATATGTACAACTGGATAATTTGAACCAATGTAAACTTTATACCTATTGGTCTATGAAGATTTTCAAGCTTAAAAAAAAGGACCTGTCTATGTGGAATATGACCACTATAGCATGCACATTGTTTACAAGGAAAATTTAATACAATGCAAAGGAAAAATATAAAGCCAATGACTAAATATTAAATGATATATAGTAGAAAATAATTATCGATGATTAAGGTTGACTTAGGAGACTATATGAAATATAAGAAAATAGAATTTTGACTAAAAGTAACTTAGAAAAACTAATAAAAATACTACGACAGAATAAAAGAAAAATCTAGGAGATCTAAAAGAACTCTAGGGGGAATATTAGTGAGAGATAAGTAAAACTATTAAGAGTATATGCTCCTACATCACATTGACAAAGAAGTTTAGGAGATATTAGACAAGGGTGGCCTTCTAAATTTCCAAAGAAAATACAAGGGGTATGATCTAGATCTATCTAATCAGACTCATTCTTGGGTTGCAAGGAAGGTGAGGGTGTTTGGGTGTGATTTCACCATTGACACTATTTTATTGGTAGAGATCACTAGTTGTGAAGCTAAGGGTGAAAGCATATGCAAAGAGAAATATTAATTGGTAGGAGAGATATATATATTATTTAACAGTAATGAACACCCTCATCATGAACTTAGAACCATGTTCTCCTTCCAATTGTGGAGTATATCACTTTGGACTCAAGGCCTTCTATTGTGAGAAGATTCCATTTTGATTTTTTAAATTATATTTGAAGAGGGAGGAAGATAATTATTCTAGCCTTTCTTCTCAAATCTATGGATAAAACCATCTATTATATCTAGCAAGGTGAAAGTAACATCCCTTTACATCAGGATCTTCTCCTTATTATCTTCAAGTATGGTAGGATGAAGAAATGCTTTTAGGAAAAATCCTTCGGGATTCCAATAATGAGAATCCCCAAGTTGACAAGGTGAATTCAAATCCTTTAGAAGCTAAATAAGATCTTACCTTTGATGGCAAAGACTCAAAGAAAACGTCATCTAGAAAGGATTCTATGGATTCCTAGGATGAGCCATTTGCTCCTAGTAAAGTTTTAAAAAAGGATCTCGCATCAAAGGATGTGTTCCTAGGCACAACCCGTAGGAAGAAAAGACCTTTTGCAAAGGTGAGGGTTCTGGAGCTTTTGAATAATTATATTAAGGTGGAAAGGGTCAACCAACAAGACTCCTTTTTCTAGAACTTTCCAGGTTTACACATTTTATTGGAGAAGGGAGTTAGTCCCAAGGAATATTACAAAATGTAAAATCAAAAAATTAGAATGATATAACTGGTGATGTCACTTTGAATCATATTTTTGATGTTCTTAAGTAGAATTTTAATATTATTAAGGATATTAATGTGTCAAGGAAGAAAATGATCCAAATGTTGACTTGTTATATGGAGGATTCTAATATCCATATGGAGGAGTTGAAGCTCATAACTGTATGCTTAAGTAACCAAATAGAGATAAATAACTGATGTGACAAGATTGCCAAATTAGTATATTTGATATATTCAATTTCTTATTTTTCCCTTTTGTTTCTCGGTGTTCAATCTTGATGGTGCTTGTTGATGATATCAATTCTAAGGTTGGATTACTATATTGTGTTTTGTTTGTAGGTCGCAAAGGGTTACTATTATGCTTTTTAAAATTCCTTTCTAGGACTTTAATGTTATGTATATTAACCCACATGTTATAGGTGAGTTGTAGAAGGTAGGGCAATCCTCCAAGGGAGGTCCTTGGTTCAAATTTCTACCCTACCAAATGCACATCGGGTACCCACAATCCAATTTATTATGTTGGTGCAATCAAGGTCGGGTGTAACTCCTAGGTGATTTTGATGGTGTCGAACCCCATGGTTGTGGTTTCTCATACCAATGTGGCTCGCAAGGGTTTTTTCATTAAATCCAAAAAGAATATTTTATTTATTAATATTTGTATAATATTTGGTAACTCTTTCAAAAACCCTTCATTTACCCTAATCAAAAAATAATAATTTGAATATGTAATCTACCCAATATTTTATTTATGAACAAAACTAAACCCCAATACATAGTCAAAGATAATGTTATCCCTAAAAATAAGGATTTCTAGGTAGTGCAACAAAAATAAGGTAAATATATACTTAGTAGTAAGGTACTTCGGAGTATTATTGTGTTGCATTACTTAAAAAATAAAAAAGGGTTTTGAGGAAGATCAACTATGTATTTCTAATAGGGAATTAAGTAAAATTTAAAGTATTAATGAACCTATGGTTTCAACCAATATCAAATTATAAATACAAGGTACACTTTCAAAATAAATGAACAAGAATGATATAAAAATAAAAAAAAGACTATAGAATCCATTCTACTTTGAATATTTTCCATCAGATTATGATAATGGACATGACTTGTTCTACAAAATGACTCACAAAATTCAAAGACCAAGAAAAACTTCAACCAAAAATTGTTATTTTTTTATTTTAGCTTAGATAATTGATATAATATGTGCAAATCATACATGCATGCCTTATAGGATGTAATAAATATAAAAATTAGACATGCATGCATGAAAATTAGAAAAAAAAAATACATGTATGTATTGTAAAAAACCAAAATTGTAAACACTAAAACAACATTCATGAATTATGAAAATATGCATGCACATATGAAAAATAGGAACATTTAAAACATTTAAGTTAGAAAAGGAAGGATAAATTTCCCATTGAAAATTTGCTTGTTAGTAAGAAATCATGATGATAGAAAAAATAGATGTATGATAGTATTAATAGAATAAATCGCAAGGGAACTAGGACTTATATGTCCATCACTAAATAAGATATTTTGAGTTTATATGGAAGGTTATTTTTATTTCATCATCATTCAATAATAAAAATGTATATATATTTTTTACATAATTTAAAAATAATATTTTTTTTTTGCATGCATGTTCCCTTTAATATATTAGAGAAAATAATATTGCAACCTAAATATCCATTTTTGGGAATATTAAAAACTCCACCTGCTGACAATGGTGGGAATAGAGGGCCCCCTTTACAATTGAAATCTTCCTTTATGGAAGCCCTAAAATTTGGCACTAACTTTCTTGCAAACCTCCCTATTTCAAGAATATGATCCCTTTTCCCAAATCGACGAGAGTTGTTCATTCCTCCCAAGGAGATGGCACCAATCTATTCCAAAAATTCCCTCTCCCTGGTTGGGAAATTTGTGGGGTCAAGGCCAGACATGGAATCCATTCGCAAGTGGGCCTTTGTAAAATGGTGACCTAGTGGACACATGGACCTCGTTGCTCTTACCAAGGGTTTCTTTCTCATCAGGCTGAACAACCCTAGTGATACTAGTTGTATCCTCACTGGAGGACCCTGGTTCTTTGGTCATCAAAGTCTTTTTCTTAGGATATGGGACCTTGAGTTCAACCCTGAAACCTAGAGCATCAATTTCACACTCAATTGGGTTATATTATAAAGTCTTCCTATTCAATTATGGAAGGGATTCTGAGAAGCATTTTTGATTCAGTCAAATATATTGTTTCCATTGATCCAGCTTCCAAAGATTAATCTCGTATGAACTATGCCCACTTCTATGTTAATGCCAATCTCGACTCTAAACTTCACACCTTCATCAATCTGTTCATGGGTGCATCTAGGTGGAAGCAATATTTTGAATATGAAAACAATCTTACCTTCTGCATCCACTGCAAGTAGCAAGGCCACATTCAATCCCATTTCCTGACTCTGAAATCAAAATCCAGAAAGGGTTGTGACCAGGCAAAAAATATTCATAAGGCTCCTTCCACTATGGGTAGGTCAGGACCTCTTGCTGTAATTGCTCCAAGAAGCAATAACCCCCTCTATCCTCCTTTGAAGGATTCCAATCCAAAGCCATTCCATGTTCCTATTATGGGTGGTGAATCAATGATACCTTCCTTGAGTCATGAAGCTATTCCAAACCTTGATAAGGTATGTTCACATTTTGATGGTTCAAATTTTTTTAACATATTAGCAGAATAAATTGAGAGTGTGTTGTCAGAAAATACTCCTACAGTGTTCCCCATCATCCAAACCCCTAATTCCCCCATTGTGCAATGCATTGTGGCTCCTAAATCTCCCCCATCCCTATCTAGGAATGAGGTCCCCCTGTCTAGTCTTGTTTTAGCTCCCCATTATCCTTCCATGTTTGGTTCATCCAGTCCTCCTTTGAAATCCTTCATATCCCCTTCCAAGGGCCTTAATTTCCTTGTTCAAGGTCATTCCCACTCATCGTGTGTCAGGAAGGTTGACTTTGGCTCTGAGAAGAAGAGAGGTCACCCCTCGGCTCAGGACAAAAGAAGAAAGGAAATTGAATATGACATAGCTAGAGGCTCCTAGGCCATGATGGTGTCTTCCAACCCATACATGATTGAATATCCTTTATCCAAAGAAGAAAAATGACCCAAACCCTAGCCTCTTGGGAGAGGGGGTGTAGGACAACTTCTAAATATTTCAAATGAAGGTCCTCTCATGGAATGTGAGAGGCCTCAATGGGCCCACTAAGAAATGGGTAATTTATTCCTTAAGAAGTGATTATAGGCCTAGTATCATCCTTCTACAAGAGATGAATATTGACTCAAATAACAACAAAAAAATTACCAGTACTCTCTGGAAATACTCCAATTTCTTTGCCAGTCCTGCTCATAGTTCTTTTGGAGGCCTCCTCTATCTTTGGAACCCCATATAGTTTAACGATCAAATCATCTCCTCTTATGATCGAGTTACTAATATTCTCTTTTAGGGTAAAGGCTCAGGATTCAGATGGGTTTTATATAAAGTTTATGCACCCAAAAAACCATTAGACAGATCAACTTTCTAGATTTCTCTGATGCAGATGAGGATCGCCTTCCCTGATGAAGCCTGGATGCTTACAGGGGACTTCAACAATCCACTCTATCCCACTAAAAATATTGGAGGGAATCCCATTACACCTAGGTTCTATGAGGATTTTGTTGACTTCATAAACAACAGTGAGCTTATGGATGTTGAGCTTAAAGGTAATATTTTCACTTGGAGCAACAGAAGAGCTAGTGAAAGCCTTATTCAAATCCAGCTGGATAGGGTTCTCATTTCCAAAGAAGCCATTTCCATTTTAGGTGATGCCTCTCTATTTTCTCTCCCTAATATTGCTTCTGACCATATCCCACTCATATTTGAGGGTTTACGTTCAACTTCTTTCTTTAAAACCCCTTTCAATTTGAATCCATGTGGATTCAGCATCCCGACATCAGGAATTGAATAGCTAAATGGTGGCCCCAAAACTTTACTGGTTATCACATTGCTCAAGTTGCCAAGAAGCTACGAAACATTAAGGAGAAGCTTAAAATTTGGAACAAATAAGTCTTCAGGAACATTTTTGAAACCAAGAAAGTCATTATCAGCAAGCTCAATGAATTTGAAAGACAACTTCAGTCGAGTGCTCCTTCCCAGGGTTATTTGATTCAAGCAAGTGATTCTTCTCAGGACTTGAGGGCCAATGAAAAATCTCTTATTTTTGAATTTCATAATATTCTAGCCAAAGAAGAGATATTCTAGAGGTAGAAGTCTAGGGCTTTATGGTTGGAAGCTGGATATTCCAATACCAAGTTCTTCCATGCATCCACTCTCAAACATCGAAGCTCCAATAGATTCAGAGAGCTTCACAAAAGGAATGGTAACATTACCACTAAAATTTTGGAGATTAGGGTTTAAGCCATAGAATATTTCCAAGATCTTCTCGGGTCCTCCATTCAATGCCCTCCTATTTTAGATTCCTTTCTTCACCATATCCCAAACCTAGTTCCCCCAAATTTTAAATCCAAGCTCATCAAGCCCTTTTTCTAGGATGAAATCAGAGATGCTATGTTATCTATGTACCCCAATAAAACCCCTGGTCTAGATGGATTTTTCTCAATATTTTTTTAGACCTTTTGGGACATTTTAGGGCCTAACATCACTACTTCTATCTAGGAAATCTAGAGTACCAAATATATCCCTAAATATGTCAACTCTACTTTCTTGGCCCTCATCCCCAAGTCCCAAGAATGCCAGTCTCTCTCTGACTACCAACCCATTAGTCTTTGCAATGTCCTATACAAAATTCTCACCAAGACTATGGCCAACCGCCTAAAGGAAATTCTTCCTCTTATCATAGACCAGTGCCAGGTTAGCTCTATTCAAGGGCGGTTGATTACTGATGGTATTATCATTATTCATGAGCTAATCCACTCCGCAACCAAAAGTCAAAAGCCAAGTTTTTTTCTCAAATTGGACATGAATAAAGCCTTAGATCGAGTGTCCTAGGATTTTCTTCTAGTTGTCCTCTCCAAGTTTGGGTTTCACGGAGATTGGATTAGACTTATCAAATAATGCATCAACACGACATGGTTTTCTATCCTTGTTAATGGTTCTTCGATCGACTACTTCAAAAGCCATAGGGGACTGAGGCAAGGGGATCCCATGTCCCCATTTCTTTTTATCATTCTTGTTGAATCCTTAGGGTGAGCTCTCAAGGTGGCTTGTGCTAATGGGTCCATTTTTAGTGTCAAAGCATCCTCTGCTCTTGCTCCACTATCCCATCAGTAATTTGTGGACGATACCATATTGGCCACCCATTCTTCTATCCCTGAAGCTCAAGTCATCAAGAGCATTCTCAATAACTATGAAGAGGCAGCAAGTTAGAGAATTAATTTTATTAAGAGAAATTTGTATTTCATCAATACTCCTCAAGAGAGACAACTCATAATTGCTCAGATTTTAGGTTGCAATATCACAAAATTGTCAGCCACCTACCTTGGTCTTCCTCTCCTCCAGGGAAAACCCATGAAGGCTATGTGGAATGGAGTCATTTAACGTATCATGAAAAATTTGGTAGGGTGGAAAAGTGCTTTCCTCAGCTAGGCAACCAAAGCAACTTTAGTCCAAGCTTACCTCTAGAGTATTTTGATTTTCTTCATGTCAGTTTTCAAAGTTCCCAAAGAAGTTTGTAGGTAGATTGAGCAAATTCAAAAATAGTTTCTTTGGTCAGGTAAGGAAAACAAGCATAGATTCCATTTGGTAGCATGGGATAAAGTCTACACCAGAAAGGCTCATGGGGGCCTAGGATTTCAAAAAGTGTTCAAAATGAACATGGATTTACTTTGTAAGTGAGGATGGCAAATATTATCTGATTCCAAAGCCCTATGGGTAGACATAGTCAAGAGCAAATACCTCCACCACTGCTCTTTCTTCACTGATTCTATTTGTCCCGATGGATCAACATTTTGGAATGTTGTGTCCCACACCAAAAGCATCCTTGGCAAAGGTCTTCGATGGTGATTGGAGAATGGTAACCTCATCCAATTTTGGGAAGACTTGTGTATCTCAGATCGACCTCTTATCAACTCCCTTGAGCTTTATCTCCTAAAGCCCCTTCTTGATCAATCTATGGGGAAGTTTATTTCTAATTTTATTACCTTTGATAGCAACCAACATCCTTCGTGGAAGCCCATCCCTTCCTTTGATAACATCCTTGGTTCGATCGAAGCTGCTAAGGCTCTCTCTGATTTACTTAGAACCACTATTATCCCTTCCAATCAGTCTCATGATTCCATATTTTGGGGAGCCACAAAAAATGGTATTTTTAATATCAAATTTGCTTATTTCCTCCAAGAAGAGCTATTGCAAAACTAGTTTCCAGCTGATCTCATTTGGCATCATCATCTCATTCCCAAAGTTACCTTTTTATTTTGGCTAGTTGTGCAGAACCAAGTGTTAACTCTAGATAACTTGTCTCACAGAGGGCTTATTATTGCCAATAGATGCTACATGTGCTAGTCTAATTGGGAATTGATTCCCCACCTTTTTTTGGGCTGCCCTTTTACCTCTTCTATTATGTCCTCCCTCATGTCTAAGTTTAGTCTTTCCTAGGCCCCTCCTAACTCCATCATGGACCTCTGCTACCAGTGGCCCAACCCCTTCCACAACATTCACCTCCATTCCTTGTGGTATTTCTACCTCCCATACTTTTTATGGTAAGTGTGGCTCAAGAGAAACAACAGGGCCTTCAATGATTTTTCCAGTTCCCCTACCTCTGTCCTTTCCAGAATTCTCACCCTAGTGAGGGAGAATGTTAATATTGTTCCTTGTCCTGAGAGTTGTAGCTACGGCATTGAAACCCATCTCATTTCTTCATTCAATATCCTTGCTGGCCCTTCCAAGGCTCAATTCCCCAAAGTTGATAGATCTTCTATCCATTGGGTCCCACCTCCCCAAGGTTGGCTCAAACTCAACTTTGACGGAGCTGCTAAGGGCAACCCTGGTAAAGTTGGTGCAAGAAGCCTCATTAGAGATTACCAAGGCAGAATTTTTCTTACCTTTACTAAAGCCATTGGTGTTTATTCCAACAATTTTGTTGAAGCTCAAGCATTGTTCCAGGGTCTCTCCTTAGATTCTAGTAGAAAATTCCACAACATTATAATTGAAGCAGATTTTTTGAACACCATAAACTTTGCCAAGGGTTCCTCTCCTCCTGATTGGTCTGTTGTTGATGCAATTTCAAAGTAAAAAATGATTATCAGTCAACTTGACCATTATTTAGTTCAACATGTCTATAGAGAAGGCAACGCAACAACTGATATCATGGTAAACATAGGCCTGAACCAGACAGGCCTTTGAGTTTGGGATAGATATTTCCCTAGTGAAATTGTTGAGTTTTATCTTCATCATGATGTTCCAATCTAGTGATTTATTCCTAAAAGGAAGCCATAGAAACCTGCATTCCACCTTCCTAGGGCACTGATGCTGGTAAGAATATTGTTCATGAGGCCAATATTTGATTTCGTTGGCCTCCATGTTTGGTAGGCCTTTCTTGTTTCTGGTAGGGTTTTTCTCTCTTTTTGTCTTGGCTTGTTGTCTAGGACTGCAGTTTCAGTCCCTATTCTTTTTTGGCTTCTATCATTTAGTCTCTCTGCGGGATCTTGTCCTGGGTTTCCCCTTTTTGGAATGACTCTGTAAAAGGTTCTGGGACATTTTAAAATCCCTTCACATCAATAAAAAAACTATATTTAAATGTATTGATGTAGATATTGTACTTTTTAAAATATAGTATTAATCATATTATAGTGCTCTTTCAATGAGTGTAAATGCTCAAATTAAAATTAAAATTATTTTTGTATTAAATATGATATTTAATGTTGATGATGAAATATCAAAATTTATATTTTTTTAGAATATTTTAGGAATAGACATATTTCATATAGAAGTGTCAAAAATTATGTGAACACATACATATAATAACTTTATTGATTCACTTTATGATTGAAATGACCCCCTCTCATATGACATCATGACCATTATTACAATATTTCAATAAAAAATGTAGTTGTATTATAAAAAAATAGTATTTATAATTATACATATATTATTTAACAAAATTTCAACCTAGGACTACACTTTGTGATCCTAAACATTTTTTTTTTAATTTATATTTAAACCATTTTGTCATAATGGGGGCACTGAGTATTTAAATATCATTCTTTGAAAACTCAAATATATAATGAAAAACTATAGTAAATTATTAATATTCTTCTTGGTAAATTCTTACATTGGTACATGATGATATGAATCAAGTATTATAGACATTTATGGGTTCATTATGGAGACAACATCCAAAAATACAGAATAATATGAGAAATGTATTATTGATGACAACAATATGTGCATTACAAATATATAAGGATCTTACACATAACTTGTATGAGAATACTACTTACTATAGGATAATTTGTATTTTTTATATCATAGAAAATATTTCGTTTAAAAACATACAAAGATATCAATTTTCCAATGTCCTACAATTTTGGAATAGTATAAGAACATCTTTGTAAGTTGTGTTGATCCATGATAGATTTTTTTATTATAGAAGCTAAAGGGTAAGATTTCCACATACTAAATTATATATATAAGAAAAAATGGTGTTGCCTTTGTCATTAATAGTATCTTTAGTATCAACAAAATATGTCAACTAGTTTCAGAGTAAAATTTACCAAGCTTAGATATGTACATGTAAACAAGATAATGAGTAAATAAGACCTCCACAAGAAACATCTATAGGAAATAATTAAGAGGTGATAAATGCACGAAAAATAAACTATTTTCTTCCTTTCATTATTTTATCTTGCATAATGCATGCAAATAAACTATCATGTGAAATACTATTTTTTAAGTTTATGCATTCAACTCATGGTTTTTATGGGTATACTTAATTATTATTCATGATTTTGAGAAATAATTGAGTAATAAATTTGCTAAAAGCATCTAATTGCACCAAACCAATAACCTTGAGGATAAAACTTTTTTACTATACATGATATATTATGAGTTGAATGAAATATGGGTAATGTAGTGTTTACATGAAGGAAAATTTATATATGATACTTAAAATAAATGCAATATGTGTAGGAATAATAAATTTAAGTACTATAATTCTTTTGATATACTTAATTATATCTTCTAAGGATAGGTCATGGAGCTACATAAATGTTATGGGGAACTCAATGACCATAGTGAAGATGGTTGGGGTATATCCCCATAGTTTTTAGGTACTTAACAAAATATATTGCACATCCATTTAGGGGAAAACATGACATGTGTGCAAGGCCTTATATGATTTATCAAAATATAATTCAAGTAGATAATTTTGGCAATGATGGTAGAGGCTCTAAATATCCTCCTCCTCAGTGTGAGTTTAAGATATTACTTGCCATGTATTTGAAATAATAATATGCAACTATAAAATACCTCACTTACATTATTTATAAACTTTTCTCCTCATTTATTATTATACACTTTGGAGAAAAATAAAAATATGGCCTTACGATTTTAAAGTGGATTGAATATGGAATCTGTTTATTTATCCTTTATAGTAGAAATATGGTTGTAAGATTATGAGGAAGAATTTTCATGAGACCACTTGTGTTCCATTTGGGTAATTTATATTATAAATGATTCGATGAATAATTACAAGAAAAATCATATGGGAATCTAGCTACAACGAGGACATATTGAACAAACTAGAAAGAATCCAACCAAAATATTTTCATGGATAATATTACATGTGGTAATGAAAGGGACATACCCAAAATTATTGTATGGAATTTTGATGTTTCTTGATAAATATTTTCTACACATACTAAACATTTAGATCCTATATGTATTATGGGTGCAGTAAATATATAATATATGTGAGATACATAAATGAATTTAAAAGGAAAATATACATGCAATGGAGAAAGAAAATTTGATGACAAGGATTATAGACAATGAAGACTCTATAGTGATGGTTATGTAATTACATCAAGAGAGATCTTAATGTCATTAAATGTTTACAATTTAGTTGAATGAATTCACTTGTTCAATAAGTATGTTAAATAATATTATTATCATCATGACTCAATCTTGGTAGGTAAATTCTTTTCTTGGATATAGCACATGAATTTGATTGTGGAAAATCTTGATTTTTGTTTAGAAATAGATACAATGTGTATTGGTTGAGATATGGTGCAATACTTTTATTTGAATTTAGTTATCAAGTTATATGAAGTACTCTTTGAAAGTTTTTTCTCTTGAGACGATACGACATCTAGATAGATATAGATCTATATTTTTAATTAGTACATTTATAATAGCATATATTAATAATATTTTATAGTTGATAAAAATTACTTTATTTATTGATAGATAAATACATTTAATATTCATATCAACATATAATAAAGAAGCTAGTAGTGAGTGCAAGTAAGGAGTGAACACCACTTATTCTTGTTCCAAATCATATGATAAACTAACAAACTAAAGGATTATTATGAATAAAATATAGATAACATGCAAGAAAGACAATTTTAAAAGTCCTTAATGGAATAAAGTATACCTAGATAGGGATAAGAAGAAAATCGAATCTATGGAAAACCCTATCTAGGTAGTAGATACTTCACCATAAGTTATTATTAAGGATGAAATGATTGAGCATAATATAATGGATTTTAAACTATGTGGGTCTAGATTGGATCTCCCTAGAGAGTTGACCACTTTCTTAGATCAGTAGAATTTCTCTTTCTTCTTGCCTTGCCTTTGATCCTTTTGGTCCTTTTCTCTACCACATTTTTGGTGGCACATTTGGAAAGAAAGAAACTCCAAGGACTTGAAGAATAATTCCCACACTACAGAGTCAATGTTTTTGAGGGTTGTAATTTCTACTATTGAGAATGTGGATATTATTTATTTGAACAAGGGCTCTCTTAGTAAGGGATTAGAGACTAAAAAGATCCTAGGATTTAAGTCTCCTCTACCAGTGTCTCCTAGGACTCACCAATCTTCTAGAGCAGATACAATTTGGGAACCTCCTGCCTGGTTGGGTGAAACTAAACTTTGATGGAGCATCCAAAGGAAATCTAGGTCTAGCAGGAGTAGGAGGAGTTTTAAGGGACTCCAATGGTCAAATTTTACTAACTTGCACTAAAAATCTCAAAATACAGACTAGCCACGTTGTAGAAGCTAGAGTACTTTTCCAAGGGGTTTTGTAGCTGAGTTTTTTGGATTTAGAAAGATTGTTATCGAAGGATAATCCCTTAATATTATTAATATGGTCAAAGAGAATCATCTTCCAACCTGGACTATTTTAAATTTTATATAAGAAGTTCATAGAACTACTCAAACTATGGAAGCTATCCAATTCAAGTAATAGGTCTACAAACTTCCTGACTAATTTGGGATTATCTCAGGATAGCTTGTCAATTTGGCCGGATAACTTCCTAGAGGGATTAAATCAATTAGACAATGAATGAGGAACAAGATAAGATACCTTCCTTGAGTGGGTAGTCTGACTATTGTTCTCCCTTATGAGGTTTACTAGTGCCTTTTGCTTTCTTGGTTGGTGGATGTAGCTATTTTCCTTTTACTTCCTTTGTTTTTAGTTTGGAGTTTGTTGCTTTGAGAATCTTAGGATCTCTTGGTGGCCTGTGTGCCCCTTTGTCTAGTTAAATTTGTTGGATCCATATTGTAAAAAATTTGGGACCCCTTTCAAAATCCCTTCATCCACCTAATAAAAAAATGTAAATTTCATGGATATTGACCATGTTTCTTGGATATTAAAAAATCGTGCAAGTGTAACTAGTGATTGAATTCAAATTAATCCTTGAATTTTCTTCCAAAAGGATTATTTTCATCTTCTCTTGTTCAAAAATCAAGAATAAATAATGGATGGTGTCCCTTGTTTTATGGGTAAGGATGCATTATATTAAAATAAAGTGAGAATTTTTGTGGAGATAGATACAATTAAAAGGATTATAGTGAGGCATTTTAGAATTTCTTATCAGCTCTTATCAATATGGAGGTTTTAAACAATATCAATAATACACTAGGAGGGACCAACTACTAAGGAGATAAGGCATGTTATATAGACTCGAATATGTGTTGCCATGGATATTTTAAAACCTTTACCATATTATATTAGGATTAAATCTAAATAAAGAGAATGGAATCAACAAGAGCATTATGAAAATATTACATTTCAATGTCACAAGTGTTATGAGGCCAAAGGACACAAGAAAAAATTACAAAGTGAAAATAATGGGAAAAGAGATGAAATATTTTGCATAAGAAAAATTTCAATATGAATCAAGGAGATAATATCATAGTAGAAGCTAGGTCAAATTAAGGTTTCTCTAAACCTATGAAAGTGGAAAGAAAAAACCTCTACATCATCAAACGGTAAAGGCCATTATACTTTACTTGAATGAACTATCAAAAGAAAAACTTAATACAATGTATGAGGAACTACAATGTGCAAGATTAAATTCAAAAGGAGTTAAAGGTGTGAAGAAATATGAGGAGGTAAATTTTAAAGTGAATGAGGCAAAAAAGGTCAATATTAATCCAAATAAATCATATTCATTTTCCTCAAGTAGCATAAAACCCTCTCCTTACAATAAAAATAAAATTAGTACATAAAGTATTTGTTGCACTTTAATATTTCAAGAGTAACATAATAAAGAATATCATATGGGGGATATCCTTGGAAATTTAGGGTTTCTAGGGAAGTATAAAAATTAATTACTATGGAGGATAATCCTTGTACTTTAGGGTTTTTGATGTAACATAAATAAGAAAGTGTTTATGAAGTTATTTCTTACATTTCAAATTCCCTAAGGCAACACATATATTTGGAAGATAATTATTATTATGAGCAATATAAAAAAATAGAAGAGATTGTTGAAGATAAAATTGTCGATGGATATGAAAAAGGAAGAAGGCTATCAAAGCAAGAAAAAATAGAAAATTAATCTCAAAGGAATATTTATTTGGAAATACAATAACAAATACCAAGTTGCTAACAATAAATGGGGCTAAGCCCACTAATAAATATAAACTATGATGATGAAAATGGTATCACAAAATATATTAAGACCCCTAAAAAAAGAGTTATTAAGGGATTAATAGGTTGTTATAGTCCTAATTTTATTATAATACAATAAAAAATTAAATAATGAAGAATGTAAAGATGCTTTTAAAAAGATATGGAATATGGGGTATTGTATGGCAAATTCTTCTATAGAAGTTTATGACAATATTATGATAGTATGGGAGAAATGGAAATAGAATGGATAGTTTTTAGAAGCATAAATTAGTTGGTCTGCTAGATTATTTTGTGGAAAAGAGGAAAACATTAAAGTTGGGATTACAAATGTATATTCTCCGATTGTAATTACTCCTAGTGGAAGATGTTGGGAGAACCTTAGCATATTTTTGTCAAACGCAATAATGATTCATATGTGTGATCTATGGATTCTTAGGGGTGACTTCAAAATAGTTCTATATTCTTTGGAAAATAAGGGTGGTCCTCTTATATGGTCTAAATCAATACAATATTTTAATTCATTTATCAAATAAAATTATATTGGGGAGGTTATTCCTTCACATTTTTTTCTATACATGGGATAAAAAATGCATTAGGCAAACTCATGTAGTAGAAAAATTGGATAAATTTTTGTCATTCAACAAATGGTTACAGATAGAGTATACAAACTCTTTAGATATTTTATTATGAATAGGAATAGATCACAAACACATTTTTTTAACTTATGATTTACTCAAAAATGGTCATCTAAATCCAGTTCGCTTCCAATCTATGTTGCTCCAAGCCACTAATATCTTCTAGATGGTTATGTTATGGTGGGATGAAGAAAATTTTTGAAGGATCATGTATATATGCTTTTTTTAAAACTAAAATATATAAATATGAAAACAGAGATTCAAAATACCAAATCTTTTGGTAACATTTTTAAAAGGAAATAAGGAAAATGAATCCAAACTCAAAATTTTATAAAATATAGTATCAATCAATAGAATGGACCAGGATTCTTATGTGTAATATAAACAATTAGTTTTTATTATCATAACACATATAAAATGAGGAGTCATATCAGTTCCAAAAGTGTACGGAGATAAAAATATCAATTTTTTTATGCTACAACCAAAAAAAGTTTCTCTTTTCTACATCAAAAATATTTTAACTCTAAATGGAAGAAATATTGAGGAAGACGAAGATATTAAAAATAAACTACTTAATTATTTTCAAAACTATTTATCATATGCTATGCATGATAAGGAATCACAAGGTATAAATTAGGAACAAAATGAAAGCTTGATGAAAACTATATCTATGGAAAATCTACATAAAATAGTTTTCTTTTTTCATATTGACAAGGCACCTTGCCCATATGGATTTCTTGAAAATTTATTTTTAAATGTATTGAGATTTATTGAAGAGTGATATGTTGGATGTGGTTAAAGAGGCTTAAAAAAGGAATGCTGCAATAAGTGATAAAAATACCACCTTTTTTACATCAGTTCCTAATAAAGACGAGATAAAATATTTTGATAATTTTTATCCAATGAGCCTTTGTAATATGACTTGTAATACCATTTTAAAAATTATGGCAAACAAGTTCAAAAACATTATACATTTTATTATTTCAAAGGAACAAGGTGGTTTTGTTTGTGGTAAATAATTTATTGTTGATGTAATCATTACATAGGAGGCACAGTTTGGATTTGATCAAGGTTAATGTGAGTGGATCATATGTTTTTAATGCACTCTAAAATATTCTATTATAATAAATGGTTTCCATGCTAGATACTTTAAGTTATACTCAAAAATATACCAAGGTAGTTTATTATATCTTTATCTATATAGTATTCTTGTGGAGGCATTACAAAGAGATTTTTTAGAGGTAAAAATTGAAGGAAAAAATAAAAGTATTTAAGTTATATTAAATGGTCCCTTCAATTATCATCTCCAATATTTTTATGATACTTTTCTTTTGGATCATCCCTTATCAAATGTATAATGTAAAGAGAAGTCTATTAGACAATTGGATATTACTACAAAAGCTAGGATTTTTATTAACACTACCCTAAATTTGCAATATATATTATAGGGTTTAAAATTTTAAAAAATCCATAAACCTACTTGGGCATTCCATTGTATCATAAAGGATATAAAGGGATATTTAGGACTCATGTTTCATTACAACAAACACTTTTTTAACGGGATAGAAAGGTAAGTTCTTAACAATGACAGGGAGGCTACAAATCATTACATTTGAATCCATTCCCATTTATATGATATCACTTTCAAAATTACCATCATGTATAGCATAAAAAAATTAAAATATTAGAAGATAATTTTGTTGGAAAGGATGTGAGGAAAAAATAGGTTTCCTATTTGTAAGTAGGATATGGTTTGCAAAGGAAATAATATGGAGGAACAAGGTTGTAAAATTACAAACTTATGAGTTTGTCCTTGGAAAAAATTATCAAGGAAAGAGTTGGATAAAAATTGTTACTTAAAAAACATATAGATTCACTTAATAAATATAAATATTCAAGAAAGAGTTGGGCATGTCTATCTTGATAAAACCCAAAGGTAATACATTATATTAATATGAGTAACAACTCTAAATCATGGATTTCTATTAGTAACTTGGTTGAAGGAGATGAACTAAAATAAATAGCAAATAAGCTTCAAAGGATGCTTTGAGAGTTTTATTTGTCTATTTTTACAAGGAAGGATAAGTTAGTTCAGAATCTATCAAAAGGTGGTGGATACTTGATCAAGTTAGAAATTATGATTTAGAGCAACTAAAATATCTTGCTCCAAAATATTTTCCTTATAAGAATGTTTAATCACTAGATGCTTTCCCTAAGACCTCAACATTCCTTTGGCTAAATTTCCAATGTAATATTATTACAATAGAGAGTCTACAATGAATAGGATATCATGAACATTTTAGATGAGACTTGAGTGAGAAGAATTTAGAAACATCAGGCCATTTACTTCTTTATTGTCTCTTCGCTCACATCATTTGGGGTTTGTTTTTAGAAATATGAGAATATATTTGGTATCTCCATAAACATTGAAATATTTGATGGAATTATTTCAAAGCTAAATAATTATGTATTCTATGGAGGAATGGTCTTGCAATTATTTATTGGAATTAATAGCTTGAAGGAATAATATAATTTTTTAAAATAAATCTCAAAATCATTCCCAAGTTTGGAATTATAATATTGCATCTCTTATAAATTATTTATAAATTTGGGGCTCATCATGGGAAGTCTCAAGTGCAACAAAAGAGGTTCTAGCCACTTGGTTACATGTTTTTAATGTACATGAAAGGATCATCTACAACAATGACATTAAAACAAATAATTTTGTTGAATATATGGTAAGATGAAGATGTCTATAAATTGGGTTTATTAAAATTTATTTTCAAGGTGCTTCTAAAGGAAATCTATAAAAACATTGGTGGTAGTGGTTTTTTAAAAGTAATGAAGAAAAATTATCCTCACTTACTCATAATCACATGGAATTTTAACTAACAACTATGAAAAGGTTAGGTAACTTATTATGGGTATTATAATTACAATTGGAATATGATGGAAATATATTTTAATTGAGGGAGTTTCACAAATTACCAATAATGCTATCAATGAATAGTTGCTAGTTTTCAGTTTAAGTTTGTGCTTGTTTCTTGACTCCCCTAGGTGGGTTCACTCCTTGTTGGTTTCTCTTGGTTCTTCCTTGGAAGCTTCTACTTCTTTGTTGTAAAATGTTCTCAGATCCTTTCAAAACCTCTTCTTATTTAAAATAAAAAAAATGGATATGGAGATTGGATAAAAATAATATTATTGATGATGTTTATCAACTATTATTGAACACAATCTCTTGTAAATATGAGCATATATATGGAGATGAAAATCAATAGCAAATAATTTAGCTAATCACAATGTTGATCTTCATATTGGTAAATTTTAAATTTTAAAAGGAAATTGACTAAGTAAAATTTAATCTATTGATGAAAATTATGTGAGGGGGTTGATTGTTGAAACATATCACTCTGAGAAATATTAAGCATATATTTTATAGAAAAGGAAATGCAAAATATCTTTGATAAAATGGAAAGTAAGCTAGGGTTTAACTTAAATAACAACAAATATAATATTATGGTATTTTAATGGGATTAACCTTGAATAGAATCCACATATAGCTTATTAAAATATTAAAGAATAAATATAAGTATGTAGTGTTAGCAAGACAAGAAAATAAGTGACAATGGGATATTTATAATTAAAAATTATGTAGTAAAAAAATTATGGATTTTGAGAAGAATATCATGTTGATTAAATTACATCATAGCAAATACATTGTGATAATAGTGTTTACTAAGCACAAGGAAAATAACACCACAAATGCAAATGATGCAAAAAATCACAATCATGTGAACACCACTATGCCATGAGATAATAGTTACAATATTGTTAACTATAAAGTCATGATTGACATTAATATTCAAATAATAAAGTCACTAAAATGATGGTTAGAATAAGGTTCACTTCATTTATGGAGACTTAATATGTAAGGGAATTTTCAAATTTATATAAAGATAACAAAATGACATAGAATCTAATTTTAATGGTAAAAAATAAAATATGAATGTTGGTAATATTGACAAGTTTTGTTAGGATTAAATAACAAAACACGAGCAATAATTAAATGCAAAAATAAAACACAGAAGAATAATGCAATACACAAGAGACACAGATTTAACGTGGTTCACCCAATATGGGCTACATCCATGGAGAAAATAACCAGGACTTTTATTTTGTCCAAAAAACATTTATCTACATAGCTGCACACTGAACATTTTGATCATCTTCCATACAACATCCTCTTATAAAAGTGCATTACAATTTTAGGGCAAAAACCCGCCTAAAATCTACTGTCTAATCTATGACCTAATAAAAAATGGTCCAGATTTACATAGAGGAAAAAGCATATATTTTTGGCTTTGAGGGCGCTACCCCCGAAACCCCCACCCCCCTTGGACCCCCATGGTGACACTAGTAGGGGGGTTGATGCCCCCCTACACCCCCCTCCTTCGTAGAGTGGGTCCAAGTTGTTAGCGTACTATTTTGTTTCTATTACATTGTTTAGCGTACTGTTACAACCATGTAACAGTTCTGTTTCAGCTGTTCCGCCGGTGTGCTATTCTCGGCAGTGTAAACATTATTTAAATGCTGCTGATCAATAATACAAGTTAGTTCACACTTTTCTACATGGCATCAGAGCCAGTGGCGTGAAGAGGGAGGCTGAAGCAGGGAGAAAGTCTGAAGTTTTTTTTTTCGAGCGAGTTCTTTTCCTGAGCTGAGCGAATATAAAAAAAAAAAAAACGGACGCAGAGGCTGTGCATAGACCTGTGAGAGACGTGAATCACAGCCCCCCTGTGTGTAGAGGCACGGGAGTCTGGTTCTCTCCCTAACGCGCGCAGACCTCAGACGTCACCAAAACGCGCGCAGACCTGTGCGCGTTGTGACACGGGCCCCACACGTAGACGTCACCAAAACACGTGCAGACCTGTGCGCGTCATGACGCGGGCCCCGTGCGCAGACGCCACCAAGGAGGTGGACGGACAGCGCCGAGCGCTGCCACGTCCTACGGCCCCAATTGGAGACGGACGTCACAATGGGCAGGGGTAGGCTGCGCAGACTGCTACAGCCTACAGGACGCGTAGACGTCGGCAGAGCCGAACACACAGGTCCGAAGCCCCCCCTCCCCGGTCCAGCGCTAACATGCGATAGGAATTTTAAATTCCCCCCCCACCCATGTGGGAATTTAAGGGGTATAAACCCCCCCAGTGCGAAATGCGCGCCCTCCCCCCCCGCTATTTTTTTTAAATTAAAAAAAACCGAGACGCCCCCCTCCCCCGGTTTGTTTTAAAAAAAAAAGAAACCAGAGACGTCCTGCCCCCCGGTTGAACGCAGCAGCGGACCGCGATGCGGAAGTGGCTGTCGTGCGAATAATAAAAAAAAAAAATAGAACGCGCGACGGACTGTGACTTGCAGAGGAGGTGGCAGAGGGCTCGGGCAGGCTGAGGAAGGAAATAGGAGGGCTCTAGTGATTCCTTCCGGATCAGCCCACTAGCTCACTTGGCAGTGAGCTGTGAGGTAAGGCTCAGGAATCCTGCAGTCGGGGGTTCAAATCCCGTCGACTCCCCCCAAGGTATAAATTTTTTTTTTCAAAGTTATTTTTTTTATTATTATTTTTTAATTTTAATTTTTTCTATAGTTTTTTAACTTTATAAATTAAAATTTTAATTTTAATTTATTTTTTTATAAGTTTTAAAACTATATAAATTAAAATTATTTTTTTTAATTTTAAATATATAATAATTATTAAAAATGCTTTGTTAAAGGAATTTTTTTTAGAGGGGGGATATTTTTTTCAAAAAATCAAAGGGGGAAAGTGAGTAATTTTCTGAAAAAGCAATTTGGCGAATTGTAAAAGGTGCATTTTCGGCTGTGACCGACACCTAGTGGGTTATTCTTGTGGGCATTTTTTTTTTGTTGTATGTTGCATATTTCATTTTTGCACTATAACATTAAAAATTAAAATCAAAACACTCCCTAAGTCCCCGGAATAATTAAAACCCATCTGTGCAATTTATTGCACTGCAGCGTTCGGTATTTGTGATACCTCTGGCCAGCACTTACATGTAAAGCTGTCGTGATTTGGCTACTGTATCTACCGCCTAATATAGCTACTACAACGACGTCTGAGCTTGTTCTCTATAAATCATCGAGGAGAGATAAGTTTGCCATTTTTTGCATTTTTTTACTCCATCCACTACCCTTTATCGCACTTGTGTTTAGGCGTAAATCCTGACGAAGTATTCTTCATAGTTTTTAGGGGAAGTTACACCCCACACATGAGAAGAATCTTCTATGGTAGGTGCCATCAACAAGGCGATTCCCTTTTAGTACCGCTTATGTTCCACGTATCGTATGATCTCTAAAACTCACCTATAGTCTCCCTCACGCAAGGGCGGGTGATTTTTGTTGATCTTTATAAATACCTATAGTTTCCCTCATGTAAGTGCGGGTATTTTGTACGGTATATTGGCCTAGAAAAATGTATATCGAAAGGGGTACCAATTGGTGATATAAGGAACCTTCACTATGGTCGTTGTTGCAAAGTTGATGACTGATCCGCATCAGTTATTGAAAGGTCCAAATTATACACCATGGAAACATAAGATGAAGGCAGTTCTCCAAATGGAAGATTTGTGGGATATTGTTACTAGAGTAGCAACTAGGCCTTCACCAACAGTAGGATCCATAGGTCCTTCCGTAGATCAGATAGCTTTTGACAAGAAAGACAGTCGAGCAAAGGTGCTCATTTTGTTTGCTATTTCAGATGAAGTGCAACCTCATATAGCTGACAAAGCAAGTGGTAAAGAGGCATGGGATGCCCTTAGAACCATCTATGATGGGAATAATGATTCCACCATTCTTCATCTTCAACAACAACTTCATAACCTGAGTTTGAGACAGGGTGAAACAATTGAACTCTTTCTGTGCAGAGTGTCTAAATTGAAAGAGAAATTGAATTCTTTGGGAGATACTATGGATGAAAAGCTTCTCATTTCACTTGTGATGAGAGCTTTACCTTCTTCATTTGATATGTTGATAACCTCCATCCAGGTGTCTCAATGACAAATTACCTACATCGATTTGGTCAATCTGCTTCAACAACAGGAGGCATGCCAACTTCACAAGGATGATTCTTCCAATACAACCCTATACACCAACAGGTAGGGTTCTAGGAAGAAAGGTAATGGGAAAAAAGGAGGCAACTTTCAGAAAGGAGGAAATTCTCAATAGGATACGAAAGGAAAAGGCAAACAACCTCAATAGAAGAAGAGGTGGTGCAAGATCTATGAGAAATACAACCATGACACCAACAGGTGTTGGCATAAGAACAAGCAGAAAGGCCAAAACAAACCACAAAATAAAAACAAGCAACCCCAGGTGAATGTTGCTATTGAAGAATCTAACTCAGATTCTGAATGGGCACACAAGGTGCTCATGACTACCACAGATTCCACATAGAGGGATCCTGTTTGGTATGTCGATTCTGGAGCTAGCAAACATATGACTGGCGACAGATCGTCGTTTGAATCATTTGTGGCCAAAGAGGGCAAACCTGTCACCATTGCTAATGATAAAACCTACAGGGTTCAGGGATAGGGTACAGTTTCAATCACTCTTCCTGATGGCAAGTGTCAGATTGACAAAGTCCTCTATGTTTTGGGATTGGCCAACAATTTGTTGTCAGTGACACAAATCCTGGATAGAAATATGGTTGTCAACTTTCATGTTGAGAATGGAAAGAAGTGTTGTACTATTACCAGGAAGGGTAAGCAGATTGCAACAGCTTCATATAAGCACGGCTTATTTGCACTAGATGCTATCTCTACTCCACATGTTGCCATGACTGTCTCTACCAAGGAGGCAACTTCCCTATGGCACAAGAGATATGGGCATCTTAGTTCTGGCTACTTACTTGAGCTCGATAAGTATGAGATGGTAAAGGGTCTTCCTTCCCTTTCGCCACATTGCCGGTGTGCTCGACCGCTTGGAAGGAAAGCAACATAGAGTACCATTTGAGAAGAGCTCTACAAGAGCACGAAAACCTCTGGAGTTAATTCACACCGATCTGTACGGTCCTTTCACACCCAACAGTTGTGGAGGGAAGAGGTACTTTCAGTTATTCGTAGATGACTACTCACGAAATATGTGGGTTTTCTTTCTCCAACTAAAATCCGAAGCTTTCGCATTCTTCCAGCAGTTCAAGAAATCCATTGAGAAGGAGTCAGGAGCTTCTATTAAAACCCTCTGCTCAGATCGAGGGGGAGAGTTTACCTCTAATGAATTTTCTGCATTCCTAGATAAGCATGGAATCAAGAGATAGTTAAAAACTGCCTATACTCCTCAGCAAAATGGAGTTGCTGAGAGAAGGAACCGTTCTATCATGGAAATGGTTCGTTGTATGCTCACAGGAGCTACTCTTGGGCAACAATATTGGGCAGAATCTGTCACCACTGTAGTGTATCTGTTGAATAGGGCACCCACAAAGGCCCTAAAAGGAATGACTCCACAAGAAGCATGGAGTGGTCGAAAACCCTCCATATCTCATCTACGTATTTTTGGATGTCACGCTTTCATGCACATACCGAAAGAGAAAAGGAAGAAGCTAGATGAGAAAACACTGAGATGTATTTTTCTTGGTTATTCTGAGTACTCTAAAGGATATCGTTTGATATATCCTTTGACCAAGAAAATTCATATCAGCGAGAGATGTTGTCTTTGATGAAGCTTTCACATCACAGAGCACATCTAAAGTACACCAAGATATTATGGAATCTAAGGAAGAGAAGATTCCTTCGTCAACATAGACAGGAGGTCCTTCTACATCTTCTTCAACTCCATCGAAGAAGAATCCTAAATGGTGTACAAATACAATTAGAGATGCAAATTTATCCACTCCTCCCAATTTGAATTTGGATAGACCTCGTACACGCAGTATGGCTCAAAAGGAGAAAGAAGCCAAAGAAACCGGTGAGGTTGATGATCTTTGTCAATATTTTGAGGAACTTTTCGTGACTCCAAGTACAGAAGTAGAGGATATGGATATTGATGATGACAGGGCATTCATGTCTACCATAGATGGTCTTGAACCTGCATCAGTGCAAGATGTTCTTAGTGAGCCTCAGTGGAAGGCCGCTATGGATACAGAGTATGAGTCTTTGATGAAGAATAAAACTTGGAAGCTTGTTGATTTTCCGCATGGAAAGAAACCCATTGGCTACAAATGGGTATATAAATTCAAGTACAAGTAATATGGAACAATTGATAAGCATAAGGCCCATATTGTTGCAAAGGGCTATGCTCAAAAAGAAGGCATTGACTACGAGGAAAATTTTGCACCTACTGCTCGGATGACCACAATTCGGGTTATGTGTGCTATGGCAGCACAATATGGGTGGAAAGTTCACCAGATGGATGTCAAAAGTGCCTTTCTAAATGGTGATCTCCAAGAAGAAGTCTATATGACTCAGCTAGAAGGATTTGAAGTGGAAGGCCAAGAGTAGAAGGTTTGCAAATTGGTCAAATCCTTATATGGTCTGAAACAAGCTCCTCGAGCTTGGTATATAAAAATGGACAATCACCTTATGCAGCATGGATTTAAGAGATGTCCGTCAGATGCAAACCTCTATTTCAAGAAACAGGGTTCTGAGATAGTGTTGCTTGTACTCTATGTGGATGATCTGCTCATTACAGGGAGTTCAGAAACTATGATCTCTACTATCAAAATAAACTTGTGCAAATATTTTGAGATGACAGATCTCGGACTTCTCCATTACTGTCTTGGTTTGGAATTCAACCAGAAGGAGCACTCCATCAAAGTGTCTCAAAAAAAATATGCCAAGACATTGCTGGAAAAATATCGCATGACTGATTGCAAGCCAATGGCAACTCCGATGGAGAATGGACTTCAGTTATCGTGATATGATGATTCACCTCAGGTAGATGGTACTCTCTATTAACAGTTGATTGGGAGTCTCATATATCTGACCAATACTAGGCCAGATCTCGTATTTGCTGTCAACTATATTTCGAGGTTCATGTAGGAGCCTAAGACCACTCATTGGAAAGCAGTAAAACGTGTTCTTCACTATGTTCGTGGTACTATGGAATATGGCCTAGAATACAAGAGGAACAACAAATTCTTCTTGCAAGGATACACGGACTCCGACTATGCCGGATCATTTGATGATCGCAAGTCAACTTCTGGATACATTTTTCATCTGGGATTCGGTCTTGTCTCTTAGCACAGCAAGAAGCAACAGGTGGTTGCTATTTCATCAATTGAGGCAGAATATTGCGCCGCACGTGAAGCTGTGTGCGAAGTGATATGGTTACGTCGCATTTTGACAAGTATGGGCCATCCATCAAAATCTCCAATACACTTGTTTTACGACAATCAGGGTGTTCTGAACCTCGTCAAGAATCTAGTCCATCATGAAAGAACAAAGCACATTGACACACAATATCATTTCATTCGAGATGAAGTTCCAAAGCACCGAATTCAGCTTCAGCACATTCCCACCGATGCTCAAGTTGCAGACATTTTCACTAAGGCACTTGGACATGTCAAATTTGAATTGTTTTGTAGCTCACTTTGTATTGCAAAATAATGTAAGGGGATGTTAGTAGTCTAGTATAGCTATTAGTTATTACATTACCCAAATAATGTAATAAATGGGGATGTTAGCGTACTATTTTGTTTCTATTACATTGTTTAGCGTACTGTTACAACCATGTAACAGTTATGTTTCAGCTGTTCCGCCGATGTGCTATTCTCGGCAGTGTAAACATTATTTAAATGCTGCTGATCAATAATACAAGTTAGTTCACACTTTTCTACGTGTGGCTAAAAATAGGACCTCTAAATTAATCAAGCTCCACAACCAACAAGTTTGGGAATAAAATTGTTGCTTGAAAATATTTTAATTAAAGGCATGTGTATGGATTACAATTTCAACAAAAATGATTTAGTAAAATGAGGTTTTGAATAATTGTGTGAAATGTACCATGCTATATAAAAAATGAAATAAGTGATATAAATAATAAATCTACATATGATGAACAAGTGTGATGGTTGATCATTAGCATAAAAATATAGTGCTAATGGTTGAAAATAAACTATGGAAAAAATCACATAGACAATTAAAGGTTATCCATATATAAACTTATGTTGATTAAGATGATCCAAATAAAATTCATATATTGGTTTAATATAATCAATATATACATTTATGTAGGTTTAGCATAAGCACATCTATATCTATCTAAAATCATAGGATGCCTATACAAGTGATAAATACCATGTTATTCTATATAGGTGTTATATTTATTTACAATTCTCAAACTATTAAATTACTAAAGATATGGGAGATAGTGTAAAATAGGTTCCAAAAGTAAGAGAACTAGGTGATAATTTTTAAGAAAAAAATGTAATATTTAAAACCTTATGAATGCATGTGTTTGAGTATTCTTATACAAAATAATCTCTAGGTGGATAAAACCTATGATAAAGAAGATCGATATATGGTTGATAGTTTGGAAAAGTAAACCTTGTTTAAAAAACATATAATTGAATTATCACCATGATTTTATAATATATATGACATTGAAGATATGTTTCATACATGAAAAGTAATACATAGTTCTTTTTCCGCAAAGCTTGTTACTATTTTTTAATAAGTTGTGTGGATTCTATTAGGATCCACTCCCATCAAATTAACAAAACATTACATTTATTGTTATGATAGTTAAACCATATCCAACATGTATTTTATCAAAATATTCTTCATTTCAATTTCTATCAAATATATTCTTCGTCTTCCTCAAACCACTATGTTTTTGCAATCAACCCTTTGACATATTTTTCATTAAGAGATAAAATATCACTTATCCAATTATCTTCTAATTTTCTTTATTTCACCAACATGAAGATCAACACTATGATTGTATAAATTATCTACCACCCAGTTTCCTTATCTATAGATATGCTCACATTTCCAAGAGATTGTCCCCAAAAAAAAATTTTGACCATCAATAAAAATATTATTTATTATCCAATCCTTGCATCTATTTTTGTTGATAAAATTAATGACAATTTATGAATTCCATTAATTGAAATATCTTTCAATCCTTTTTCAATTTTAATTTTGATCCATGTAAGAAGTTCTCTACCCTTTGCATAGTTTTTCGTTGAAGTTTCATATGATAAAAAGAATTGTATCTTCATTATTTAAACAAATACCACCTCCACTGGATTTTCCCATATTTCCTTTAACCACCATAAAAATTAATTTTTATAAACCCAACTTCTATATATTTCAATTTTACCATAAATTAAAGCAAATCCTTTGTGTTAACTCCAATATTGTAGATGAGCCTTCCATGCATATTCAAATCCTATAACCAAGAGGATAACAACCCTTTCTATAGTTGATAATTTCCATGATGAGCTACATGTATGCAAAAATTATCCAACATAAGCAATAATATGATTCCAAACATGGACATGATTGAGTTTTATTTTTTAAATATCTATTATTTCTTTCAGTCCATTTATTCTAACAAATAATTGTACAACCAATCCTTGAGAAAATGGATATTGCTTTAACTTTGAAACAATTAACCCAAAAACTCATCAACTCTTTGAATGTTTATGGAGCTACTCAATATAAATTTATATTTTCAAAGAAGAAACCCCAACTAGTGTAAGCAAAGGAACAATGAAGAAGTAAATAATTTGATGTTTATATATCATTCTCAGACAAGCACAACTAAAAATTCCATAATATCCTATTCTTTGTAAAATCTCTCCTCTAAGAATAATGCTTTAGAATACTAACAAAATAAATGTTGAGAATTTAGGGAGGGTCTGTATTGACCAAATATTTTTCAAAGGAAAATTATTAGGAGTAGGAAATTTTGGTTGGTCTAAATTCTCATAACCCATTTTGACCATGTATACACCATATTTTGATATATTCTAAACTAGATCATCTTTCCATATAAAAATAAACAAATAAAATTCATGAAAAATATTTGGAAGCTTAAGAACAACTTGTTTGAGTTCCTCTTCTTTAATTAGGTTAGTAATAGAAATCCATGAATTGATGTTTACATTTATATAATCTTGGACCTTTGGATCATTGTGAGTTAGACATACATAAGCCAGTGGTTGTGATTTTGGATTATAAATAAGAGGATAAGACTTAAATTAAGAATCGAATAAAACAATTATGGAACCCCCCTCATTAATTGACTATATAATGTGTTTTTGATATAGTGACAAAAGTAGGATGGATTAATTCTCCAAAAATTTGAGATATTTATACTAATATTTTAGTTTGTGATATCATATCACATATAGACAATAATAATTCTTCAAGTTAAAAAATTTTAGTCAATCATGATGGCAAGCCTCAAGTCAACATTCACCTTTTTCAATTTTGGTGGTTTTATTGAAGGTAGGGGTTGCTTGGTGAATATCGACAATCAATTTTAGTATTGACAGCATAGACTATGACGACACCAACTAATCAATTGGTCCCTTAGCAATTATGACCAACTTTTAACATGCAAATTATGGTGGAAACCCTTTCTTTCTCTTAGTGGTATCTAATTTCATCAATATCAACAAGAGTCTTGATGGTAACCTATTTTAGTTAGATGTTATCTCTTTTCTTCACCTTTGATGACTCCCTTAATATGGTATTATTCTTGTCATTGGGGATTTTAAACAAGTAGTTCCATCAATAATATCTCATATGATGATGTAGTCTTTCAATGATAGAAAATGTGTGTTTGGACAATAATTTCTCCATGATGTTACAATTCATGGATATAATCCTTGCATTTGATGGGCCCACTCCACTTCTTATTAGGTATAAAATGTAATGGGACTAATTTAATTGTTAGAAATTAATGATGCACCTCCAATGGAAACCTCTTGATGGTAATTCTTTTTCAAACCCATTCGTTCATTGATTGCATCAATCGATAATAACTGTTTTGTTCTCTCTAATCTGCAATGCATAATTTAACCACACACAAGATTGAGACATGTAAATAGAATGATAATGGAATTGGAATAAAATTAAATAAAATTATATTTCCTCAATAGTGATGGTATACAATTTTTCTAAGTTCTTGCTCCTATTAGAAAACTCTTAAATTCTCTACTCTCCTTTGCTCTCACAAGTCCTTTCCAATTTATAATTGTGGAAAATCAATTATTTTTAACTTCCACTACATGATTTATCTTCCCCAATAGCTGGTATTCTATTTTCTAATGCATTATCTAATTTACACATGGATGCTCCTACATCATAGCCTTTGAGTAATAAAAATATTTCATGAACATTATTGAAATCCTCAATAGTCATTCTATATTTTGCTATCTTAAAATTTCTCATCCATGTTTTAATGTCAACTTCATGGTTCTTCCACTTAAGTAGATACTCTAAATAGGCCTTGCCTCTTGTCTTTATTACCACTTTGGAATCTATAATTGCTTCAATTTTCTCTTGTTTCATCTCTTGTAGTTATGTTATCCATTACTCTGTTGAAACATCAACTATAAGATATTGATATTCATCTCTGGGTCTATAATATTATATATACAGTTCAGTGACATTAAATATGGGTGAAATGCCAATTTCCTTGAGAAGCTCAATTTCATATGCATTGGAAGAAAATTTCTTCAAGACCTTACAAGGTCCAATCTTCTAGTTGAGATTGTTGTAAGTGCCTTCGGGAAAAATTTCCTTTCACAAATGCACCAAAACCAAATATCCAATATATAATTCATTTGTATGATGTTTGAGTTTATCGTAATGCTTGTATTTCATGATATTATTTTACAAATTGGCTTTCACTTCACAATTTACATCTTGCATATATGTGGTAAAAGCCTTTGCCAAAGCACTAGGTTTTGAAAAAATAATTATACTATGCAACTCATCTACTCCTCTATGACAAGTTCCATACATAATTTAGAATTGACATTTGGTTGTCCTTCTATTCACTAAATTATTATATCCAAATTTTACCTATGCTAGCACAATATCCCACAACTTTGGCTTCTTGCCAACAAGATGTCATACTAAATACCTAAGGCTTCTATTCACTACTCTAATATATTCATTTTTTTGTAGGTGATAAGTTGAACTAAAGCTTAATTTGATACCCAAATTCTTCCACAAGGTATGCTAAAAGTGACCCATAAACTTTACATCCCTATCCAACACAATGCTCTTTGGCAAACCATACCATCTTACAACTTATTGAAAGAAAAATCAACAAAATAAGTAGCATAAATTACTTTATTGAAAGGTATGAAATGTACCATATTTGATAATTTTTCAACAACAACAAAAGTAGAGTCATTACCCTTCTATGCCCTCAATAACCCTAGAACAAAATCCATGGTCACATCCTCCTGTGGCCTCTCTGGCATTGGTAATGGCTAATGCAATCGGGTGTTTTAATTTCTTCCTTGGAAATCTAACAAAGTCTATATTACTACACAAACCTTCTTACATCCACATTCATCCTAGGCAAATAGTAACTTGTACAAATTTTACTAATGATTTTTTCCACTCCAAAATGACTAGCTAGTCCTCCACCATGTTTCTCCCTTATCAAGTTCTCCCTCATTAAATGTTATGGTATGCACAATTGCTATCCCTCGAATAGCATTCCCTCTTTGATAAAATAATCCAACCATAGTGTCTTGTACCCTACAATAGGATTACTATATATTTTCCAAGCTTCCTTGAAGTCTATATCACTAGCATAAATTTCTTTCATAGCATCAAAACCAATGCCTTCAATCTATAGTTTAGCAATATATTTATTCTACTCAAGGTATCATCTATATGATTTGAGTGACCACTATTATGCTTTAAAAAAATGAATATCCCTATAAAATATCCACCCACTTCATGTCTTTGATTCAACTTACTCTAATTATTGATAAACTACAAAGCGTGATTATTTGTGAACAAGACAAACTCTTTTGGAAGAAAATTAATACCTCCATTTCCTTAGAGCTTGAAAAATACCATAAATATATTGGTCATAGAATAAGTATTTCCTATTTTTCTTATTTAGTTTCTTGCAAAAATAGGTAATGGGTCTACCTTTTTGGCTCAAGACTTCCCCTATTGTTGTCCCACTTGCATCACAATCTACCTTAAATATGTTGTTGAAATGTGGCAAAGCCAAAATAGGCTATTCTATTATATTTTCCTTCAGGATTCTAAAACTTATTTTTGCTATATTCATCCACTTAAACTCATCTTTTCCTCCTTTCATTGTTTTTGTGAATGGAGCACAAATTCCACTAAGGTTTTGATAAATGTCCTATAAAAATTTGTGAGATCATGGAACTCCTACACTCAAACATACTTCTAGGTGATGGCTAATTCATAATGGCCTTGAATTTTGTAGGGTTCATCCCTAACCCTTCTTAGGAAGTCAAAAAACCAAAGAACACCAATTCCTCCATAAAATTGAAGAACACGGGTTTATAATGAGATGGGGGGTGAACAATATAAGGTCAACTTTTACTTTTCTTTCCAAAAAAATATTATCCAATATTATCAATGATAATATCAATAGTAGTAATCAAAGTGATGCACAAATCATCACACACAATAGGGACACAAATTTAACGTGGTTCACCCAATGTGGGCTACTCCAAGGAGAAAATATTTCTACTAAATTTTCTCAACAAATATCTTGGGAATCACTTCCCTATTACAATTTTTATGGACCTTTGTCCAAAGGTGACACTAATCCCCTAATGCTCTAATTTTTGGATCACTCTATATAGAATAACTCTTTCCCATTTTATATGGTTTGTGGAACTTGATCCAGGAGAACTCGTTCTCCTCAACTAGTTCTTGGATCTCTCTCCATAGAAGAAATATATCTTCCTACCTGGTTCATGGATCACACTCCATAGTATAAATCTTTCCCTTTGCTCTATTTCATGGATCTCTATCCATAGAAGAACTCTTTCCCCTCTACTCTGGATGATGATCTTCTAGAAGACTTCTACCCCCACTACTCTAGCTTGTGGATCTCTCTCCATGGAATACCTATGTCCTAACTACCTTGGATAATGGATCTCTATCCACTGGAGATTTTTTTCCTCTTCTCTATCACCTCTAAATATTACTCTCAACTCTATCTCAGATCTGCACAAAACTCTATCCCAAGTGTAGTATAAATATGCTCATAAATATCTATCTCAAATATTTCCTCAAGCTTTAACACAAAGCTTGATCCAATCACAAATCAAGTCTACTTAGATTTATCCCAAGCCTTAACACAAAGCTTGAACAAATCAAAAAATAGACTCTGCTTAGATTTACCCGAAGCCTTAACACAAAGATTGAACAAATCAATCAATCAACTCAGCTCTCAAGTCTTAACAAAGACTTGCTTCAAATCTAACTTCAAGTCCTATCAAGAACTTGCTCAATATGCTCTCAATTATTCACAAGACTTTCTTCAAATCTATATTCAATTCCTCTCAAGAACTTGCTCAATCTTCTCTCAAGTCTTCACCAAGACTTGCTTCAAAACTGCCTTCTGTTGTAATCACAATGACACTGAGAGGGGGGGTGAATCAGTGTGTTCTTTAAAAACTTCTAAAACAATTAGATTATAAAACCAGCAACAGTTTAAAGCAGATAAAAGAGATACTAAATGCATCAAGAAAGCATCACACATAACATAGCATTTTAACGAGGTTCACCAATGTGGCTACTCCTCAAAAAGACTGCTTGGACTACCATCCAAATCCAGTCAATGCAAAGCTACAACTTTACATAATCCTTTACCAACACCAACTGGAAGGAGCACCAACCCCTTAACTTTATCTGCTTCAACATAATGGAGCACCAACTCCTATTTTACCAGCACCTACTGGAAAGAGGCACCAACCCCTTAATTTGCCAGCACCAACTAGACAAATTGTTTACCAGCACCAACTAGAAAGAGGCACCAACCCCTTAATTTGCCAGCACCAACTGGACTTCAATATTGAATAAAAAAAATGTTTGACATATACCTTTGTTATTGCAAGACTCTACCTGGTCTACATCACCTTTGCAATCTCTGTGCACTCTGCTCTCTCTTGCACAATCACTTCACACGTTTGTTGCATCGCTACGACCGGACTTTGCAATCAACTTTGCCCTTTGCGCTTCTCTGCACACTCTGCTTTCTCTACGCACACGCTTCGCACACTCTGTGTCATTTCACATTCTGCTTCTCGCTCAACACGAACTTCACTTTCACAAACACTATGCTCGCATTCGCACTTTATCTTTTACACCCCACTTTTCAAACTCGAAGTACCCTTGCTTTTATAGAAGAAGTTTTAGGAACAAACCCTAAAAGAATGTCGGTTGAGAAACCCTAGAATTTGTCAGCTGCCAAACCCTAAAATCCGTCGGTCCAGATTTAACTTTGTCAGCCTCAAACACTTCTTCCACCTTCGTCACTTTCTTTTAGCTTATTGTCGCGAAATAGTAACATGTCGGCCCTTTTAATTTAATTTAATATTATAATTTAAATTTTAAATAAAATAAAATTTAAACTAAATATTTAAAATTAAATATCTTCATCACCGGGGCATCTTTTTCAACGAAACGAAGATCCAACTTGGGTTTTAAGAAAAAACCATTTCAAATCTATTATCCATGGTTTTAAATAAAACTTTTTATTTTCACTGCCTTGGTTTTCACAAAAAAACCTTTAAAATTTAAACTAAATATTTAAAATTAAATATCTTTATCACCGGGGCATCTTTTTCAAAGAAACGAAGAGCCAACTTAGGTTTTAAGAAAAACCCATTTCAAATATGTTATCCATTGTTTTAAATAAAACTTTTTATTTTGACTGCCTTGATTTTCACAAAAAACCTTTCCGCTTCTTGACATCTTAGGTTCTGAAGACTTCTTCTCATTCTGAATTATGTTTTTTGTTTCTGTGCATCTATCATTTAAGGACTCATGATCTTACTAACTTCTGAAATTTATCCTCTACATCTGAGTGACTTCTGAACTCCCTGTCCATTGCATCATTAGATCTAACTGACTGTATTGACAACAATGACAATCCTCCCGCAACACCTTGCTCAACACCGAACTCCTATCCATTGTACTTTGGCTGCACCTTGGTGTTCAATAAACTCTTGTCCATTGCATCAATAAATATGTCTGATTGTGTTGACAACAATGACAATACTATTTGTTGCACTTTGCTCAACAATCTCCCCCTTTGGAATTGTTGGCAACACATGTGTAATTTTCCTGTAAATCTTCTCCCCCTTTGACAATAATACCAAAGGGCTGTTGCAGACTCCCCCTGAGTCTATGCACAATATTCTTAGACACAAATTATTACAATTAACAAATGTTCCAAGCATGAACAAGAAGAAAAACAAGTACACAAATGCTCCTCCTGAGTCCAAGACCACTTCATTTCACTGATTGACAACATCATGATAAGCATAATAGGCATCAATAAAATCAACAATGTGAATAGCAGCAATAACCGATGAATGACACCATCACCGTCAACTTCACCAATATAACATGTGTAAGAACATGACTGAACCACTGTCTTCTGTGCAACTACCCTCTGTTGCTTTGCAAACTCAAACTTGTCCACCGTTAGTGAAGGCATACAATAATCTTATATAGCCAACTTTTTGTTCTGCAATGCCAGCAACATCTGCATACAACTTCACCATGCATCTTGGATATATTCTCAACAAGCTTGAACCCAATGACAGTTGTTTGTCTCTCTCTGCAGTGAGAATCCAGCATACTACCTCAATCCACTTTCAAATTTGTGCAGGTACCAAACACTGTACCACAGCACAACCAACATCTTTTCTCAACCAATTAGGGCTTTAGCAACAATGCTTATAGACAAGGTTTAACCAACATAATTCAACTCAAGATTAACTTTGAAGCATTCAACCAATCACTACATGAAAAGGAAACTAGTAGACATCCTTTTCCTTCCAAAGGTATTTGAACAAGACAACCACCAACATAAATCACCAAGGCAAAGAATAACTTGCTCAAATCAAACTCAATGGAGTAAGCCCAAATCATGTATCAAGAAAAGCATTAACTTGATCAAAACAACCACTATGAAAGCAACTCAACTATTCATCACCAGGCTGGAAATCATCTGGCTGCTCATTAAAAAACTTCTTTTTTTTTTTCAATCTTCCCATTCAACATGCTGATTTCACTTTTGTCAACAGAATTGACAAGTGACTCACATATGTACCAATTTTTGTCCAGCATTGCAATTTTGCTGCCAACTCTTACTTTCAACTATGCATGTCGGAAGAAGACATTTTGTCAAACACTTTATGGCCAACCATAGTGCACCTTACTCAGCCTCAAGCTTCTTATCCTTGGACTGGCATTAAATCAATAATTAAAACAAAACTGTCTGTGAATTAAATATATTCACCAACGTGTCATGAAAGATCTGGCAATCTTCACATCAAAGAGTAAAAACAAATACATGCTGCTCAAAACACAAATACATAGCTAGGGCAAGCATTCTTTCATTGAGCAAATTATCTGGACTATTATGATTCGTAATTTTGAACAGTGGTATTAAGAATCATCAACAGTACAATAGTGACATATCTCAAAACTACCAATGGTGACAACTCTCAAATTAAACACCACACTTCACGGCATTTCCACAAACCACTATATAAACTAAAAAACACACTTTAACAACTATACAACATTAACCCGACTGCTTACCTTTCACCCTCAGATACCTAGACAACTACATAGGAGCATTAAAATAAAACTTTAATATTGCTCCTCCTGAGGATGTGCCACCTGGAGTTGCTTAGAGCAATGGCAAAGTAGCCTCCTTCAGTCCAAGGAGACACAATTTCCTTTCTTCTGTCTTTCTCCAGACTTTCCTGAACTTGGGCTTGGGTTTTTCAACAACATCCCTATTTTGCTCTTGTTCGTGAACTTGAACATTTCTCTTGTGGGGTTGTCTCTTGTGCATTCTTTATGGATGATTATTTTCTTTTCTTTTATGCACATGATATGTTCTTTGTTGGTGTTTTCCTCTTTGTGTCTGATGAAATCTAGGGTTTTGCCTTAGATTAGATATAGAAGTGCTTGGACAAAACCTTGCTATGTGCCCTTGACTGTTGCATTTAAAACATTGCAAATGTTTTATTCCCTGTCTATATTGCATTCTATGTGTATGATGAAATCTATGGTATTACCCTAGATTGGATACATAAGTTCTTGAACAAAAGCTTGTTATGTGCCATGGCCATTACATTTAAAACATTGCACAGGGTGTTCACTCAAAAAAATAGAAGTATTTTTATCAGCATAACTCTTTGATCTATTGTTCAGTCCACAATAAATTGCCTTGTGACCAAAGTGGTTGCATTTAGAACAATAGCCATAAAAAGAATTAAAAGAGTGAGAGTGAGAGAACCTCTTTTGCTGTGGTTGCTTTGTTGTAGATATTCTTTGATATTTTCTTCCTTTTGAGGATTCAGCTTCAGACTTTTCTTGTTTCAATCCTTCAACCGAGGACTTCTTCTTCTCTACATATTTGGAGGATGAAGGTTGTTCAGCTTCATATCCAAGACCAAACTTAGCCGTGGAGCTTCTTTGTTGATTTATCATTGTATCTAGCAACTCTGTGCTCTTCTCAAATTTGAGATTTATATTGGCCTCTTTTAGTTGTTTATTCAATGAAACAATCTCTTCTTCTTGTTGGCAACATACAGTCTCTTTCTCATTGATCTAAGACCTAAGAATATCTTCAATCCTTTTGTTCTGTTCTACTTGTAGCTTTAGATCAACAATAACCTGTTTATATTCCTCTTCACTTGTGCTGTATACATCATTCTTATTATCCAATTGTGTCTTCAAGGCTTCTTCTGATTTCTTGGCCTTTTGAACTTGTAGGAAGAGATCTTCAATCTCATCCTCATATTCTTCTAATTTCTTGGATAGTATTTTGTTCTTTTTCTTTTCTATTCTCCACTCTTCAAGAGCAGATATCAACTCTCCTTCAAAATCTACTTCAGCCTCAAGATTTTCATCACAAACTTCAGGATTCACTTCTTCTACCTTTTTCGGTTCAAATTTCTCTTCTACAGGAACCGAAACTGATTGGGATGCCTTTTTGGATGAGGATCTATTCTTCTTAGCCATTGTGTACTAATCCAAGATCAACCCTGACTGATTTAGCCAAAATTGGGAACTTGGCTCGATACCAATTGTTGTAATCATAATGACACTGAGAGGGGGGGTGAATCAGTGTGTTCTTTAAAAACTTCTAAAACAATTAGATTATAAAACCAACAGCAGTTTAAAGCAGATAAAAGAGATACTAAATGCATCAAGAAAGCATCACACATAACATAGCATTTTAACGAGGTTCACCAATGTGGCTACTCCTCAAAAATACTGCTTGGAATACCATCCAAATCCAGTCAATGCAAAGCTACAACTTTACATAATCCTTTACCAGCACCAACTGGAAGGAGCACCAACCCCTTAAATTTATCTCCTTCAACGGAATGGAGCACCAACTCCTATTTTACCAAGCACCTACTGGAAAGAGGCACCAACCCCTTAATTTTCCAGCACAAACTGGAAAAATTGTTTACCAGCACCAACTAGAAAGAGGCACCAACCCCTTAATTTGCTAGCACCAACTGGACTTCAATATTGAATAAAAAAAATGTTTGACATATACATTTGTTATTGCAAGACTCTAACTGGTCTACATCACCTTTGCAATCTCTGTGCACTCTGCTCTCTCTTGCACAATCACTTCACACGCTTTGTTGCACTCGCTACGACCGGACTTTGCAATCAACTTTGCCCTTTGTGCTTCTCTGCACACTCTGCTTTCTCTGTGCACACGCTTCGCACACTCTGTGTCGTTTCACATTTTGCTTTCTGCTCAACACAAACTTCACTTTCACAAACACTATGCTCGCATTCGCACTTTATCTTTTACACCCCACTTTTCAAACTCGAAGTACCCTTGCTTTTATAGAAGAAGTTTTAGGAACAAACCCTAAAAGAATGTCGGTTGAGAAACCCTAGAATTTTTCAGCTGCCAAACCCTAAAATCCGTCGGCCCAGATTTAACTTTGTCGGCCTCAAACACTTCTTCCACCTTCGTCACTTTCCTGTAGCTTATTGCCGCGAAATAGTAACATGTCGGCCCTTTTAATTTAATTTAATATTATAATTTAAATTTTAAATAAAATAAAATTTAAACTAAATATTTAAAATTAAATATCTTCATCATCGGGGCATCTTTTTCAACGAAACGAAGAGCCAACTTGGGTTTTAAGAAAAAACCATTTCAAATCTGTTATCCATGGTTTTAAATAAAACTTTTTATTTTGACTGCCTTGGTTTTCACAAAAAAACCTTTAAAATTTAAACTAAATATTTAAAATTAAATATCTTTATCACCGGGGCATATTTTTCAACGAAACGAAGATCCAACTTAGGTTTTAAGAAAAACCCATTTCAATTCTGTTATCCATGGTTTTAAATAAAACTTTTTATTCTGACTGCCTTGGTTTTCACAAAAAACCTTTTCGCTTCTTGACATCTTAGGTTCTGAAGATTTCTTCTTCTCATTCTGAATTATGTTTTCTGTTTCTGTGCATCTATCATTTAAGGACTCATGATCTTACTAACTTTTGAACTTTATCCTCTACATCTGAGTGACTTCTGAACCGCTCGTCCATTGCATCATTAGATCTAACCGATCGTATTGACAACAATGACAATCCTCCTACAACACCTTGCTCAACCCTGAACTCCTATCCATTGTACTTTGGCTGCACCTTCCTGTTCAATAAACTCTTGTCCATTGCATCAATAAATCTGTTTGACTGTGTTGACAACAATGACAATACTATTTGCTGCACTTTGCTCAACACCTTCAAGTCCTCTCAAGAACTTGCTCAATATGCTCTCAAGTCTTCACCAAGACTTGCTTCAAATCTACCTTCAAGTCCTCTCAAGAACTTGCTCAAACTACTCTCAAGTCTTCACCAAGACTTGCTTCAAATCTACCTTCAAGTCCTCTCAAGAACTTGCTCAATCTGCTCTCAAGTCTTCACCAAGACTTGCTTCAAATCTACCTTCAAGCCTTCTCAAATACTTGCTCAAATCTACCTTCAAGTCCTCTCAAGGACTTGCTCAAATCTTCTCAAAAACATGCTCAAAATAACTCACAAGATATGCTCAATCAATCTCAAATCTTACACACAATGCTATCAATTGTTTTGTCTAATCTTCAAAGTAATTCCTTTAACTTGAAGCAGTTTAGACATATTCTATTCAAAATTCGTTTAACCTCTGGAACATATAGAGAATGATGTACTCTATCAAAAACTCAATATGTTCTACTCAATCATTAAGTCTATCGCTTTCACAAATATGATTTCTAATGTTTGCACATTTACTTTCAATATCACTCAAAACCAATGCTCAAGAATTTCACTCAATCATTCAACCAATGAAACACAACTTGCTTACAAACCCTAAACAAGTGTTTTCATACTTCTTCAAACAAAGAGCACAATGTGGGTCTCAAAACCTAACTCAAATAATCTTCAATCTCTATCTCAAATGTTCTCTAAACATTCACCAATGAAGCATATAAAAAACTCACTCAAATATTTCCAACAATGCTTATCAAACAATCCTTTTCACTCCACCTTATATTTCACAACATTCATTCCAATCACTCTAAACAAAAGATAATGTGCTCATACCTTTTTGTTGTGATGGAGATATGTCTTCAAAACCTGTTTTACTCACAACCAATTCCTTTTGTTCCACTTCCAAGGTTAGATAACAATGGTCTATCTCAAAACCTCAAAATGAATATTTCACAACATTCACAAAATATTCCTCCCAAAATGTGCTTAGTGAAATCTGAAAGATATACTCTAGAACCCTTCTTTTGATCTCAAGGAAAATGCATTAAAGCTTCATCATAATCCCACAAATACTCTTCTTCATAATGCAAAAGGTACAATAAAATTCAAACCAATTTTACACCTTATAACTCCTAATATTGCAAATTAAATAAACCCAACAAGAACACAAATCACACAATTAATTTTTCACTATTACACCTTTTAACTCCTTTCTTAAAAATATTTTCAATCAAACTATTATACTCCAAATCCCTTTTCAAAATAACACCACATACTTTATTTCATGCATCCCTTTTATCAAAATTAAAAATGTTTACCTTATAACTCCCAAAACAATTTCACTTATTTCCCTTTCATGATTTTGAAGCCTCAAAGTCAAATCATGTATTCCAAGACCATAGAAGCACATAAATTAAAAAGCATACCTTTTAATATTCTACCTACAAAAAATATTGCACAAGTCTCAATGACCAATGCCTAAGCTCGAACCCATGACCTAAGCCACCATAATGCCCTAGCCCAAGGCTAGGCTACCGCCTAGGCTACATGCCCACACAAAACCAAATGTCCATGAATTCGTATTTGAAATCTGCCTTCGCTAAAAATGAAAAGGTGCTTTACCCTTTTGCAAAACAACTCCATGGGATTCAAAATGGAAACCTTCCCTTCGCAAGTGCCTTAGCCATGTTCCTCCTACCACCTATGCTACCCAACGCTATGGGATATCTCTTTCACTCCAAGAAAATTTCAATGCAACTCTACCTCCCTTTCCTTTAAGGCTCACGAACATCTTCTCCTTTTCGAAAATGGAGCACATGAATTATCTCCTCCACATGGGCATTTACGAATATAACCTTTGGAAATGAAAAATCATTTCCTTTAAATACTCTTTCCTTTGGTTTAAAAAATATCGGCCCTCTCTTGCTTTTGAATTCGAATTTGATTTGAAACTTTGGTACCATAAATTATTTTAAATTAAAATTTTAACTTTTGTTAAAATATTTTAATTTAAATAATTTAAAAAACCTTTGCAACCTTTATAAAATCTCAATAAACCTTGTCCAGGATATCTCTTTTTTTAATGATTTCTTGGACCCAATTATTATAATATTGAAAAATATTATAATAATATTTGTCTTTCCTTTTAAACCATGGCCTCTTCTTTCCAACCAATTTGCTTGCTTTTGGGATGAACTTTGCCTTGATCAATTTCAACCATATCAACCATAGAAGAATATTCCTACCATACAAAGTGCTCTCTGACATCAACCTTTTGACATCAAACCTTTTGACATCAATGACAACACAACTTACTCAAAATTTCCAACAATCTCCCCCTTTTTCATTGATGGCAACCCTTTTCCTTAACCATTCCTTTTTCCTTTTTCCAATTCTGCTCCCCTTGGGAAACTTCTCCCCCTAACTGAATGCTCTCCCCCTAACTCAAATCTCTCCCCCTTTGACATCAATGGCAAAGGGACTCCTTTGGGGCTAAATATAAGACTCTTAGCTCAGCCCCCTCCCCACCTCCTCTCCTTGAGGTGATTAATTTTGGGGTGGGAGTATCTCTACTCCCAGCATACAATGCTCTTTTCCTTTGTCAACCTTCTTTCTCAACATATCCTTCTGACTCTTTTGAATATCCCTGTTCTTGCTTGTCCCTGGAAATTTTGTTCTACACCACTTGGCCATATGCCCAACATTATTGCACTTATAACACTTAATGTTGTGGTTCCTTGAAGGTGCAAATATCTTGAAGTTCCTCCTGGTGAAGCCATACCCATTCCTATCATGAACCCTACAATCAATTGCTTTATGACCAAAATGATTACAAGAGTAACAATACCCTTGAAAGAAATGCCCATCTCTGAAATTTCTCTTAGTGAAACCATGTTCCTTCTTTTCATGTGTCCTGCACTGCATAGCCTTGTGACCAAACCTATTACATGAGAAGCAACATCCTTTGAAGAAATATTGCCTTGGACCCACTGGTCTCTTAGTCCTTTCTTCCCTGTGATGTTTCTTGTTCCTTATTTGTGCATTGTTTCCTTCCTTGGTGAACCTTCTATTTTTCAACTTATCCTCATAAGTCTCACTTTCTCCTTCACTCTCTTCTTCTGAAGCTTCTTCTTCTTTGGAGCTTGAGCTTGACTCCTCTCCTTGTTCTCTTTGTCCTTCTTCAAAACCAAGTCTTGTCTTGTTTGATGAAGATCTTTGTGCATTGATAATCTTATCCAAAGTCTTTGAACTTTTCCCAAACCTGTGCAGCTTGTCTTTAGACTCTTTCACTTCCTTCCTTAGTGAAACTACCTCATGCTCTAATATTTCACATTCTAAGACTTTTACCTCTAACTTTTCTTTAAATCTCCTTGTCTTAGCTATTGAGTTTGTCAGATCTTGTATAAGCTTTCCTTTCTCTTCATCACATTCTTGAAATTGAGCCTTGAATCTTGAATTCTTCTTTCTGACCTTTTTCAATTCTTTTAGAGCAGAAATAAGTTCAACTTCTAGATCTACTACTCCTTCCTCTTCATTTTTTTATTCTTCCTCTACTTCTTCAAGAGCATCTTCATATCTTTCATATTTATCTTCAACATGATCACTTCCTTCATCTTCTATTGCCAAGAAGAGAATTTCTTCTTCTTCACTATCTGAGGATCTTTCATCACTATCACTTGAAACCTTGCCTATCTTGTCCACATAAAAAATCTTCTTATGCCTCTGGAAAAACTTCTTTTCATGCTTTCCTTGTCCATACCTATTTTTATTTTCATGCCTGGATTTTCTTGCTTCCTTTCTCTTATGATCTTGTTTCTCTTCACTACTACTACTTCCATATTTTGGATAGTTAGATGCATAGTGACCATATTTACCACAATTGAAACACTTAACTATTTTCATACCTTTGTGCTTTCTTGAGTCCTTCTTGTTCCTTCTACCATAGTTTGCTTCTTCATCACTGGATGACTCATCACTTGAATTTGGCTTCTTATCTTTTGTCTTCTTTGCTACTTTGAAGGCTACCTCTTTCTTGGGAATAGGATCCATTACTATTCTCATCTCATAAGCTATGAGAGTTCCATGTAGCTCATCCATAGTCAAAGTTTCAATATCTCTTGTTTCTTCTATGGCTGAAACCTTTTCATTATACCTCATAGGGAGTGACCTTAAAACCTTTTGAGCAACATCAGATTCTTCTATTTTAAAACCAAGTCCTCACATGGTGTTAACAACCTTATCCACATGAAGTAAGTATGCAGCAATGTCTTCCTCTTCTTTCATCTTCAAGTCTTCAAATGTCTTTTTGTGATTTTGCAATTTTGCCAATTTGACCTTTTTGTCTCCCTCATATGTTTGCTTTAGTTTATCCCAAATTTCCTTTGTTGATTCACAATGCATAACTTTTACAAACTCTGCTTCATGTAAACCACTTAATATTGCATTCATTTCCTTTGCATTATACAGATGTAGGAGCTTACCATATTTATCTATAGGAGGACTAGCTGGAGGTGTGTATCCATCCTCAACTATTTTCCATGTCTCATATCCTTGTGCCATCAAGTAAGTCTTCATTCTTATGCTCCAGAAAGCATAATTGTTCCCATAGAATAATGGTGCCTTATTTTCTGAAGATCCACTCTGAGATGCCATCTGTGTTCCTGTATACTTTTCCTTCAAGTTGTTAAACTCTTCTGAAGGAACCCGCTCTGATACCAATTGAAGAACACAAGCTTATACTGAGAGGGGGGTGAACAGTATAAGGTCAACTTTTACTTTTCTTTCCCAAACAATATTATCCAATATTATCAATGGCAATATCAACAACAATAATCAAAGCAATGCACAAATCATCACACACAATAGAGACACCAATTTAATGTGGTTCACCCAATGTGGGCTACTCCATGGAGAAAATATTTCTACTAAATTTTCTCAATAAATATCTTGGGAATCACTTCCCTATTACAATGTTTATGGACCTCTATCCAAAGGAGACACCAATCCCCTAATGCTCTAATTTGTGGATCACTCTCCATAGGAGAACTCTTTCCCCTTTTCTCTGGTTCATGGAACTTGATCTAGGAGAACTCTTTCTCCTCAATTGGTTCATGGATCTCTCTCCATATAATAACTCTATCTTCCTATCTGGTTTATGGATCACACTCCATATGAGAACTCTTTCCCCTTGCTCTAGTTCATGGATCTCTATCCATAGGAGAACTCTTTCCCCTCTGCTCTGGTTGATGATCTTCTAGAAGACTTCTGCCCCCACTACTCTGGCTTGTGGATCTCTCTCCATAGAAGACCTCTATCCTCACTACCCTAGCTAATGGATCTCTATCCACTGGAGACTATTGTCCTCTACTCTATCACCTCCAAATATTACTCTCAACTCTATCTCATATCTATACCAAACTCTATCCCAAGTGTAGTACAAATATGCTCATAAATATCTATCTCAAATCTATCCTCAAGCTTTAACATAAAGCTTGATCCAATCACAAATCAAATTTACTTAGATTTTCCCCAAGCCTTAACACAAAGCTTGAAAAAATCAACAAATCAACTCTACTTAGATTTACCCCAAGCCTTAACACAAATCTTGAACAAATCAATCAATCAACTCTGCTCTCAAGTCTTCACAAAGACTTGCTTCAAATATACCTTCAAGTCCTCTCAAGAACTTGCTCAATATGCTCTCAAGTCTTCACCAATACTTGCTTCAAATATACCTTCAAGTCCTCTCAATAACTTGCTCAATATTCTCTCAAGTCTTCACCAAGACTTGCTTCAAATATACCTTCAAGTCCTCTCAAGAACTTGCTCAATCTACTCTCAAGTCTTCACCAAGACTTGCTTCAATCTGCTCTTAAGTCTTCATCAAGACTTGCTTCAAATTACCTTCAAGTCCTCTCAAGAACTTGCTCAATCTGCTCTCAAGTCTTCACCAAGACTTACTTCAAATCTACCTTCAAGTCTTCTCAAATACTTGCTCAAATCTGCCTTTAAGTCCTCTCAAGAACTTTCTAAACAATGCTCAAAATAGCTCACAAGATATGCTCAATCAATCTCAAATATTGCACACAATGCTATCAATTATTTTGTCTAATATTCAAAGTAATTCCTTTAACTTGAAGCAATTTAGACATATTCTATTCAGAATTCGTTTAACCTCTGGAACATATAGAGAATGATGTACTCTATCAAAAACTCAATATGTTCTACTCAATCATTAAGTCTATCACTTTCACAAATCTGATTTCTAATGTTTGCACATTTACTTTCAATATCACTCAAAACCAATGCTCAAGAATTTCACTCAATCATTCAACCAATGAAACACAACTTGCTTACAAACCCTAAACAAGTATTTTCATACTTCTTCAAACAAAGAGCACAATGTGGGTCTCAAACCCTAACTCAAATAATCTTCAATATCTATCTCAAATGTTCTCTAAACATTCACCAATGAAGCATATAAAAACTCACTCAAATATTTCCAACAATGCTTATCAAACAATCCTTTTCACTCCACCTTATATTTCACAACATTCATTCCAATCACTCTAAACAAAAGATAATGTGCTCATACCTTTTTGTTGTGATGGAGATATGTCTTCAAAACCTGTTTTACTCACAACCAATTCTTTTTGTTTCACTTCCAAGGTTAGATAACAATGGTCTATCTCAAAACCTCAAAATGAATATTTCACAACATTCACAAAATATTCCTCCCAAAATGTGCTTAGTGAAATCTGAAAGATATACTCTAGAACCCTTCTTTTGATCTCAAGGAAAATGCATTAAAGCTTCATCATAATCCCACAAATACTCTTCTTCATAATGCAAAAGGTACAATAAAATTCAAACCAATTTTACACCTTATAACTCCTAATATTGCAAATTAAATAAACCCAACAAGAACACAAATCACACAATTAATTTTTCACTATTACACCTTTTAACTCCTTTCTTAAAAATATTTTCAATCAAACTATTATACTCCAAATCCCTTTTCAAAATAACACCACATACTTTATTTCATGCATCCCTTTTATCAAAATTAAAAATTTTACCTTATAACTCCCAAAACAATTTCACTTATTTCCCTTTCACGATTTTGAAGCCTCAAAGTCAAATCACGTATTCCAAGACCATAGAAGCACATAAATTAAAAAGCATACCTTTTAATATTCTACCTATGAAAAATATTGCACAAGTCTCAATGACCAGCGCTCAAGCTCGAACCCATGACCTAAGCCACCACAATGCCCTAGCCCAAGGCTAGGCTGTCGCCTGGGCTACACACCCGCACGAAACCAAATGTCCACGAATTCGTATTTGAAATCTGCCTTCGCTGAAAATGAAAAGGTGCTTTACCCTTTTGCAAAACAACTCCGTGGGATTCAAAATGGAAACCTTCCCTTCACAAGCGCCTTAGCCACATTCCTCCTACCACCTACGCTACCCAGTGCTATGGGATATCTCTTTCGCTCCAAGCGAATTTCAACGCAACTCTACCTCCCTTTCCTTTAAGGCTCACGAACGTCTTCTCCTTTTCGAAAATGGAGCGCACGAATTATCTCCTCCACATGGGCATTCAAATTATGAACCTTTGGAAATGAAAAAATCATTTCCTTTAAATACTCTTTCCTTTGGTTTAAAAAATGTCGGCCCTCTCTTGCTTTTGAATTCGAATTCGATTTGAAACTTTGGCGCCATAAATTATTTTAAATTAAAATTTTAACTTTTGTTAAAATATTTTAATTTAAATAATTTAAAAAACCTTTGCAACCTTTATAAAAGCTCAATAAACCTTGTCCAGGATATCTCCTTTTTTAATGATTTCTTGGACCCAATTATTATAATATTGAAAAAATATTATAATAATATTTGTCTTTCCTTTTAAACCATGGCCTCTTCTTTCCAACCAATTTGCTTGCTTTTGGGATGAACTTTGCCTTGATCAATTTCAACCATATCAACCATAGAAGAATATTCCTGCCATACAAAGTGCTCTCTGACATCAACCTTTTGACATCAATGACAACACAACTTACTCAAAATTTCCAATAAAAATTGCATTTCTTCAATTTGATTAGCAATTTTTATTCCTTTAGTATTTGCAAGACTAATCTTATATATGTCAATTATTCCTCCTTGCTCTTATAAAATATCAATATAAAATCCACATAGACAACCAAAAACTTACCGAGAAATGGATTCAACACTCTATTCATCAACCACATAAATGTAATAGGTGCATTTGTCAATCCAAATGGCATAACCAACCACTCATACAATTCATCCTTTATATTGAATGTGGACTTCCACTCGTCTTCTTCCCTAATCCAAATTTGATGATAACCACTATTCAAATCTATATTCATGAAATACCTTGCTCCACTCAAGCAATCCATCAAATCATCCATACATGGTAATAAAAACTAATAGTTCATAGTTATCTTATTGATAGCCCTTAAGTTTGTACACATGCACCATTATATACCCTTCTTTAATACAAGTACAACTAGTACTACACATGGGATCGAGCTCTCCTTGATTAGTCCTTTATCCAACAACCCCTAAACTTGTCTATTTATTTATTCATTCTCCATTAACATCAACCTATATATTTCCTTATTGGATAAACTCAATTCAAGAATGAAATCAGTGTGATGGCTAATACTTCTCATCGGTGGAAATCCATCCAACAACTATTTTGATAATTTTTTTACATATTCATCCAGAATATCCTTCACCTCACTTGGAATATTCCACTTCTTGTCTACCATTCCACCCATTATGTGTTTATAAATCCTTATTATTTGTCACATCCTTTATTTTTTTCCTAAAATCATATATATTTTAGGACCATTGTCCTCTCTTTCATCCTTGTATTTCAATTGACTTAGTACAATCTTCTTACCATCCTTCTTAATGGTGTAGGTATTTTTCCTACCATCATGCACTACATTTATGCCAAATTTCCAAGGTCTTCCCAAAAATATATGGTAAGCATACATAGGTATAATATCACATAAGACCTCATCCTTGTACGATCCTATTTTAAAATTCACCTTGCACTATTTATTTATTAAAATCTAGTATCCCCATTGCATCCAAGAGACCTTTTATATACTAGAGTGTTCTTCCCTCTTCAAACCAAAATTCTCTACCATATCTATAGATACTAAATTATCCATGATCCCATTGTATACAATGATCTTGCAATAGCCAATATATTTGCATACTATTCTAAGAAGATTTCTCCTTTGAATATGTTCACATTCGCTCTTCTCTAGCTTCAATAGCACTCTCTTCATCATGAGAGATTCTACTTGCTCAAGATCCTTCATATATCTTAGAGAAGTAACACTTTATTATTTGGCCTATGCAATATGGTTCCTAATATTCTTTCACTTATTGATACTCTATTCTCTATTCATACATTCAAATGCCTCATGACCATATTATCTACACCTATAACATATTTTGGAGAATCCTCTGCCCCTTACTTGACCAAAACAACCTCTTCATCATGATGAATCACTACTAGAAGTACTACCTTCTCCTTCCTATTTATATTATCCTCTAGCACTATTTGTTTGTCCTTGTACTCATGAGAACCTTCCTCTTCCTCTCTGATTATTCTATTACTTTCAAAGAAACTTCTCCTCTACCTTTAAGATATACTAGTAGGCTTCCTATATCATCCTTATCCTTATCATACTGACTTCATTCTATATGGACATCCATAGTCCATTGATTTACTTTGATACTTTCTCTTCATCATATTCCACATGACCAACCTAAATGATGAGCCTATAGAATTCCTCCATGTAATATTTGACACTCATATCCTTTCGAAATATGTTATAAAATTTCCTAAAGATACTCACTTGGTAGTCTGATGGAAGGAATTTGACCTTCATTTTCACGATAATTTTATCCCATTTTCTAATCCTTTCCTTTCCTTTTCTTCATATTTTAGTTTGAACATGGTCCCACCATAAGCATGCATGCCATTTCAACTATGTGTATGTAAATTTTACTCTTTAATTTTAGAGTCTTCTATTGATTTAAAATCAAAGTACTTTATTTTAGTAATCTAGTCTATGAGCTCCTTTAGATTCAAGATTCCATTGTATGCCAATGTTTCTATCTTTGGATTTTGACCCATGTTGAAAGTCAACAAAATTAATCACTCTTTTGAATCTTTCCCTTGTACTTCATATTGAGATTCCGTCTAACGAGCCTCTTCTTCTTTGTTATCACTATTATCCTCAAGATGAACACCTCTTCTTTAAATGGTTTTGATCACATCAAGTTGGATGGTAATTCCCCGTAGCATCACAACTATGTCTATAGGGTGGGGTCCTCATAATATTCCTCATCCATGTTGTTTCATTACTTCTATGACACGTATTAATCCTCAATAATATTTTAGCTCTAATGCCAAATGATGTAGTGACAAAAGTAGGATGGTTTAATTCTCGATAAAACCAAGCTATTTATACTAATATTTCAATTTGTGATAATATATTGCATACAAATGTTAATAATTCTTCAATTCATCAACAAATCAGTCAAACATTATAACATTCCCTATTATGACAACAAGCATCAAGTCATCATTCAACTTCATGAATGTCAGTAGCATTCCTGAAGGAAGGATTTTCTTGGTGAATGTCAGCAACTAATTTCAACATTGATGACATACATTGTGATAACACCAACCAGTCATCCAATTCCTTAGCAATGATAGTTGACTTTCAATGTCTAAACTATGATGGTAACCCCTTATTTCTCTCAATGATACCTAATTTCATCAATTTCAATAGGAGTCTTGATGATAATATCCTTCAGTTAGATGTTACCCCTCTCCTTCATCTCTCATGGTTCCCTTAAGATAATATTCTTCATATTGGTGGGTATTTTGAATAACCTATTCTATCACTAATATCTTGGATGGTTACATAGTTTTTCAATAGTAAGAAACATGAGTTTGGACATGAATTTCTCCATGATGTTATGGTTCATGGATATAATCCTTATGTTTGATCACTCCACTCCACTTCTTATCAATTAGTAAACGTAATGGAAACTTTTAGATATTGATAATGCACCTCCAATGGTAACCTCCTAATGGTAGATTCTTAGTCAAACCCCTTCATTTATCAATCATGTAAATTATCAATAATTATTGCATTCTCTCTAATCTACAATGCATAGTTCACAATACACAAATTTTATATCCTATCATCTTAACCACACACACAAGATTGAAGCATACAAGTGCAAGATAATAAAATTAGAATCAAATTAAATAAACCTATGTTTCCACGGTGATGATGGGATACAATTCTCTTGTAGTTTTCTTCAGGTCTTGCTCCTCTCATAAACTTCTAAATTCTCTACTACCATTTCCTCTCACAAGTCCTTTCTAATTTATAAGTACAAAAAGTTAATTTTTTTAATTTGCATTAGATGATTTATCTTCCCCAATGATTGGCCTTCTAGTTTTAAATGCATTCATTAATTTACATGTTGATGCTCCTATATTAATTTATTTATCAATTAAAAATTATTTGATATGAAGTTCCATGTTAGTGATCCTCTAGTTGGGGTTTTATTTCCTAAAAACAAGTATTTCTTTAAGAGAACCTATATATTTTAGAAGTAGAATTTTTGCCCAATTCTTTGTTTGGTCTTTGAATATCATCTCTAAAAGTTTTTTCCCTAATGTAAAACTCATAAGTATACAATTTCTTAAGCCTACCCCTACCATATTCTTCCCTTGTAGACCCTATACCACTTACAAGGAGAAAATCTAAATTTTGTCTCACATCTGTTCCAAAGAAATATTTTTAAATTTTATGGAAATTTGAATATTATAATTGCTAAAAATATTTAATGTAATATCATATATATAGGTATGGATTACAATTTAGTCCTCAAGAGTTGTATCCTATCATCCATGGTTAAGAACTTATCTTTATAACCTACCAAACAAGATTTTGTTGTATCCAATATCAAGTCCCATAGGTTCTTCTTTTTTCCTTTATCAAACAAAGGAATACACATATATGTTGATGGGAAAATTTCAACTTTAAACCCTAGAATGTCCATAATAACTTATTGTAAGTCTAGGACAATATTACTAAAAAATATCCTATATTTTTTAGTATTAACCAATTTTCCAACAACCTTCTAATAACATGATAATATAAATTTACATTCCATATCCATTGATTGAGGGATTACTCAAATAAAAATTATCATCAACAAACTAGTGATTAGAATTGAAGGGACCATTTTTTGCAACCTTAATACCTTTGATTTTTCCTTCCCTTTTTATCTTTGATAAAGTTCTTTCCAATGCCTTTGTAAGACTATTAAATAGATAAGGAGGTAGTGAGTCACCTTGGTGGAGTCCACACAATGATTCAAAGTATCTAATAGAGGATACATTGATAAAAATATAATATTCATGCATGCTATAACATCTAATCCATTTACACCATCCTGGATCAACCCAAATATTTTAATAATGTCATGTATAAAACTCTAGTAAACCCTATCATATGCTTTGTTCATATCTATTTTGATAAGCATACCTAGAATTTTCATAGAATGAAGAAAATACATGGACTCCTATGCAATTTGTACACCATCAAGAATTTATTTACCATGAATAGAACCACCTTTTTCCTCTCATATAACATGGTCTAGAATGCTTTTCAATCTTATTTCCATAATTTTTGAAATTATTTAATAAATCACTTTGCAAAGTATTACTAGATAAAAATTATCAAAATATTTTTTCTGATGAAATAAATATGGTATTGATAGCACTTATTGTATCCTTCTTTTTACTGCCCTCTTGAATTACAACCCACATATCACTCTTCAACAAATCCCAAATTCTTAAAAAGAAAATAGTAAGAAATCAATCGGGGCCAAAGTATTATTAGGGTGGAAAGAAAAAATTGTTTCATGTATCTCTTTCAGAGATTCATCAAGATTTCAAAAATCTATCTAATAGTTTTAATATATGAATTTGCCTAGTGCATCTATTATACATTTATATTGAAATATTGAAGGAATAACATCCTAAATACCATTTGAATTGAAAAATATATCAAAATCTTGCATTAATTTAGAATATCCAATACCACCCTTCTTTTTCAAAAGAGATAGAACTATGTTAAAATACTACTTATAGATAAAGCATATACATTTACAACTCCAACATTAATATTTTCCTCTTTTTTAGAAAATAGACTCACAACCCAATTACTCTTTGCTTTTAGCAATTGTACCTTTAGAAGATCCTATAGAAGAAATTACCAAACAATCCCTCATCCTCCAAATATTTTTGAATGCATCATTATATTCCTTAATACTTAATTTTTTTTTTGTATTAAATTTTTAAAACAAACTCATACTATACCAATCTACTATTTCCTTAATATATAGTAATAATAAATTTTATATATAGTATCACTATGGTTATGATTTTATTGGGCCAATTTAAATCCCATATAACCAAATAAATAATAATAATATAAATATAATAAAATATTTTTAAAAATTTACTATACAAAAAAATTATAATTATAATAAATAATTATTAAAAATTAATTTAAACTTTAAATTTATAAACTTATAAAAAAATAAACATCTCTAACATAGTTAAGTTTTTAATAAAAAATAATGAATAATTATCATGTTATTATTTAAAATTATGATAAACATACAATATTGTTTTTGAAATGGTTACCCTTTTCCCTTTTTCAATAAGAGCTATATATCCTATTTGGTATCAATGAGATTTAAACCTTGATGTAGATTACATTACACTACCGGTGTGCCTCACCCATTGAATCAAGGCCTCCTTGACTATTTATATAATATAATTTTAAGTAAACTAAATTTCTATTAATTTTTTAAAATTCAATATAGTTAAAAATTGTGCATTAAAGGGATAGCTAAGATTTAAGAAAAATCTTTAAAACAAAATTAAATACATGTAATTTACTCATAAATGTCATCAAATGGATTTTAATGTGTACAAGTTATTAAAACAATAAATCATCACATATTTAGAAAAAATATAAATTAATTTTTTAATATAAATAGATGAATTTTTTTATTTTTTTAATAAGACATATTTAAAATATTCCTCTATGAGTTACTTAGATCATATTGCAACAACTATTATTTCCCTTTGATTTCGATACAAGTAGCATCACATATTTCTCATACTGTACTTTTTCTTGGTTGTAGAATAAACAAATATGCTCTTTTCAATTAATATTTCTTCATATATTAGGATATTTTGAAGAGGTTGAAAAGCTATCATTTTTGTGAATTGAGTTTGAATCTCTGTTAAGAGAGCCCAATGACTTTTGCTATTGTGATGTGCCTCTCAAAGACCCATATATGAGAATTAGAATGTCAAAAAACTAAATTGAAAATAAAAATAATATTTATATTTATATTAATATCTTCTCTTAGAGAAGATTTTATTATTTGCATGTGACCATTAGATTTGATCTTATGTTTAGGATATCTCATTTCTCTTACCTAAATCTTGCCAATGAGTATCTCTTATGTGTGCATTTTCATACCAGACTTATATATATATAGGCATAATATGTTGCCTTCTAATGTTAACATGAGGTAAGGAATTCGAACTTTAACTTCTACTTGTTTGTAGAAAATTATCCATTTTTTTTGGTGAAAGGTAAAAATCTTAAATAAGACAACCATATAAAATTATATTTATATCAATATTTTAAAATAAAAATTTTAACTCTTACTTTTATATAATTAAATTTATTTATAATAAATATTTTTTTTTAAGTTATGTAATATTTCTCTCCAAAAACATTCATTTATTTATGTGCAAAGAACCACCTTCAATTTTTCATTTTTAATAATAATATATATTTATTGTTTAACACATTCCAAGCATATATTTTTATCTTAAAAATAATTATTTTTTTATTTATTAATTTTAATAAACATTTATTAAATTGCAATTATTTCACTAATTTTATATATCTTTTTAATAATTAATTAATTAATAAAAATAAATATAACTGAAAATTCATATAAAAAACCTATATGGATTTTTTTATTACATAAGAGAGTTGGTAACAATCACTATTTTTAGTAATTGGTCAGCATAAAGTTCAAACCACAGGGACTACAACACCAAACCTATCCGTCGCAGGGACTGCAACACCAAACCTATCCGTCGTGAGATCCGACGTGAGATGGGTGGAGACCACCGTTACTTCGGGATTCATACCATCAGCGTCAATTTGGTGCACACTCAGAAGATTCAGAACAAACTACTACCTTTAACTTTTGCCTTGCGAGATTTGAACATAGGTCTCCTCCTAGTAAATGTCCAAAATCTTACCAATCCACTAACCCTCGCGAACAACCTCTCTGCATTTTTATACAAGGTTCCTCAAAATCATTTTTCTTAGAATGTTATAAAAGGTTGAATTGTGGTAGAACAAACTTACTTCTTGGAGGAGGTTCTACAAAAGCAAAATTAGTGACCACAGCGGAGACTAGCCGCACATTCATTTTGGTGATGTTAATAAGGGATCTATTCATATTGACTATTGGCTTAATATTTCAAATTGGAATATATGGTTTGAAATATAGGATATTTTAAAAAGGTGCAACTACTTTAACATGTTTGGTGACTTAGCTTATAAGATTTTTATTTTTTTTAATTGATTATATTATGATTATATAGATAAATAATAAGATTAATATTTATAAATATTTTTTTTAGAGGTTTCTTTTTAAGATGTTTGGTAAATGGTTTGGTGTTTTAACGATCTACAAATTTAAAGGTTGGAGTGTAGAAGGCTAGAGGTTAAGGGACCTAGAAATTGGTTTAGTACTTTAGCAATCAACAAATCTAAAGGTTGAAGGAGCATGGAATGCTAGAGGTTGAAGGGGCATGGAAGGATGAAGGTTGAAGGAGCATGGAAGGCAAGAGGTTGAAGGAGTGTGGAAGATTGAATGATGAGTTGATCTTCGGAGTGTCAAGGCTAAAGGAGCATGGAAGGCTAGGTTGGCTAAAAGAGTGTGGAAGGATGGACTGATTAAAGGAGCTACAATGAGAGGCTGAGATGTTGAGTGGAAGGTTGGCATGGCTAAAATAATGTGGAAGGATGAAAATGTTGAAGGAGTGTGGAAGGCTAGGTCGACTAAAGGAGTTGCGACGAAAGGCTGGGATGATGAGTGTATGGTTGGGAAGGCTGAAAGAGGGTGGAATTTTTCTTACAATGATAAAAATAAAAAGGCAAAGTGTGAAGGATTAAGGTTTTTCTTGAAAAACATTTTATCTTTTAGGAGTCATATCTTCGCAAAGAGTTATCTGATTCAGTTGATTCTTGGGCCAAATTGTGTAGAGTTTTAATAGCTTTAAAATGAAAGGTCATATGCTAAAATCTAAACAATATTAAGGGAGATATGATCCTATGAAGTCAACCATTTGAAACAAGGGTAATTACGATTTTTCAAGTTGTGAAAAACAAAATTGCAAAGTGTGAAGGATTAGTGTTTTTTCTTGAAAAATATCTCATCTTTTGGGAGCCATATATTTGTGAAGATTTATCCAATTTATATAATTCTTGGACCAACTTTTGTAGAATTTGAATAGCTTTAAAATGTGTGGTCATATGCAAAAATTTGAGCAATATTGAGGGAGATACGACCCTGTGAAGTCAACCATTCGAAACAAGGGCAAGGAAAATTTTTAAAGTCGCAAAAAATAAAATTGCAAATATTTTCCAACTAGGGTTCAAATGATGGGGAGAGAAATGAAGGGCTATGACTTCAGCGAGGAAGGAAACTTGCAATTCATATTTGGTAAACTGGACTATGATAGTGCGATGTTTTAGAAATATTTCTCTACTAAGATGCAGGGCATAGATAGTAGAGGTAAAGTTTTGGCATTGTGAAGGCTGCTATAGGAAAATGTCAAGAAAGATGCTAAATTCTGGAGTAATTGTATTCATACAAAAATTTAAAAATATCAAAAAAATGAAATCATAAATTTAGATATTTTATGTAAAATGATATAGGTTTTTAGCTATAGCATCTCAATTGATATGATAAGTGTATATATTTGTAAACTCTCAAGCTCTAAAGAAGTGAGGTGTAATTTATCAAGGGTGGGGGACCCAAGTACAACCCTTTATTATCAAGCAAAAAAAAAAATTAAAATTTAAGTTAAGTTTTGAAAGATGAGGAATATAACTGATTAAACTATTATAGTTTAATAGGTTATATATTAAAAAGGCTTGCTCTTTGGGTCTTCTTTCTGGTATCAAGCCCTCATCTATTTCCAGGCCCATTACTCATCAACAATTTGTGGATGATACTATCTTAGAAAATATGTCCTCGATTTCTAAAGCCAAAATAATCAAATCTATTCTAAATTTTTTTGAAGAAGTTGCTGGGAAAAAAATTAATTTTATGAAGAGAAAAATCTATTTTCTAAATACTCCCATTCGCAGAAAGCTTAAGATTGCTAGGATTCTTGGTTGTATTATTTCTTAGCTTCCTTCTACTTACCTTGGGCTCCCTATTTTTCATGGCAATCCTTAAGAATTCTTATGGAGCAATGTCATTGAATGAATCAACAAGAAGTTGACATGGTGGAAAAAATAATGTTAAGCCAAGCGGCTAAGGCTACTCTTGTGCAAGCATACCTCAAAAGTATTCTAGTTTTTTTTATGTCAATCTTCAAAGTTCCTATTTTCGTTTACCATAAGATTGAAAAAATTTAAAGGAGTTTCCTTTGGAACAGGAAATAAAAATTGGAATAGATTCCTTTTAGTTGCTTGGGATAGAATCTACAATAAAAAATATCAAGGAGGGTTAGGCTTTAGGAAGCAAGCATGGAGAATTGTCACGGAGGCTCAATATACTTGGATTAATATAGTTAAAAAAAAATACCTCCAACAAACCTCTTTCATGGATAACCAACCTCTTCCTCAAGGTTCATGCTTTTGGAATTATATCATTCAATGAAGGGACATCATCAGGAAGGGAATGCATAAAGGAATGTGATGCAAACTTGGTTGCAGTAATTTTATTAGATTCTAGGAAGATGTTTGGCTTAAGGATCACCCCCTCATATCTGAGCCAAATATGGTAATTCTCAAGCTCTTCATGGACCAAAACTTCAAAATTAGAGTGATTAACTTCATTTATTAGTCTCCTAATAAATGTCTATGGAAATCCATTCCCACCAATGATATGGATTTCAATTCCACCTCTGCTGCCAGAATCATTCAAAATTTACTGTGATTCTTTGTTATTATGAACTCCAAATCAAAATAAAACCTCATATGGAAGCTTAGTTAGGATGGTAAGTTCATAGTTAAATCAGCTTACTATATTCAAGATACTCCCTCACCTAGTTTGACCCCTACTAAGTATGTCTAGGTTAAAAAATTAATTCCAAAAATTGACTTCTTTTCTTGGCTTGCTTCTCAAAATAAAATTTTAACTGTGAATAATTTAATCATCAGAGGCCTTTTTATCCCCAACTGTTGCCCTCTTTGCAAGTCCAATTGGGAATCAACTATCCATATTTTCTTGCAATACCTTTTTTCTCTTTCCATTTTGAATTCCTTATTTGATTTGGACAACATTATCTGGGTTCAATCATATTCCATCATCCTTTTGTTTGAGTAATGACCTAACCCTTTATTTAATTCTCAGTTAAAATTCCTGTGGTCCACATGCCTACACCACTTCCTTTGGTAGATTTAGCTGCAACATAACAACTAACTTTTCAAAGAAGTTTCCAAATAATCTCAATTCATATTCCTTCACATCACCACCTATGCCTCTTAAAATACCCACATTGTCTCGTCAAATGGGGCCCCCAAACTTGGTATCGAATCTTACCTATTTTTAAGTTTCAATCTAACAAATTGTGTTGCAGGAAATGTTGATATATCAGGTATTACTTGGACCCCTCCTCCTATAGGATGGATAAAGCTCAAATTCAATGGAGCCACTAAAGGAAATCCTATAAGGGTTGCAAGTGGAGGCATAATCAGGGATGACAAAGGGAAAATCATTGTAGCCTATGTGGAGAATATTGAATTTTAAACCAACAACTTGGTTGAGGTGAGAGCTCTTTATCAAGGTCTGCTTGTCCTAGAAGGCTTTGGCTCCAACAACTTAATCATTGAAGGAGATTCCTTGCTAATAATCATTTGTCTCAAAGCTTCTCAATCCTCTTTGAGGAGCCTTTCCAATATCATTTACGAATGCAGGAGGCCTGTTAGAAGGTACTTTAATATCATTATCCAACACATGTTAAGAGAAGAAAATAAATTTGCTGACTCACTTTCTAATAGAGGCATTGAGGAAGAGACCCTTCGAGTTTGGCATGTTGATTTCCCTTAGAACCTCAGGTCTGCTAATCAGGATGATGATATTTTTTTACTCTAAATTTCCTTTTGGTCATTTTGCAGTTCTTAGAACTGATTACTCTTAGGTTTATTCGGGTTTCTTTCCTCTCTTTTTTTGGTTTAAGATGTTCTTTTAGTTGGTCCATTTTTGGTTCGTCTTGGGTTAATTTCACTTTTATGCTTTGTAAAAGGTTCAAAATCCCTTTTAAAACCATTTCCCATCAATCAATAAATATATATATATATATATATATATATATATATATATATATATAATTAATTAATTATATAAAATTAGAAGTCTTAAATATTTTAATAAAATTATTTATATATTTATTATAATATTACAATCTAAACTTTTATTTTTAAAAGTCTTAGTTTAAAATCAGTTGAACTCACGTTATTTAATAACATAATTTTTATCTTAAACATAAAATAACAACAATGTTTGAGATTATATGTTTAAATACATATTCTAGTTAAATAGTTGTAAATTATTATTATTTTTTTAATTTAAAGGAAAAAAATATATTAGTTTAAATATCTACAATATAAATATTACTGTATGCTTCAAAAGATATCAGGATATCATCTTATATGTTTAGTTTTTGACAAATATCAATGTTAACTTAAGTTACTTAACTTTGTTTTTAGCCTTTCTATTAGAAAGCAAATCTTCTCATTCATTTAGTTTAAAATATAATGAATGACTTAAAAAATAAATGAATCGATTAATAATAAAAGCTTCTAGTGTAAAGGTAACTAAATATCTTGGAAAAATAAAATCTTGAACTAAAAGCACCAAAATAATTATCATTAAATTTTATAAATAATTATTTTATATTATTATATTAAAATGTGAGAAAATAGAAGTAAAGAAATTTAAATTATAATAAATAAAAAGTTCATATAAAATTTAAAGTAGGACGAGAAACCTTACATTTTTGTCCACTCCAGTAGAAATAGCACTTCCAACACTTTTCGCATACATTAAATATCTCTCTATGATCATATTTATACTGAAAAACATATAAAAATACATACGTTAGTTAGAATTTATATTTAACAAATTAAATATTTTATAAAAAATAATATTTAAATATAATTTTTTTAAAATTAAAAAGATGTTTAATTATGTTTTCAAATATAAGTTATACATAATGAAGTGGTAAGGATAATATGATATAATCAAGTGGCATCAATATAATGGCGGAGACTTACGATTTTTTTATGTAGCCAAAAAAAAATTAAATGGTAATCATATAATTTATAAAATAATTAAATAGTAATCATATAATTTATAGAATAATTAAATGGTAATCATATAATTTATATATAATCAAGTAGCATCTATAATATGATGAATATTGTTACGTCTCAAGTAAGTATAAATTCATTCAATAATATTTTTTTAATAAATAAATATAATTAAATAAAATATAATTTAAAAATATGTAATTATTTATATTTTTCTTTACTATAAATTATTTTTTTAAGTTTTATTATATTTATTGAAATAAATGTATTACATATATCTTTTTCCAAATTATTTTGTAAGTAAAGTGATAATAAAGACTAAATGTCTTTTTAATCTTTTTCAATTTTATTTTTAATTTGATAATATATATTTATTAGTTCTCAATATTTAAAAAAATAAATAAATAATTATAAATATTTTCAATTTATGAAATGAACATGATATAAAAAATCTAAAATTTGTTTTTAATATTATTTTTAAATAATTAAATTTTATATTGATTTATTTCTTGTATGTAATTATAATGTTAAAAATAATATTATTTTTTATAATTTTAAATTTTTCTATATTATGTTAATTGTAATATTTCAATAATTTATTAAAAAAATTAATAAATGTATTTATAGTTTTTATAAATTATATAATTTTTTTTTTTAGATTTAGTTATTGTGAGAAACCTTATGATGGACATGGCTGATTTATGTCCAAATTTCCTATATCTAAGGTGGAAGAACCTTAGAACATGCCAAAAAAAAGTTTATATAATTTTATATTTATTTAAATAAATAAATTTTATTTATTATTATTATGATAATTTTTAATAAGAAATAAGGTTTTGAAAGGGTTTCCTTTCCCTTTTACATCAATTTAGTCACATCAAAGTCTAGCTCCTTTGATATTTAAACCTTGGTGTAAGCTACATCATCCATATGTCTCAACCATTGAACCATAGTCCTATATGTCTTAATCATTGAATCAAAGTCCTATTGACATAATTTTTATTATTATTTAACACTTGTTATTTTCAATTAAAAATCATTTAAGAAGTCTATAAAGATTAGGAATAAAATGTAGAATGTAGAATAATGTATATAAATTCAAGAAGTGAAGCTTTAACATAGATCTTTGAAAGACCTATACTTTTAACTACCTAAGCACATGTTATTTGATATAAGTTTTATATTTATTTATTCTTTTAACTGGTTATATGAAATTGAAATGGGCTTCAGTCTTATTAGATGATAATCATAATCACATAGTGATATCAAAAACAACTTGATAATAATATATGCATAGTACATCAAAGATTCAAAACTACATCTCAAATTTACTTTAACTTTGTGATTTGATTCAAATAATAAGATTTTCCTATAAAATTTAGACTTTTAGTATATGGTGAGAAACACTCCACACCCAACCAAATGTTCTCAACCTCCTAATTTTTTAAATGTTAACATCCACTTTTGAAATTTTGAATCCTTTGATTCAAATGTTAAAGTTTTCCTACAAGAAATGAAGCATTTGGCTTAATGTACAATATACTCTAGTTTCCAAATCAAATGTTCTCAACCACTTCAGCTAAATGATTTAAAATTTTGATAAAATGTGTGAAACTAGAGCATTCTCAGTTTAAGTGTGAAACTTTTGATAAATATTGGTATCAATATTTCCTAACACTTTTCATTAAGGTGTGAAACGTGACCTACAGGGTTGATGTATATCCAAATTTCCTATACCTAAGGTGGGAGAACCTTAGAACACTTCTAATAGAAGTTTATATAATTTTATGTTTATTTAAATAAATAAATTTTCTTTATTATTATTATGATAATTTTTAATAAGAAGTAAGGTTTTGAAAGGGTTTCTTATTCCTTTTACATCAATTTAGTCACATCAAAGTCTAGTTTTTTTTATATTTGAACCTTGGTGTAAGCTACATAATCCATATGTCTCAACCATTGAACCATGGTCCCATATGTCTCAATCATTAAACCAAAATCCAATTGACATAATTTTTATTATTATTTAACACTTATTATTTTCAATTAAAAATCATTTAAGAGGTTAAAATGTAAAATAATGTATATAAATTCAAGAAATGAGACTTTAACATAGATACCTATACTTTCAACCATATAAGCACATGTTATTTGATATAAGTTTAATATTTATTTATTCTTTTGACTGGTTATATGAAATTAAAATGGGTTTCAGTCTTATTAGATCATGATATCAAAATAACTTGGTAATAATGCATACATGTAAAAAATTCAAAACTACATCTCAAATTTACTTGAACTTGGTTTTCCTATGAAATTTAAACTTTTGATCTATGATAAATAAACACTCCACTCCCGACCAAATGTTCACAACATCTTAGGTTGTAAAATGTTAACATCCACTTACTAAATTTAAACTTTTGAACCCTTTGATTCAAATGTTAAAGTTTTCCTACAAGAAATTAAACATTCGGCTTACTCAACCTCTTCAGCTAAATGATTTAAACTTTTGATAAAAGGTGTGAAATTAGAGCATTTCCAGTTGACAGTAAGCAGGTGTTTTGGAAAGAAAAGAACGATGCTCTTTTGGAGTGAAACTACAGCATTCCCATTTGGAAATATAGTTAGTATCATCTCCAATATTCATGCTTGGCCTGTTAATAATACATTTTAACGTAGGCACAGGGCAACAAATTGCTCTCAAATATTAGGGTTTCCCAGGTAAGACGTGGGCATCCAAATCATGAAAACACAACTAATGCACTGAACACAGTCGGACTAAAAAACCATTATGCAGCGTAGAAAAAGTATGAAGAATAAGAAAAAAACAAATGAGTTCTTAGAGTGAATCGAAAGAAAAAAAATCACAGACAAGGATTTGGATTACTTGGGAAAACAAGAAAGAGCTTCATGGCAGTAGGGTGCAGACAAACATACTCGGAGCTTGAGTAGTCAAACACTTTTCCGTTGGAAGAGAAGACGACGACAGCAACGGTAGCATCGCATAATATCGATAACTCGCTTGCCTTTTTCAGCAAACCACGTCGTCTTTTGGTGAACGTGACGTGTCTTCTCGCTGCATTTTCTATTCTCTTGATTTCCCGTTTTCCCGTAGCCATTCTGCAACATATTCAACCCAACATCCAAAAGATGTAGAGAAAAAAATAAAGAATAGACATTAGATTGTATCTCAAAACCCAAAGTAAACCATGAAAGGAAACGAGGCTTCTTTTGTGGCAAAACTTACCTTTCTGCGCTGGGATATTGCTCAAACCCGCCCACGATTTTCTCCGCCGGAACAGTGCTGATAACGGCAAAATCGAATGAACCAACAGTGGAGCGGTCTTCTCAGGCGTGTAGCTATTTAGCCCACCGAGGCGCTTGGAGATTCCCAAATCGGTTCTGAATACATCACATGGGCCTGTACATGGCAATTGATTCTGAAAGTTTCTAAAAATGGAAACTCCCAAAACAAATAGAGAAATGTTAGGTCAGAATCTTTGAATAAGAACAGAGTTGCTCCATTGATATACTCACCCCCAACTTGCGCCCAGGGCAGCGTACACAAAACCCTGAGTCCTGACTGATTGAAAATGGACCCCATATTTTCCCACTCAGTCCTTATTTTATTTTGTCTATTTTGTCTTTGGTTCCATTTAGAGTTAAGGTATGTGTAGTTGGCACTCTTACTTTTTAACGGGTACATATAATGTTGTTTCAAACTATTAATTTCTAACGACATATTCCTATAATTAAGGTATGTATAATGTTTTTTTCAAGCTATTAATTTCTAACGACATATTCCTATAGTTAAGGTATGTATAATGTTGTTTCAAGCTATTAATTTCTAACATATTCCTATAGTTAAGGTATGTGTAGGGTAGTTGATACTCTTACTTTCTAACTGGTTCATGTAATATTGTTTCAAGCTATTAATTTTTAACGACATATTCCTATATTGAAATTGCATTCTACTTTAATACCTCTTCTTTGTCTCTGTACGTCAAAAACAAGAACCAATCTTATAAGGTAGTTGGCACTCTTACTTTCTAACGGGTTCATATAATGTTGTTCCAAGCTATTAATTTCTAACTGACATATTCTTATATTAAAATTGCATTCTATTTTAATACCTCTTATTTATCTGTGTACCCCAAAGACAAAGACCCAATCCTAAAAATTTTAACCATAATAAAAATCCCCAATTTCCAGCCCCACTGATTGAAAATGGACTCCAAATTTTCCCACCCATTTTATTTTTCTCTTTGTTTCTGCCATTGACGGGAACCAATCCAAATTCCACGAGGTACGCCATAGACGGGACACTTGCTATTCATAGCAGTTGACGGCGTCCAAATGCTTCCTCCACTTTGACAAAGTTAGAAACTTTGCAAATCCATCTGTCACGTACAGACTGCACCTGCTTTAAGGAGAATCGACCGTTCATACATAAATCGAGTTGTTCAGGATGCACGGCTTCGCTCAGCGTTGGAATCTGTCAGCTTTTTTCAGAAAAGAAACAGATAGGAAATTGCGATCACGCGGTAAGCTTGCTTAACAAGATCGAAATTATTGTACCCGTCGCTCCATGGATTCCATGCTCACTCTTCTTAAAAGGAAATTGTCTCTTGACATGTCAACCTTAGACCATATGGCAGAGGCTTGGCAGTTTTAGGCTTTTGTGATGTTGCAGGGTTCAACCAACTGCAGCACTCCAGAATTTCTGGCAACTCAATAAATACGTCTGTGTGGAGAGTTGGAGACATAATTAATGTCATTTCAGTTCACCGATGGTCCACAATGGCTCGACTGCACATGTTGTACTCTTCGACTAATATCATTCCCTTGCAGGTAATGGTCATTGCAAAGGAATTTCCATCACTGGTTTATGTTTGGACCAGATTTATTTTTGTCTTTTCAACATAATTTCATCTTCTTCTGCTACTTTTGGTGGATCCTTAACCAGCAAGAGCAGTAAAAAAACATTTCTGTTATTAATTTACGAGCGGTTAGATAGCTTTCCTTTCTGGTCGATGAAATTCTGGTTGATCGGAGATGTAGTCAGATTATCCCGTTCGATCTTCCGAGTTACGATGAAGTCAAACATTAACGAGATGAGACATGCGGGAACTTCATCGAGTGGTTATTGATGCCTCGCGCATGCTTTTTGGGGGTCGTGTATGATGAGAGATGCAACTTGTTTTTTTCTTTCCATCACACTCACATATTTTGTTTTAGTTTGAATTTGATATTTTAAAATCTAAAAGCATACCATGTTTCAAAGGACAATTTGTTCTACTTGATAACTAATTAGCCTAAATAAACATGGTTTTAGTTTGAATTTGATATTTTGAAATCTAAAAGCATACCATGTTTCAAAGGACAATTTGTTCTACTTGATAACTAATCAACCTAAATAAACATGATCTCAATTTTGCCTAAATAAACATGGTCTCAATTTTGTACATATCATTACAGTGTTTCAAAGGACAATTTGTTCTACTTGATAACTATTTAGCTCAAATAAATATGGTTTTAGTTTGAATTAGATATTTTGAAATTCAAAAGCATATCGTGTTTCAAAGAATAATTTGTTCTACTTGATAAGTAATTAGCCTAAATAAACATGGTTTCAATTTTGTAGATATCATTACAGTGTTTCAAAGATAATTTGTTCTACTTGATAGCTAATTAACCTAAATTAACATGGCTCAACTATATATAAACCACCATCTGATTTGGAGATAAAATTTTTATAATAATATTTTTGAGTTTAATTAATTTTGTAAGCTTAATATTTTTTTTCTTTCCATCCTCTCTAGAATTATTTAGAACCACAAGTAAATCCATGGTGGAAATATTGGAAGGGACATGGAAGGAAGGATTAATATTTATTTTTAAGTCTTAATTTTATTAAAATATTGATAGTATAAAAAATATATAAAAGCTAAGTATATGTAAAAACGTTGTCCACCTAATTTATAGGAATTGATTGGTTGGTATTGAAGAATTTCAAATCATAGATCAAATCTTGAATCTTATAAATGTACTTTTATATTTGAAATCTATAGAATTTGGGACAAGTGGTTAGAAACAAGATTTTCACATAATAATAGATTAAAGTTTGAATCTTATGGCTGAACTTTAATATCAACATATGACATTAGCTCAACCAATTAAATTTCTCAAATTTCAATTGTAATATCACCATACCATCATGATGTACTATAGTAAGGGCTTGTTTCAATCTCATTTATCGAAAAAATAAGGTATATGTAAAAAAGTTTCAATGTTTGGAAGTAAAGAATATTTTAACTCTATTCCATGGTTTAAATTTAAAACTAGGGTTGTACAACATACTTTAGTATAGGTAGACAAATACTTGGATAACCACATTGTCCCATATGTTCTATGACCTTATTTTATTTTATTTTTAAAAAAATCACATATTTATGCACTAATGTTTCCTTTTAAATATATTATCTCTTTCTTTATTGAATAAATATATTAAATAGAATGAGCTCAATATGTTAGAATCCTCATCTTTTAGTGTTTGAATCTTGAAAAGTGATATATAAATAATTGCAAAGATGTAGTGATACCACTATATGGTTATGATAAAATATAGGTGGATTCCATTTCAATCCTATATAATCAATTTAAAAAATGTATTTGATAAATTTTTAAAAATCGTTGTTATTTTATAAGTATGAATAGTAATATATAAATATTTTAAAACTAAAATAAGTTTATCTTTGTGGATAGCAATTTGATTCTAGTAAGAAATGCCTTAGACCCTTTGTATATGTTTATTTAAATTTCATATTATTTTTAGCAGGTAAGGATAACTCTGATTTCATTATATAAAAAATACCATCTCTATAATATTTTTTCATGTTTTTATTTGAAAGCACTATCAAAATTAAGTTTGATGATCCAAATTTTGGATATTTCTAACTTTTATTAATTGGTGTAAATCCTTTTCACTAAGTGTATTGTCACATGTTACCTCATGTTAAAAGTACTACATTATTTGGTACCTTGAAAGAATATTGAAGAACCATGCAAATAGTTTATTTTAGAGTCATGTAAATACTTGAGTATATAGTAGATGTCATGTAAGTAAGGACTGCTTGTATTTTAGTGTGTGTAATCATTAGAGGTTTGTTTTTATATAGATTTGTGGAGTCAATAAGAGATTTGATATTATATGGAGTCAATAAAAGATTTGATATTATATGGAGTCAATAATATCTTTCACCCATGAGAAATATAGAGTTGATCTCCCGCATGTTTGAGGAGATGAAGAGTTGGTGTAAGTAGAAAGGTCAAGAGTTGTGAATGTGAAGAATCTCATATCTATGTTGTGTATATATTGAATATAAAGTATTGTAATTGGTGAGATAGTGAGAACAAGGCTTGCATCACATTATTTTTACCATGCTTGTATTAAAATATGCATCGATAATATTATTCAATAAGTGTATTATTAAATGTATGTATTTGTGTGAATATTTTATATTGCTATATCTTGTGAGAGTATAGTTGAATTGCTAATAGTAGTATCAGTGACATCATTAGCTAATTATTAGCCTTCAATCCACCATTGACCATTATCAGAGAGTATTATAGTATTTGAGAGAAGAGTAGTGTTTTCCAAAAGAGCAATGTATTATAGTCTTTGGAATAAGAATAGTGTTAGCTAGAAGAACAATATTTGTAGAAGAAAATAAGTTATTAGAGTAATTGGAAAGGAGAGCAAAGTGATCCATAGGAGAAATTTTTGCAGAGAATGAATAGATCATCCACATGAAATAATACATGAATATTATAGCCATGAAATGTGAGCATTTAGAAGGAGAGTAATGGTATCTAATAGAGCAGCATTTATAGGAGCTAAAGAGATTTTCCACATGAAAAATTACATGAGGCTTATAGCCATGAAAAGTAAGCATTAGTAAAGCATCTCAACTAAAGACATAAATATTACTGATCATTGGAGAGCTAAATTTAGAGTAGAGAAAGATAAGCATGAAGCCAACCATAGAGGTGATAAGTCAAAGTCAAAATTAAAGTGGAGGAGAAAGACCAATAGTGTCAAATGTGTAGGATGACTAAGGCAAACAAAATGTTTATGCTTGAAAAAACCAAAATGTACATAAAACACTAATAAGAAATATAACGTTTGAAGTAATAATTATAAGGATTATTATAGAGAAGAGCAATGAAGAAAAAACTTGGATTTTTAGAATCATTGTCCTAGTTCTAGTGAGAATGTTAGAATAACAGTACATGGGCTAGAGCAAGTATATGCAAGAAGGTAATATTTGAGCTATTTGATAAATTAAAATATTAAAGTTCAACATATTTTCATTTTTAATATTTTATAAGAAAGGAAATTATGATATAAAGAATTTGTAATAATTACGGCATATGGAAATTACAGCCCTACCAAAAAATAATTCTTGGTAATATTGAACTATGTAGAGGATATTGATCAAATATTGCAAAGAGGGCCTTGGTTTTTTGAAAATATGGGTTTATATCTAAAGCATTAGAGCTAGAATTCGATCCTTATAGTCAACCTATTCTACAAGAACCAATTTGGTTCAGGTTACTAGAACTACCATTTCACTTAGTAGGAGGAGATTTTTGAAGGAATTACAAGAGATTTTGATCAGCTTATTCTGGTAGATCTAGAAACAATGACAAGATCAAGGCTAATTTTATGCTAGGTTTCGTGTTAATACTAATTTGGAAAGGGATATCCCATATTCACGTGATTTTATCTTAAAATTTGGTAAATCACTACAAACAAAATATAAAAATTTGCCAACCAAGTGTAACATCTGTAACAAATTTAGACATCTTGTAAGATTATGCCCTAATAAACTTGGGATACAGCATTATCAAAATATTTGGCAAAAGAAACAAAGTAAGGAGGAAAGGAATTATGAATATTATGATGTAAAGGAACAAAGGACTATTGATCTAAAGGATATTCAAGGAAAATATGCTTTAGAAAATACCACATATGAAGAAGGTGAGATTATTGAAGACCTAGACAAAGTAAGTCAACATGTTTATGATTTATGTACTACTAGGAATACAATGCAAAGAAAAGTGGAAAAGGAGTAAATAAAAATAATTAATCTATTGAAAAATAATCATATATACTAGATGAAATGGAAGGAAAAGAGAATTTGGAACTAGATAATATGAGAATTGGCCAAAAGAATACTTAAATAAAAGGAAGTAAAATCCCTACTCCAAAAAAATAAATAGAAATAGCAAAAAGGGTGGGATTGATGTTGGAGTGGATTCAAAGCCAAGGAGACCTTCAAAGTTAAAAGTAATGTAGAGAGAAACAACTATTGATGTAGCTAATGGAACCCAAATAGTTCTTAATCTAAGTGGGAAAAGACAACCTACTAGATCTAAGAAATGAAGGTTATTTCTTGGAATGTGAGGGGTCTCAATGCCCCTTCAATGCACCTGCTAGGTCCTGATGCCTTTCTTGTGTATTTTTTATTATTTTTGTTGTTTTGGCATGTTTTTTTTTAGCAACGTTAAAGGCGTGGGAGACATTTTTTTTTAGGGAATAAAAAAGAAATGATTTTTTTTAAATGCAAATTGGCTAAGTAAATGAAAACATTTTTTTAAATGCAAATTGGCTAAGGAAATGAAAACATTTTTTTTAAACATAAATTGCCTAAGGAAATGAAAAAGACAATATTTTTGGATTTTTTTTTATGCACTAATGTTGATTTTGCTTTGTTGTTTTGTGTAGGTGAAGTTTCTTGATTCTCAACACCATTGGTCTCCCATACTTTCTCTTGTGAGCAAGCAGTTGACTCTTGACCACTGGAAGTAGTTGGAGACTGTTGGGCTAGCAGGTTGTATTAGAGTGGAGGTGGTGAGAGTAGATGAGGAGTACCTATCAGCTTTCACAGAGAGGTGGGACCCTATTAGGGGGATATTTTAGATCTTGACTAGGGAGATTACTATTACCCTAGAAGATGGTTATTACATATTTTGTGTTCCTATCAAGGGGTTACTAGTTTGAGTTGGGCATGACAAGGAGCATGAGCTAAGGCCTCTTTTTGGTGATGGATGTAAGGGTGTGGATGTGATCAAGGGTGGGATCCAATACTTAGATATGTACCAGGAGGGGAAGCTGGGGGTGCTTCCTAAATTTATGATGTACATCTTAGGTAACATGTTATTGCTTAAGAGCACAAGAGTCAAGTTCCCATGGAATCAGATTAGGCTTATATTGGATATGATTGAGGAGTCTCATGTGTATGCTTAGGATCCCACCATGCTTTGTCATATGTACATGGAACTATACGATGTGAAGAAACAAGAGTGGAAGGGGCTAGGATACAACCTATTTATCTAGCTTTGGAGATGGGAGCACTTTAAAGTTGCTCAAATAGTTGGTTTACCTTGCAAGTGGGATAACTCACACCCTTGTGTTCTTCATTGGTAAACCAGTGAGGATCTTCCTGAGTCATCCTATTCATAGTAGCTACGAGTATTGGAATATTTAGGTAGGGTTGACCACTACAAATGTTATTTGGTAACCATGTATGGGGGTTGCATGGGTTGAGGATACGACATAGCTACTATGGATGATATGGGCTAGATGGATGGTTGCATGGTATGGGAGAGAGATGGAATTGATCCAATTCTCTCATGTTCTATGGTATTTTGGGATGGTGTATAGGGTTCTTGATGTTCTAGTCATATATAGGCATCAACGTGATAAGCTTAGCCTACCATATCCTTCTCATGATTGGTATGGTGATGATCATGATGATTAGATGTTTGATACCCCAAACATGAATGATATTGGGACTAATACTAATTATGATGTATGGTTTACTTCATAGCCTCCTTGGATGCCTAGTCAAGCTATATATGATGGAGTTAGTGGTGATGATCGACATGCCATGAAGGAGACTCCTCAATGATAGATATATAATTGAGGTAGCAGTGGTAGGAGGTAGCTGAGGGATGATGTGGATCTACCTATGGATGCTAGGGTTGGGGATGATGGATATGGTGGTGGTGATGGTGGAGGGATGGATACTATGGAGGAAATTCTAGAGAGACCTCATGTGCACAATGAGGAGGATTGAGGCATCTTCTAGGATGAGAAAGACAACTTGTATAAGGAGTGAGATCACCTCTTACAAGCTATAACAACTCAATATGCAGATATTAGAAGGCTATAAGGCCTCTTATCTGCTTGAGATGCTGATATGGATCAACTACAGAGTGATATGGAGGGGCTACTATGGCCCTAGGTGTAGGAGGTGATGGAACTCAAATTGCTACTCTTTAGCTCAAGATTACAAAGTAGGAGGTACATCAAGGATAAGATCTATCTCATTTGTAGCTACATGATAGATATATTTAGGTGCTTGAGGATTAGCTTGCTTAGTATCACATCCCACTGCCTATGCAGTTTTCTTCCTCTACATATGGCTCTAGCAGGTGGAACGAGTCTAGGCCTAGTAGTTCTTGCTCGAGGGTTCCTACTTTTTATGATCCACCAGGGTCACAAGGATCTTCTCATGGTCCTCTCAAATATTAGGGTGGTGCTAGCTAGTAGCACTTATTGCCTCTTTTTGTAGTTTTTAGTTTTTTGTGAGCCTTAGTGCTCTGATGTATATAGCCTTTGGACAAATTTTGTATATGCGATTCATATATATATATATATATATATATATAGATATATATTGATATTATACATGGATTTTGTTTTATGGATGATTTTGTGTTGCGCTTTTTGTATTGCTTTTATTGTGGATGTATGGATGGATGCATATGTATATAATGGAATGAATGTTTAATGAATGAGATGCCTAATTTATTATGATGATGTATGCAAATGAGGTGATGGTATTATGTTCTAATGATCATTCGTAGATGCTTTAGACTCTTGCTTGATCGACCTTATCTTTATCATTTAATCAGGGATACCAACATCTGATGTTGATATATGAAATGGATTATGGAAGGTAATAATGTGATAATGACATGGAATGTATGCTCTCATATGACTTTGTTTGCCTTAGTGATAAATAATCTAGAGTTGTTTTCAAAGACTCAAACATCCTAGTGATCTCAAACAAACTCATCTACTAATCTCGTAAATCCATAAGATGTCAAGGGTATCCTAGTGGAGTCAAATTTCTCAAGGACCAACTGTGTGTGTAATGAATGTTCATTTCCAATCAATTTTGAGTTTGGTATTGACACAAGCCAATTAAGAACCAATGTGTGTGCAAATGGTGGATTCATTTACCTATCTTGAGTAGGGTGATATTAAGCCAGTAATGGAGATAACTAAGAAGATAGCTTGTCCTTATGTGTGTTTAGAGGTCTCTTCAAGAGAGACTTGTCACCATGCATGAGCATAATCCACTACCAGTCAAGCATCTATAGCCTCGATGGAGATTAGCTCCATAGTCCAATGATAGAATTTCCAAGCTTTGGAGAATCAAATTCTCAACCAAGTCATGATGAGAATTAAACCCTATCCTTACTACTTGAAGACCTATCATTATTATTATGTGTTTGTAAAAAGAGTTAAATATTTGGGGAATCGAATTCTCAACCAAGTTGAGATGAGAATTTTACCCTATCCTTACTATCCACTCTTTCTGTTGTTAAATTTAAGTGGTAAAAACCACTATTTTCATTGGTATTTTTGGACTATGTTGTGTTTAAGTGGTGAAAACCATTGTTTGTGGACTATGTGCATAATGGGACAAGCAAGATGATTTTTTACTTCCAGGTTCAATTCGATCATGGTGTCATCTCTCTCTGACTCAAGATCTCATTAATATATGTGATTTGTGTTTGGTTCAAATATGGTAGGGTCAACTCCCAAAACTCAAAATTTTCTTAGTGATAAATGTGCGTGATCCAAGAGAAAATTTGATTTGACTAGGAGCAACCTATAGGACCTCATGATTTTTTGACATTGAATTGGCGTTGCTTAGCACATTAGGAGTGGCTGAGTGACCAAAAAAACCTATAGATTGTTTGACAAACATTTTATTATGTGAGATGTAGTTGTACATTCCTTATGAGCTTTTGAAGATTAATGAGTGCGCATAAAATAGTCATTGGTCGCATAACCATCATTTCTTATGGTCATGCAATATCTATTCTATCTTACACGGATCTCTTAATTATCAAAATACTACAAGGAAAGTTGTAAATAATTATGATCGATGGATTGATGACTAATGTTAAACTAAAGGTACCCCTTATTAAGGCAATAAGACATAGTGGACTAGTAACTATCTAAACTGATATACATGATATGAATGGATGAAAATGATACTAATGCATGTATGCAATATAGGTGGAATGCATGAATGGATGCACAAAATTCAATGTGTATGATATAGTGGTAATGCAAATATTTTTGTGTTTTGTTGTTTTTTTAAGCCATGTATATGTATACATAATTCACATTAGATGTAGAATGCTCTCAAATGAATGATATTAAATAGTTTAGACTCCATTTTTACCTCTATATTTGCAATTCTATATGTTCTAGGACCCAAATTGTGCTTGACAATGTATGGACCTAACCAACTAGTCGTGAATTTATCATGCAAGTGCGACAATGCATTGGTATTCTATTGATTTTATTTGAAAATGAGATCTCCTACTTAGAATTCATGGAGATGAACCTTTGTGTTATAAGCATGCTTGATTTAATCTTGATATACTTATATATGTTCTATGGTATTGATTCACCTTTTGTCAAGGAGTGTGAGTTGGTCAAGATGTGCTTGTCTAGTAGTGTTGTTATCCATGAATTCTTGTAATATGATTCACAACTAGGGGATATCAAGCTCAAGAGGTATGATTACTTCATCTTCATAGACTAGTGGAAAGTACAAGTCTCTTGTAGGCATTCAAATGCTTATTCAATAAGCCCATAATGCCAATGGGATTTGCATATACCAATCTCTATGATTTTATTTGACAAGTTTATTGAGAATGGCTATCAATGTCTTATTGGTCACCTCAACTTGTTCATTTTCTTATGGGTAATAAGGAGTTGAGAAACTATGTTGGATATTGTAATTTTTGGCATAGTGCTCAAACATCCTTGTTCTTGAAGAATTTACCACTGTCAAAAATGATCTTCAAGGGAATGCCAAAATGATAGATAATATGTTGGAGTATGAAATCCATAATTCCAGGTCCAGTTGTAGTGGTCATGGGAATGGCCTCGACCCACTTTGTAAAGTAATCTATGGAAGTGATGATGAACTTATATTGTCCTAAGGAGGTAGGTGAAATTTTCACACTTTGATCCATCAAAGAATAGGGTTACGTCAACATCATCCTTAGGAGGGATGAGTTGTTCTTGTTTAGTGATTGAAAAGACTAAATCATCTGGTAGATCGATGAATAAAGGTTGGTCATTTGGAAGTGAAGCTTGAACGATATGATCGACTATCACCTAACCCTTAATAGATTTTTGGCTAGTGAATTCAAGATCAAATTTTGTTAAGAGCATTATCCATTTTAAGGTATGTGTGTTGTTGTATGTGTGAGTCATCATATAATGTAGAGGATTTTATCTAGCTATGACATAAGTTGTATTACTTAGCATATAATTTTTGAGTTTCTTAGTGGTAAAAACCACTGCTAAGCACAATGTTTCAACATAAGCATATCTCATTTCAAAACTGACCAATGTTTGACTAATGTAATAGTTTGCTTTCTCTCTTTGGTTTTCATTATTTTGTGCAAGGATTGTCCCTAATGTAAAATATGTAGTAGAGATGTAAATATGAAAAGGAACTCCTGCATAATGTGGTGTTAGCACTGGCGGTGAGGCAAAATATTGCTTTATATCATCAAATGCCTCTTGACACTCTTTTGTCTAGAAAAAGGTGACCTCCTTTTGTAGCAGGCAATTGAATGGCCTGTATTTTTTTAAGATATGTGCAATAAATTGATTGAATATTTCCTTGCAAACTATGCATCTCTTTAAGTTTTGTTGGGTGTAGCATTTCAATAAATACCTTGACCTTATTAGGATCCACTTCAATGCATCACTTGGACATAATAAAACCTACAAGTTTTCCTGATGTGACTTCGAATATAAAATTCTTAGGATTTAAACTCATATTGTGTTATAATAACTGGTCAAAGAATTTTTCTAGTACATCAATATGCTCAAGACGTGTTTTATATTTGGCTATTAAATAATCCACATAGTCTTCAATGATTTTATGCATATAGTCATGGAAGATATACATCATGGCACATTGGTAAGTAGCTCCTACATTTTTGAGGTCAAAGGGCATCACCTTGTAACAAAAATTCCCCCAAGGTGTTGTGAATGTTGTTTTGTGTTGATCATTAAGATTAATCTAAATTTTGTTATCTTGAAAAACCATCCATTAAAGATAGTATTTCATGGCCAGTGCAAGATTCTACTAGTTGATCGATGTTTGGTAATAGAAAATCATATTTAGGAAATGCTTTGTTTAGATCTCAAAAATATGTGCATATATGAATTTCTCCATTTATTCTATGAATGGGTACCATTTTTGAGAGCCACTCAAGATAATCAATGGATTGTATGAAACCCACATCTAGCAATTTTTGAAGCTCTTCTTTGACCATGAGGGCTAAGGTAGGATGAATTATCCTCAATTTTTGTTTGAGCAATTTTACTTTGGGATCTAAGGTGAGGTTATGGACCACAAAATTGGGGTTAAAGCTAGGCATGTCTTTGTACGACCCTGTAAAAACACATTTCTTCCTTGTTAAAACATCTAGGAGTCTTTCTCTTTTTCTATGGATAAATATTTTGCCATTTTCATAATTTGTCGATTGTTTGCATCTTCACTTAGGTTCACATTGATAGACTCTTCAATCAGTATGTGTGAACCTTCCTCTAACTTATGTGGAATTGGAATGAGATGAATACCATCCTCCATATTACCAATTGACTCAAACTGGGCTTCTTCTACCTCAATTTGAAAAATAGAAGCAGATGAAGATGAATATTGTTGAGGTATGCAAGAGTTAGAAACTCTTAGCAATTTTTTGGATAGAATGAATTTGGCTACAGATGGTGGGGATGATATCCTATCCATATCAATATGGCTAGAATCGATTGAAATTGATTTCACCAAATAATATGGATTATGGAGTAAGGCAAACAAGTCACCAAAAATCATGTTAACTTGGTGGAAGTGATGTGGATGTGATTCAGAGGGTGATCTCTCTCACACTGTATCTCTAGGGAGCAACTAATTTATGATGTGTGGATAATGATGATGCTATGGAGGTAACCAATATGGTGGAGGTGGATTTACAGGTGTCTCAGGTTACATTCATGGGAGGATTAATTAGAATATGGATTGATGGATATGAAATATTCTAATGTAGTACTCATCATCTTCTACAATGGTAACTATGTAGGTCATCTTCTTTAGAATCGACAGAGGTGATAAATAGAACATTGAATTCCTCTTTGAGGTCTTCCTCAGATTCATCATCAAAAAATAAAATTAATCATGACAATGTGTGATTGCATTTTTAGTAAAGCATCGTATAAATAAGGCATAAACTTAAGGTCTATGTATTCATCCTCATTATCATCACTATCTTCACTATCTTCACCCTCCTCCTTGGAATCTAGGGTGATTTTTTGGAATGCATGGTCAAAAGAGGTGATATAATATAGTGGCTTGTACCCTAAGCTAGAGTGATTATGTACCTCTCGATAGTGATGTGTGATGATATTATGCACACCCTGCTCATGTCTTCCAAGACCACATCCCTTCCAGTTAACCCAACAAAAAAAATCCCATAGGAAAATCTGGATTGGAAATATATTCTAAGTTAGCACAAAATTGTTGCATGGGTTCAAAATTAGGAGGAGGTGGATCGGATGAAGAATCCAATCCCCCATATACAAATTTAATCATGTTTGGTTATAAACCCATGCTATACATTTAACCTATGGCTAAAGGTAGGTTGTTTTGGTGACTGTAATCTCTAACAGTCTGGATAGGTGCTGTTGTGGTAACATTCTCCACTGTGTACTCACCAATGTTTGGATTGGTAAGATGGATTACAACTTGAGTGGTGGTGTATGTGGATGAATCGAGTGTGGAGGAGGAGTCTTCAATGGTAATTTGTGGCTCAGGTGAAGGAAATGGTGTAGGTTTCAAGGGTTCCTCACAACTAGATACATCTATATGTGAGACATTGGGTGACTATGGGTGGATCTTGCTGAGCGAAGTGGCTGATGGTTAGCAGATCGGGCTGATATGGGATGGCTTGTGAAATTGGAGGTGTGTATGATGAAGTATGATTTTTATTGATGTGATGAGATGTGGTTTGATGAAGGTGATGGTTGATTTGTAGGGTGATGAGGTGTGATTGGGAAATGGTATGTGGTTGAGGTGGAGGCATGATTTGGGTTGATGGTTTGGAATGTAGATGGATGATCAATTATGGGAAGAGCCTATGATATGGATGCTTTGGATGAATTTTTGTGATTTGGAGTGGCTCTGAGGATGAGTGGCTGGATGGATAAATGAGTGGATAGGAGGGATGGCTCATACGAATTTGAAATCAGGTTGCATTATTTGAAAGGCGTAGTGTTAGTGGGAATGTAATGGATATTTTTATCATGCACATTTTTTAGACATTGGTGCAACATCGAGGGAACACATTTCATTTCCATAATCCATGGATGACCAATAAGTATGTTGTACTGCATGGTCTCCTCCAATATATGGAAGAATGTATGGATTGTTTTCACCCCCACTATCATGGGTAGGACTACATTTCCTATAGTGGAGCACAAAGTATCATTTAATTCTCATAATGTGAAGGTGGATGAGGTAATGTGAGATGGTGGTAGGTTGAGATGTTGGAGGGCTAAGGTGGTGATGAGATTGATAGAGGAGACAATATAAATGAGCACCTATTTTAAGGGTTTTTTTTATCAATGTGAGCTACAATATGCAACAAAGAATCAAGTAACTCTGATGATATGATTTTGAATTTAAAATCATAAAATGAAATTGATAGTATCTTATATCTAAAATTTGATGTATTTTAGGATCTCCATCAATGCCTTATGATGTCGAGGATATTGTTGTATAATCTCATATATAAATAACTTAGTCGAAGCTATTTTTAAGCTCTATGTCAACTGAATCATCAATATGATGATGGGTTTGGGTGGATGATTTGGAATATGTATGGTTGGATATGGAATGTAGGTATTTGGTTGTATGGGTATATTTTTTTGTTGTGCTATAGGAGTAGGTACTACTTGAGTTGGTCCATTTTATTACTGCATGTGATTTATGCTTCTTTTCCCATGGGTGACTATGTGAATAGCCCCCACAAAACCTTGGTACACTTGAGATACATGATTGACTTGGTTGGGGGGAACTATAGAAGTTGATGCCCCAGTAATTTGTTGAGTTACCTCATGATGAGGTAGTGGTGTTTGATAGATACCAAGGTTTTGATTTTGTTGGCTCAAAGGGTTATCAATTTTGATATATCCCCTTTCAAGTAGATCTTGCACTATGTCTTTGAATGCATAGCAATTGTTAATGTCATGACCTTTCTATCGATGAAAGGTGTAGTAAAAATTCTCCATATAGCTCTTGCCATGTGTTTTTTTAGGATATTTTAGTTTCATATTTGGTTTTGTAATGGCTTGTGCATCATACAAATTTTAGAAGAGGGATGAATGGTTTAGGTAATGGGGTGTAATTACAGGGTTGTCAAGTGGATCATTGTTGGTTATTATTTATAGGTTGAGCTTGAATTTACAACTATGTGAGGGTGGAATCGCCTAGCAGGTCTATGGTGGTAGTGGATGTTGTTGTTGTGGGGATTGTTGTACTTGAACTTGAGCTTGTTGTGTTTGTTGTGATGGTTGGATCAAGACTACTTGATTAACTTGACCAATCTTGGACTGGCCCTAGTTGTTCCTCCTTTGACCCTTTTTTTCCCATTCTTTCTTCTTTATCTTTATCTCTCCCTCTTGGATTTTAATCTAATAATCACTTTAGCTTGACCAAGTGCTTCTTCAAATGGTCGGTATTTTTGTAATTGTAACAACAAGGAGATTGGTTTGGAAAAACTCCTTGTGAGAATTTTTATTAATTCTACCATGGTAAGGGAGAATGAAAATTTTGTAATGACTACCCTATAGAATTTTCCAAAGCCATAAACTGACTTGTCATCAAATTGGCGTAGATTGAACAAGTCGGTTAATGTTGTTTTCTTTCTAACATTAAGAGAGAAACACTCTAATAATTGGTCTACCAATTATTCAAAAGTGTAAACACTATCATGTAGTAGGATATTATTCCAATATAGGACATCTCCTCCAAATTTTTGATGAAAGGTTAATGTTGGGGTCTAAATTGATATCAAGGAAAACTTGAACTATGACTATGAATCTATGACTTCTAGGAGGCATATACCCGCTAATCAAAACTCAAACCCTAAAATTAGATGGATAAAATATTACTTCAATACAACCTCCAAAGTAGTTTGGTATACCTTGTCAACTAATTCAGGTGTTGACTCAATTAAGCTCAAACAAATGTGTAAGTTTAGAGATAGAAATGAGATAAGGGTTATAAAATAGTTGAATGAATAATGGTCAGATAAAGCTGACAACATTGACAAATATTAATAATCCATTGATCTAGTATGCCACACTTAAAACTAAAAACATTCAGAATTTATTATCTTCACCATTAAAATAATGAAATGCTCATAAACCTATTTCAAACATCTAAAATGCTAATAATTCAAATAGTAGAATTAGATCAACACTTACACTAATAGAAATAAAAGTATTTTTTAGCATTTTCTTAGACATGAACTATTACAAGTTGCTCCAGATCAATAATCCAATATAAGCAAAATTTACTAATCATAACAACAATACCATAAATGCATTCACAGAATAAACTCACAATTTATGAAGACAAAAAGCTAGAGGTAAACATCCAAAGAATTCTCCTTCTATTGATTTCTCAACAAGTTACCGTAATATATTAGGAAAACAATTTAGAGATGACCCTTAACAATGAGGGTTTGACCTCTTTATATAGATTTTACAATGGTAATAAAAAAATTGTAAATATTACAAGGAATTTCTTGCCAAATAAGCAGGATGCTGAGGTGGCGGTCTATCATTGGTTTTCAAGACAAAATGGTGGAGTTGTACTCCATGAATGTTGTAATTTTGAGATATGCAAGTTTTTTGGCTCTTAATTGAATTCCATAGCTGGAATGGTTAAAATTCCATCTCGATTGTCTTTCATTCTTGAGAAGACTTTCCAGTATCGATCTGTAACTAAAAATGCAGGCAAGTATTGATTCTGGCAACATTTGATCTTCCCTATTTTTTTTTTGCACTCCTTAGGTTCCACTACATTCTCTTCCTCTTTTGGAATCTGCTACTTCAAATTCCACCAAGACAGGTTTGATTGGTTTGATCACAAAAATGGGGTTCTTGTAGTGCTTGATTTTTTGTAAAATCTGCTATGTTTTTTTAGGCCAAGTTTGATCGAGATGACTACGGAATGATCATTTGGTAGTAAATTGTTCTCCTCTTCAAAATATGCTACTTGGTTTTCTTCTAGGTTAGGTTTGACCATGTTGGCTATGAAATGAGGATTCAGTAGTGATCAACATCCTTTTATGGGATTTTCTACTTTAGTTTTTTCCACTCTAGGTTTAATCGATTTGACTATATAATTCCTATTTTGCATCAGCCTCAGGTATATTTTAACATTGCTTTACCTCCTAACATCCAGAATCTATAACTTTAATCTCCACTAAGCCTTTTTTGATTGCACTAATTATAGATTTCACATTCTGGAATATTTAAACCTTTTTGACACTTAGTTGCCCTTTAGCCAAATTTGACATGTTTGTGATCTTTCACCATGAAAATTGACCTTGTGCTGAAGTTGCTCTTGTAAATTTTGCAACTTCAAATTCCTCTTGGCACTGTTTGACTACACTGACTATAGATTTTACATTTTGGCAGATCTTAACATTGCTTTTGATTGATTTTGAATTTACTCTGAACATTTAGCTGATTTTACAAATTTTTGCTAAGTATGTAGCCTTTTGGGCCTACATTTTGATGCCTCCTAGGGAGCATTGCTAGCAAGGCTTACAAACTCAGATCCTTATACATTATGCACTGGAGTCAAAAATAAATGTGGGAGCTTAGCACCATGACCATGTCCCTCCAAAATCCACTATCTTCATTTTTTCTAACTAACCTCCTTACGGGTAAGTGAAACTTGCTCCAAATGGTTGCAGACTATGCTTCCAGGAAAAACTTCCTTGCAAATATCACTCTCTTAAGTCACTGTAGGAAGACTCAAAGATTAATGGTTCACATAAAAACAATGCTTAGAAGTAACTATTAATATACTCAAAATGCATGGAATTATACTCCTTATATATAACTTTATTGATGGTTCTGATCTTTGGTAGTATCTTCTATCGTCTCTTCATTCAATACATTTATGGTTTCATATTTGCTTTCAATATCTTCCTCTTGTTATTCTTCACATGTATCCTCTTGCTGATCCTCTTGCTCCTCAACTTCATTGCCTTCTCCTTCAGCTTCCTATTCATGCTCCTCCTCCACTTATTTGGTATGCTCTTGCATTTCCTTCTCTTTAGCCTCCCTTTGTTTTGGATCTCCTTTTAGGATATGATTATATTGGTTCAAGGTATCCATGGTTTTTTCCAAGATTCTAGAGAAGGATTTTTAATTTCTAGAAGTTGACAGTGGATGTAATGCAGCTCAATCGTAATATCATAGGAGAAAGAAGTCCCACTTTCTACCAAGTTTACCATTAGATCTTTTAATTTGGTTGAATTTTTTATCAACTGGGTTACTTTATCCTGATCTATTGGCTCTTGCCATACGTCCACTTCTGATTCATATTCAATCAATACTTATATGCTTTCTTGGAGCTCCTCCTTTGATATCATCAGGTTATTATCCTCAAAAAAATCTAATAAAACCATACTGCACCATTTCTTCATTGATATCAACAATATTCTGAAGCTCATCATCCAATTTTTCAATCAAAAACCACCCTTTCTAAAGCAAACTATTCCTTTTTAGGATGATTTTTGCTACAATTATTGAAGTGTTCCAATACTTATTGGGAATAGGCTTACCTAGTTGGTTACACTTAGCCTCATACAAATTGAGAATTTCATTTGCCTAAGGAGATACTGACCGTATTTGTTTTGTGATGGTCTTTATATCCTCTTTTGTTGTTTGAAACACCTCACTAGCTTCATCCATAAAGTCAAATATGTGCTGGATTCTGGAGCACCTCTCCAAAAATTTGGACAAGATTTATTTTTTGACTTGCTTCACCTTGGTCTTGGAAAATTTGTCCATATTTGTCCTCTCAACCTGGAGCTATTGCTATAAATCTTGTATTTGCTCTGCATATTCTTTATTTTGCTCCTATAGCTATTGAGCCTCTTTCTTGAAAATCACCATATTTTCAAACTTATTCTACCATTTCTTAGCATCATTAACCAAAGCTTGCATTTCTTTCTTTTGGTCCTTGATGGTAGCTTGAATTCTGACAACCTTTTCCTCCAATTTTATGGACTACTCCTTGTAGATGTCATTTTTTATGAACATGGTTTCTAATCCAGTCTTGGCGGTCCAACGCGTCCTCTGTAACCAACTATACTATATTTTTAGTATTTCCACTATCTTATTGTAGCACCCTAAAATTGGCGCGGTAAAACCTTAAATAATTACAATTACTCTAGTAAATATTCAAATTCAAATTTTAACCCCCAAAACCGCTTCCAAACCGTCGTTTAACCCGTTTCCTCCTTTCCCGTGCCATTTTTAGAGTTTGTTTTGACCGTTTGACGATATCGTCGTCGATCAGACGATATCGCCTCAGATCGAGACGATTTCGTCTGGACTAGGATGTCCGGACGATCTTGTCCCAAAACTAATTTTTCTCAATTAGCCTCTGTTCCAATGGCGTCTCTAATCCGGGCAGAAGCGTGTCTGCGCCGTTAGAGACCCTCCCCGTTGGAGATCTCCCAAATTGGGATGATCTCCAACCTCCTAACCTCCCTCCTAAGCCTATTTAAACTTAGGACCTCCCCTTAACCTACCCCTGGCTGATATTTCCTGTAACTTGACTTTATACGCATTGAAACATCCCAAATTACTATCTGCACTAGTCCTATCCAAATTTTGTTGCAGGAACCTTAGTATTTTTCAGCCGGAGCAAGCTCAGTTCGTCGTGGACGATCTTGTTCAATTCGAGACGATTTCGCACCGATTCAAGACGATCTCGACTGCAGTCTGCATTGGGGGCAATCAGTGCCCAGAGTTTGCATTTTTCTCTTTTCATCTCCTGTTCTATTTTGCATCTAGTCAGTTTATTTATTATTTTCTGCTATTCTGCATCTTGGAGTTCACCCATGTAGTCTAATTGCATAATGAAATCATGATTAACTATTAAAACATCGTAATTTACTTGCATTTCTATTCAGGATTATCTGTTAACATCTTTATTGTCATTTTACATCTTTATCCTCTATTAGCATTGCTGCATTTTTTGTATTTTGTGTCTATTTCTCTGTTTGCAGGTCTCTGACGAATTCGTCAGATCTCAGACGATCCTGCAGGTCGGAGACGATCCTGTCAAATTCCAGACGATCTCTGCTTCAAAAATCAGAATCTCCATCAGACATCCGGATCAGGTATGGCTCTGTAATTTAGCTTTTCTCTCTATTTTTTGTTTAAAATCTATCTTTTGTATTTCATTTAACTTGCATTTTCATAATAGAACAACTTAGATTCATTTGGCCAAACCTAGGACTCGAATGTTTAAAGATAAAACTGAACACATTAAACACATTCCCAACCTAGGCGTGGAAACTGCCATTCAAACGTTTCTTGGTGAACCCACCATCCGTCAAAAAATCACCATAATACACCTCCCCCGAGAGGCGGGACCTTCGCAAGGCCTCTCAGTCCGAGGTACCACGCCATCCTTTTCCCATCCTCCTTTCGGGCACGGATCCTATAGCCTGAAGGTAAGGATGCAAAAAATTTGGAGCGATACATTTTGGTGAACCCGACGTGAATGCATTTAAAACCTTTTGAAAACAAAACAAAAAATAAAAAAAACAAAAAACATAGATGCATTTAAAATCATTTAAAACTAATAAGTTGCATATCATGTTTAGATGGTAGCTCCTAAGAAAATATTAGCAGTTACTATAAATGTTGAAAACCAATTAGCAGCCATAGAAATCAATTATGTGCTTAGTGTGCACGAAACAGATAGAAATCAACTTTTGTGGGACGAACTTGATAGAAGACTAGGTGTCATTTCATCTAGGTCAACAAAACTTAAACAAATCAAGAGGCTTGTCCTAGATAGAATCCTGGATCCTCATCAACTCGTCTTTTATCATGAACTTTAGAGAGCTTGCCATAGATGGTTAGCTTATAGGAGAGCTCTTGTGTCTTCAAAATTGTTCACCTTCAAGGAATACCTCGAGAACGTAGCCACTATACACTAGTTCCTAGGTCGTGTAGAAGACCAAGAGGTCGTTCTTACGGATAGGGAAATATGGAATAGAGTTCCTCGAGCTGTGTTATATCGAGAGTATTGCCATGAGCTTTACTTCTATCAACCAGAATCTGAGACAGATAATATCACTATAGCCCTTTTCATTAAATTCTTGAAAGAAAATTTTCAATTTGAAGAAGAACACTTCATGACTCCTGAAGAACTTGAGCCCATTAATGACATTTATAAATTATTTATAGAAAACTAGATCATTGCTTTCATTATTTCTTGCATTTATTGTGTTGTTTCTTATCTTTACAATATTATTACAAAAACAAGAAAAACTAAAAAACATAACAAAAACCAAAACATTTCATTTTAAATATTGTAGTAGGTATATAATTAATATATACCTCTTAAGCTTTTTATATATATATATATATATATATATATATATATATATATATATATATATATATTGCTGAAATCTAAGTTAAGCACAATGCCTAAACTTAGGAATGGTAAACAAACTGAAGGAGAAGAAGAAGATTGGTTAGAAGATAAAACTAGAAACCCAAATGTCCTTCCTGAGGATCCAATTCCGGAAGGAGAAACTCTAGATCAACCAGAAGATGACCTAGGTGAAGACAATGAACAAGAAGAAAATGTTAAAGAGGATGGATCCTCATCCCCTAGAGTAGCTCCAGATGGAACTATTGCTTTTGATAACTTAGATCATTTCTGGAAATTTTTCAATAATAACATTGGTGCTCTTAATATGGCGGTTCGTATTGATAAAGGGCAAATTAGTGACACTCAAGCAGCCATGGAACATATGTTTGATGTGCACACTAATCCCTTGTCTTTTATTGATCAAGAAAGTGATAAGGCTGGACCATCCAATAGAGATATGGTCACTATGATTCAGAACATGCCAAAACAACAGGTTACCCAACCTCCTAAGGAACCTGTTATTGAGCCTAAAATCATGCCCACACAAAAGAAAACTTCCTTCACTGCTTTACTTCGCCAAACTATTGATCAATATGCTTCAAGTAAACAAAAATCTAAAATGAAGCCAAACACCAATTTTCAACAATCTGGGATACAACATAATACAACTTCAAAATTTCTTCATAACACCTTTCCTACCAACAATTTACACAATAGCAATATAGCATCTAATATTCATGTCCCTCCATCATATGCTCACAAATCCCATATTAATGCCCTATCGAACCAATATGGTGGGCAAACTAGTAATCTGGAAGCCATGGTGAAGCAGTTAGCTTCCCGCATGGACCAGATAGATCCCTACCGTCCCTCATACAATTATCGAGAGATATGTAGTCAACCTTTGGATCCCATAGTTGTAGCACAACCGTACCCTAAGCATTTTCCCATGCCCATCCTGCCTATATATAAAGGAACTGAAGATCCCATAGAGCATCTTCGCATGTTTAGGATAGCATGTCATGATATATCACATGATGACTTGCTATTACTAAAAATGTTCCCAAAAAGTTTAGGTGGAATGGCATTAGAGTGGTACTATCAACTGCCCACTCATTCTTTGAGAAATTTTGAAGAAACAGCTGAATCTTTCGTCCATCAATTTAGTGCCTACATCGAGAGGCATGTAACCATTAAAGATTTATACAACTTAAAACAAGACAAAGATGAATGTTTTGCTGATTTCTTAGCTAGATGGAGGCAGTTGATAGGAAAAGCGCACTTTGTGCTACCTTATAGGGAAATGTTGGACATTTTTATCAATAATTTGCAAGAACAAATATCTTATGAGTTATCAACTGCTACTTTAACTACCTTCGATCAGGCTATAGATTTAGCTCGAAGAGTAGAAGATGCCCTCATTAGGAGAGGCCAACTTAGGAAGAAGGATGATGAGAAAACATCCAGAAATCAATATAAAAACAAACAAGTCGTAGGTGACGGAGTCACTGACAGCAAAAATGTTGCTAATATCAATGCAACGAAGACAACAAAAAAATTTATATTGAAACCTCTGATAAACCTCCTCGAGAATTTACTAGATTGAATCAACCATTATCAACTATTTTACCTCAATTACTCGAAAGAGGTTTGATTCAATTACCAACTATCCAGGAACCTGATCCAACCATACCCGGATACAGAGGTGACTTACACTGTGATTTCCATAGAGGACCTGGACACTCTACCAATGCTTGTAAAAGGTTGAAACATAAAATACAAGATCTGATTGATAATAATGAAATGGAGGTGCAAGCCTTCCAACCTAAACAAAATGCTCCTAATAATGCTCAAAAGAACATTCCCCAAAATCAAAATCAAAATGCTAATCAATCATTAGACATATTTCAACATCCTTTACCAAGACATGGTAAAGAGGTGGCCAATCAAATCGAGCATCATAATGTTCCCCCTCCTACCCGATATGTAGGGACTATTAGCGGACAATTACCTATTCAGGATCCTCAAATATTTGACACAACTTTATCCCTGGTCACGACCAGGCCCCTACATAATTTTCAAACTCTCGATCCTAGTGATATAGAATCAGATACTGAAAGTGAAATAGACATCACTTCAAACCAATCGAATAGTTCTGAAAATGAATCAGATCCTATTCAACCCATCACAGATGCTATGGTTCCAGAAGAACCATTTCCTAGAAGAGTTACTACTCGACCCTCTTCTAATCAATTCCTCCCTAATGAACAAGCCATAAACGCTCAACCGAGACCGGTTCAGCGTCTTCAATATAACATTGTAGGTACCATTGGAGTCGTTACCCGACAAGAGGCTCAAAATTCTCAACAAGAACCAAACCAGAATGATGGATCAGCTCCATTTGTTTTGAAAAATCCCAATAAAGGGAATCATGCTTCCAATGTTCAACCTAAACCCCCTTACAATATTAATGAGCAATTATCCAATACTACAGCCAGAATTTCCCTTTTGGATTTATTAAGATCTTCTCCTACCCATAGGGATGAGTTGATGCTTACATTAAGCCAAATGATGGTACCTCAAAATATTCAACCTGAAGCCATGGCCAATACTATCATCACTCGAGAAGTTGATTGTATTGACTTTCGGGATAAAGATATCCCACAACACAGTTTACATAAGGATAATCCATTATATATTATTGCTCTAATTGGAGATGTAGTTGTTAAAAGAGTCTTGATTGATAATGGTTCATCTCTAAACATTTGTACTTTTGACTTCTACCAACGATTTGGCTTTAGAAGTGATGAAATGAAGAAAACTGACATGATCATAAAAGCTTTCAATGACGAAACACAAGAAACGTGTGGAGTTATTACCATCCCATTGCAAGTTGGTCCTAGAACCTTAGATACGACCGTGTTTATTGTACATTGCCCTGCATCGTACAATATACTCTTGGGTCGTCCTTGGATCAATGCAATGCGGGCTGTCCCATCCACTTTACACCAATGTGTTAAATTCGAATTTAAAAATCAGTTGGTCACTATCCATGGTGATCCTAGACCCTTTGATATGTGTGCTTTGGCAGAACCTGTTGGAGTTCAATTTTGCCCTGCTCTATCATCCACACATCCTAATTCTTATTTTTCATCTAAAACTATGAAACACACACCCATAGCTTCACCTATTTCTCCTCCATTCATTTCACCCTCATATATAGATCAACAATCTTCTAAACAAACCACTCTAGAACCTCAAAAAGATCTTCAATCCACAACCAATCCTTCATGTTCTATCCCTATAATTTCAAAACCTATAGACCCATTCATTAACACTTCCACATTATCAACATCTATCATACCTTCCACATCTAAAGATATAGGGAATGATCCTTCTACATCTTATGCTCTTTCTTATCCACAATCTTAATATCAAAAAAAACAAATGCTTTCATGCAAGATTCAATTCTTTTAAATAACTTGCCACCATCTCCTCGTACTTTGGGCCTCCCACAACCTATGGGAAGTACTTACCAAGTCGGGAGTTGTGCCTTCATTTATAAAGGATATGAGTAGGGAAGAATACCTCGAAATATCAAAACTCATCATGATGGATATGCTCGGTGTTATTTTACTAATGAGTATATTAAAGCTAAACCTATAATGCTTAAAATGGGATATAAAGGGAAAGGCTTGGGACCTTTCCAAAATGGCATGAAAGAACCTTTCGAGGTAGAACCGTGGCCCACCTGCTGTGGTGTGGGCCTATTTCCTAGTAAGGGTCAACCCTTTCCTTTTGAAGATGATGATCAACTCATATGTTATCAAGATTATTTGGATAGGCGTGATGATTTGCCTCTAAAAAATCAGCCATTTACATGTAACATGCTATCCATAGCTTACCCTGAAATGATTGCTGAATCCGATGATGAGTTGGAAGGAGATATCTTCCACGATGTCTCCGTTGAAGAAATGTTACACAATGGATTTTATTTTGATGGTTCTATACCAACTATAGCCCAGCTTGAGGCCACTAATCCTCAAGATGAATTATCCAACTTAACCTTAAAAGAATTACAAGAATTGGGCGTCTCACCCCCCACCTAATTTTGAAAGAGATCTACACATGGAGGTCGAAAACGTCATTAAAGTTAACATTGGAGCCGAGGATAATCCTCACATAATCAATATTGGGTCAGAATTAAGTCAAGAAAAACAAGAGCAATACATTGCATTCCTTAAAGAATATGAAGATGTCTTCGCTTGGACATACGAAGATATGCAGGTCTGGACCCTTTTGTAGTCATGCATCATCTAGTAGTCCATCCGGATGCTAAACTTGTTAAACAAAAACTTAGAAAAATGCATCCCAAAGTGGCCCTGCTAGTCAAAGGGGAGTTAGAAAAACTCCTTGAATGTTGTTTTTATACAAGCTATTGATTATGTTGAATGGATCTCAAATGTAGTTCCAGTCACCAAGAAAGAAGCTACCAAAGTTAGGGTTTGCCTAGATTTTAGAGATATTAACGTTGCATGCCCTAAAGATGATTTTCCTCTTCCAAACATGGATCAAATCATTGAATTTACTTTCGGGAGTGGGATGATGTCCTTAATGGATGGATTCTCCGGTTATAATCAGATCAGGATAGCTCCTTGAAGATCAGGCTAAAATAACCTTTATTACCCCTTGGGGTACCTTTTGTTGGAAAGTGATGCCATTCGGCTTAAAGAATGCAGGTGCAACCTATCAACGAGCTATGACTTATATTTTTCATGATATGATGCATGATATCCTACATGATTATGTAGATGATATTATAGCTCACTCTATTAATGAAGATAACCATTTAGATGATTTGAGAAAAGTTTTTAATCGATTAAGAGAATATCTTATTCGATTAAATCCAACCAAATGCATATTTGGAGTTAAGTCAGGTAAACTATTAGGGGTTATAGTTTCTTTACGTGGTATCAAAATTGACCCTCTCAAGATTGCGGCTATCATTGATATGCCTGCACCTACCAATATATCTGAGTTACGAAGTTTACAAGGTAAACTTCAAGCTATCCGTCGCTTCATCGATAAGTTGGCGGACAAAACCGGTCCCTTTCTTAAGCTCCTTAAGAAGGATGTCCCTTTTAATTGGGACGACGAATGTAAAGAAGCTTTTGAACTTCTCAAACAATACCTCCTTAACCCACCTGTGCTTTCTCCACCTAGACCTGATCGCCCATTTCTCCTGTATATTTCAGCTTAGATTACGCCTTAGGAGCTATGTTAGCTCAGCTTGATGATGCGAAGAGAGAACGTGCTAATTATTATATTAGCCGAACCTTCATCAGTTATGAAACCCACTACACAGCATTAGAAAAACTATGTCTAGCAGTCATATTTTCTACGCAAAAATTATGCCATTATATGCTTAGTCAGAAAACTTATGTCATTGCTAAATATGATCCCTTGAGGTATCTCATGAGTCGACCTTATTTATCGGGTCGTACAGCCAAGTGGGTTCTTGCTCTAAGCGAGTTTGACCTCACGTTCATAGGACAAAAGTCTGTTAAGGGTCAAATCATAGCAGATCAATTAGTTGTTGCACCCTTAGAGTCTACCCATCCCCTCATCATTGAGTTTCCTGATGAATGCCTTCAATTAGAGGCAGACCATATTGAACAATGGTCCTTATACTTTGATGGAGCCCGATGCATGAGTGGGGCTGGTGCGGGTATTATTTTAATATCCCCACAAAAACATCTCATTCCTCTGTCCTTCAAATTAACATTTGCTTGCACCAATAATATTGCTGAATATGAAGCTCTAATCCTCGGATTACGAGCTGCCTTGGCGCTAAAAATTAAACATCTGTTAGTTTTTGGTGATTCTCAACTTGTTATAAACCAAATTAATGAAGTTTATCAGACCAGAGATGATAAACTGTGCCCATATAAAGCCTATGTTTTACAATTAATGTCTCTATTTGATCAAGTTACCTTGGAAGCTATTCCTCGAACTAGCAACCGTGCGGCTGATGCTATGGCCGCAGTTGCATCTCTTCTGCCCTTGGAGTTAGATGACGAATATGCCACCATCATTATTCGTCGACTCCAGGAACCTACTTCAAATAAGTCATGCTTAGAACCTTTGGATGTGTTTCTAATCAATGAAACTACTCCTAATATCCTTGGTATACGGATATAATTGATTTTCTCCAAAATGGGACTTTCCCTGCCAATTCTAATAGAAACCAGCGTCGGTTATTACGTAGACGCGCAAGTCGATTTGTAATAATTGGCAATACTTTATATAGGAGATCTTTTGAAGGTATCCTATTAAGATGTTTGAATTTAGAAGAATCCAAATCAGCCTTGAGTGAAGCCCACGATGGATCTTGTGGAGGACACTTCAGTGGTAGTGTCATTGCTAAAAAGCTCCTTAGGATAGGATACTTTTGGCCTACCATGGAAAATGATGCACATGAGTATGTGCGCCATTGCGACAAGTGCCAGAAACATGCTGACCTTGTCCATGCCCCTGCACAAGAGCTACGAGGCTATTTCATCTCCTTGGCCCTTTTCAAAATGGGGCTTAGACATTATTGGCAAAATCAATCCTGTGTCATCGATGGACACAAATTCATCATAACCGCCATCGAGTATTTCATGAAGTGGGTTGAAGCTATGCCTTTAGCTTCTCGGCACACAAGTTTCTAAATTTATTTTTAATCAAATCATTTGTAGGTTCGGAATTCTTGCAAATCTCATCTCTGATAATGGAACTTGTTTCAAAAATAAAGATGTCAAGAAATTATGCCAAAAATATAAGATTCAACATCGTTGGTCCACTCCCTATTATCCTCAGGGTAATGGTCAAGCAGAAGCATCTAACAAAACCTTAATCAAAATTCTCAAAATATTGGTCAATAAATCCGGCCTGGTGGCACATTCAATTATATCCAGCCTTGTGGGCCTATCGAACTAGTGTTCGAACCCCCATTGTAACTTCACCTTTTGTTTTGGTTTATGGTGCTTGAAGCCATTTTCCCTTTGAATTAGAAGTTCCTTCTTTGGCTCTACTAATTCAAGATACCAAAGTAGGAGATGAATATCAGGTTGGTAGACTCAGTCAGTTGGAACTCCTAGATGAAAAATGCATCAATGCTTTGGAGCATCTCCGTGCCTACCAAAACAAGCTTAAAAGATCATATGCTAAAAAAGTTCGTCATCGATCCTTTGAGATCGGCGACCTTGTTTTAAAAGAAAATCAAAAAAATACTAATGCAACTAAAGACCTTAAAGGTAAATTTGAGCCCAACTGGCTTGGACCATACATTATCACTGCTAAATTTGAATCGGGAGCATACAAATTATCTACCTTAGATGGTAAAGATTTAAAAGAACCTATGAATATTATGCATCTTAAGCGATATTACGCATAAAATTTGGTCATTTCATCATTTGTACATATTTTGCATGTTGTCTTATTTTAAAAATATATCAAACTATTTACACAAAAACAAAAACAAACAAAAATAATAAAAATAAAAACAACAATATTCTTGACTCTTTCGAAACCAAAACAAAATAAAGAAGAAAGAGAGAGTCAACATTCTCAAACTTCTCCAAAAAGTATTTGTATATATTCTTACAAATGTTGCAGTTATATATTTCAAATTATTTTGGATAAATTAGCATTTATTTGGAATCCCTCACTTTCACAAACACAAAATAAATATCTTGATTTTTATATGGCATGATTACTAATCTCTCTTATATCAAAGTCCACAAAATTCAATTAAATAAAGTTTGAGCACAGAGAATTGATCTTGTTATTTACTTAAACCAAGCACATCCTTTCACAATAAAATGATTATATTTGTAATGTCCATGCTATGCTACATAGTAGAAGTGGTTTCTTGAGCGAAAAGTTTCCCCTGCTATCCTATCATGCACATGGTCTAGAATCTTTGAGAATTGGCAAAAGGACAAGCTCACCCCTACCCAGAATAAAAATCCCTTGCTCTACAGCTAATCCGAGCAAGTATCCCTAGCATAGGAAGAAAAGCAAAGTTCAAGAAAAAGAGAAAAAGAAAAATGTTATTTTATATCATTACGACAATGTTTCAAGCATTATCTCAAAAATCAAGCAAAAATACAAAAGAAAAACAAAAGAAAGCAAAAGCAAAAGCAATAAAATCCCTCTCCCTACCCCTTGAAAAGAAAAGAAGGGTTGATGAGCTTGAATCCCTGGAATTCTCAATTATTCAAAAACTGTGAGGTAAGCCCCATAACAGTTGGTTTGTGCCCAACTGCTTGGCCTTGGGTAACTCCTAGCGTGGCGATATGTCTGTCACATTAGCGACCTTCTTTTGTACAGACCTATGTCTGCTTATGGATTAGCTAGCTCTTGATAATCCGACTTACATAGTAGTCTGGTGTGGTTATATGCATCTAAATCATGGTTAATGAACACTTATTTGGTTCATTCAAATCACTTGTATCATAGTATCTTGCTCAAACTGGTAAATGAACAATGCAATTGCACACACATTTGTATTTGAGAGATTTTGTGTATCATTATGATAAATCAAGATTGGAAATGAACTCACATATGCACATGGGATTCCTTATAAATCTAACTTTTGTCTTTAAGATACTTTGAAATATTTTTTTGCAAATCGTTTGGAATAAATTCATTTTCTTCTTTAAAGTACAGTTGTTTAGTATAAAGACAACTACATACATAATCAAAAATCAAAATTTCTTTCAAACCATACAATAAAAACACACAAAAAAAAAACAACACACACACACATATATATATATATATATATATATATATATATATATTGTCGACTTTCATGATGATGGTATAGTTCCAAAACTAAAATTGGAATTTTATGACTAGCGCAAGTCCTCATCTTCATATTTTTGACTATTTTCAAAAATTAAAAATCAACCATGCAATAAAACAATCTATTTTCTTCTTTGATTTTCGCGATGATGGTATAAGTCTATATCTAAATATTCTATGCCTAGCGCAAACCATTATATCAATTTTTATTCCCCATTCATTTAAAAATCATAAAAACCATATGACTTAAATCATTATGTTATACAATTATGCTTTAAAACAAACAAACACCTATCACTATTTCATGTCATTATGTCAATATGCAAATTTGCAACCATGGTATAATTTCTAAGGAATTATTCAACATTTTATCACACTTAGGAATTTATGCCTAGCAAAAATCATTTTAAAATATTTCATGCATAATATTTTCATGAAAAGTCTGAAAACAAAATCATCATCATCATCATTTGCATCATCACACCAAAGTCTTAAGGCAGTCTCTTAAGCACCCTTTTACTTTTAGCAATATTTCTATCTTGGGATTAGCTTGACGACCGAGTGAGCGGCGACTCCATGAAATGGTCTATAACAGCGACAATGTCCTTTGAAATTATTGTTAAAAGTCCCTTTTATTTTTATCAAATTATCATCACAACAACCAATTTGTTACATCAGATTATTTCATTTAAATTTTTAAAGCATGACATTTAAACCATAATATTTTTCAATGACATAATTACATGAATCATCAAATCAATCACACCAAAACATTAAAAGCATCATACAAACGCATAAGACAAGTCATATGATCAAAAAATATCTCATCTATATATATATCAAATATATGTACATCATATCAAAAATAGATTGGTATGCCACAATCTACATCTTGGCATACTCAATCCTCTCAATCAAATATACAATCTCTGTGTAGTGTAGTAGCCTCACCTCGAGAACCCCTCGAGCTCTCAGCCTCATCTCCTCCCCTCCCTGAGGTGGAGGAGGTGGCCCCATCGTAGTCCATGTGGTGCCATGAGTCTTGGATGTCGATCGTGATGATGTCCTAGATGACCCCATCATGACAGGCTCTACAATATGAGCTGGTAATGGCACCCTCTGCTCTGCTGGCATCGCTTGGTAATATAGAGCTTGATAGAATGTAACCTGGGCAATAGCGCATGCTAAATCTTGAGTGCTCGCTCCTCTGCCTCGAGCTCTAAGCCGTGTAGCCTCATCCTGCAATGTCTGCACCTGAGCCCATAGGCGGGCAACCTCAGCTCGGAGAGTCGTTGTCTCGCTGCTCTCCCCAGTGTCAACACCCTTGCCCTTATCGGGTGATGGTGGCCTCTCTCTCTGTGGAGAAGGGGGTCTCTCCTCCCTCCTCTCCCATTGTCGTGGCCTCTGCTGAGCCTGTGGCCTCCTCTGCTCTCTCCCATCGTGACCCTGTGCTGCCTCAATGGCTGCCTGGCACCGCCTCCCCATCCGATGCACAACTACGTGAATCGGACCCTGAGCCCTCGTCATTCGAGGAGGGCGGATGCCTGTGTACCAGGCATCGTAGCCGTCGGCTACCCCAGTGTCGTCCCCATCCATTGGCTGAATGGGGGCATCATCTACGTCTTGACTCTAGAATCGTTGCATATCTGGAGCCCCGCTAACTGTAGTGTTATCTCGGATAGTCCAGGAAAACTCGTAGTCTCTCAGAGATGGGATCCCCTACTGTAGACCGAACTACCTCAAAACTCGGTCATACCGGTGGAGCTCCACCTCTCCCCTCTCCATCCTCAGCCAGTAGACTCACCTGATGCGAGCCAGCTCCTGTCCATCCTCGGCCCACCCTGGATGATCTCTCCAAGGCCTCCGGGTGATCTGGTCAGAGACGAGGTCGTCTAGTAGTCTCCGGGATGTTGGCAGATCTATCCATCGTTGTGCCCCTCTTCGGAGCCACCGGTAGAAAACTCGGGGCCTCTCCCCATCAATCCCTATCAGTGGGAGCCCTATCGGCCTCCGCACCGCAATGTGCTCCCAGCACCAAACCTGTAGTAGTGATGTCATAACCAGACATCGACCGCCCTTGTATACGACCCCATGAAGGATCCTATACAATCGGTAGAGTACAAAGCTCCCCCAAGAAAATCTGTATCCATGGTCTCTCATGTCATAGACCACATCTATCAGTACCCATGGTACCCTACATCCGCTCTGGTGGCACAGCAGAAGTCCACCTACCACCCCAGCCAAAACTCGTGTGAGTCTAGATGCCCCAGGCATCTGGCGTAGTGACTCGATATTCACTCTGCCCTTCTCCAGGGCGAAGCTCGGATCGCCACACAGTCGCATCATCACGTGGCCCTGATTGGCCATGGGAGTGATCAGCCGTCCTTGTATGGGGATCCTCAAAATCCTCCATACATCCTCCAGTGTGGGAGTCATCTCCCCTGTCGGTAACCGAAAACATGAAGAACCCGGATACCACCTCTCTGCTAGGGCTGTCAATAGCCCCATATCTGTAGAAACTTGTGGCATCTCTGCCACATGCTGCAAGCCGACCTAAGCCAGCTGATCTCGCTCTGCCTGAGATAGAGTGGCCAAGTCATCCCTCAACCCGCCATATTTCCATTCTCTGCTCTTTAGTAATCCTCTCTGCAACATAAACAAAATCAACAATAAAAATCATTAATAAATCATTAATTAAAAATGCAAGTCAAAATAAGTTCAATTTTATAAATGATGATATCGTCCACAATTGGACGATATCGTCCCCAATTTGAGCAAATTCGTCTCCGATTTCGCATGAGGAAATCGTCCCTTTTTGATGAAATCGTCCCCCTATCGCCGATTTCGCCCTTAGACGAAATCGACGATATCGAGACGATTTTGACGAAATCAAGACGATTTCGTCTCGACGATGTCGACGGCCCAAAAATGGCCATGATGCTCAAAAATCAATCAAATCTAATCTAAAAAGCATGAAATTCTAAAATTAAAGCATTCTAAATTCAGTTTAGACCCTTACCCATAGCCTGCATCGGACCTCTGTTGATCTGTGCGTTGTCTCAACCATCTTGTCTCCAGAGCTCTAAAAACTAGGAAAATGAACAGTAACAAATGAATTAGGGTTTTACCCTATTTTTCTTAATTTTATTCAAAAACAATTAAAAACATTTTAAAATTTTGCTTTTCTGCGTTTTTACCTCAAACGTTCGATTTGGGTAAAAACACGGAGGGGCACCATAGTAAGTTGTCGTACGATTCGACCTAGAATCGTCGCCTAAAAATGGGAATAAATTTTTGCTTTCTCGTAGATCGAGAAGAACTCATCTTTAACGCATTTTCTTCGGAAAATTCGCTAAAGAGGGGCAAAATGTAGCACCCTAAAATTGGCGCAGTAAAACCTTAAATAATTACAATTACTCTAGTAAATATTCAAATTCAAATTTTAACCCCCAAAATCGCTTCCAAACCGTCGTTTAACCCGTTTCCTCCTTTCTCGTGCCATTTTTAGAGTTTGTTTTGACCGTTTGACGATATCGTCGCCGATCAGACGATATCGCCTCAGATCGGACGATTTCGTCTGGACTAGGACGTCCAGACGATCTTGTCCCAAAACTAATTTTTCTCAATTAGCCTCTGTTCCAACGGCGTCTCTAATCCGGGCAGAAGCGTGTCTGCATCGTTAGAGACCCTCCCCATTGGAGATCTCCCAAATTGGGATGATCTCCAACCTCCTAACCTCCCTCCTAAGCCTATTTAAACTTAGGCCCTCCCCTTAACCTACCCCTGGCTGATATTTCCTGTAACTTGACTTTATACGCATTGAAACATCCCAAATTACTATCTGCACTAGTCCTATCCAAATTTTGTTGCAGGAACCTTAGTATTTTTCAGCCGGAGCAAGCTCAGTTCGTCGTGGACGATCCTGTTCAATTCGAGATGATTTCGCACCGATTCAAGACGATCTCGACTGCAGTCTGCATTGGGGGCAATCAGTGCCCAGAGTTTGCATTTTTCTCTTTTCATCTCCTGTTCTATTTTGCATCTAGTCAGTTTATTTATTATTTTTTGCTATTCTGCATCTTGGAGTTCACCCATGTAGTCTAATTGCATAATGAAATCATGATTAACTATTAAAACATCATAATTTACTTGCATTTCTATTTAGGATTATCTGTTAACATCTTTATTGTCATTTTACATCTTTATCCTCTATTAGCATTGCTGCATTTTTTGTATTTTGTGTCTATTTCTCTGTTTGCGGGTCTCTGATGAATTCGTCAGATCTCGGATCACGATCCTGCGGGTCGGAGACGATCTATCAAATTCCAGATGATCTGGATCGCTTCAAACATCGAGAATCTCCATCAGACATCCGGATCAGGTATGGCTCTGTAATTTAGCTTTTTCTCTCTGTTTTTTGTTTAAAATCTGTTTTCTGTATTTCATTTAGCTTGCATTTTCATAATAGAACAACTTAGATTCATTTGGCCAAACCTAGGACTCGAATGTTTAAAGATAAAACTGAACACATTAAACACATTCCCAACCTAGGCGTGGAAACTGCCATTCAAACGTTTCCTGGTGAACCCACCATCCAGTCGAAAAATCACCATAATACACCTCCCCCAAGAGGCGGGACCTTCGCAAGGCCTCTCAGTCCGAGGTACCGCGCCATCCTTTTCCCATCCTCCTTCCGGGCACGGATCCTATAGCTTGAAGGTAAGGATGCAAAAAATTTGGAGCGATACACTTATAGTCTTCCATTGTTATATCCTCCTCTGGTTTATCAACCAAGGGGATCATTTTGTACTTCATCCTCTTCCAGGACATAGGATCAACCATGGTTGTTCTTCTCACTTTGGTAGCTCCTTTGGAATACTAAGCCAGTTTCATGCTCCAGAAGTTTTGCACTTTTAGCGAGGGGATCTTGATTTTCTGTAAATATGTTACTATGGGGTGATCCATGTGAGTAGATGGAGTTACATTCATAGGGAAGTAAGGGGACACCATATATGATATGGGAATGGTGGTAATAAGAGTGGGGTCTGTATCCATAGAAAAAATAACAACTAAAATGGAACTAGTTGACATAGTTGATGTAGGATTTAATGGCAATGATATTGCCATTGTCAATGAAGGTAATGATAATGAAGGAGTTATATTTATGGAAGTTGAAGATAGACTTGACATTGGAACCTATGATGAAAGAGGGGTAGATTATGCTTTAGGATTATATGTCGTATGCAGTGGAGAGTGAACTGAATGAGGAGAAGAATGTGGATGAGGTGGATATGGTTGAGGGGAATTAGGTTTTGATGATGATATTTTCAATGCATTTTGAACTTGAGAAGGCGATGAATACTGATTCAAGGAATAAGCAGGAGAATCAGGAGGAAAAATATCAAAAATAATAGTTGAGCCTACTATAATAGACTGTGTGAGAATCTCCTCGGTACTCTTATGTTGTTCTTCCTAATATCTCTCCTCTCCTGATGTAGTTAAGGATTATATCACCTTATCTGCTTCATTCAAATTTTATTTCTTAATAGCTCTAGTGTCAATTTCCAATACTACACCTTCCACCTTCCTCTTAAATTTAATAGTAGGTTGTAGTTCCCGTTGAGGAAGTGCTTCTATAGATTCTATAACTGGGACTGATTTACCTTTCTTTTTGGAGGAGGTTGCAGTAGTGAGGTCTAATGCTTTCCCCTTTTTATTTTGATCTTATTTTATAGGGGTCTTTGCCTCAATGACTCTGCATTCAGACCTTCTCCTCCTTGGAGTATCCTCTATTGCACCTGCTTCTTTCATGGTATCCTCTTTTTGTTGTAGAGGAGTAGCGGATGGTGGAGTGGACTCTTGCTACTTTTTAGCTACTTTAGCCTTCTTGCTTTTTGTTTTACCTTTTTTGGCCTCACTCATTTCCGCTTTTCCTAGAACTAATGCTAGGCTTTTCTTTTTCTTGGCCTTCCAAGTTGCAAAATGTTCATCATACCTCCTCTCAAACTCTTCATAAATTTTGGGATTGGGATACTTGCCCTTCATTACATTTCTCTCAACCCTCATCTTCCACCATTCGAGAATTTTATCTGGAGACCATTTGTAAGTCTCTTCCATTTCTTTCCTTTTGATGTCATAGAGTTGATGAGAGCTCTTGGTTGGGTCATAGTCATTTACATACACATAGAAATATTTCTAGGGTGGAAGTGGTTCCATGGCACCTACATTCCATTGAATGGGGGACTGCTCTCTATTATTCCTATTTTTCTCCATGTGTGTGTGCTTGGATTTCACCAATTTAGCTACTTTATCTCCATGCAGCTCCTTAATTATTTTTGTGAACAAATCATCTGGATCGTACCCCCACCTCTATGGAAGTTGGCTAAGACCTAGTTTCTCCAAGGTTGTTGTGATTTGCTCACATTACCATTTCTTCCATATGGTGATATCGCCTTCATTGAAACCATACTCCATGGTTGCTCTCCTCTTATTTCTAGAACCAAACCTACAGTTTATGTAGTCCACCTACCTACAATATTCTAGTGTGAATAAGTGGTGGGTGACATAATGAGGCAACAAGAATGACTTCTCTATGAAACCATATAACCTTATGACTATGCCCTCTGTTAGGAGGTACCAATATCCTTCTTTTACTCCTTTCACTTTAATTTTACTTTCAATTTATGGGGCTAGCCTAGGGTAGTCACCATACATAACTCATAGAGTTGGTCTAAGAAATTCAAAATTGAAAGTATAATATGACTATGTTCTACTTAGAACCCTCGTCCAATAATACACTGGTAGTATATGTCCATCTGCATCCTTATCAACCACTGATATCCATGGATATTCATCCTTAGTAGCACTAAATAACATCCAAACTAAATTGGAACAATGTTTGAATACTGGGTTCTCTTCATCTTCCTTCATATCCACCAGCTGCTCATGCATTTTCTTGGTAAGAAATGTAGGCTAGTTGAAGTAAATTAGGGCATTGTTGTTATCCCCTAGTTGCATCGTGTACATCCTGGTGTTGGAGATGCAATATGCAGTGGCTAATTACCAGTCTCTTACGTCTAGGTCTAACTCAAGGCCAGCTATTACGGCCAACATGGAGTACAACTCTAGTTCTACAAATTCACTGGTAGGAATAGGAGTCATGGGTAGGGCTTGACTAGACTTAATGGTCTTAAAATGGCCATACACCCAGGTTCTAAAATGTTTTCCATCTTGTGCATGGTTCCTTAGAGTGTAATATTTGACCTATTGCTCTAAATTAAACTCTCTAGGGGGTATAGAGGGTTTTTATCCCATTACAAACAAATATCGGTAATTTTGCTCTATAATATGAAACAAAACCTTACCATGGGATGTTCTCATAGACCTAGATGCAGGGTCATAGAATTTTGCTATGGCAGAGACTAATTCAGGGTAAGGATGGACTACATCACAAATATAATAAGCAAGAAAAGAATACATAGCCCCAATACCTTGGTCTAGAAGAGGCTCCCCCTTGAAGAATTTATCTTCATATCCCCATCTCAGGTTATCTCTGGTTGAGTACGTCATCCTTGTGTCTACGACCCCTACCTTCTTGTCTGTGTAATATGGTATTTCCCCCTTGCTAGATTGCCTAGTCTGCTTTGCTAAAGATGATGCCATTTTAGCTTCTAAGTAACTCACTCTTCACAAATTGCTCTAGGGAGTATGCAACAAACTATTCTCAATAGCGCTCTGGTTCCTCAACTCGATTGCTCGCAAATGACTAAAAATTTTGAATTTGCTTGCTTAAATAGGTTTTCGAGCACTCCTTCACCATTAATGAGAATGAGTGGGTGGTTACCTCCCATGATTTCAAATAAGTGAATCATATGTTGTGAAGCATGGCTTATCAGTGAAGAATGCATATTTGATTGGATGACATTCATGGTAGATGGTGGTAAACTATCCATTGGTACACTTCTCAAGGTGCATTTATTTACCCATATTCACGGTGGAATGATGACCTCAATGGATTTTAATGCTATACTTTCTTTTCTCGATTTTTCTTGTCTAAAAATGCATGTTCCTTTTGGTGCTTTCCCCAAAATTTTGCCAGTTGTATTTTTGCAATGGCAAATTTGACCAAGTTGACCATGTATTTTAGAACTTTGTTAGTTTCAAAAACTACTAAAGGATTTCGGGCCTCTTGAAAACTCCACTAAATTTTGAATTCCACTGTTCTTGATTTTGGTAAGTGTTGTTTGACCACTTTGACTATGGATTCTACATTGCATTACCTCCTTGCGGAGTATATCACAGTCATTTTTGCAAGCAAAAAATGACCTCATTTTCTCCATTTGCTTTTTTGGACTTAAAGAAAATATAATACAACATGCGTACATAAAGAAAATATAATACAACATATGTACATATATTACAATAGGAGAGCTCCTCTAACTAAAATATAGTTTGAGATGATACCCATTTACAGGAATGGGTTGTATGTTTCCTCTTTGATCTTGGAGCTGGAAGGCATTGCTCTCCTTCACTTCGACAATCTTGAATGGTCCTTCCCAGAAAGAATCAAATTTTTGGTGATTGCCTGGCTTAGCCTTTTTAGCATTCCACCTTAGCACTGAATCTCCTTCTTTGAACTTTCTGAACCTTACTTTTTTATCAAACCACTCTTTGGTATTCATGGAGTATTTCTAAAATTTTCATATGCCTGAGTTCTTTGTTCTTCCAAGTGCAGCAGATGCATCAATCTAGCCTCTAGCGGACTTTGATCAAGCTTCGGATCTTGGCTGGCCCATTTCAAAGTTGGTATCTCTAGATGAGTAGGTAGAATAACTTCCTTACCATAAACTAATGCATAAGGAGATGTCTTGATAGACCTCTTGATAGTGATTCTATCTACCCATAGAACTTGGTCAAGTAACATATGCCAACTCCTTTTGTTCTCTTCCAGTGCCCTTTTTAGAATTTTGAGCAAGTTTTTGTTGGTGGATTTCACCAATCCATTTCCTTGAGGGTAATAGTTAGAATAATTATTTATATTTATGCCATACTTGCTTGCGAACTCAATGTATTTTGTGCCTATGAAGGTTTGGGCCATTGTCACTTACTAGTGCCTCCAAAATTCCAAACCTTGTAATCAAATTTTCTAGAAAATCAATTACTACTTCTTGGTCTGATTTCTTGGTTGGAATAGCCTCAACCCATCTAGTGAAATATTCAGTGGTAGTAAGGATGAACTTATGACCTGTTGATGAATTGGGATTAATGACTCCAACAAATTTGAGTCCCCATTTTTGGAAGGGCTCCTCTACCTAAATTGGTTTGAGTAGAAATGTTGCATTCTTGGTCCTTCCCACATATCTCTGACACTTATCACATGCCTTAGCTACCTTGAAAACATCTACAAAGATAGTGGGCTAGTAGTATCCTGCTCTTATTATTTTCATAGCGGTTATCCTTCCTAAAAAGTGACCTCCGGATAGGCCTCCATGAAATTCCTCGATGACCTTCTATTTTTCATTATCTTTTAGACATCTTAGGAGTACTCCATCTAGGTTTCTCTTATACAAACCTTACAAAAGTAATACATACTTCATAGCTTACAATATGAATCTCCTCCTACTATGAAGGATTGAGACCTTGCGGACATACCCCTATTTGGAAATAGGTTGTCAATTGATCTACCCAATTAGAATTGCCTAGAAAACTATCATTTTGATCATCCTCTACTCCTTGATAGGCTACTATTTGTTCTGAATCTGCCTTAGCTGTGAGTTCTTGGCATAATGCTCTTCCCTTAACCAACTTGGTAGGGTGGATTTCTACATCATACTCTTGTATTTTAGTAATCCAGCCAGCCCTTTTATCACCCAATTCTCCTTGAAGGATGAATTTCCTTACATCTGGATGCACTACGTAGACCAGAGTCTTACTTTGAACTAAGTACTGCCTAAACTTCTTCAAATATTTCATTACAATAAATACCTGTCTTTCAATAAAATTATACTTTGTCTGATATTCATGCAAAGTTTGACTCTAGAAGAATATGGGGTGCTCCTCTCCATTCGCATCCTTTTGAGTGAGCACTGATGCATAGCTTTCCTCAGCTCCATAGGCATATACAATGAAATCTTTGCTAAAATCTAGATTTATCAATACTAGTGCAGTTGCAATTGCTTGCTTTATAGCCTCAAAGGCTTGTTTTCTTTTCTCAGTCCACTTGAATTCCATATTCTTCTTAAGTAGCTTTGAGATGGGCCTGACCACTTGAGCAAATTTTGAGATGAACTTCCTCACAAAGTTAATCTGCCCAAAGAAGGACTACAACCCTTTCTTGTTTGTAGGTAGGGGAAGGGCTAGAATTGATTTTATTCTATCTAGATCTATTGCCATCCCATTTTTGGAGACTACATGTCCCAATAATTTACCTTCATGAACAACGAAGAATGATTTCTTTGGATTAAGAGATATGCCGAACTCTCTGCACTTCTGGAAAACTTTCTCTAAATGTTCAAGATGTGATTCCTTCCTGTGAGAAAACACTATCATATCATCCAGATAAATCAGAATAATTTTATTGATCAGCTCACCAAAAGCATAGTCCATGGCCCTCTAGAAGGTGGCTCCCACATTGGATAGACCAAATGGTATTCTCTGATAAGCAAATGTGCCCCACTTGGTGGTGAAGGTTGTTTTGAATTGGTCTTCATATTTAACCCAAATTTGGTTGTACCTAGAGAAGCCATCCAGCAAGGAATATCTTTCCACTCCTGACACCATCTGTAGAATTTGATCCATTTGGGGAAGTGGATAATGATCCTTTAATGAAGCTCTATTCAAGTTCTAAAAATCCACACATAGGTGAATGTCTCCATTCTTCTTTCTTACTAGGACCAAGTTGGCAACCCATGTGGAATGCTTGATAGGATAGATGATCTTCCCTTTTAGAAGATTAATCAATTCTTATCTCATTATGGACTCAATTTTAGGATTCACAAGCCTTTGCTTCTATCTGAAAGGTTTTACATCAGGCTCTAGCTCAATGGTATGTTGAATGACCTTCTTATCATAAACTTTGAGGTCTTCATAAGACCAGGCAATAATGTCTGGGTATTTAAAACATAGTGCCTTGACTCCTTCAACTTCTTTTGAAGAGCATCTTATTCCAACATTAATCTTCTTATTTTCTTCTATTTCAATTTCACTATAGATTTTACCATCAACTTTCATAGTCCTTGACTTCTTTCCATCCTCATTGTCAAACAAGCTTTCCAATGTGATCAGGCCTTTAGGAATGTGATTGTTCTTCAACTGAATAACATCTTGTTGATCTATTTCTTGGGAAATATCTTCCTGCACATTGGCTAAACAAGCCTCTCTGACTAGAAAGTCAATTATCTGCTCATCATTGTCAAAAACCTACCAAAATATTTGTCTATCTGGGACTGCTAGTCTGAAGACTAATTTGACTCTTTTACTTGCAGTTGACCCAAGGTCTAAGGAAGGATTAAAATTAGAACCTTTAACTGCCAAAGCATCGGCCAGTGTATTCTATTCTCTGGGGATAGAGTAGAGATTTAGTGCATCAAATTATTCCATCAAGTCCCATACTCTGTTCCTATAAGTCTTCAGATAATGATGTTTACTGCTGCACTTCTCTATCACTTGGTTGACCACTAGCTCTGAATCACCATAAATATCTAATATCTTGATTCCCATTTTTTTCACTTGCATCAATCCCAAGAATAGAGCTTCATATTTCTGTAGTATTATTTGTACAAGCCCAAGTGAATCTAAAAGAAAAACTCTTCACTCCTTCTAAAGGAGACTTCAACACTACACCAGCACTAACTCCATTTTTACATCTTGCTCCATCAAAATGCATTGTCCAAACTTTTGTCTACCTGAGTGACTGGTTAGATATGGTAGGGATATTCTTCTCAGCTTCTACGAAGATATTGTATGTACCTAGCCCAGTTTCTGATAGGTTGTAATCATATTTGAAGGGAAAATCATCTTCTATTTCTAGATCCTCCAATATTTCTACTAACTCTGGTTCTTCCATCACTGAATGATTGTACAAGTCTTCTTCAATTTTTCCAATGTGGAAGGACATAGGATTTTTCAGGGTTATTCTTATCCTTTTGCCTTTGTAGGGGACTATCATAGTGGAGTAGTCTAGATACATATATCCTCCCATATTGGTCATGAATTCTCTTGAAAGGAAAATACCAAAATAAGGCTCCAGGTCTACTACCATAATTTCTTGAATAATGGTAATTTTTGGGGCTCTGTGCAACCTCATAAATACATCCTTTATGACTCCCATGGTATTTATATGGGTACCATCAAGTTGTAAAACCCCCTAACAAGATCTTGTATACTCCATACCCATCTCATCATAGACTACTTTTGGCATAATAGTTGTTGAGGTACCTGAGTCTATCATACAATTGTGGACCACCCATCCTTCCATTCTAAGAGAAATGTAGAATAGAGGAGGCTTGTTCTTCAAGGTGGCAGGAGACATATTTTCTTTATCTTGTGCCACATTGAAAATAGTGGTGGTTTATTTTCCTTGGGACCTTTTATGCAGAGAGGCTTTCAACAAATCTATTTGGCCAGGGAGAAAAAGTGTATCATATAGGCTTGCTCTAGATGAAACTCTTTTCTGGTTCTCCATAGTTCCTTCTGTATTGTTATGTAGCCTCAATTCTTTGGCTTTTTGTAATGGAAGGGAAACTTAGCTTTTCTTGGGCCTCCTTTCTTGCACTTTCTTGCTCTTTGCTCCTTTCCTTTTCACCTCCTCTTGGAACTGCTTACCTCCCTCTCTGGTCTCCTAGACACTACATTACTTTTATCCGTTGCTTGCAAAATAGGAAATTGGTCATTCCCCTATAGTGATGGTTCTCTCCTCTTCTGAGAAGGCACTTGGAAACTACCCATCTTCTATGGGTCTACTTGCAAGGGTTTCTTTCCAGACCTGGTCATGATCGAGACTTATTCTTCTTCAGGAAAATCTTGTCCAATCATGACTTGATCATACTGCTACAACATGTTAACTCTCCCTTTCTAGTTTCTTTCCACTCTTTCCATGGCTTGTTGCACATGGTGTTGGTACATAGCACAAGATTCTGAATCATGAGGATCATTGCACACTAGACACCACACATTAACAAGACTAGTCTCAAGAGCATATTCTTGATCTTCTTGATTCATTGGGACAAGGCTTCTTATATCTATTAATATAGGGGAATATCCTTGGTTGAGACCTTTCTATCTCTATTTTCTCCATCACATTCATCTTATTACTGAGTGTTTTCAGAGTACTTTGAATATCAAGTAGCATGGTGGATTATTGAGGTGCTTGAGATGGAAGTGGCAGAAAGGGGATGGAAGGAGATGGTATTTTAGGAGGTGGAATTGGAGCCATTTGAGGGAGTGGTGATGACAAAGGAGGAGGGTCCATGTAGGAAGATGTAGTTGGCTAACTTTGGGTATTAGGAATTTTAGAACAATAAGGCATGACAATTTTTGGAGGTAACCTTCCTACATTGATGAGGATATTCTCAACCTGTACAGCTACTACTCATCACTTAACGAGGTCAAGAAAATTCACTGAATATTGATTCCTCTAGAACGGATAAAAGAAATGAAAATTTGTGGATTAACTAATGTTCTTGTAAATAGGGTCCCACTAGGCATGCTAGAACTATTGGGATATAAATTAAAATTAAGGAAAAATTAAAATATTACTATGAATCTATGACTTCTAGGCGGCGCATACCCATTAATCATATCTCAAACCCTAACATTGGATGGATTAAATATTACTTCAATCTAACCTCTAGAGTAGGTTGGTATACCTTATCAACTAATTCAAGTTTTGACTCAATTAAGCTCAAATAAATGTGTAAGTTTAGAGATAGAAATGAGATAAGGGTTAGAAACTAGTTGAATGAATAATGACCAAATAAAACTAACAACATTGATAAATATTAAGAATCTATTGATCAATCACATTTTTAGTATGCCACACTTAGGACTAACATCATTCACAACTTGTTATCTTCACCATTAAAATAATGAATTGCTTATAAAACTATATCAAACATCTAAAATACTAATAATACAAATAGTGAAATTAGATCAACACTTAGACAAACATAAATAGAAGTCTTATGCAGCATTTTTTTAAGCATAAACCATTTCAAGTTGCTCCAAATCAACAATCCAATATCAGCAGAATTGACTAATAATAATAGCAGTAGCTAAAATTTATTGTGATAGGAGCTTAGGTTAGTAACCAGGAAGAAAAAGTTAGGAGAAAATAGAATAAACTTGCATTAGGAATTAATCTGCGGTTACAAGGTTTAAATAGAAGGAAATAAACCATAATCGCTAACTTAGGGGAAAGAGAAAAGGATGAAGGAAAATAGGGAGGAAAGAAGAAGAAAATTAGAATTCGTTCTCTCTGCCGCCCATGCCGTCAAACCTCTGTCGTCCAGTCTCTACCGTCCAGGGAGGTAAAAGGTAAGGTCCAACCTTACTGTGGTAAAAATAAATTTTTACCATGCGTTATTTCCAACATTCTCCCCCTTAAAGTTGAGAGGACTGACTATACAGTCTCTCAGCTTTATAAATTGAGCTTTAGCCATGCCTTTGGTGAAGATGTCTGCTAGATTATCCAAAGTGCTGCAGTATTGAAGCTCAACTATCTGCTGTTCCACCATATCTCTTATGAAGTGATACTTCATATCAAAATGTTTTGACCTTTTGTGGTGGATCGGATTATATGCCAACTGTATGGCACTAATATTATCACAATTCAGTTTGGTTGGACCAATTTGATTTTCGCCAATCTCTTCAAGGATTTTCCTCAACCAGAGGATTTGAGTACTAGCATGGGTAATGGCTATATACTCAGCTTCCGTAGATGATAATGCTACAACAGATTGCTTCTTGGAACTCCAAGTTATTAGTCCTGAACCTAGACTAAAACAGTTCCCTGATGTAGATTTTTTGTCATCTATATTATTGCCCCAATCGTTGTCACTATAACCAACTAACTTCACAGAGTTAGACTTGTGGTAATGGATTCCAAAATCCAATGTACCTTTTACATATCGTAAAATTCGTTTGGTTGCTTGAAGGTGCAGCTCGGATGGGCAAGCCATAAACCTTGATACTAGAGAAACAACATACTGTATATCTGGCCTAGTGTTGGTGAGAAACATTAAACTCCCAACCATGCTTCTGAAATTGGTCATGTCAACCTTTGGTGCTCCATCATCTTTGCTTAGCTGGATTCCATGTCCTGTTGGTGTTGCAACTGATTTGCACTGCTTGCATAGCAAATTTCTTGATCATGTCATGAGCATATTTCTGTTGACATATGAAGATCCCTTGCTTTGATTGATGTACTTCCATGCCTAGGAAGTATCTCATTAATCCGAGATCCTTCATCTCAAACTGATTCATCATGGAGTTTTTGAACTCCATATTCATCTTATTATTACTACCCATAAATATTAGATCATCCACATATAAACAAACTATGAGGATATCTACTCCATTCTTAAGGTAGTATAGAGTTGGTTCACTCTTGCTTTTTGTGAAACCATACTCGCTAAAATAGTCGTCAATGCGTGAGTACCACGCTCGTGGTGCTTGCTTGAGGCCATAAAGTGCTTTTTTCAATTTATAAACAAGGTTCTCTTTTCCTTGTTCTTGGAAACCTTGAGGTTGTTGAACATACACCTCTTCTGTCAGGTATCCATTTAAAAATGCACTTTTCACATCCATGTGTTGAATGTTCCATCCTTTATGGGCTGCCAAGGAAAGAACAGTTCTGATTGTTTCTTGTCGAGCAACTGGAGCAAAGGTTTCCTCATAATCTATGCCATATTTCTGAGTAAAACCCTTAGCTACTAATCTTGCCTTGTGCCTTTCAATGCTTCCATCAGCATTGAATTTGGTCTTATAGACCCATTTACATCCAACACATTTTTTTCCCTTGGGAAGCTTCACAAGCTCCCAAGTATCATTCTTTTTAATTGAGGATATTTCCTCTTCCATGGCATCTTGCCATATACTTTCAGTACATGCTTTTTCATAGCTAGATGGTTCTAGCTGTGCAGCAGCCAACAAAGCATAATTGACTACATCACCCCTTGGTTCATGAGACTCATCATCTCCTGACATGTGAAGATTTTCAAGTCTTGACAAAATGTCGTCCATCTCACTAGCTTGACTCCTAGTGTATCTTTGTTGGAAATTCCTATCCAACATTTGAGAAGATGGATGACTCTGTAGTATGCGCTTTCCTTTATTTGTTTCTTTCCTTTGAGAAACTGGATCAATATCCATCGGACTTGGAGCGCTTACAGATCTCTGAAATCATTTCGAAGAGTTTGGGGGTGCCAACAAAGGAGTTCCTCTTGGACTTGATGTACCACTTGATGTACTCGATGAAGATTCCTGATGTGGACTTTGTGGAGGGGAACTACTTCCACTACTTTTCTTGGGCTGTACAAATGTGGAACTTTCAGAATTAGAGTCTATATCAACAAATTTTTTATGACCCCATTCTCCCCCTTCATCAAAAATTACATCCCTGGAGATAACTATTTTATGTGTCTTGGGATTGTACAATCTATACCCTTTGGTAGATTCACAATACCCTACAAAAATACATGCTTGACTCTTGGGATCAAGCTTCTTTCTCTTCTCCTCAGGAATGTGTGCATAAGCTAAAGAACCAAATACTCAAAAATGTTTGACATTTGGTTTCTTACCGTACCATCCTTCATAAGGAGTGATACCATCTAAACTAGAAGTCGGACTTCTATTTAGAATATATGCACTAGTTCTCACTGCATCTGCCCAATAGTTGTATGTTAGATGCTTTGTTTGAAGCATCGTACGTGCCATTTCAACAAGGGTGCGGTTCTTTCTTTCGGCCACACCGTTCTGCTGTGGGGTATAGGCAGTGGTGAACTGCCTTTTTATCCCATTTTGCTTACAATAATTTAAAAATTCATTTGAGGAGTACTCTCCTCCTCTATCAGTGCGAAGACATTTGACATAGTAGTCACATTGCTTTTCTACATTATTTTTGAAGTCTATGAAGCAATCAAATGCTTCATCTTTGTGTTTCAGAAAATAGATCCAACACATTCTAGAATAATCATCTATGAATGTTAGGAAATAAGAATTGTTTCCAAGGCTTTTTGTTTGCATTGGACCACAGATGTCCGAATGTACTAGCTGAAGAGGATAGCTTGCTCTCCACGCTTGCCCTTTTGGAAACTTCGTTCTGGAGTGCTTTCCCAAAGCACATGCTTCGCATACCTTCTTATGTTCTTGAATTTTTGGTAGTCCTGTCACCATAGCTTGTGAAGTTAACATTTTCAAGCTAGCGGAATTGAGGTGACCATATCTCAAGTGCCACAATACACTTGGATTTGAAATAGCAATATTTGCAAGTTGAGCTCCCCCTGGCTCACCAAATTTTAGAGGGAATAACCTATTCTTTGTCATAGGTACTTCTGTGATGACTCTGTTACAATTGTTTTTATCAAGGATTGTACATTTTCCTTCATCAAAAACTAATTTGTAATGCTTCTCCATCATTTGGCCAACACTTAACAAATTGTGTTGTAGCTGTGGAGTATAGTATATGTCATTCACCTTTTTAAGGCCTTCTTTTGTTGGAACTTCCATAGCTCCAATGCCTTCAACTTGCAAAGATTTATTATCCCCTAACTTAACATGGGATTTATAATTTGAATCTAATGTAGCAAAGAGATTTTCTTTGCCACTCATGTGGTTGGAGCAACCAGTATCTAAAATCCATGTGTCTTTGAGATTTTGATCTGACTGTCCATATGAAAGAAAAATATTTGAGGTGCCTTCTTCTTCTCCATAAAATGAGCCATATTGACTGCTTTGATCTTTTGAAGACTTTGACCAGCAATCACGAGCGAAGTGTCCTTGTTTCCCACAATTGAAACAAGCCGTTTTAGTTTTGTTACTTCCTCGTCCTTGATTTCCATGGCCTGCATTGCCGCTTTGGTTCTGATTGGCTCCTCTATTTTGATTTCCACCTCTGTTTTGATTTCCTCCTCTGTAGGAGTTGCTTTGGCCTTTGCCTCTTTGTTGTTGTCCTCTGCCTCGGCCTCTTCCTTGTCCTCGTCTTGCAGCTTCGTTCGAAGTGAAGGCTTTGTCATCACCTCCATAGCTTGTTGAAGGTGTTCCTTGAAGGCGCTCTTCATGTGATGTTAATGATCCAATCAAACTATCAAATGTAAGAGTAGAAAGGTCTTTTGATTCTTCAATTATGATGGCAATGTGATTCCACTTAGGAAGAAGTGTTCTCAACACTTTCTTCACAATTGTTTCAACTGTTGTGTTATCACCTAAAGTTTGCATCATATCAACTATTGCTTTGACTCGTACACAATAGTCACCGACTCTTTCATTTTCCTTCATTCTGAGATTTTCAAAATCTCTTTTTAAGGTCTGAAGCCTGACTTGCTTCACTTTATCACTTCCTTGGAATCCTTCTTTCAAGGCATTCCATGCATCTTTGGCAGTTAAGAAAGATGCAATTCTAGGAAAGATACTTGGATCTAATGCTGATTGAAGATGGTATAAGGCAAAAGAGTTATTTTTCTGTGCATCTTTGAAGGTCTTCTTGTCGGTTGCACTCAAAGTAGTCCAATCTGTTGGAGCAGTGTAACCGTCTTCAATACTATCCCATAGTCCTTTTCCTATGAGTAATGTCCTCATTTTGATGGACCAGTACTCATAATTATCCCCATTGAATTCGGGGATTGGTAGATTGTTATTTGATCCCATTACAATCTATTAAAACAAGAAACCTTTCTTATATAGTCTTATTACAAAAAGACTTTACAAACTATCAAGCCTTGCTTGATTTATCCTTCAAAAAACAACCTATTCTTGTTGTGATTCAGCAATTACAAAATTGTCGCCGACTTGTTCGTCGTCGTCACTGATCAATATAATTTTAGGTGAAGGAGGTTGTAGGATTTCAACTGAATTACTATAATGAGTATATTCAGATCCTTGTGGAGCAATCTCCACAGATTCGGATTGTTCAAATCTACTCCCAAAAGAGTTATCTTCTGAATCTGCTTCGTATCCTAGATCAGGATTTCTCTATTGTGCAATAACTGCGTTTTGCAACTGTGAAAAGACTGAATTTATGCCTAGTGTTCTCACATGCTCATCAAAGTTTTCGGCGTTCGTTCTTAGTAACAGTTTACAAAGAGCCTGATAACATCCATTCGATCTTATCATCTAAGAAAATTTCCCTGAAATTTTCTTTTACACAAAATTTCCTCTTAGGAAATGTTACTAAATTTTTACCTCTCAAAGCGTAAAAAAATGTTACAGCAATTTCCTCTTAGGAAATATCTTTTCTTCCACAATTTTGATAGATAGATTCCCTTTTTTTTTTAAAAAACTTATTTTTAAATGCATAAAAATTTTAATTTTAATCAAAAAAAATTTATAAAATATATCTTCTATAGATAAGATTTAAAAAAAACTGTTAAAATAATTTTTTTTTTTAAATATCTATAAAAAATATAAATTTTTATAAAAAAATATGAAAAAAATAAAAAAAAATTAATTTTTATCGTGCAAAAGATTATATATGGCGCGCGTGGGGTTCGACCCCGCGACCTCCCGCGCCAAGCCTTAACGCTGGCCCGAATGGCCAGTCGGGCTAGCCTGTCCGACGCGAATGGAAGGCGCTTGCCTTCCTTCTATTCCGTCGGGCTAGCAAATATTTAAAAAAAAAACACGGGACATTTGTCCCACATCCGCCCTGCGGATGAAACTTACAGGCTTTAAAAGCCTGTATTCGACGGATGAGTTTCGATTGCCTACGGGCAATCGGGACCACGCCTTTTGCCTCCCGCGCGTTGCCCGTCCAGTCGCCCGCCTGTCTGCTCGCCACTTGTCGCGTCGTCTCCCTGCCACGTGTCGCGCTGTCGCGTCCGCTCCCTGCCACGTGTCCGGTCGTCGAGTCCGCTCCCTGCCACGTGTTGCGTCCGCTCGCTCGTTGTCTGCCACGTGTCACCTCCTGATTAGCTCCTCGGGATCCGTGCCTCCTGCTGCCTCGGTTCACGTGCTGTGGGCCTCTTGCCTCGGTTCGCATGCTATGGGCCGACCTCCTCGGGATCCGTGCCTCGCTCGCCGTGCCTTCCAGCCAAACGTGAACCAGCTCTGATACCAGATATTGTGATAGGAGCTTAGGTTAGTAACCAGGAAGAAAAAGTTAGGAGAAAATAGAATAAACTTGCATTAGGAATTAATCTGCGGTTACAAGGTTTAAATAGAAGGAAATAAACCATAATCGCTAACTTAGGGGAAAGAGAAAAGGATGAAGGAAAATAGGGAGGAAAGAAGAAGAAAATTAGAATTCGTTCTCTCTACCGCCCATGCCGTCAAACCTCTACCGTCCAGTCTCTATCGTCCAGGGAGGTAAAAGGTAAGGTCCAACCTTACTGTGGTAAAAATAAATTTTTACCATGCATTATTTCCAACAAAATGTAGGAATAATATTTAATAAACTAAATCTCTTTTTCAATAGGGTTTAAGATGGTAGATTGGAAATGGAAGAAAAGTAAAATTTTGGAGAGATAGATGGATCAAAAATATTCCTTTGTATGAAGACCCTGAATTTGTGGAAGTAGAACAAAAAAATTCTCAACGGTATGGACAATGGGTTCACAATTTTATCATTGAAGATAGTAATGGGAAAATATGGAAATATATATGTTGAGAGTATGAATTATAGGAAAAGATAAGCAGCAAGGAAACTAAATAAAATGTTTTAGGTATATTTTCTAAATCAATGTAGCCTAAAGGATCTTCTAATTTGGAAATGTAGGAAATATGGGAAGTACTCTATACAATATGTGTAATTTCTCTTAGAATATCTAGGATTGGTATGACTACCAGTAAGCAAGATCTAGCTAAAACATCTAACGCTAAAAGTGGTCTTCTTCTCTTGGCTTGCAGTTCAGAACAAAGTTCTTATAATGGACAATTTCCTCAAGAGAGGTCTATAGATCCCTAACAAATGTCCATTATGTGAAATGGGTTGGGAGGAGGTATGACATTTGTTTTTTGGATGTTCAATTTCAAATGAGGTGTTTAACCATATCCTTGACAAAGTTTGTACAACATGGGTCTTGCAAAATTCTATTATTGACCTATACTTAAGTTGGAAATCACCTTTTACAAGTAAAATACAAAGTACTTTATGAAACTTTTATTTACCTCACTTTATGTGGATTATTTAGAAAGAATGAAACAATAGATTATTTAAATGATACAAGAAATATGAGATTTCTATAGTTATCAGGATCTATAGTGCTATGAATGAGAATATTCTTATAATCAATTTCAAGGACTCATGGGAAGATGATGGTGAAAAAATTATTGCAAATAGTTGGGGGTTGGATTCTTGCAGTAATCAGCCATTAATTTCTTCTAAGCTTAAAATACTTCAAACAAAATGGGAGCCTCCACCGCAAGGTTGGTTAAAATTGAATTTTTATGGTGCTTCAAAAGGTAATATATGTATAGCAGGTGCTGGTGGTATTTTCTAAAATGAAAGAGGAAAAGTGGTATTATTGTATGCAATTTTAAAATTTAATGTAATCATTTTGATGAAACTAGAGCTCTATTCCTAGGCATTAGGTTGATTGATAAAATTTGAGTTAAAAATCTCATCATAGAATAAGATTAATTAAAAATTATCAACCTAATCAATGGTAATCAGGATTCAAGTTAGGATATAAATGATATGATTTGGGATATTAGACTACAAATTAGAAATTTAGAAAATATGCAATTGTACATATCTACCAAGAAAAGAGGGTTGTAGATTGGGTAGCCAATTGGGGAATTTAGAACGAAAGATATGTAAAATTGGAAGACAATTTTCCATAAGAAATTATGGAAATCAACAATAATGGATTTCAAAATATAGTTATTTGATATAAGGATTAGGAAAAGGGATTCACAAATGCAATATAGGAGAGAATGTAAAAGAAATTGTTATTAAGTATTTGTCTCAGTGTTGTGTTTTAGTTGTTAAGTATTTGACTAAGTTGATTTTCTATAGCATAAGTTGTTATAGGTTATGTGGGTATATTTTCAAATTAGTGAGTCACTTTATGTCACATTTTGGGCTTTGTATCAAAGTATTATATTTTTGTTTATGACAATGTTAAAGAATTGAGGCCCTTTCAAAAACCCCTTCCTCCAACATAATATGTGTGTGTGTGTGTGTGTGGAGTGAAGAATTATTATTAATTGAGGAGAGCAAAATTAATTAATTGGAGGAAGTTATAAGGAAATAATTGAAGATTGAAATTAATATTTAAAGAAGATTAAAAGAGAGATATAATAAGGGAAAGTTGATTTATGTTGAAAGATTTGATTATTGATTGAAAGATAATTTTTAATATGAAGAAAAATATATTATTTGAAAGACTATTAATTGAAATTATCATATTGAAGAAGGTATATTAATTTTAGAGTCAAAACAATTTCAACAATGAAGGAAATTATTTTGAAGAGAATAATTAAATTTGAAAACTAAAGGAAAATTGAAGAAGAAAAGAAGAAGAATTGTTTGAAGTCTTTTCTAAATATTGAATTTGGGAGTTGAAGGATTTCAACTACAAAGGAAATTATATTGAGGAAAATAATTTATTAAAATTGAAGAAAGGAAGATTATTAAAGTGAGCAAATTTATTGGAAAATTATTCAAAGGACTATTATTGAAATAAATATTTAATTATAGATATTGCTAGTAAGAAATTTGCCAACATGGCAGTTAAAGAAATAAAGCAAACAAAAAGACAAAAAGGCAATCAAAATAATTCACCAGTAAAGGTTAGTAGGATGAAGAGAAACAAATAGAAATACAAGGACATGAATTATCAAAAACAAATGAAGAAGAGAAGCAAGCTAGAAATTCATATTTTCAAAAAGTTGAAAAATTCTTAAATGTTCAAAAACAAGATGAAGATTATAAGTATATGTCACAAGAATTAACATTTTACTCACAAACAATTCTCAAAGAAGCTAAAGATGAATATTTTTCAACACTTAAAGACTACTTCAATAATGTTATCAATGAAGTTGATGATTGCTCTCTGAACATGTTATTACATTACCTATTGATATGGGGAAGCTAATACATATATTACTTAATAAGGTAAAGAATGAAAATCAAGAATATATTTTAAATTTCAAACCCATGATGAAAGATACAAGTTTTGATATCAAGGATTTAAGACCCATAATGATAGATGCATGTTGTGACACTAGTGGTCTTCATCAAAAGAATAATTGTAATTTATGTATCAATTGTTACAATACAAATGATTTGGAACACATAAAGACTTGTGAGTTGTGATTTGAGACCCATAATAGTAAATATATATTGGAAGATAAGAGTTCAAGGAATAGATATAACATGTGACACAAGGGACTTAAGCATTGTTCATGAAGATAAAGAGTGTGCAAAAAGTATATGTGACAATAAACATTGTAATGATATCAATAAGAGTGACAAGGAGATTGGTATAGAATTTTTGAAAGGATAAAGTAACACAAATTCAAAAAAATTGGCAAATAATAAATCCAAAATATGAAGGTCATGAAAAAATAGGTCATACTGAATTAGGGATTAATAAAAGTAATTATCAAACAGATAACTTTAGGACAAGGATAGATGGAATTGATTTTGATACAAAAAAATTGAGACAGATAACAAATATAGACATTGTGGTAGGAATGAAGGTAAGATAGAAATATATTAGGATCTTTATTGTTGTAAAATTTGTGGAGGTAACAATCATTCTCAAAGATATTGTTGGTACAAAAGTAATAATAATATGAATTATGGATGGATAAGCATGCATAAATGAGATTATATGAATTAAATGATAACAATGATAGCACTAGATGGATTTTTTTAGGAAAGGTCTTTGAAATATAGATATGGCCAAAAAAATGGATTGAAAATTTTCAACAATTGATCCAGAATGAAAAAAATAGTACCAGAATCAGAACAAGCTAGAATGCTTCATTAATGCCAAACCAAGAATATTAAAGCACATGAAGGCAAAGGACCTTCTTACCAAATAATGTAATACAGGGGGTGTTAGAAGTATTATATTATTTGGTACCTTGCAAGAATATTGTAAGTACCATGTAAATAGTTTAGTTTAGAGTCATGTAAATATTTGAGTATATAGGTGTCATGTAAGTGAGGAGTTATGTAAGTGTTTGTCTTTTAGTGTGTATAATCATTGGAGGTTTGTTCTTATGTATACATGTGGATTTAGTAAGATATTTTTTGTTATATGGAGTCAATAATATATTTCTCCCATGATAAATATGAAGAGTTAGATATCATTGGTGTTTGAGGAGATGCAAAATTGGTGTAAGTAGAAAGATCAAGAGCTATGAATGTGAAGTCTCATATCCATGTTGTGTATATATTGAATACAAAGCATTGTAATTGGTGAGATAGTGAGAACAAGTCTTGCATCACATTATTTTTGCATTGCTTGTATTAAAATATTCATAAATATTATTATTCCATAAGTGTGTTATTGAATATGTGTATTTGTGTGAATATTTTATATTCCTCAATCCTTAAGAGTATATATGGATAGCTCATAGCTAAAACCTCATGGATATTCAAATCTTTTGCAAACAATATAGTAAGACTAAAAGGGTAGTAGAGAAGTAGGTTATTATATGTCTCTAAATATTCCTCATATAAATCACACCTAAAAAGTCCATGGTATCCCTTCTTTGTAGACCATCACACATAATATATTTTATTTGAACTCCTAACCAATGAAATACCAAGACCATATGGAGGTCATTTGGTGACCATATAGTCTTCCAGGTGAAATCCTTGGGAAGGTTAATTTAGATTGATTCAAATGCTTTTGTCCAAACTTAATATATTATCTAACATCTCTTAAATTTTTTTAAATCAACTCATTATTCTATTAAAAATAGGAAAATAAAAATCTAATCGTATATTTCAAAGATCCTATGTTCGATATTTGAGTTTATTTCCATAGACTAAATTAATAATAAAAATACAATATTTAGTTTTGTTATTATATTAATATAATGTTTGAATTTGAATCTCTATAATGTAAATGGAAAAGAAAACCAATTATTTATATTGAGAAATGGAAATAAAAATACATTCTTCAAACAAACACTAGACCAAAACTTTATAGAATATCCCATTCATGATCCACCTAATATGTCTAATAGAAATTTCCATGTTTCCCTAGGTAAGGTTTGTTTTTTAAACATTTTTTGTCATCCACAAGTCATATATATACTTCAAGTAATATTTTCTCAACTCTTTTCTTGAACATTGAATAATTATCCACCAAATTTTACCCCTAATTCCAAACTCATAAATCTATAATTTTGCAAGCCTACCCATCCCACATTCTTTTGTGTGTAAACCTTATCTCCTTTGCAAGGAACAACATTGAGCTTCTTGCATTATTTTTAAATAAAATATATTTGAGTTTTATAGAAATCAAAGGCTATACCTACTAATAATGTCAAAAATGGAATCATATATTTTGATATGGATTGTAATATAGAATTTTATGATGCAAAGTCTTCTATCCAAAGTTAAGAACATACATTTATAAACTATTAAAACAAGATTTAATTTTAGTCAAACTAGGGTTCCAAATATTCTTCTTCCTTATTTATTATATGAGAAAACACCTAGGTTTGTTGATGGTAATTATTCAACTTCAAGCCATAAATTATTTATAGTAATCCATTGTAAATCAAGGGCTTTGTTGATAAAAACTTCCTAGTTTTTTTAATCTTACAAATTACCCAATTGCCTTATTCTAGCATGATACAATTGGTTTAAATTTGTGGAGTCACTGACCAAAGTATGACCTAAAATTAGAGATAATATCGATTGGTGTCATTTATTAAAATATGAATACCATGACTTTTCTTCCTCTTTTACTTGTTAGAGAGGTCTAGCCCAATTCATTAGTAAAATTAATGAATAGATAAGAAGATAATGGTTGAACCTAATGGGTATCTAGTAAGGGATCATTTAATAAAATATAATATTTTAATGTAGAATAATAATATCTAAATCCAATCACATGAATATCAATGAATACTAATTTTTTGTAGAATATCATGCAAAGACTAAGAAACTCTATCACATGTCTTATTCATTTATAATATGATAAACATACCTTATATTTTCATGGAATAAAGTGAATAAATGACCTCTTTAGTAATAACTATACCATCAAGAATTTTCTTGCCACAAAGAAAGCCACATTATCCTCTGATATAACATAATGAAGAATAGTTTTCAATCATCTTATAAATCATCTTAAAAAAGCTTATCAATTGAAAATTATAAAAAGCATAGTTTATATTATGTTTTTTGAAACCAATATAAAATAATTTGTATTGATTATCATTGCATCCTTACTTTTCCTAAATCCTATTATTTTATTTTTTTTGGTAATTAAGGTACAAATTCATTATTGTATCGCTCCAAATTTTTTTCATCCTTACCTTCAGGCTATAGGATCCACGCCCGGAAGGGGGATGCGAGAAGGATGGGACAATACCTTGGACTGAGAGGCCCTTTGAAGGTCCCGCCTCTCGGGGGAGGGGTATAAGGGTGAATTTTTGATGGATGGTGGGTTCACCAGGAAACTTTTGAGTGGTAGTTTCCACACCTAGGTTGAGAGTAGGTTTGATGTGTTCATTTTGTACTTTAATCATTCATATTCCTAGGTTTGGCCAAGATGAATCTAAGCTATTCTATATGCCAATGTTGATTTATATGAATACAAAAAACATGAATAAGTGCTAAACACAGAAAGTATGCTAAATGAATAGAATATACCTGATTTCGGATGTCTGATGTAGATTCTAAGTTTTGAAGCAGTCAAATCATCTCAAATCATACGTAATCGTTTGAAATGTCACAGAATCATCTCAAATCTCAGTCGATCGTCTGAGATCAGATGAAATCATCATTGATTTGACGGATTCGTCAGAAAAATTCGTCAGAAACCTGCAATCATAGAAATAGATACAAAATACCAAAAATGCAACTACAAAAGCAAGGGGAAATGATAGAGATGACAGTGAATTTGCCTAAATGACAAATCCAGATAACGATTGAAGGAAAATGCGTTACTTTAATACTTTATTTTACCTTTAGCATGCATCTATACTAAATGAGGTGAACTCCAGGATGCAAAAATAAAATAAACCAAGCTAATGCATAAGAAAATGAAGAGAAAAGATAAGTAAATGCAAAATTTGGGCTCTGATTGCCCCCAATCTAGACTGCAGTCGAGATCACCTCCAATCGTACGAGATCATCGCCGATCTATGATAGGATCATCCAAAATTATCTGGAATCGTCAGAGACGATCCGAGCTTGCTCTAGACTGAAAAACAATAAGATTCCTACAAGAAAACTTGAAATACCGAATACAAACGATAGTACGAGGATGTTCTAATGCATAAGGAGCTAAATTTGTAGGGAAACAAGTCAACCAAGAGATTCAAAGGGGGTTTAGGGGGATAAACTAAGAAAATCCCAGTTTATATAGGATTAGGGAGAGGTTAGGAGGTTGGAGATCATCCCAATTTGGGAGATCTCCAATGGGGGAGACTCTAACTGCGTAGACACGCTTTCTGCCCAAGTTAGAGAAGTTGTTGAAACAAAAACTAATTATGAAAATTTGGTTTTGGGATGAAATCATCTGGACGTTCTGTTCCAGATGAATTCGTCAGATCTGGGATGATTTCATCTGATCATCGATGATATCGTCCAACGGTCAAAACAAATCCTAAAAATGGCACAAAAAACAAGGAAAGCGGGTAATGGGCGGTTAACGGGCGATTTGGGTTAAAATTCAAATTTTTATCTTTTTACTAAGGTTTAACTACGCCAATTTTAGGGTGCTACATTTTTCCCCCTCTTTAGCGAATTTTCCAAAGAAAATGCATTAAAGATGAGTTCTTCCCGTTTTACGAGAAAGCAAAAATTTACTCCATTTTTTAAATGACGATTCTAGGTCAAATCGTGCGACTGCTGACTATGGTGCCCCCTCCATGTTTTTACCCAAATCGAACGTTTGAGGTAAAAGCATAGAAAAGAAAAATTAAAGAAAAATGTTGTTATTGTTTTTAAAATAAAATTAAGAAAAATAGGGTAAAACCCTAATTCATTGTTACTATTCACTTTTCACTATTTTTAGAGCTCTGCAGGAAAATGGTTGAAACAGTGCACAGATCGACAGAGGTCCGACGCGGGCTATGGGTAAGGATCTAATCCTAGTAGATTAGGTTTGAATTTAATTTATGCAATTTTTTGTTGGAAATTTTGATTTTTTGGGGCATCGCGGCCATTTTTTAGGCCGTCGACGACGTCGGGACGAAATCGTCCCTAGAGCGTCGATTTCGCTCTAAGGGAGAAATCGACGAACTAGGGGCGATCCCCAAGTTTACAAAATATGAGGCGATTTCATCCTACAAAGGACGATTTTACTCAATTTGGGATGATATCATCCAATGGTGGACGATATCATCATTTTTAAGAAATTAAGCTTGATTAAAATATTTTTAATTTTAATGATTGGTTTATTAATGAATTTAATTATTTTATTGTTTGTTTTGCAGAGAGGATTACTAAAGAGTCAAGAATGGAAATATGGAGGACTGAGAGATGACGTAGCCGCACTCGACTAGGCAAAGCATGACCGACTAGCACAGGTCAGGTTGCAGCATGTGGTAGAGATGCCACAAGTACCGACAGACATGGGGCTACTGACAGCCCTAGCAGAGAGGTGGTATCCGGGGTCATCCTGCTTTTGGTTACCAATAGGGGAGATGGCTCCCACACTAGAGGACGTATGGAGGATCTTGAGGATCCCCATACAAGGATGGTTGATGACGCCTATGGCCAATCAGGGCCAGGTGATGATGAGGTTGAGCGAAGACCCGAGCTTCACCCTAGAGAAGGGCGGGGTGAACATCGAGTCTCTGAGGTAGATGCCTGGGGCATCTAGGTTGACTCGGGTATTGGTAGGGGTGGTGGGTGGCTTATTGCTGTGCCACCAGAGTGGGTGCAGATTACCCTGGCTCCTTTTGGATGTGGTCTACAACATGAGAGACCATGGCTACAAGTTTGCATGGGGCAGCTTTGTGCTATGCCGCTTGTATAGGATCCTGCATGGGGTCGTATACAAGGGAGGCCAATGTCTGGTTTTGACATCGCTGCTATAGGTATGGTGCTGGGAGCACATCACGGTGCGGAGGCCGGTAGGGCTCCCACTGATAGGGGTTGATCGGGAGAGACCCCAGGTTTTCTACTGGTGGTTACAAAGAGGGTCATAGCGGTAGATAGATCTACCGATGTCACGGAGGTTGCTGGATGACCTCATCCTGGACCAGATCACCTAGAGGCCATGGAGAGAGCACCTCGGGTGGGCAGAGGATGGGCAGGAGCTGGCTCACATCAGGTGAGTCTGTTGGCTGTGGATGGAGCGAGGAGAGGTAGAGCTCCACTGCTATGACCAAGTTTTGCGAAAAGTTCGGTCTTAGTAGGGGATCCCTTCTCTTAGGGATTATGAGTACTCTCGGACTATTCGGGATAGTACCACACTGAGTGGGGCTCCAAACATGCAGAGGTTTTGGAGTCAGGATGTAGATGATGCCCCCATCTAGCTAGTGGATGGTGATAATGCTGGGGTTGCAGATGGATACGATGCCTGGTATGTAGGCATCCGCCCTCCTCGGATGACGAGGGCATAGGGTCCGATGCATGCCATGGTGCGATGGATGGGGAGGTAGTGCCAGGCTACTATTGAGGTAGCAGAGGGTCACGGCGGGAGAGAGCAATGACGGTTTCCATAGGAGAGACGCCAGAGGATGGCACAGGCTCTAGAGAGACCACAACGGACAGAGAGGAGGGAGGAGGGACTCCCTTCTTAGCAGGGGGAGAGGCCACCATCGCCTGATAAGGGCAAGGGTGTCGAGGTAGGGGAGAGCAATGAGACGGTGGCTCTCTGGGCTGAGGTTGCCCACCTTCGGGCTCAAGTGCAAACGCTATAGGATGAGGCTACACGACTCAAGGCTCGGAGTGGAGGAGCGAGCACTTGGGACCTAGCATGGTCTATTACTCAGATCACATTCTATCAAGGGTTGTACTATCACGTGGTCCCAGAGGGACAGAGGGTACCACTGCCAACCCCCATTGTGGAGTCGATCATGATGGGATCATCGAGGACATCCTCACGATCGATGACAAGGACCCAGGACATAGTCCGGACCTCTATGGGACCACCTCCTCCATCGCAGGGCAGGGGAGGAGATGAGGCGGAGAGCTCGAGGGCTTCTCGAGGCTAGCTGCACATTGACTATAGAGTGTATATTTTTGAGAGGATTGAGTATGCCAGGGTATAGATTGTGGCATACCAATCCAGATGATGTACATATTTGATTGATAATATATATAGATTGTCTTTTTGATGATATGCCTTGTGTATATGTTGTATGATGCTTTAATTGTGGATTTGTTGCTTTGATTATTCATGTAATTATGTCGTTTGGAAATAAATTATAATTTTTATGTCATGGCATAAAATTTTAAAGAAAATAATCTGATGTAAACAAATTGGTTGTTTTGGTGGTGTGATGTGATGAAAAATAAAAGGGACTTCTAACAATAATTTCAAAGGACATTGTCGCTATTATAGACCATTTCATGGAGTCGCCGCTCGCTAGGTCGTCAAGCTAATCCCAGTATAGAAATATTGTTGAAAAGTAAAAGAGTGCTTAAGAGACTGTCTTAAGACTTTGTGTTGTGTTAATGAAAATGATGGTGATGATTTATTTTCAAATTTTCATAAAAATAGTATGCATGAGATATTAAAAGAAATATGATTTTTGCTAGGCATAAATTCCTAAGTGTGATAAAATTTTTGAATAAGTTCCTAGGAACTATACCATCATTGCAAAATTGAATGTTTGACATAAGGACATAAAATGGAAAATTTGCATTCTTTTTAAAGCATAATTGTGTAACATACTGATGTAAGCCATATGTTTTTATGATTTAAAATGAATGGGAAATAAAATGAGAACAATGGTTTGCGCTAGGCATAGAATTATAGGTATAGACTTATACCATCATCGCGAAATCCAAAAAGGAATTTGATATTTTAATTTTATTGCATGATTGATTTTTTTTTATTTTGAGATAAACAGACAATAATAATATATAAATATGACTTTATTTACTAGGTTTTTGAAGATGTGAAAGAAAATTTTTGTTTGTTGAAAAGACATATATGTAGTTGTTTTTATGCTAAGCAAATGTTCTTAAATAAGAAGATGAAATGGTTCTGAAAGAATTGCAAAGATATTTTAAACTATCTCAAAGACAAAATGTAGATTTATAAGAAATCCCATGTGCAAATGTGAGTTCATTACCGATCTTGATTTATCATAATGATACAAAATCTCTCAAATAAAAATGTGTGTGCAATTGTATTGTTCATTTACCAATTTTGAGCAAGATAATTTGATACAAGTAATTTGAATTAACCAACTGAGTGTTCCTTGACCATGATTTATATGCATGTAACCGTACCAGACTACTATGTAAGTCGGGTCATCAAGATCTAGCTGATCCATAAGCCGACATAGGTCTATACAAAATAAGGTCGCTAATGTGACAGACATATCACCATGCTAGGAATTACCCAAGGCCAAGCGGGTTGGGCACAAACCACCTGTTATGGGGCTTACCTCATAGTTTTCGAATAATTGAGAATTCTAGGGATTCAAGCTCATTCACCCTTCTTTTCTTTTCAAAGGGTAGGGAAGGGATTTTGTTGCTTTTGCTTTTGCTTTTCTCTTTTGCTTCTCTTTTTTTTTTTTTGTATTTTTGCTTGATATTGAGATAATGCTGAAATATTGTTGTGATGGTACAAAATAATATTTTTCTTTTTCTCTTTTGCTTTGACTTTTCTTTTTCTTCCTATACTAGGGATACTTGCTCGGATTGGCTGTAGAGCAAGGGATTTTTATTCTGGGTAGGGGTGAGCTTGTCCTTTTGTCAATTCTCAAAGATTCTAGACCATGTGCATGATAGGATAGCAGGGGAAACTTTTTGCTCAAGAAACCACTTCTACTATGTAGTATCATATCGAATGTGCAATGAAATCATTTTAATGTGAAAAGATATGCTTGGTTCAAGTAAATAACAAGATCAGTTCTCTATGCTCAAAACTTTATTTAATTCAAATGTGGACTTTGATATAAGAGAGATTAATAATCATACCAAATAATATCAAGATATTTATTCATGTGAATGTGAAAGTGCGGGATTCAAAATAAATGCTAATTTATCCAAAATAATTGAAAATATAACTGCAATACTTCAAGAATTGACAGGTACGAAAATAAAAGATGTTTTTGAAGATTTTGAGGATTTTGATGTTTTTGATTTTGATTGATGAATTGAGAAGATACACAATGTGATTGTTTTTGAAATTTTTATATGGATGACTAAAATGAAATAATATGCAAAATAACAATATATACAAATGATGAAATAACTAGATGTTATGCATAATAACGCTTAAGATGCAGAATGTTCATAGGTTCTTTGAGAGCTTTACCATCTAAGGTAGCTAATCGGTATGCTCCCGACCCAAATTTAGCAGTGATAATATATGGTCCAAGCCAGTTAGGTTCAAATTTACCTTTAAGGTCTTTAGTTGCATTAGTATTTTTTTTATTTTCTTTTAAAACAAGGTCATCGATCTCAAAGGATCGATGATGAACTTTCTTGAGGTATGCTCTCTTAAGCTTGTTTTGGTAGGCATGAAGATGCTCCAAAGCATTGATGCACTTCTCATCTAGGAGTTCCAACTGACTAAATCTGCCAGCACGATATTCATCTCCTACTTTAGTATCTTGAAGTAGTAGAGCCAAAGAAGGAACTTCTAATTCAAAGGGAAAAACTGCTTCAATGCCATAAACCAAAATGAAAGGTGAAGTGCCCATGGGGGTACGAATGCTAGTTCGATAAGCCCACAAAGTAGGATATAGTTGAATGTGCCAATCTCGGCTAGATTTATTGACCAGTATTTTGAGGATTTTGATTAATGTTTTATTAGATGCTTCTGCTTGGCCATTACCCTGAGGATAATAGGGAGTGGACCAACGATGTTGAATTTTATATTTTTGACATAATTTTTTGACATATTTATTTTTGAAACAAGTTCCATTATCTGAGATGAGATTTGTAGGAATGTTGAACCTACAAATAATTTGATTAAAAATAAACTTGGAAACTTGGGTTCCAATGCAAGAAGCTAAGGGCATAGCTTCAACCCACTTCGTGAAATACTCGATGGTGGTTATGATGAATTTGTGTCCATCAGATGATATAGGGTTGATTTTTCCAATGATGTCTAAGCCCCATTTTGAAAAGGGCCAAGGAGACGAAATAGCCTCTAGTTCTTGTGCAGGCGCATGGACAAGGTCAGCGTGTTTTTGGCACTTGTCGCAATGGTGCACGTAATCATGTGCATCATTCTCCATGGTAGGCCAAAAATATCCTATCCTAAGGAGCTTCTTAGCAATGGAACTACCACTAAAATGTCCCCCACAAGATCCGTTGTGGGCTTCACTTAAAGCTGATCTAGATTCTTCGAGATTCAAACATCTCAATAGGATACCTTCAAAATATCTCCTATACAACGTATTTCCTATAATTACGAAGCGACTTGCTCGTCTACGTAATAACCGACACTGGTTGCTATTACAACCTTCAGGGAAGGTCCCATTTTGGAGAAAATGAAGTATATCAGTGTACCATGGTTCAGGAGTAGTTTCATTGATTAAAAACACATCCAAGGGTTCTATGCATGATTTATGTGAAGCAGGTTCCTGGAGTCAATGAATAATGATGGTAGCATATTCGTCATCTAACTCCAAGGGCAAAAGAGATGCAGCTACAGCTATAGCATCAGTCGCACGATTGCTAGTTCGAGGAATAGCTTCCAAGGTAACTTGATCAAATAAAGATAATAATTGTAACACATATGCTTTATATGGACGTAATTTATCATCTCTGGTCTGGTAAACATCATTGATTTGATTTATGACAAGTTGGGAATCACCAAAAACCAATAGATTTTTAATTTTCAAAGCCAAGGCAACTCGTAATCCAAGGATTAAAGCCTCATATTTAGTAGTATTATTAGTGCAAGCAAACATTAATTTGAAGGATAGAGGTATAAGATGTTTCTATGAAGATATTAAAATAATACCTGCACCAGCCCCACTCATGCATCGGGCACCATCAAAGTATAGGGACCATTGCTCTGGATGGTCTACCTCGAGTTGAAGGCATTCATCAGGAAACTCAATGATGAGGGGATGGGTAGACTCTAAAGGTGCAACAACTAATTGATCTGCTATGATTTGACCTTTAATAGACTTTTGTCCTATAAATGTGAGTTCAAACTCGCTGAGTGCAAGAACCCACTTGGCTGTGCGACCAGATAAATAAGGTCGACTCATGAGATATCGCAAAGGATCAAATTTAGCAATAACATACATTTTAGGAAAAAAAAAAAAAAAAAAAAAAAAAAATCTAAAGCAAAAATGTACAAGATAAATGGACGGTCAGATCGAGGTGGTGAAAGCACCGATGGTTTAAGGAGATATTGTTTGAGGAGTTCTTGAGGAGTTCAAATGCTTGCTGACATTCGTCATCCCAATGAAAAGAGACATCTTTCTTAAGAAGCTTAAGAAAGGGTCATGTTTTGTCTGCCAACTTATCGATGAAGCGACGAATAGCTTGAAGCTTACCTTGTAAACTTTGTAATTTGGATATATTTGTGGGTGTGGGCATATCAGTGATAGCCACGATCTTGAGAGGGTCAATTTTGATGCCACATAAAGAAACTATAACCCCTAATAATTTACCGGACTTAACTCCGAATATACATTTGGTTGGATTTAATTGGATAAGATATTCCCTTAACCGATCAAATACTTTTCTCAATTCATCTAAATGATCATCTTCCTTGATGGAACGAGCTATAATATCATCTACATAATCATGTAGAATATCATGCATCATATCGTGAAAGATATAAGTCATGGCTCATTGATATGTTGCACCTGCATTCTTCAAACCGAATGGCATCACTTTCCAACAAAATATCCCCCAAGGGGTAATAAAGGTTGTTTTAGCCTGATCTTTAGGAGCTATCCTGATCTAATTATAACCATAGAATCCATCCATTAGGGATATCATTCCACTCCCAACAGTAAAATCAATGATCTGATCCATGTTGGGAAGAGGAAAATAATCTTTAGGGCATGCAACATTAATATCTCTAAAGTCTGTGCAAACCCTAACTTTAGAAGCTTCTTTCTTAGTTACTGGAACTACATTTGAAATCCATTCAACATAATCAATGGCTTGTATAAAAATGACCTTCAAGAGTTTTTCTAATTCTCCTTTGACTAGTAAGGCCACTTTGGGATGCATTTTTCTAAGTTTATTTTTAACAGGTTTAGCATCCGGATGGACTACTAAGTGATGCATAACTATAGAAGGGTCTAATCCTGGCATATCTTCATATTTCCAAGCAAAAACGTCTTCATATTCTTTAAGGAATGCAATGTATTTGTCTTGTTTTTCTTGACTCAATTCTGATCCAATGTTGATTATGTGAGGGTTATCTTCGATTCCAATGTTAACTTTTATGATGTTTTCTACTTCCATGTGTAGATCTCTCTCAAAATTAGGTGGGGCGGGTGAAATGCCCCATTCTTGTAATTCTTCCAAGGTTAGCTTGGATAATTCATCTTGAGGAGTCGTGGCCTCAAGTTGGGCTATACTAGGTATAGAGCCATCAAAATAAAATCCATTATGTAATAATGCCTCAATGGAGACATCATGGAAGATATCTCCCTCCAACTCATCATCGGATTCAAAAATCATCTCAGGGTAAGCTATGGATAGCGTATTACATATAAATGGGTTATTCCTTAAACGCAAAGCATCGCATTTATCCAAATAATCTTGGTAACATATGAGATGGTCATCATCCTCAACTGGGAAGGGCTAACCTTTACTAGAATAGGCCCACAGCACATCGGGCAGGCCATGGTTCTACCTCAAAAGTTTCTTTCATACCATTCTAGAAATGTCCCAAACATTTTCCTTTATATCCCAATTTAAGCATTATAGACTTAGCTTTAATATACTTGTTGAGAAGCAACACACCCCCACTAAAAAAATGAAATTCCATCCTTTGAAAATATTTAGTTTTCATTTTGCCGTAGGGACCCTCTTGATGTTTTTTAGGTTTTAATTCCAAATTTTGCTTGCCTCCTTCTTCTTCAAGTTTTGCATATACCAAAGTATCTAAGTAGGCTTGCATATGGCTTTGATTTCAATTTAGAATTCATTTTTTTAAATGTTAGAATCATTCTGAGTAAAGAAGATCTTTCACTAATATGTAAAAATGCAGAATACAGATGAATAAATTCATTGGAGTCAACCTACAATTTTTAGAAAATTTGCAAAGTGGAAGTAACTTGAGAAAACGTCGCGATTTCGTGACATATTCCATTTTTGGAAATGTCACGATTTTGTGACATATTCCATTTTTGGAAACGTCGCGATATCGCGACATATTTGGTAGAAAATGCCAAGCGATGAAAACGTCACGATTTCATGACATTTTTGTGAAAGAGCTAGGAAAAAAGATTGGATTTAGAAGTGCGAGAAGAAAAACGTCGTGATTTCACGACGTGTTTTGGTTGAAAGAGCCAAGGGATGGAAACATCGTGATTTCACAGTTTGTTGAAGGAGCAAAGCTATGGAAACGTCACGATATCACGACATATTTGGTTGAAAGAGCCAAGGGATAGAAACGTCACGATTTCACGATGCATTTGGTTGAAAGAGCCAAGGGATAAACGTCGTGAAATCACGTTGCATTTGGTTGAAGGACCCAAGCGATAGAAACATTGTGAAATTGTGACGCGTTTGGTTGAAAGAGCCAAGGGATAGAAACATCGCGATATCATGACGCATTTGGTTGAAAGACCCAAGTGATGGAAACGTCATGAAATCATGACGCATTTGGTTGAAAGAGCCAAGGGATAGAAACGTCGTGAAATCATGACAATTTGGTTGAAGGAACAAGGATAGTCATAATGATGAATTTGTTGAAAGAGCCAAGCGATAGAAACATTGCGAAATCATGACGCATTTGGTTGAAGGACCAAGTTATGGAAACGTCACGAAATCGTGACGCTTTTGGTTGAAAGAGCCAAGGGATAGAAACGTCGTGAAATCACGACGCATTTGGTTGAAAGAGCCAAGGATAGAAACGTTGCAAAATTGTGATGCTGGGAAGATCAAGGATAGAAAGATCACGAAATCACGACGATTTGGTGAAAGAGCCAAGGATAGAAATGTCACGATTTAGACAAGGTTTGGAAGAAAGGGAAAGGTGAAGGGAGACGTCATGATTTTGTGACACGTCATGATTTTGCGACAAAGAAGTTTGGAAAAGGCAAAGGTGAAGGGAGACGTCACGATTTCATGACACGTCACGATTTCGTGACAAAGAAGCTAAGAAAGAAGAGAAGGAAGGAAAACGTCGCGATATCGTGACATGTCCCATTTTTGGACCTGTCTCGATTTCGCGACGCCATGAGCTGGGAAGAAGGAACCAAGCCGACAAGGTAATAAAAATTAGGGTTTTAATTTAATAATATTAAAATGCTAATCCTGGTTTTGTCTTTTGTAGAAAGCCATCTGGCAGTTGCATACTAGCGAAAGTAATGGCGAAAAAGACAAAATAAGCGTGGATCAAGCGAAGGCCGTCAGATGGAAATGTGAGATGCCGAGAATTTTTGGTCCATCCAGATTTTATAGATCTGGCCGCAAAGAGACTTTACGGTGACTAAGCAGCTGCCTCATTTAATGGAATATGTCGGCAATTGACCGAAAAATGAAAATATCTACACACAGTTATCAAAATTTGCCGATGGACGCATTTAACAGGAGAATTTATGGTGAAAGTAATGGCGTGCAGAGAATTTCAACTCAAAGGTGGCTCTACGAAGATAAAATGTCAGAGAAACCAGTGACTCATTCTAAATTTCTCTGAGGAATTAATGAGACCCTCCCAATAGATGCACCAAAAAGATGAAGATACCTTCACACGCAGTGCCCATTTATGGAATATATCGACGACCGACCAAAAAATGAAGATATTTACTTGCAGTTATAGATGGATGAGAATAATATCAGATCATGCCTTCTCCATTTATGGCAAGTAACTGCACTAAGATTTGCATAATGGTTAGGTTTTATCGAAACTCTATTTTAAAAGGCCTTATATTGTAAAACCTGGGTAGTAGAGTTTAAGTGATAAGATTTAGGGTTTTGGAAGAAGATATTTTTGAAAAGATCAGGGTTTGTCCTGAGTCTATATATACTTCTTTCGGATGTAAATTCTAGGAGGTGGAAACTTAGAATAAAAAGCTATTGGAGCAATTTCCTGCAAATCTTGTTGAATGCTTTGTTCTGGACTTGGAGTTGGTGTGATTTTCATTTTCTGTGATAGCATGGCCAGGAGCCTAATCTCTTTCGGATTGCGATAAGTTCATCTTCTTTTGTTTTCATCTCATTAAGGTTTATTTAATTTATGTTGTAGATCTGTGTTATCAAGATTGGATATGCTGCTAGGCTTCATTCTTTTTATTGTATGCTAGGGAAAATTATAGATTTAAGGTTCAGGCCTGTTCTAATTGCTCTGTCCTCACTGTGCGAGCTAGGCTATTGGTGAGAGATACCAATTTCAACCGACTTCCCTTCTGTTTATGATTTTCTTTCAGATCTGTTTCATCTCTGTCTTATGCTCTTAGTAGAAGGTGATCTTAGAAAGTCTGGACACTTTCCTCTTTGATTTGTTCTATTGTGAAGCTAAATAGTATAACTAAAATTGGTAGTTTTGGTTTTGCAAGCTAAGTTAGATAAACTTCTCTTCTCGCCCTACTCTACTTTCTCTGTTCCACCGATTGAATGATCCATTTTTATCTTCTTTAGAATTTGTCTTTTATTTAAATCTGCTAAAACATAAAGAGCTAGATCAAAGAACTGATTGTAAATCTGAGTGTCCACAAAGATAACCAATTCCAAAAACATTACTGAACTAAAGTCCAGAACCCATTGTAAGGTAATAGACAGTCCGCTTGAAACTATTCCAAAAGCGGAAAAGAGTGAATAGACATTCGACCCAACTCTGTAACTCACACCTTGGATATCCAACAAGATCCTAAAGTGAGTGGGATTTATCCCTTATAAGTGTTATCGGGATTTCATGCTCATTCTTCATAGGGTGTGTATAAAAGTCGAACCAACATTTAAAATTGGCGCTAGAAGGAGGGCCTAAACTTCGTTCAGTAGTTTGTTAAGGATTGTAAGGTTGTAAGTTGCTTGTGAAAAAGCTGGATTCTACTTATAGAGTAACAAGGTCCCACTCCAGAGCTGGAGAGCTCCTTGTGCCTGAGTTAGAAACCCCAAGAAGAAGCAGCCTCAGAAGGGCCAAGTCCTTGTCTGGAAATAGTTTTATCACCACTTGTAGTTACTCCAACTACAACTGAAAGTATCATCGTCAATCAAGTAGTAATGGCAAACTGGTTGGGTTCCACTGCCTTAAATATCCCTAGTGCAGCACATGATTTTCCCAGAAACCCTGAGAAGTATCTTCCTACTTATAAACATGATGGAATTAGAACAACAGAAGAACACCTAGTAGCATTTAAAAATGCTCTAAAGTTGCTAAATGTACAACATGAAGATGTGGCTTGCAGATTGTTCCCGTTCACTCTCCAGGAGGGAGCATACGACTGGTTTTTGAATCTCACTAATGATTCTATTACTAGTTGGAATGACTTGGAAAAGGTTTTTGTATCACAATTTGGTGAAGTGATAGATCCCAGTGTATTATATCAACAATTTTTTGGTATTAAAAGAGAAATAAATGAATCTGTCAGATCTTACAATATCAGATTTCAAAAGGCTTATGGTAGATTGACAGGTTATTATGTGCCAAATGTAGATCTGGCATTAGAAATTTTTAGGAATTCTCTAGATCCAATGACTTCTATTTTCTTGAAAAGAGATGCCAATGTTACTAATCTAACAGAGGCTTATAAAGAAGCTTTGGTTCTGGAAAGACAATTGGGACCTCAACCTTTGAATGCTCATCAAATTCCTTTTGTGTCACAAAATACCCCTGTCTTGAACCCCATCCCACATCAAATAATGTTGCCAGCATGTCAAACTCCACCAATAGGAAATCCATTGGCTCTAACACAAGCTGAAAGTGTACAGAATCCAATAAAAGAATCTGATAACACAAGAGTTGAGGAAGTGTCAAAAATGGTCCAAAAGTTGGCAAATGACTTTTTAAGTTTTAAAAGGCAAGTTTCTACTGGGGAAAACTCAAACAGGTTTTCCTATCAACATAATAGATTCACTCGGCCCCCATACGAACCCAATAAGGATTATAAAGGTAAAGGGCATGATGTAAATATTTGTGACTTGGCTTTGCCTAACTAGTGCAGGATACATGCCACATCTCAGCATGGGGAATTGGATTGTTTGGAGTTCTGCAATGCCTTTGAAGCTCTATCTGGTGAGTTGGTTTCTCCTGAACATCAAAGAAATGTGGATGGTCCAAGTTCATCCAAACATAGTGCAGCTATGGTGTTAGATTCTTTCACTTTTCCAAATGAATCAAAGAATGTTGTGGAGATACCCATGGATGAAGTGCAAGCCTTTCAACAATATAGGAGGGATAACTACAACCTCAGGAATAGAAATCCAGAGCCTAATACTGCGTCTACACCTCTAGATCCATCTCCAAACGATAACCCACCTCCGCCCAAGGGAGGAAATCCGAGAGGACCAGATGCATTTGTCCCTCCACTCAATAAGGGATATAATATAGTGGAGGACATGAAGAAGATCAAAGCCAACATCACTCTTCATGAGTTGGCCCAAATTTTTGAACAAAGGGATAACCTGATCAAAACATACTCTGAACCTACTGCCAAAACTCTGGAAAAAGGGAAGAAGATAGCTAATGCGAATATGGCTATGTACAAAGAAAAGACTGAAGTTCCACCTTTCCTACTGATTGTTCGTATATTTGGGAAAAATTTACACAACTGTCTGGTAGATTCTAGTGCTTCAGCCAATGTCATGCCTCTAGCCATCTATCAGCAGTTGGGTTTGACCCCCATGAACTCCGAGATGAGAGTCATCCAATTGGATAAGTCTGAGGTTAAAGTGGTAGGTGAACTTCAGAATATACACATCCAGCTAGCATCTGAGCCGAGAGCGCAACACAGAATTGACATTCAGGTGGTGGATATTCCTGTAGGATACGAAATGCTTCTGAGCAAGGATTGGTCAAAATCCTTGAATGGGTACTTGGCTACTGATTTTTTGCATATGTGGTTACCCTGGAATGGTTTTGCAAATCAATTAAGAATCGACAGAGAACCAAGATATAAACTCATGATCACAGAGTATAATGCCAAGAATGAGACTGTTAATCTTGCTGAGGGTTGTTATATCGGGGTTTATAATTTGACAACTACTCAAAAGGAGAAACCGGTTAAAGCTCACCAAGATCACGATAATGAAGTTGGAATGCTTCATATTGATGGAGCTAAATCTAAGCAAGGTTCTGGTACAGGGGTTGTTCTTAAAGGACCAAAAAATCAAACCGGTTTTATGTCTTATCGCTTGCAGTTTCCCTGCATGAATAATTTGGTAGAATATGAAGCATTAGTACCAGGATTAAAATTTGCTTTACATTACTTTGATCATGCAGATACGAAAGCTCGTGTGTTGGACTTGGTTGATTTGTAGGGTGGACGACTTCAAGCCGTAGAGCATTTTAGTCGACACCAAGAGATAGTCAAGCGCTGGCTTGACGAAAAGGCCAGGGTGAGCACCTTCAATCGTGCAGACCTGGTGTTTCTATGGGACAAAGCCCATGAAAAGAAGCGTAAACACACCGAGCTGCAACCTCTGTGGATAGGGCCATACCAGATTGTCGAGACCCTAGGTAATAATGCTTTTCGCCTACAGGACCTGGAAGGTAATTTTTTGAACCTTCCTGTGAGTGGTCAATATCTAAAGCATTATTTCTCAGCTGTTCCATCAAATACATCATTGGAATAAATCACAAAGACGTTGTAACATGTGTATATATTGTAAATAAGCTTTGAAGTAGTTTGTTTTTATTTTATTTTGTTTGATTTTAAAGTTATGTGTTTTATCCTTTGGGGTCTATACAAATTTCTCTTTAGCTTTTAATTTTTGTTTGTTTAAGTTTTGCCTGGGCAGCAAAGAAAGAATCAACCTTTAAAAAATTGTTTTATTCTGAGTTCAAAATCCTGTGTTCATTTTGTTTTATTCTAAATAAGAGATAGTCTGCTTAAACTGAATAGTGGAACTATTTTGTTATTCAGAACAACAGTAGAAAGATAATTGGATTTTGTGTCTTGCTTGCCACAATTATTTTAATTATAAAGAAACTACTATACTGTTTGGCTGAAGAACTCCCAGGGAATCCAAGAAAAGTTGGTCGTAAGAGGGGACTCTGATTCGTGAAATTATTTAAGTGTCCAAAGAGGCTATCGGTACCCAGGCTTTCCAGATCGATGAAAAATAAAAAATTTTGTTTTTAAGCAAGGCTTTCCAGATTTCGGTATGTTTCAAAAGAGAGAGAGAGAAGGTGAAAATTGAGCAGGGCAACATAAAACTGGCACTCTTTTCTATACAAAAAAAAAAAGGAGAGAAGAAGTTATGTAATGAAAGAGATAGCCAAGGCTCCAGAAGATGTTTTCTTTTACCAAGTTGTAGATACCACCTCATAGTTGTGGATCAGGGTCGTGAAAATCTAAAGAGTAACTCTGTCGAGGCTGTAAAAGGCTAAACTAGTAAACAGAGCCCTACTCGGTTTCCCCTTTCACAATCTAGAAAAGCTGATCAATCCGAAGTAAAACATTCGAAGGCCCAGTCATCCTTGAAGAAAGTTATACGCTTATAATTGCACATCAGAAATCTTCCTTAAGTGATTCAACCTAGTATGTCCTTGGGAAATTTTAACAACTATCAGGTAGTAGTTAAATTATTTTGAAGAATATTTGTGGCAAAGCATGGTACATGGTCTATATTGTTTTGAAACTAGAGTCCTGGATTCTAAAATAGTGCTACTATTTTCCCGCAGATATCGCCATTTGTTGAGAAGCAACACACCCCCACTAAAAAAATGAAATTCCATCCTTTGAAAATATTTAGCTTTCATTTTGCCGTAGGGACCCTCTTGATGTTTTTCAGGTTTTAATTCCAAATTTTGCTTGCCTCCTTCTTCTTCAAGTTTTGCATATACCAAAGTATCTAAGTAGGCTTGCATATGGCTTTGATTTCAATTTAGAATTCATTTGTTTAAAATGTTAGAATCATTCTGAGTAAAGAAGATCTTTCACTAATATGTAAAAATGCAGAATACAGATGAATAAATTCATTGGAGTCAACCTACAATTTTTAGAAAATTTGCAAAGTGGAAGTAACTTGAGAAAACGTCGCGATTTCGCGACATATTCCATTTTTGGAAATGTCACGATTTCGCGACATTTTCCATTTTTGAAAAGTCGCGATATCGTGACATATTTTTGGAAAATGTCACGATTTCGTGACATTTTGGTGAAGAGCCAAGCATGGAAACATCGATATCGCGACATGGTTTGCAAAAGACGTGAAAAAAGCATAAGTGAGAAAACGTCATGATTTGCGATGTGTTTAGTTGAAAGAGCCAAGGAAAGTGATTTGAGAGTTTTAGGTTGAACAAGTGTTGTAGAAAATGTCAGATATCATGACACGTTTGGTTGAAAGAGCAAGGATAGAGAAACGTCATGAAATCACGACATTTGTTGAAAGAAGCCAAGGATGGAGAACATCATGATATCGTGACACATTTGTTGAAGGAAAGCGATAGAAACATCACGATATTGTGATGCTTTGGTTGAAAGAGCAAGATAGAAACGTCGGAAATCATGACTTGGTTGAGCGATGGAAACGTCAGATATCATGACATTTTGGTTGAAAGAGCCAAGGATAGAAACGTCGTGAATTCAGACATTTGTTGAAGGACCCAAGCGATGGAAATGTCGTGAAATCGCGACGCATTTGGTTGAAAGAGCCAAGGGATAGAAACGTCACAAAATTGCGATGCATTTAGTTGAAGGACCCAAGTGATGGAAACATTGCAAAATCATGACACATTTGGTTGAAAGAGCCAAGGATAGAAAGGAAATTGTGACATTTTGTCATGTGAAAGATAAGATAGAAACGTCATGAAATCATGACGATTTGTTGAAAGAGCAAGTGAAAATCAAATCATGTGTTGTTAAGGAAGGTGAAAACGTCATGATTTTGTGACACGAATTTGACGAGTTGGAAAAGGAAAAGATAAGGGAAACGTCACGATTTCGTGACACATCGCGATTTCGTGACAAAAAAGCAAAGAAATAAGTGAAGGAAAACGTCGCGATATCGCGACATGTCCCATTTTTGGACCTGTCTCGATTTCATGACGCCATGAGCTGGGAAGAAGGAACCAAGCTGACAAGGTAATAAAAATTAGGGTTTAATTTAATAATATTAAAATGCTAATCCTGGTTTTGTCTTTTGCAGAAAGCCATCTGGCAGTTGCATACTAGCGGAAGTAATGGCGAAAAAGACAAAATAAGCGTGGATCAAGCGAAGGCCGTCAGATGGAAATGTGAGATGCCGAGAATTTTTGGTCCATCTAGATTTTATAGATCTGGCCGCAAAGAGACTTTACAGTGACTAAGCAACTGCCTCATTTAATGGAATATGTCGACAATTGACCGAAAAATGAAAATATCTACACACAGTTATCGAAATTTGTCGATGGACGCATTTAACAGGAGAATTTATGGTGAAAGTAATGGCATGCAGAGAATTTCAACTCAGAGGCGGCTCTACGAAGATAAAATGTCAGAGAAACCAGTGACTCATCCAAATTTCTCTGAGGAATTAATGAGATGCTCCCGATAGATGCACCAGAAAGATGAAGATACCTTCACACGCAGTGCCCATTTATGGAATATATCGACGACCGACCAAAAAATGAAGATATTTACTTGCAGTTACAGATGGATGAGAATAATATCAGATCATGCCTTCTCCATTTATGGCAAGTAACTGCACTAAGATTTGCATAATGGTTAGGTTTTATCGAAACTCTATTTTAAAAGGCCTTATATTGTAAAACCTGGGTAGTAGAGTTTAAGTGATAAGATTTAGGGTTTTGGAAGAAGATATTTCTGAAAAGATCAGGGTTTGTCCTGAGTCTATATATACTTCTTTCGGATGTAAATTCCAGAGGCAGAAACTTAGAATAAAAAGCTATTGGAGCAATTTCCTGCAAATCTTGTTTGAATGCTTTGTTCTGGACTTGGAGTTGGTGTGATTTTCGTTTTCTGTGATAGCGTGGCCAGGAGCCTAATCTCTTTCGGATTGCGATAAGTTCATCTTCTTTTGTTTTCGTCTCATTAAGGTTTATTTAATTTATGTTGTAGATCTGTGTTATCAAGATTGGATATGCTGCTAGGCTTCATTCTTTTTATTGTATGCTAGGGAAAATTACAGATTTAAGGTTCAGGCCTGTTCTAATTGCTCTGTCCTCACTGTGCGAGCTAGGCTGCTGGTGAGAGATACCAATTTCAACCGACTTCCCTTTTGTTTGTGATTTTCTTTCAGATCTGTTTCATCTCTGTCTTATGCTCTTAGTGGAAGGTGATCTTAGAAAGCTGGACACTTTCCTCTTTGATTTGTTCTATTGTGAAGCTAATAGTATAACTAAAATTGGTAGTTTTGGTTTTGCAGCAAAGTTAGATAAACTTCTCTTTCTACCCTACCCTACTCTCTCTGTTCCACCGATTGAATGATCCATTTTTATCTTCTTTAGAATTTGTCTTTTATTTAAATCTGCTAAAACATAAAGAGCTAGATCAAAGAACTGATTGTAAATCTGAGTGTCCACAAAGATAACCAATTCCAAAAACATTACTGAACTAAAGTCCAGAACCCGTTGTAAGGTAACAGACAGTCCACTTGAAACTATTCCAGAAGCGAAAAAGAGTGAATAGACATTCGACCCAACTCTGTAACTCACACCTTGGATATCCAGCAAGATCCTAAAGTGAGTGGGATTTATCCCTTATAAGTGTTATCGGGATTTCATGCTCATTCTTCACAGGGTGTGTATAAAAGTCGAACCAACAATACTCAATAGCAAAATAACATCGAGCATATCCATCATAATGAGTCTTGATTTTTTTGGGTATTCTTCCCCAGTCATAGCCCTTATAAATAAAAGCATAGCTCTCGACTTGGTAAATACTTCCCATAGGCTATGGGAGGCCCAAAGTACGAGGAGAGGATGGCAATTTATTTAAAATAAAGGAATCTTGCATAGCAATGTTTGTTTTCTTTGATATAAGAATTTTAGATAAATCGGGTAAGAGCTCATCAGTAAGAGCATAATAGGTAGAAGGAATATTTCCTACATCTTCTGATGTGGAAACTATGTCTCTGGTAGATGTAGATGTTGTAGAGATGTCTATGGACGAATCTATAGGTATGGAAGTTATAGGAGTAAAACAAGAAGCATTGGTTGTGGGTTTAGGATCCTTTTGAGGTCCTAATGTGGTTTGTTCGGAAGATGGTTGAATTATATGTAGAGGTGGAGTTGATGGAGATAAATTAGATGATGTGATGGGTGTGTTTCACATGTTTAGATGGATAATGAGAATTAGGATGTGTGGATGATAAAGCAAGGCAAAATTGAACTCTAACAGGACTTGCCAAAGCACACATATCAAAGGGTCTGGGATCACCATGAATGGCAACCAACTGATTTTTAAATTCGAATTTAACACACTGATGTAAATTTGAGGGAACATCTCACATCGCGTTGATCCAAGGGCGACCCAAGAGTATATTGTATGATGTAGGGTAGTGTACAATAAACACGATCATGTCTAAGGTCCTAGGACCAACTTGCAATGGAATAGTAATAACTCCACACGTTTCTTGTGTTTCGTCATTGAAGGCTTTTATGATCATATCAGTTCTTTTCATTTCGTCACTTCTAAACCCAAATATTTGGTAGAATTCAAAAGTGCAAATGTTTAAATATGAACCATTATCAATCAAGACTCATTTAACTGCTACATATCCAATTAGGGCAGTAATATATAAGGGGTTATCCTTATGTAAACTATGTTGAGGTATATCTCTATCTCGAAAGTCAATACAATCGACTTCATGAGTTATGATAGTATTGGTCATGGCTTCAAGTTGAATATTTTATGGTACCATCATTTGGCTTAATGTGAGCATTAATTCATCCCTATGTGTAGGAGAAGATCTTAAAAGGTCCAAAAGGGAAATTCGAGCTTTAGTGTTTGATAATTGTTCATTAATATTATAAGGAGGTTTAGGTTGAACATTAGGCACGTGGTTCCCTTTATTAGGAATTTTCAAAACAAATGGAGCTGAGCCATCATTCTGAGTTTGATCTTGTTGAGAATTTTGAGCCTGTTGTCGAGTAACAGCTCCGATGGTACCTACAATATTGTTTTGCAGATGATGAATAGGTCTTGGTCTAGAATTTATGGCTTTTTTATTAGAAAGTAATTGGTGAGAAGATGGTCTAATAGTGACTCTTCTAGGAAATGGTTCTTCCAGAACCATAGAATTTGTGATAGGTTGAATAGGATCTGATTCATCCTCAGAGCTATTCGATTGATTTGATGTGATTTCCATGTCACATTCAGTTTCATATTCTATATCGTTAAGATCGATTCTAAATGTTATATAGAGTTCTGGTCGTAACCATAGATAAATTTGTGTCAAATATTTGCAGATCATGAATAGGTAAATGTCCACTAATAGCCCCTACATATCGGGTAGGAGGGGGAACATTATTATGCTCAATTTGATTAGCCACCTCCTTACCATGTTTTGGTAAGGGATGTTGAAATATGTCTAATGACTGATTGGCATTCTGATTCTGAATTTGGGGGGTGTTCTTTTGAGCATTATTAAGAGGATTTTGTTTTGGTTGAAAGTCTTGTACCTCCATCTCATTGTTATCAATTAAACCTTGTATTTTATGTTTGAATATTTTACAAGAGTTCGTAGCGTGTCCAGGTTTTCTATGGAAATCACAGTATAAATCAGCTTTGTATCCCAGGTATAGTTGGATTAGGTTCTCGAATATTTGGTAATTGGATCAAACCTCATTCTAATAATTGTGGAAGAATGGTTGATAAATGTTGATTTAACCTAGTAAATTCTCGGGGTGGTTTATCGGGAGGTTTTAGTATAATTTTTTCTATTGTTTTCATAACATTAATAGTAGCGATATTTCTACTATCAGTGACTCCATCACCCACAACTTGTTTATTTTTATATTTATTTTTGGATGTTTTCTCATCATCTTTCTTTTTAAGCTGGCTTCTTCTAATAAGAGCATCTTCCACTCTTTGATCTAAATCTATAGCTTGATCAAAGGTGGTCAAGGTAGCATTTGATAACTCATAAGATAGTTGTTCTTGTAAATTATTGATAAAGATATCCAGCATTTCTCGATAAGGTAACACAAAGTGCAATCTTTCTATCAATTGTATCCATCGAGATAGGAAATCAGTAAAACATTCATCTTTGTCTTATTTTAGGTTGTACAAATCTTTAATGGTTACATGAATTTCAATGTAGGCACTAAATTGATGCACAAAAGACTCGACTGTCTCTTCGAAATTCCTCAAAGAATGAGTGGGTAATTGGTAATGCCATTCCTCCTAAAATTTTTGGGAACATTTTTAGTAATAACAAGTCATCATGTGATATATCATGACAGGCTATCCTAAACATATGAAGATGCTCTATGGGATCCTCGGTTCCTTTGTATATAGGTAGAACAGGCATAGGAAAATGTTTAGGATAAGGTTGTGCTACAACTATAGGATCTAGAGGCTGACTACACATCTCTCAATAATTGTACTAGGGACGGTATGGATCTATTTGGTCCATGCGGAGACTAACTATTTCACCATGGCTTCCAGATTACCAGTTTGTCCACCATATTGGTTCGATGGTACATGAGTATGGGATTTGTGAGCGTAGGATGGTGTGACATAAGGATTAGATGCTATATTGCTATTATGCAAATGGTTGGTAGGAAGAGTATTATGAAGAATATTTGTTGTAGCATTATGTTGTATCCTAGATTGTTGGAAATTGGTGTTTGGTTTTGTTTTGGGCTTTTGTTGATTTGAGGTATGTTGATCAATAACTTGGTGAAATAGAGCAGTGAATGAGGGTTTATTTTGTGTGGGAATAACCCTAGGCTTAGTAACAGGTACTCTAGATGGTTGGGCAACCTATTGTTGTTGCATGTTCTGGATTATAGCAACCATATCCAAATTGGAAGGTCCAGCTTGATCACTTTCTTGATCAACGAAGGACAAGGGATTAGTGTGTGTTTGATATATTTATTCTAGGGTTGCTTGAGTGTCACTAATTTGATCCTTGTCCATATGGACTGATCTATTAAGGGCACCAATATTAGTATTGAGGAACTTCCAGAAATGTTCCATATTCTCAAAAGTAACAGCTCCTTCTAGAGACATTTTAGGAAATGAGAATCCTTCCTCTCTATCAGTTTCTCTTTGTTCGTTTACTTCAACAAACTTTTATTCTTGTTGGTGTAGGTTTCCTTCTTCTTGAATTGGATCTTCAGGAAGGACATCTGGTTTATTTACCAATTTTCCTAAAAAATATTCTTCTACTTTAATTTGTTTTCCATTCTTGAGTCTAGTCATTATGTTTTAATTTAGATTTTAGCAAATATATATATATATATATATATATATATATATATATATATATTTGTAGCAAATTTGGGAGGTATATATTTTAATTATATACCTACTATAATACTTAAAAGAAAATGTTTTGATTTTTGTTATATTTTGTTTTGTTTTTGTTTTTATGATAATATTATAAAGAGAACAAACAGTATACTAAATGCAAGAAATAATAATAATAAAAGAATGGCCTAGTTTTCTACAAATAGTTTATAGATGTCATTGATGGGATCAAGTTCATCAGGAGTCATGAAATGCTCCTCTTCAAATTGAAAATGGTTTTTCAATAATTTGACAAAGTGTGCTATGATAATGTTATCTACTTCTAACTCTAACTTGTAAAAATAGAGCTCAAGGCAATACTCTCGATATAACACAGCTCTAGGAACTCTATTCCATCTCTTTCTATCCATAAGAACGACCTCTTGATCCTTTATACGAGATAGAAATTTATGTACTACAGCTGCATTGTCGAGGTATTCCTCAAAGGTGTACAACTAGAAATACACAAGGGCTCTTTTATCTTCTAACCACCTATGGCAAGCTCTCTAAAGCTTCACTTGATCAGGATCCAGGATTCTATCTAAGACAAACCTCTTAATCTGCCTAAGTTTTGTTGACCTACATCTAATGATATCCAATCTCCTATCAAGTTCCCTCCACAAAGGTTGAACCCTATATGTTTGAGGTACTCTAAGCACTGAAGTATTATCTATGGTTGCTAATTGATTTTCAACATTAATGGTGACAGCTCATCTTTTATTATAATCTACCATCTCAATATTATATGCAATCTTACTTTGTTTATCTGATGATTCTAAATGCATTTATGTTTTGTTTCATTTTTTTTTGGATTGTTTTCAAAAGGTTTTTTAGTTTTCACGTCGGGTTCACCAAAATGTATCGCTCCAAATTTTTTACATCCTTACCTTCAAGATATAGGATCCACACCCGAAATGGGGATGCAAGAATTATGGGACAATACCTCAGACTGAGAGGCCATTTGAAGGTCCCACCTCTCGGGGGAGGGGTATAAGGGTGAATTTTCGATGGATGGTGGGTTCACCAAGAAAATTTTGAGTGGTAGTTTCCACACCTAGGTTGAGAGTAGGTTTAATGTGTTCATTTTTTACTTTAATCATTCATATCCTAGGTTTGGCCAAGATGAATCTAAGCTAATCTATATGTCGATTCTGATTTATATGAATATAGAAAACATGAATAAGTGCTAAAAACAAAAGAATATGCTAAAGAGGATAGAATATACCTGATTTTAGATGTCTGATGCAGATTCTAAGTTTTGAAGCAGTCAAATCATCTCATATCATACGTAATCATCTAAAATGTCATAGAATCAACTCAAATCTCAGTCAGTCATCTGAGATCAGATGAAATCATCATCGATCTGATGAATTCGTTAGAAACCTGCAATCACAAAAACATATACAAAATACAAAAAATGCAACTGCAAAAGCAAGGGGAAATGATAGAAATAACAGTGAATTTTCCTAAATGACAAATCCAGATAACGATTGAAGGAAAATATGTTACTTTAATACTTTATCTTACCTTTAGCATGCATCTATACTAAATGAGGTGAACTCCAGGATGTAGAAATAAAATAAACCAAGCTAATGCATAAGAAAATGAAGAGAAAAGATAATTAAATGAAAACTTTGGGCTCTGATTGCCCCCAATCTGGACTGCAGTTGAGATCGCCTCCAATCGTACGAGATCATCGTCGATCTATGACAAGATCATCCAAAATTGTCTAGAATCGTCAGAGACGTCTGAGCTTACTCCAGCTAAAAAATAATAAGATTCCTGTAAGAAAACTTGAAATACCGAATACAAATGATAGTACAAGGATATTCTAATGCACAAGGAGCTAAATTTATAGGGAAATTAGTCAACCAAGATATTCAAAGGGGGTTCAGTGGGATAAACTGAGAAAATACCAGTTTATATAGGATTAGGGAGAGGTTAGGAGGTTGGAGATCATCCCAATTTGGGAGATCTCCAATGGGGGAACTTTAACTACGTAGACATGCTTTCTGCCCAAGTTAGAGAAGCTGTTGAAATGAAAATTAATTATGAAAATTTGGTTTTGGGATGAAATCGTCTAGACGTTCTTTTATAGACGAATTCGTCATATCTGGGACGATTTCGTCTGATCATCGACGATATCGTCCAATGGTCAAAACAAATCCTAAAAATGGCATGAAAAAATAGGAGAGCGGGTAATGGGCGGTTTAAGTTAAAATTAAAAATTTTATATTTTTACTAAGGTTTAACTGTGCCAATTTTAGGGTGCTACAATTACATCTTGGTTTTCCAGGTTGACCCAAAACCTTTTAAAAAAATCAGCACTAAGTTGTTACATATCGAAACCTCAATAGGAACAGTCTGCCCATCACTACTAGTACCCTTCTGAGGCCACCCTGCAAAGAAAGAGCATGGCCCCTTACACATATTTATGAATCCCTTAGAACACAGGCAGTGGCCCACCACATTGCTTTCTTGCTACCCCAGCCTAAAAAATGTGACCTATCATGAAATCTCGACATCCATAAGTCTTCTCCTTTATTTTCTTTAGAAAGTCACAAAATGGTGACATGTCGCAAAAATAAGACATGTCACGAAATCACGACATTATGCCTTCGTTTTGCTCCTTTGCCACTATAAGTCACAAAAATGCGACAAGTCACGAAAATGAGCCATGTCGCGAAATCACGACATTCGTCACCCATTTTGCACTCTTTCTGCTTCCAACCGTGAAAATGCAACATGTCACGAAATCACGACATCCATAAGTCATTTCCATATTTTACTTTGAATAGTTGCAAAAATGCGACCTATCGCAAAAAAGAGACATGTCGTGAAATCACGACATTCTACCTACATTCTGCTCCTTTGTCGCTGCAAGTCACGAAAATGCTACATGTCACGACAATGAGACATGTCGCAAAATCGTGACATTCGTCTCCAATTTTGAAAATCGTTTCCTAACTCCTATTATAGCCCACATATCACTCTTTAGAATCTAGAAAAATCTTTTGAAAATTATTGCAAGAAATCCATCAAGAATAATAATTTGTTCAACATAATTATTATTTCCATAATTTGATGAAATATATTTGAAGTAATTGATTGTTATCTTTTAAATTTCCTCATCTTCCTCAATTTATGCCTTTCATATAGAGTTAAAATATTTGGTATTTGATAAAAAATATCTATTTTGGATATAGCATGTAAAATATTGCTATTTATGATGTTACCTTCCTTAATCCATATTGATAAGGAATTTTGGGCCCCATATGAATCTTCCTTTTATAACACGTTAAGCTAATAAAAAGTAGTTGTTTTCCTATACATAATTATTCTAGTTCATTTTATTGATTTGTATTCTTATAAATACTTGAGAGTAAAATTAGTGTCCCACCTTATCTTAAATATATTACCAAAATATTTGATTTAAGTAGTTTAGATTTTGAACAAACTTATAAAAGTAAGAAACCTTCAAGCTTTGCTTTATCCTACCATAACATAATCGTTTCAACAAATTATGGTCTTGAAGTAATATATACCAAGAACAAATTGGCTTCATGAGGCCATCATTGAGATGGTCATGTCTCAAGATAACTAGCTTATTATTTGATCCCACTCACAATAAGATATATAAGAGATTGTATAATTTATTATGACCTTAAACTATTGAATATTTATATCATATTAGACTTCTTAGTATGCATACTATCCCATTTATATTGCAACCTTAAAAGAATAGCATTGTCCATTTTTATTAACAAATGAAATAAAATCCATAATTTACCCAGACCAATAAGGTTTACTATTTTAAGGAGATACAATTGTATGGAAGTCCCCCCAAATAATCCATAACTTATAATTACACATCATTATTGAACTTAAAATTAATGAACATAAGTCCTTCTAGAATACGTCTTAGAGAGTAAATATATTTGAATCACATTCATTCTTTCATTGGTTATATGTGATTGAAAAAGCCTCACATGTACTACATCATGATTATATTAATGTGGTAACTTAACAAACCACATATTGATGCTAGAACAATATTTTTTGACAATTATGTATAGGACATCTTGTAAGATTGAATATAGGATTTTAGACCAAAACTAAACATATTTAATAACTTGTTCTCATCCAATTTGATGGTTTTGATGGGATTTTGATCCGCATTATAGGACCCAAGATGTAGTGGCATGGAGGAAAACTCCCTAAACAAAATTGTAGTGCTAAATGAGTTCCCTTTCTTATTTTAGCATTTTCTCATTGCAATTTAGACCAATTTTGCACATATTTGGAGAGTTAGATAGATTATATCCTCTGATATTTCAAGTTATGGTGAAGTCAAGCATAATAATATGAGACATCTAGGAACTTCATTAATGGTGATAATTGCATAAATAAGGTCACTTTATACATTTTTTGGGGGGCTGTGAATAATGATACAAATTCACTTATAATTGTGAAATATTCTTTTGCTTGATAACTAGTTATACGAGGTGACTATTGTTTCAAGTTTGTACAAATCAATATCTTACTTGAGAATAAAAGTGAGATGATACATTTGAGTTTGTTCAATTTTTAATTATTTTTTTAATTTAATAAAAAACTAGGCAAATTTGAATTCTATTTCCCACGTTTAATGGTGGAACATAGGAAGGGGTGGCCAATTACATTTATTTTTATCATTGTAAGTTTTTAATGTTTGTTTAGAATTATGAGTTCAATTTAAATAGTAATTGAAAAATGATATTTGCTAGATTTTTTTATAGAAATTATTAACAATTTTTAATATTCTTAAATGAAACCTTAAGCAAACCCTTTTGAACACTTCAAGTTCTTCTTCACTTGGTTCCTCCTGGACTATGATAAACCTTGTCACTTGTCTCTTGTAAAACCCTTTATTTTAGGATTAGACCTATTTTTCTATGCACAAAAATATTCTTATATGTTAATAAAAAAGTATAGATAGTCCATGAATAGATTTATGTAATTTTACTAAAGCTTGAAATCCTTAATAAATCAGCTATTTACTATTCCTATCATATGATGCATAGGTTTAGCTCAAACTTGCTAGTTCAATGTACAAAATCCACATCAAAATATAAATCCAATAGAATGAAGTGGAATGCCATTAAACTCATGGAATAATCATAAAACTTCTTCCATAATAGTTAATAAATAATTATTTAGACTAGGAAAAAGCCCTTAGGGTAAGAAAACCTACTATTCAATCAACCAAATTTCATATCTTATAAAAATGGACAATATATAAAAAACTACTTCGCACTTGTTTCCAAAATTACGTAGTACCTCTCAATGTCTATTTTTATCTTTTCACTAGAACTTGCTTTCCCCTATGCCTAGATCTTCAGAACTCCCTTCTCCTTCCTTTTCTAGGATCCAATAAGCTTTATCTAGTCTCTTCCACCTCCAAATTTAGGAGTGCAATTGATGTTTATTGATATTTGATGTTCTTCAAGTATGGGTATGCATTAAATTGATGCTTTATGCTTCTTACCTACACATGTTTCCTTTTACACTTGTGCAGTTTACATTTTAGCCACCATGCACATACCAATTTACCCCATTCCTAGAAATTTTGTTGGATGGACTATTATTTGGAATTTAAAAGGTCTGAATGGATGAATATATAGAAAAAAACTGGTGGAGAAATGTAAAAAGATAAAAGTATCCCTAATTATAATTTTTTTCTTAATTGGATCTCTAAGGAGATAGAAAATAGGATTGTGTAAACAACTTCAGGTCAAAAAATTAATTTCTTGAAAAGTAGGTTGTTATTTGTTAACACTCCCCAAATTAGAATAAAATTGTAAGAATTTTTGGTTGTAGAGTGGACAACTTCCCCACTATATATTTGGGAATGCCCCTTTTTATAGGTAGAATGAAAGGAGAATACTAGAATTTAGTTCTTGAGAGATTCAATAGAAATATTGTAGGATGGAAAGACTCTTCCCTTACTCATGTAGAGAAATTATAGCTATCGAGGGCAACCCTCCAAAATCTACCTATTTTAATAATATCTTTATTTAAAATCCCAACATCGATGGTTCAAAAATTGGAGCGAATGTAGAGGAACTTTCTTTGGATTGGTGTAAAAGAGAAATAGAGGAATAGTTTAGTTGCATGGGAAAAAATTTGTAGGACTAAGTGAGAAGGTGGTCTAGGTGTCAAAAAAGTGAAGCAGATGAACATGATTTTAATGGCCAAAGTGAGGTGGTAGCAAATGATTGAACATGCAACGTTGGGTTTAGATCCTCTCTATAAAATATCTTGAGAACATAATCCCCTTTGCTTATAGCTTAAATCCTCCTTTAGGATCATATTTTTGGAATGAGTTAATAAAAACAAGAAATCTCTTATGGAAAGTTTTAAGATGTTAGGTGGGAAAAGGTGATAAGATACACTTTTGGGAGGATGCATGGGTCGTGGAGAGGATTTTAATTTTTAATGATTACTGGAAGTACATCATTCAAAATTTGAAGCAAAAATATGGAAACATGGTTCAAGAGTACATCAAGAAGGAAGATAATTATAGAGTGTAGCACATGCTACAGTTAGAAGGATTTGATGCAATTAGGAAAAGCAAGTTTAACTCTCTTAATATTTTCTTATAACATTACTATATACAACTCAATATAGGAGAGGATAGGTTCTTTTGGTGTCCAAATCCTTAAAGAATATTTATTATTCACTCAAATTTTACCTTTAAAATGGATAAGGAGAATTAAAAATTTCCCTCACATAGAGTTTGCATTAAAGAGCTCTTGCTGAAGGTGTCTTTATTTCTCTAGATAACATTGCAAAATTGGATATTAACGATGGAAAATATTAGAAAAAGAGGGATGATCATTCCTAATAGGTGTTATTTATGTTGTGGAGATGATGAGATAATTGATCATCTGTTTATCTATTGCCCCCTTTATTTGGAGGTTTGGTATGCACTTCTTCAGTTACTTAAAACTTAATGGGTGATAGCAAAGTCTTTGGAGGCCTTATGGAAAAGTTGGTTTAACCCTTATCATAGCCCCCAATTGAAGAAAATTTAAATCTTTGTTTTACCACATTTTATTTAGTAGATATGGAGGGAGACGAATAAACGAGTGTTCTAGAACAAAGCTAATAGTGTAGAGGTCATTATCAAGAGTATCAAATCTACCATTGCTAAAAATGTGACTCTTAATATGGACAACCAAATATATGAAAATGAGTTGGAGGAAGAAATATCAATAGACTAGGGATTGCTAAGAGCTACAAGGAATCATATTATATGGAAAAGAAGAAAGGTAAGATGGAATCCTCCCCCATAGAGTGGGTAAAACTAAATTTGTATGGAACCTCCAAAGTCAATATAGGGAAGGTTGGAGGGGGAGGGATTTTAAGTTCTAGCTCAAGGATAGTGATCTCTTGTTATACGATGAAATTTGACCAAGCATCAAACCATGTAATAGATGCAAGAGCCATGATTATGAGATTAAGACTTCCAAAAAAGATGAATATTAAAAAATTTATAGTGAAGGGGATTCTATGAATATCATTAATAGTTTAATTGTCAAGAAAATTGTTAACTAGAGTATTGAAATTATTATTCAATATGTAGTGAATATACTATTAGGCATGGATTCATTTATGGTCTAGCACATCTATGAAGAAGGTAATTCTATGGTTGATGTTATGGAAAACATGGGAGTTCATATGGATGGATCCAAGGTATGGAATATTGTTTTCCTAAAGGCTTTGATGTTTATAACTCTAAAAGAGGATAATACTTATGATGTTGATGAGTTAGAAGTTTCAAAGCTTTATGAGAATTGATCATTGTAAAAGATTAATTAGCATGGGGAAAATTTTCAAGGAATCTAAATTAATATTTAAGAGTTGAATAAAGAAGATTGTAGTTTGAATGAAGACTAGGCAGATGCTTCTAAAAATATCATGAAAGTGGAATCAAAGCAAAGCAAAATTGGAGATCTGATTGAAAGCCAATAGAAAATTGATTAAAGATCTTGAAGATTCTAAAGAAACTATATGGATTGAATTTAAGAATAGGGTTATGCATAAGGGATCAACCCCAAAATATATTTATAAAATCTTGGTGAATTAGTCTCAAAATATTGAAGAATCAGTCTTGAAATCCTTGTGAATCATGTCCAAGGAGAAATGGCGAATTGCATTCATTTTTCACCAAGTATTTTCAAAATGTGGTGAATTTTTCTATGTTGAGGGCTATGAATATTGGTTACCAAATTCTAGACCTGTACAAAAAAATAAAATGCTTTATGTTAATAGGAAAAGCTATGTCGATTAGACTATACCTATAGAACATTATCGATAGGAAAAAGCTATGTCGATCAGTTTGAGACAATTGACTGTAGACATGATGGCCAAAAAAATGATTGGTTGTAGACATGATAGCCGAAAAATATCGATTGGTTGCAGACATGACAATTGAAAAATACTGATAGGTTGTAGATATGTTGATTGGAAAATGATGATCATTTGCAGATATGCCAATGTATTGTAGTAATGTTGATCGTTTACAACTATGCTGATTGGTTGTAACAATATAGAACAATTGTACCTATATCGATTGGATGCAAAAATATCAATTGGATGCAATAATACCTATCTATTGCAATAATGATGATCATTTGTAGCAATACTGATTAGTTGTAGAAAAGTTGATCAATTGCATCAATATCGATCAGCTACAATAAAATTGATTGGTTGCAATTATTCCAATAGAATATAATAATGTCGATGAATTGCATTAATGCTGAACAATTACAACAAATTTGATTAGTTGTAACTATACCGATTAGCTACAACTATGTCGATCTATTGCATTAATGTCGATCAATTATAGTAAAGTCAATCAGTTGTAGCAATGTCGATCAGATGTAGTAATGTTGATTAGTTGAAATAATTTTGATCGATTGTAGCAAAGTTGATCAGTTGCACTAGTGCCAATTGAATGCATCCAAGCCAATCAATTGTACCAATGCTAATCATATGTAGCAAATTCAATCAATTGTAACAAATTCAATTGATTACAGCACACCTGATCGATTATAACACAACTTATTAGTTGCATTGATGATGAATTACATCTATACCACATGTCAACCATCCATTAAATGACTGCATGCATGTACCACATGCTAATTATTTATTTGACGGTTTCATTCTATAAAATTCTATATAAATATATAAATAGTCATTTTTTTACCTTTTCTAACACAAGTTTTATCCTTTTCCTTCCATTTGAACCCTTTTTATGCTTTCCATAAATTTTCCAATGCCTTCCACCCTACGTCCTCATCTACAGTCCCTCATACCCAATAAAATAACCCAATGGAGTCCCATATCACCCCTATAATATCAAAATTTAATTTTAAAAAACTTGTTTGCCCCCTAATTTCTGAAATATTATCAACATCAGGTTACAACATGTCATGGGTCCAAGACTCTAGTCTTCGAGGTGTAGTTTTGATGTCGTAGTTTGAAACATACATTAAATTGCTCTAGAAGATAATTGTAGGTTATGACATTGATTTGAGCATGATAAATATTGTCATTGACAATAAAAATGTTGTATTTTTTTCATAGCCTTGGACATTCCAAATTGACAACATTGCCTCACACCGGTTGTGATCCAATCACATCAAAATTCACTTTAACTGATGATGACAAACTCTACCTGGAGACCACCTTCAATGTGTAGCTAGAATCTTTTCAAGGTATAACTACATATTTTTATATTTAATTGAATTTAAATTCTAGGGTTTACAATTACTAATATTTTTTTTGTAGTTATGGCTACCAATTCCATAAGGGGTTTGACTATACCAACTATTCAAAACAATTTTCTTTAGGCATGTTACGAATCCTTCCTAGCCAGACTCATTCTGCAAAGAATACCGACAGATGTGGGTATTGGTATATTTGGTTTATTGTATTGCACACCAACAATTCGACTGGTCCATCTATGTCTCACATCATATCATAATGAATATCCAAAATGTGAAAACCCACTCTTCTCCTTTGCCAAAAATAAGTACATGCAACTACATTCTTAGTTTTTTTTATAAATCTTATTATAATTTGTAGAACACTACAGTACCGACTTCTTGGCACTTAGACATAGCCACTGCAGCCGTGACAGAACAATAGGTGCGGGTATTTTTTAGTTAATATTAAACTAATAATTTTTTATATTTAATATGTTTTTCATTTTTATAATTTTAACAATTTATACAAAATATAAAAAAGGGCATCCTCTTTCTCTTCAAAGCAAGATGTTTTTTTCAAAGGTTATAATCTAGAGGAATCAGGAGACTCTAAAACATCTACAAAGGAAACAATGCCACCACTAAGAAAAAGAACAAGGAAAAACATAAGATCTATTTCTCTTAATTTTTGACAACCCCAACATGCACGTCCACTACCAATGGGTATATTTGCACAAGAGGTCTCATTTTTGGGAATTTTGTTTTACAGTTTGCCCTCACAAAATTTGTTACCAATTTTTACTATATTTTTAATTAATTTTTATAATGTTTTTTCAAATGTACAATACACTTACATTCCATTTGTAGCTGTGCCTGTGCAAGAGATCTCTTCTTCATTCAGTAAGTGTTATAACCAATTTTTATAATCTACCTTCACAAATTTTGTAATCAAATTTTGTTTTTTTTTAAGTTCCTATACAACAATTTCATCATGGAAAACAACAGTCGATGTTGCCCCCTCATCCACCATGTCAACCTCAAATGCGAGGTCAATTATTCCCAAGTGGAAAACATTTTATTCCATCTAGGCCATAGGGAACAACATCCAAGCAATTTTTAGGATTTGAAAATATGTCTTTTGGTAATTTTACAGGTGTATATGAAGCTTTTGGTGTTGGGTTAGATAATCATCCACTTGATCAGGATCACTTTTTACAAGGCAATATACCCACTATTTTTCAAGTAACAATTCCACTTTGAGATCCTCAAAATGAAGCAAGAGTAGAATCTTCAAGTCCATCTCCTCCTAAGAAAACTAGCACCCCTCAGGCTTATCCTCTACTAGAGGATGAAAAAGTAAAATTTTTTAAACATGAATTAGTTTTTAACAATGTTCAAGCAACCATTAAAGATTCTCTAGTTCTAGATGTAAAATAAATGAAACGATAGGAGTATTAGGACAAATTTTTGATAAAGGAAATAAATGCCTAATTCAAAAAAAAATTCAAAGAGAGAAAACATTTTTCTTTAGTTGAAAATAAACCAGAAAATCTTGATGCTCTACTACACCAAGCTAAATCTAGCATGGTGAAGGTTAATAAATCTTACAATGAAGAAACTTTAAGGATTATGTTGAACAGATTGGAGAACTTAAATGTTAAATCTTAAGATTATTTTAATGAATGGGCATGTGATAAAAAATGGTTGTTGTTGTAGCTGCAAAGAATGTTGTCGAGGTTAGATTAATGTGTTCTAAATTTTTTTGTTCTCTTTTTAAAAATGTAAATGTCTGCTGACTACTTTTTTTTTTGCAGGTAAATTTTGATAATCAGAGGAAGCAGGTTCAAAACCTGCAAGACTATCTCCATATGACAAAGGATTTCTTAATGGCTTCTATGAAAATTAGTAAAATATCTCATGATACAGTTCAAAAAAACAATGGTTTTAGGAAGATCATTATCTAAAATGGATCATATCCTGATGTTCTACTTAAGGAGAAGGATAAATAAGTTTTTGCACCAATATCCGAAGATGTTGGAAAAGAGGAAAACACCCAGCTCAAAGGCTTGAAAAGTGTAGAGAACATCCTTGTTAGTTCTGGAGCAATGGAGAGGACTAATAACCAACCCGAGGGAGGACCCTTTGAACTACATAATGTGGAAGTAGCAAAAAAGGAAAAATATGTTGAAACTGCCTCTAGCCCCCCATCTAAGGAATGAAAAGCCAAAAGATAGCTGATTCTATTTTTGCTTTTGAAAATTTAATTTTTTTAAAAGATAATTTTATAATATGTTTTTTTTTTTGGTAAGTAAGAGAATATTATAATTAACACCGGGTTTTAACTGGTTGACCCAAAACCATTTTACAAAATAGGGTCCACTGACCAACTGGACAAAGGCCAAGCCCTAAAAGTTTAAACTGACAACAAAAATGGCCAAGACCTACTCTTCCATTAGAATACAGCCAAACTAAACTATGGAAGCCTAATATTATGGCCATCAAAAAAGAAAGATGCAAAAAAGAACTAACAAAGACAAAAACTAATCATGCAAGCACCATGCAGAGTAGCTTGTGCCCATATAAAAATAATAGAATATGGTCAAAAAAAACATCCCATAGAATGGACAGCCAAGAGGCCAAGCAGTCTTCCTTGTAGTCCTCATCTAACTTCTTATCATCGTTCTTGCCATCATCTTTAGATTTTGCCTTCGACTCCTTGTGCCCCTGGAACTGCTGGCTATAAAACAGAAGATTTAGGGAATCACACAAATCAACAGCTGCACTGATGAGGCCAGACAGACTCTTCAACTGGTTGATATTGTTGGAGGCTGATGAAATTGTCATCTTCTCCAAGACTATTATGGTGGGGTCCGGTGCCTCATTGTCAGGGATCTCCAACACTTTGTTATTTCTTGCTAGGGCCTTTTTGCGACATCGAATCCAAACACACCTTGGGAAATACTTGAGGCCAAAGCATATTTTTCCCATGCATGAATTTGTAGATAAAAAACCTATATCAGTGCCCCACCAGCTGCAAAAAACACTAGTCACATGAACAAAAAAAACAAATATGACAAAATCCATTATAAGGTTCAAATTTTTTTTTTTTTAAAATGCCCCCATTTTCTGTCATTGATCCACTTTGAGCCTTCCAATATAAATTTTTTCATTATCTATCACCATTGAGACTGCATGAGGAATATTTTCAGTCCACGTGATCAAATTTGCTGCTACAATGCCTTCATTTTCCAGCCTATCAGCTGCCATGTTTGCTTCTCGGAAGGTATGCAAAATTATGGCCTCAGGTCGGTCATGAATTAGAGCCCTTGCTTCATGGATGTAGTCATCAAATCTCCAAGGAGCTCTCTTAGTGTTCTTTAGAAGATTTATAATAATAAGAGAATCACCTTCCACCAACAGTTTCCCTGGATAATTCTCTGCCACCTTGAGGCTCCTCCAAACTGCCCTTGCTTCAGCCACATTGTTAGTTTGAGCTCTAAGATGTTCAGAAAAAGCTACAAGCACCTCACCCTTGTGGTCTCTAAGTAAGCCACCAGCCCTGACTTCACCTGGGTTGCCCCTAGATGCCCCATCAAAATTTAACTTAATCCACCCTAGGTGGGGTGGGGTCCATGTGATCATGGTTCTAGGATAGACTTGAGGATGATTGAGGCCATCAGTGAAAGGTAAGTTTAATGACTGGCCTAATGAAGCTTCAAAAGGATTTGGAGGTCTAGATGCTGCAGGCACTAAACAAGCATTCTCATTAGCATATGCTAAAATTTTTGACAGGACAGAGGATGACTGAGAAACCTTATCCAAGAAGGCCCGACGATTCCTTTCCAACCATATCTGCCACAAGTAGTGATGAAGGCAGATATTCCACATATACCTAAGACGCCTATTCAAAAATGGGGAATGCCACTTGGACAAATAAGTCAAAAATGGACTGAGGATGGACCCAATAAATATGAAACACTTGTAACAGACCTAACAAGATTGAGACAGAAAAATTACAATACAGAAACAAATGATCAATAGACTCCCACTCAGACATACAAAGATAACACCTATTAACAACAATCACACCTCTTTTTATTAAGTTATCCATGGTGAGGATCTTATTTTGGATGGCCAGCAATGCAAAAAACCCAACCTTCGAAACAATGCTTTTGGGCCAAACTTCCAAGTGAGGGAAAGTAGGTTCATCATTATCAATAAGCATCAGATAAGCAGTCTTGACAGAAAATTCCCCATTGTCTGAAGCTTCCCAGATAAGTTGGTCCTCAAGAATGCCAGAAGGGAGTAAAGACTGTTTTAATTCATTCTCCAGTATTATTGATGCCCCTGGTAGATCATTATTCATTATTGGCTTCCATAACCTTCTATTGTTTGACAAAGTAATAAAATATGCAACTTTGGTACCAAAAACTTCAATTTTCCAAGCTCTAAGGGTTGAAATGATGGGGTCTGCAGAGAGGGGATAGTCCTTTAACCATTTGTGGTCCCAAAAATCAATGTTTCTTCCATTTCCCAGTTTCCAACGTAGCCCTTTGCTTAGCAAGTTTTTAGTTTGAAGGATTGATTTCCAAAAAATTGATCCCCTGGGAGGAAAGGAATAACTTAAGAATTCAATTTCTTGCAAATACTTTCTTCTGATTATAGTAATCCATTCTGCATTTGCATTTGTCAAAAGACGCCATGCTTGTTTGGCCAGGAGGGCCATGTTTAAATGTTGTATTCTCCTTAGCCCAATACCTCCAAACTCCCTTGGTTTGCAAACCCTATCCCAGGACACCAAGTGAAAGCGTTGCTTAGATTCAGAACCAGTCCATAGGAACCTCTTCTGGATCTATTCAATTTTAGTGTAGACACTTTTAGGAGCTTTAAAAACAGAGAGAAAGTAGACAGGGATGCTTTGAATGGAAAACTTGGTGAGAACTGCCTTGCCAGCTTGAGATAACAAATTCCCTTTCCATCCAGCCAGCTTCCTCTGAATTCTTTCAATTACATTAGTCCACATGGAATCAGTAGCTCTGCCTGTAAATAAAGGAAGGCCTAGGTATGTGGATGGAAGAGTAGACACTGAGCATCCAAGAATCCTAGCAATCTTAATCTGCCTCTGAATGGGAGTGTTAAAGAAATAAATTTTACTCTTTGAAAAATTTACCTTTTGCCCCGCATGACATCCTCATATAGCTCTAGAATATGTTTTATGACCTTAGCCTCAAAAACTGATGCAAGAGTTAACAACAAAGTATCATCCACAAACTGTTCATGTGTAACTGCTTGTGTTTGTGATGATGCTTTAATTCCTGAAATAAGACCAATATTACAGGCAGCTTTGATTGTCCTCCCAAGGGCTTTAGCCACAATGATAAACAACATGGGAGAGATAGGGTCACCTTGCCTTAGGCCCCTTTTACTTTGAAAGTATCCAGCAGGAGCACCATTAACAAGGACTGAAAACCAAGGTTTCATAAAACATCCTTCCAAAAGCTTGATCCATTCATGATGAAAACCAAATTTCTGAAGAATGGCAGAGACAAAACTCCAGTTTATGCGGTCATAAGCCTTGTTCATATCCAGCTTGAGAGCAAAAGCAGGTTTTTTAGTCTGGACTACCGAATGGAGGGCTTCATGAACTGTTATGACCCCATCAAGGATGGACCTTCCAGGGACTGAACTGCCTTGACAAACATCAATAAACATAGGAAGGATCTTCCTCATTCTATTTGCAATTGCCTTGGTCAAAATTTTATAAACAACATTACAAAGGCTAATAGGTCTAAAATCCATCATAGATCTAGGAGTAGGAATCTTTGGGATTAAAGCAATAAAAGTGGAGTTAAAACTTCTCGGAATATGCTTTGTGGACTGAAATTCCTTGATAGTAGCACATACATCAAAACCTACAATATCCCAAAAAGCCTGAAAAAAATGAGGTGAAAACCCGTCTGGACCTGGAGCTTTATCAGGGTTCATTGAGAAGAGGGCCTCTTTGATTTCTTCATCCGTGAAAGGCTTAATTAACTCCCCATTCAAGTCATCAAAAATTAAATGAGGAATATGGTAAAGCATTGATTTCGAAGCTAAGGCAGAACTGAAATGTTCTTCTCCTAAAAGATTCTAAAAATAGGAAATTGCTTCATTTCTGATTTCATTAGGACTAGAAAGGAGTGATCCATCATCTCTAACAAGTTCTTTAATTCTATTGTGGCTTATGTTCCTTAAGGTAGATGCATGAAAAAATCTTGTATTGGCATCACCTTCTTTTAGCCAGGTAGCTCTAGACTTTTGCCGCCAAAAAGTCTCCTCGCGAGCTAGAACATTATGGTACTCGACAAGGGATTTCTTTTCATCCGCTCGTAGGGAAGGGTCTGGCAATCCCTCTTCAATTTTTTTCTCAATGGTTGATAACCTTTCAGAGATGGCTTTCTTGTTTTCAAAAATATTTCCAAAAATTTCCTTATTCCAGATCCTTAGGTTTTCTTTCACCACTTTAAGTTTATGTGCTAATCTGAATGAAGGCACGCTACGACAAGAATGCTGCCACCACTGAGAAATTTTGTCTCTGAGATCAGGGTGGTGCATCCACATAGATTCAAACCTAAAAGGCCTTTTGAATTTTGGAGTCTCTTCAATTTCAAGTAAAATCGGGTTGTGGTCAGACCCAATGCGAGGCAAGGACAACAAATTTGCATCCCCAAAAGATTGTATTGCTTCTTGTGACAAAAAAACCTATCAAGATTTTCCATTATAAGTTGATTTCCAGACCTCCTATTGCTCCAAGTAAATTTAGCATTTTTTAATTTGACATCCAATAAATTGTTGTTGTTGATGAAATCTTGAAAGTCCTCCATACTTCTTGCTGGAATTCCTACTCCCCATTTTTTATCAGAGGGGTAAAGAGGGGTATTAAAGTCCCCCGCAACTATCCATGGGATATCCTAAAAATCTTCCTTGAAATGACTGAGTAAATTCCATATATCAGCTCTCCCAGATATAGAATTAGGGGCGTACACATTTGTTAATATCCAAGAAAGGTCATTAACCTTATCCTTAAAAATAATGCTCATTACCCTTTCCCCCAATTGAATAACCTTGCCTTCCACCTTCCCTGGATTCCAGATACAAAGAAGACCACCTGAGGTTCCATTGGCTTTGCAAAAAATTGCTTCTCCATTTTTCCAGATATTGAGGGCAATTTTTCTAGACAAAACTTCATCGACTTTAGTTTCTTGCAAAATAAGAATAGTGGGATCAAAATCTCTTCTTAAATATTTGACTAACCGCTATTTAGGAAGGCCATTGAGCCCCCTTACATTCCAGGATATGATCTTCATTTGGAAATTTTAAAGTTTTTTTCCTCTTCCCCTGCCTTGGACTTGAGGGGGCTTAAGAATTTTGTTTTCTTCAAAGGGAAGATTTCCAGTTGGTGGAAACAGAGTAGTCTGAATTCAATTAGCTATCTCATCTTGGACCTCTTCTTTCCATTGCTGAGCATTTGAATTTCTTCCCTTTTTTCTCACCTCCACAGTCAATCATGGGGGATTTCATTGAGCTTCTAGTCTGTTTCGGGCTAAATTTGGTTTGGGTGACCTGTTGGATAACAGTACTGGAAACCCCTTCTCTGGATTGGGACAAAGACAAAGGTGAAAAATGTCGCTTGGAAGGGCTGATTAACTCTGAAAGCACTTTTTCTCTTTCTCGGGCAGAAAAGGACTCATCATTAGGGCATTCTTTATGGCCAACAGGAGGAGGATTGGAAGGTCCAGATTTGGTTGGGGAGTCAAGGTAAGCAGGGAGACCAAGAATTATATCCTCAACATTAGACCCTTCATTCTGATTTTCCTCTGTAATTATTTGGTTTTCAGCCAAAATGTTAAATTTATTTAGATTCTCGAAAGGAGAGCATACCTTTTGTTGGTCAGTTTGTGATGTAGCAATTTGCTTGTCCTTACCATTGTCCATGTGAAGCTCAGCCTCATTCTCCATTTGTCCCAAACCAGAGGCCTTTGCCTTTTCAACATTTGGATCTTTAACCCTGTACATTCCTGTGTATTTGCCATTATTTCTGAAAGACTGTCGCTTGGAATCATTATTCCTAGGAAGGGTTTGCTGGCTTCTCAAAAAAGAGCATTGTCCTTTGAGATGGCCTTGAATATTACAGTCAGAGCAAAATGCCGGTCTATTTTCATATTCGATGACCTGTAATCTTGTTATATTTCCATATTCTAACTCCACATGAGTAGGAAGCTCAGATTCTAGGTTTGCATTTACACAAATCCTAGCATGCGTCATTCTGGTGCGTGCAAGGGTTGGATTATCAATGGCCACCAATTCCCCTATGGTCTTGGCAATACCCGAAGAAAATACTCATGCCACCAATGAAACGGGAGATTTGGGTGACGGACCCAAATGGGGGCAAAGTTTATGCTCTGCTTTTCTGGTTCAAAATCCTCAGCCCATCTCCTAAGAAAAAGACTTCTTCGGCCCAAGAACCAAGGTCCTCCTATTAGAATACGACTAGCATCTTCACTATTGTTAAGGCATACCACAAAAAACCCCCTTGATAATGCAATAATCTCCATGTGTCCAGAAGTCTTCCACTTCAAGGATGCCCATCGTCCAATCGTTTCAATATCCGGCCTGCCCCTATGAATTTGCCTACTAGAGAAAAAATTTCCATCGATATAAAGTCTGCCATTACGCTTTCAGGCACGGATACCTTCTGCCCATTGGGAGTGAGAGGTGGTAAAGAATGTAAGGAAACCCTATTGCCACCTTTAAGGGCCTGTGCAAAAGACTTATTGCCCTCAGAATTCTTGATGTGGGCCTTCTTATCAAAAATAATATCAGGGGGTTCGTGTCCCTATAATTTTTTAAAACCCTCAGTGTCCTTGTCACTGTCCACCTGCTCTTCCTCAGTTGCTTCAGAACCTTGCTTGTTCCCTCCTTGAGCCTCACAGCTTCCAGGGGTTTGGAAACCCTGTTTCCCACCTCCAACAGAATGAAAAACATGTTTGCAAAAATTGCACCTGCCTCTGCTCCCGCTTTGCTCCATTCCTGCCTCCGCTCCCGCCTGCTCCTCTTGTCGGTGTTGCTGTTGTTGCTGTTGCTGTTGCAGCCTCTATATTTTAGTTTGATGTTGATTCAAATGAACTATAATGACTTTTGATATTTGATGATGCAAAGGGGTTTTTTTTTCTACTTTCTTAGGAGTGGAAAATACTTTACTTGATCTTTATTCTCTTATGATATGAGATACTTTACTTTCATTTGAAAACAAGACATTTATTTTTTACTTGACTATTATACTATTTACATTTATATTTGTATGTTATTTTCATCACTTGAGTATTATGTTGTTTCAGTTATGCTTGAGTTTACAATGAATATATCTATGCATGGGTTCAAATTTTTATTTTATTCAAAGTAAATCTTATTATGATATAAAATGAGTATTGCCTTGTGTATTATGCTATATTGTTTTTTTATTTCCATATCTAGAGTAATATGCTATTTACAATTTTTCTTCTAGAGTAAATACAAAACCTTTTAAAATAAATATTTACTAATGATACATACATACATGCATGGTTTGAAAATTTTCAATTTATTCAAAGTCAAAGCATAAATCATAATAATTTATCAACATAGACAATTAATTCAATAACAAAGTTATGATATAATAAAGAGAGTTATCTTGTGCTATTTCTATAACTTGTATTTTGTGCTATTTCCATTTATATTGTATTGTTCTTTCCGTAACTTGAGATTTATGCTATTTGCATTGTGTTTTCTACTATTCTAGACTACACACAACACCTTGTAAAATAAATATTTACTAACTATGTATGCATGCATAGTTTTAGAATTTCTAGTTTACTCAAAGGTAAAGCATAAATCATAAAATTTTTCCAAAATATACAATCAATAAAATTAAAAAATAAATACAGGAAATCATTGATTATAGATTTTTTTTAAATCATTGTAATTTTACAAATGATATCAAATACGAAAAATCATTGATTATATAAAAAAATTTGAATCATTGAAATTTAGTAAATGATATCAAATCCAAAAAATCATTGATAATAAGAATTTATGTAACTCATCAAAATTTTACATTGTTGGAAGCTAAAACAATGTCTTGTCAACTTTTTGAAAAGAACTCGGAATCCTTTGTGAATTTTGCATTTCCATAATCTCATCACTGCAAGTTGACTCATTATCCTCGTTATCAATAGTATTAGTGAGACATATTTTGTCCACTAGGGAATTATAAAATGTCAAACCTCTATCATAGAGAAACTTATCCAACTCGTACAATGACACATACATTCTCAAACAATTTTCCAAATGTTTGTCCAACCTATTACAAACTCCAGATTTGAAAAAAGATAGTTCACTAAAAACCCTTTCATCTTCAATAGATCCCAAAATCATTGTCTAACATAATTCATATAAAATAAAGTATTCACTCATAGTTTCTTGTAAGACACTACTTGGATATAATTTTTACCATAAATGCATGATGAAACTAGTCTCATGTGGGTTTTTGAATTGTGCAATTTGATTACCCATTGTTAACCCAAAATTGGTTTATTGTTATCTCAGAAGTTCTTTGTTTAGAATACCATTAATTTGAATGCTTTACTTCCACATATTTAGAGAAATGTGTCTAAGAGTGCCCATATATTTTATAAAAAACTCACTTTTACTATTGTGGACATGATAAGGATTCTAGAACATGGGATTAACAATAGCCATGGTCTCAAGTACCTCTTATCAGTGAAAATGATCTCTTATTTCACTTGTTAATTTGTTTACAATTCTTTTCAATTTATTATTAGTATTATCCAAAACTTCATCAAATTCGCAATGTGTTATGGGCACTTGTTCAACATCATCTGTAAGTGTATCTAACCACTTTTCATAATGATATAAAGGAATCATATTTCCATGGATAGCAATACAAAGAATATCATTGGTGTTGAACCTTAAAAAATTGTTAGGATCATTGACTTGAACTAACGTATTACAACTATCAATCAAAGGATCCTTAAAATTTTCTCCGGATAAGCAAACCTTATCCATAAGCATACATATTTGTTTTATCATCCTGATAAAATTGACAATATAAATTGCTCTTTCCTATGTGATTTTAATCAAAGAATTCATTTCTTACAACAATGGAAGAATACCACATAATGTAAGAATACTTTCCAAGTCAGTCATATGAAATAGCAAATATTTTGCCTTGTCAACATCCCTAGGATGTGCATACATAAATCCCACTAAGAATTGATAGTATGAAAAAACCCTTTTCGTAGGAAGAAATAGTGAAATCCACCTGGTATCCACATATTTTAGCAATTTTCTACCTCCAGTTACACCCAAAGAGAATTTTTGAAACTCTGCAAACCTTTTTGGACTACATAAAAATTAAGAACGTATTTCATAGATGAGATCTTTCACTCTGGCTACATTTCAAATGTACTCACAATTTTGTATGAAAGATTCATTTGATAAGGCATGCAATGAATATGAATCAAATATGGGGTAATTGATGTCTAAATTCTAACACAAAAACCATTCCTTTGTCCTTACATTATAGTTGCACCATCAGCTCCAACACAAATTAACTTTGTGGCAATTTATTTTTCATCCATTCCAGAAATATCCTTTAAACTTGTTACAACAACATTGTAAATGTTTTTCGCATTACAATTTTCCATCATCTTATGTAGTGCTAGAAAATGAGGTTGTCTCAAATGATTGTGGAATGTGTAAACATGTATGCAAATCCAAGATATGTTCGCAACATTTGTTACCTCATAAATGGAAAGTGAAATAAATTTGGCTTGTTTTACATTCTTTCTCAGGCCCTCCTCAACTAGTGATAAAATTTTTACCATTTCCCAACCACTTAGATCTAACCAATATGAACCGGTAAGGTTTTGTAAATCGGCTATTTGAAATAGTTGCTTATAATCAATAAAATCAAACATGGGTCGAACCTTTTTTAGAATATTGTATACAACAACAAACTGCAAATGTTTTGAGGCTAATACATTCTTATTGATTTTTTGAAATTAGGCCTAGATTGTTCCACCCTTCTCAATGAGATTTTGTTGACGTTTCATTGATTTTTGTATTAAATTCCATAGTTGATATGCATACATTCTGATGCATCCTTCCATGTTTGATATTTCTTAATTGTTCCATCACTTTGTATTTATTTAATATAAACTTTCCCATAGTGTTTTTCTATTGTGTCTTCCTTATTTTGCAATAAATGATCCTTTCCTAGTTTCCAACTACAAATAACGCATCTACATATTTTTTTTGTCTCATCTCACTCAATAAAAGGGTATACCATGTCCATTCATTTTTAAAATCCCTTCCAATAGTCCATTCACTTGTCTTTTGATATTTAGATTTTTTACTACAAGATTCCCCAAAGGTCTACATTTTAATTGTACTATCATTTTATTTTTTGGTTGGTGTGTTTGTATTAGGCATCTCGTGAAGTGGTTGGTGAATATCATTATTAAAAAAATATCATGCGGTCCCATCTCATCCGTCAGAATATCTTCGAGTGGACGCATATCAGGGTCAATAGTGTTTACTACATTCAATGTTTGGTGTTCTATATCATTTTTGGAAGTAAAAAGATACTATTTTAAATATGTAGCTAAGAAGACAATTATTTATATATTTATAAAGAAAGGATTTATATTTAATAATTACAAATAGAAAAAATAATGATTTGATGGTAGAAGTTGTTTGTATCTACATGGTGTGCAGAAGTGGATGCCTCACTACATTTTGATATTTGTGTAAAATATTTTAGAATTGTCTTTTTACCAAAATATTGGCCTCCATTATTTCCATATTTAGTATGTGAAATTGTATCTATAAATAAAACACCTTTAGATGTTAGGAAATTAATATGAAATTGAAGGAAAATTGCATACTTCCCTCAATAATAATTTGCATTTCTAAGTAACCAAGGTTAAATTGTAATTCCATAAATAATATATGAGTCTTCAGATGAACCTATGATGCCTTATAGAATGACCTCTACCTACGTGCTTAGATAACAACAATAAATCAAAACAATGCTAAGAAAATATGCTCTAACAGATAAGAAGCAATCTTTGACAACAAAAATACTCCTAACACACAACAAGTTGACATAGATACTTGCCTACCATAGTTGCATATAGTGCATCTACACTACCTATGAAACTAAAGAAAAAGAGCTTTGGACAAAAAAATTATGGAGGAAGAATACTCTACCTAGAAATTATAAAGAAACTAACAAAAGTTAAAAAAAGTAACAAGGCTACAACAACAAGTATGCATTAAGTCAAATTTAGTGCTAGATATTATCCAAAACAAAACAATAATATTGATTTTTGGAAGATTTCGATTTACCTATTGTCACAATTGTCACAAATTTCTATCACTAATAGTCACTTTAATGTTACTGTAAATGATTGATCACAATAGTTTGACCATACTATCAAAATATTTCCAACTAACTGGTTTTTGACGATCGATAATCCACTACAACTAGTCAGTATGTGTCGAGGGGCAATCCTCTACAATAGATCATCACTATTAAAATATCTACAACCAATAAACAATTTCTTATTGATAATTCTGCTTATGTCAATTGACACTTCTCTTCAACCGATCAGCCTATGTTGATGGACACTTCTCTAAAACCAATCATCCTAGGTTAATTGACACATCTTTACAATTAATCAACTTATGTCAATTGACACTACCCTACAACCAATTAGCTTATGCCAATTGGCACTCCTCTACAACCGATCAACTTATACCAATAGTCACTTCTTTGCAACTGATTGGCTTATGCTGATTGACACTCCTCTGCAATCAGTCAACTTGTGTCGATCGAAACTCTACAATCGATTGATTTATACCAAAATACACTCCTTTAGAACCTATTGGATTGTTTCAATTGACACTCCTCTACAGCTGATCAACTTTTGTTGATTGACACTCCTTTACAACCGATCAGCTTGTGTCAATTGACACTCCTATACAATTAATCAACTTATGCCAATAAACACTCCTTTGCAAGCAATCGATCTGTTAGAATTTCCCAAGAGTAGAACTGCAAAGCATTACAAGATTTGAAGAAACAAAAATAGAACTGATTGATTTATTCCATGGATCAACTTTGTATAAATAGCAAAGTTGATCATTGAGAGCCGTTGGATTACAACAACTCATCAAATATGATCTAGACTATACTGAGAGTTCACCTAACTCATGGAGGAGTGGAAACTCAAGTATGTCTATCCTAGTAGAACTTAAGAGAATAATTACTTATTCTAACACCCCCCCTTAAGTGATACTAGGGGTGTATGATACAAATGAGTCTCGGAAATAGGGCCTAATGAGGTACTCATGTACAATGATCTTATTTGATGAGATGGTAAAAACCACATGGGAAAAAACCATCTATCAAAAAAGGAAGAGGCATGTCTTCGGTTTGCGAAGATTGTCCTCATTGAAAAAAAAAGGATGAGTCCCGACAACTTGGCCTGATGAGGTACTCATTTACAATATTTAGATGGTGAAAAAACCTTTTGGAAAAAAACCATCTATCAAAAAAATAAAGATAGAGGCATGTCTTCGGATGGCGAAGATTGTCCTCAAAAAAATAATGAGTCCCGACAACTTGGCCTGATGAGGTACTCATGTACAATTTATATTTTTTAGGAGAGATGATAAAAAAAACCACATGGGAAAAAACCATCCTCCAAAGAATACAATAATAAGAAGAAAGGAGAGGTGAAAGACCTCTGTTGTTTTAATGCAGTTGTTTTACTCCAAGTTTCTATTGTAACTGAATGTAACACGGAGAAGGAAATGACTTGGTGAAGATGTCTGCAATTTGATTTTTAGTGGGAATATAGTCCAAGTATATATCCCCTCTCTGAATATGCTGTCGAATGAAGTGCATGTGAATCTCAATGTGCTTGGTGCATTGATGCTCAACTGGATTGCATGCAATATGAATTGTGCTCTGATTGTCACACCAAAGAGTAATAGGTTTGTCATGTGAAAAACCAAATTCTCTTAGTATCTATGAAGCCAAAGAGCTTCTTGACTTGCCAAAACTACTGCCCTATATTCTGCCTCTGTAGATGATAAGGCCACTGCCTATTGTTTTTTGCATAACCAAGCAATTGGTGAAGAACCAAGACAAAAGACATAGCCAAAAGTTGAACATCTGTCTTCTACTGAACTTGCCCAATCAGAATCCGTGTAACCAATGATATCCATGGATTTTCCCTCATATAAGAGCCCAAAGTGAGGAGTTCCTTGCAAGTAGCGGAGGATTCTTTTTTTTGCTTGCCAATGACTGAAATGAGGTTGATGTGAGAATCTGGATATCAAGCCAACAACATATGAGATATATGGGTGAGTATGAGTAAGGTATAATAGACTCCCTACAAGCTGATGGTATAGAGTTGCATCACATAGAGGGGATGTGCAGGAAGTACTTAGAGTGACTCCAGACTAAAAAGGTGTAGGAGAAGATTTACAATCTGTCATCTTAAACCTTTGAAGAAGGTCTAGAGTGTATTTTTGTTGACACAAAGAAATTCTTGCATCTGTTTGATTTATTTGAATCCCAAGGAAGTAATGAGCTAAACCCAGATCAGCCATTTCAAATTTTTTAGAAAGGGAGTCCTTGATAGTCTGAATGTGAGTGATGTTACTACCAGTGAGTAGTAGGTCATCAACATAGAGAACAAGTATGGTGATTTTTTATTCATCTCTCCAAATGTAGACTGTGTGATCAGACTCACAATGAGAAAAACCTGAGGAAAGAAGGAAGGAGTCCATTTTTTCATACCAAGCTCTAGGAGCTTGTTTGAGGCCATAGAGAGACTTCCTTAGCCTACAAACAAGGGAGGAGTCTTGAGTGAAACCAGTAGGTTGTTCCATGAATATCTCTTCCTTTAAGTCCCCATGTAAGAAAGCACTTTTTACATCCATTTGAAAGACAGACCACTTTTGGGAAGTAGCTAGAGCAAGAACTAGTCTAACAGAATCCATTTTGGCAACTAGTGCAAAGGTTTTAGAATAATCAATTCCTTCAATTTGAGAGAAACCTTTGGCTACCAGGCGAGCTTTGTGTTTGTCAATTTCTCCATTAGGTCCATATTTTGTTTTGTAAATCCATTTACAACGAACTAATTTCCTTCCTTTAGGTAGGGGAACTAAATCCCAAGTTTTGTTTTTTATTAAGGAAGAGAATTCATTCTCCATGGCATCATCCCATTCTTTAATACCAGTTGCTTCTTTGAAGGATTGAGGATCAGTGGAAATGGATTGATAGACAAGACCAGAGCCTACGGAGTTGCCTAATCTGGATGATGGAAGATCTTGGATGTAGGGAGTAGCTTCTTTAACAATGGTGCGGGCCCATTTTGGCATAGTGGAAGGATTAGTAGGAGTGGTAGGACTTTGAGTTGGAGTTGTAGGATCCTCATCTTGATCATTAATCTCTAAATTAATCTCTAAATTTGGTTCTTCATTATATTGAGGCTCTATTATTGGAGAAGGCTCAAGAGACTCAATGGAGGAAGAGGATGGTTGAGGATATTTATGAGGGAATGTTTCATCAAATTGGACATTCCTATGAAAAAATACCTCATGAGTTGTGGGATCAAGGAGCTTGTATGCTTTCATTTCCTCACAATAACCAACAAAGATGAGCTTTTTGCTTTTCTTATCTAGAGCCTTCCTTTTCTTCTTTGGAATATGCGCCCAAGTAGTACACCCAAAAATATTGAAGAAAGAGACATCAGGTTTTGAGCTAGTCCATGCTTCCTCGAGAGTTAAATGGCCAAGAGCTTTATGAGGTGTGTGGTTTTGAATATAGTTGGCATAATTAATTGCTTCTACCCAAAAATTTTTTGGAAGATCCCTTGAGTGGAGCATACAGTTTGCCATTTCCTTTAAAGTTTAGTTTTTCCTTTCTGCAATGCCATTTTTCTATGGATTATGGGAGATAGAATGTTGATGAATTATGCCATGACTTGATAGAAAATTTGAGAACTCATTACTGAAGTATTCCCCCCATTATCTGTATGAATTTGCTTGATTTTGGTAGAGGCCTGATTTTCAACTAAGGCTTTGAAGATTTTGAAGTGAGATAGAACATCACTTTTGTATTTTAGGAAGTAGACCCAAGTTCTTCTGGAAAAGTCATCAATGAAGGTTAAAGCATATTTTTCTCCTTTGAAAGAAGGTTCTGGGAAGACCATCAAGTCACTATGGACTAACTCTAGAGGGGATGAGGCCTTTAGAGAACCACTTGGGTGGAAAGGATCTTGATGTTGCTTCCCAAGAGCACATCCAGGACATACCCCATAAATAGAAGAGACTTGAGGTAATCCTGTTACCATTTTATGGGTGTTTAATTCCTTTAGGTAGTTGTAACTGAGATGACCAAATATTTCATGCCAAATTTTGCTTTCAGGATCTCCATGTGCAACAAAATAGGAGGCCCCTTCTGAATTATGGAATCCTTTGAAGTGAAATAGGTGAGTTTTGTGATCAATATCTCCTCTTGCTATAAGAGAGTTTGCATCTTGAAGGTCTCTTATCTCAACTCCTGTTGGTGAGAAGAGAATTGTTTTGCCTTTTCCATAAGTGCAAATCTGATAGACTAAGAGGAGATTTGAAGCAATGTTTGGGACATAGAGAATATTATTGATGTAACCACCCTCAATAGATATGTCACCTTTTCCTTTGATTGGGATAAAGGATGAGTCACCAACTTCTATACTACATGTTGAACTTGAGGAGATAGATGTGAATGACTCATCTGAGGAAGACATGTGATGAGTGGCTCCTGAATCTAGAACCCAGTATTTTGAAGAAGATTTTATAGCCTTGCCTTGAACATTTAAGGCTTTTCCTATCTGCTTTTTAGTGTCTATTTTTTTATCCTTCATTGCAGCCTCTAGTTGTTGAAGTCTTTTCCAACATTTGTTCACAGAATGACCATTCTTTTTGTAGTGAGTACAAGTTATGGGACTTCTTTCTTTCTTTTTGAATTTTTCTTTAGTGGAGGTGGATGCTACTAAGGCTTTAGAGGAAGAGGAAGAGATCTCATACTTTGCAAGTTTTGTTTCTTCTCTAGTTAGTCTCTCACAAAATTCTTCTAAGGAGGGCATTTTGAAACTTGCACCAAGAGCATCTTTTGTAGATAGAAAGGTGGTTGCGAATATTTGAAATACACCATTTAATTTAGAAAGAATTAGATAGATGCATTCTTCATATTTTTTATCCTTGCCACTACCTTTAAATTGAGTAAGGACTTCTTTAAATTTGGTGAGAAAGTCAACAATATTGCTAAAGTCTTCAGGAGATAATGTTGTTAATTCTGCCTCTAATTGCATTGACCTTATTTGATCTACTTTTCCAAATAAGTTCTTTAGTTTCTCCCAAATTTCATAAGGATTTTTACAATCCGTAATGTGAAACCATAAGATTTCATTTACATTAGTGCTTATAATACCCATTGTTTCATACATCTTCCCTTTATGAACAAATATTTCATATTCTTTTTCAAATTCAGGTTGCTTCTCTTCTAGCAGGTGTGTGAGCCCTTTTTGAGAAATGAGATTTAATATTTTGGGTTTCCATGTATGATAGTTATGAGGGGTGAGAGGATCAATTATATTCATTGTATTCATTTTTCCAAAGAAATTTGAAGTGAACCAATAATTCCCCCCTTAACTTCAATTATATTATTTTAGAGAATACAATGTAGCTTTAAAGAAGGAAACAAAAGCCTGAGAGTAATACCAATCTCCTCAATTTACCCACCCTGACGAGAGGGAAACTATAAGTAAATGAGGAGGTTTGATATATCTGAATTAGGCTAATGAAGCAATAATATTAGGCCAGGCCTTTATACTTATTCTTCTCAATACCCGCCCTTACGAGAGGGAAACTATAAGTAATGAGAGGAATGGTACGTGGAACTTAGGCTTTTGATGCAAAGATAATCCACCAAACCAATATATTGTATTTCTCAATAACCCGCCCTTACGTGAGGGAAACTATAAGTTTTGAGAAGTGCAATACTTGGAATTTAGGTTATATTGGAAGTTGACTAATGAAAATAATTGAATTTTTTTATTATTTTTGTAATGAATTTAAAAGGAAATATTTAAATTATTATTATTACTCTCTTTGAAAAAAACCAAGGAATTGAAATGAATTTTATGACCAAGTGGCTAAAAAATGCCACAGATTAGTTTATCATCCAAATATATTTTCTTATTTGATGTAAGTATGATAAAAAAAAATAATAAAATCAAATAGACAAATAAGAAGTTTTGACCAATATTAACAACCCCCCTTGAAGCCTATAACACAGGTGCATAAAAGGCACCCTTAAAACCCCCCAAGAAAATTTTATTAAAGAGGTTACAAACTTGTCTTTTTATTTTCTCTTTAGTGGCCAAAAACATAGGCACTAAAGAAGAAAATGATAGCAATTTAAAGTGACGATGATAACCATTAATATGAAGAAATGATCTCTTTACTTGTTTTAAAAAAATAGTTGAATAGAAGATATTTTCTTCAAATAATGAAGATGCTCGAGAGAGCACTTTTGGGCTTTTCAGGGCCCAAATATCAAACTTTACAAAATACGTCAATGATAATTGAGATAAGGGACTCCAAGACTCTTAAAAAAAATAATACCTAACTTGATTTGGAAGAGCCCTTCGACGGCCCTTCTTTGCCCTTTCATTCTCAAATACAATCCCAAAAAAAAATTCAAAAAATGAGGGAAACATCTACGAAAAATAAGAAAGGAGCGCGTGCTTGATCCAAATGATCACTTTGTTTTCCAAGGATGGACTCCCAAAAAATGGTTCTTCGAATAGCTAGGAAAACACTATGACTACTCTGCATGTTCTTCGAAAGGAGCACGATATACCTATGATTTTACTACATTTTGAGAGGGAAAATATGAGATAAATATTAAAAAAAAATAATACCTTGGTTATTCTGCCTAAAATGCAATGCAACGGACATCAGGGAAGGTGCTTCAAAATTTTGAAAGGCACAGGGAGAGCGAAGAACATCAAGCAGATGTTTTTTGGGAGTTCCAGGGAAGGAGAACGTCAAGCGTTCATTGTACTTACAAAAAATACACAGATACGTGAAAGATGCTTGCTCTAGAAGGGAAGCAACATAGAGAGCAATAATCACACAACAAAGCTAAACATATTCAAAAAATATGGATGCTGAATAAAAGCTTGGTTGAGAGAGCAATATTCACACAATCTTATATAAATATTTGAATATGATTGTTGAAGCGCCTATGAATAGATAGAAAGTGAGCTTAGAGTTAAGTGAAGAGGAAAAATCTTTGATATTTGGCCTCCGCTGAGCTCTAAGATCGTTTCGAATGACCATTGAGGAAGACGAATGAAATCACCGCGCTCCAAGCTTTAGACTTATGCAATGTTGGAGAAGAACTTGCCACGTATTATAATTTAGCATAAGCACTATTTTTAATTAATGACCCAAACATCTAACAATAAATATGTGAGGAATGTAATTAAAAAATATCTTTCGATCTGCTTTGGAATATATATTTAATAAAAAAAGACTCATGAGATAAGAGGAGTCTACGTTTTTAATGATCTCCATGAAAAATGAATGTCGACAAAAAAAACACATCACTACCCAATGACGCCCTGGTTGGTAGGTCCACACTGTGGTGTCTGAAAGAGGGAATCCTCCGCGCACTCATGCGACCAAGGCAGGCAACCACCGATGAAACCAAAAGGAAAAGAGAAATTTTTATATTGCCTTTAGAAATTGGCAAAAAAATAAAAATTTCAAAATTGTTCCTATGAAGCAAATATCAACACTCTTTCTTTTAAAACATAAGGAGAATCTATTATGGTAAAATGAACTTGTAAAACAAAATTAGATAGAACCATAAATAGACTTTCAAAAAATTGTAGATGAAAAGAGAGCAATCTACAATAGATATGAAAAGAAAACTCCTTATTTTTAAAAAGATAAGAGATAAGAACCAGTTTGAGAAACTTCCTTCAGGAGAGAATGCTTAGTAGAATCTATCCTACTCTGGTACCATGTTAGAATTTCCCAAGAGTAGAACTGCAAAGCATTACAATATTTGAAGAAACAAAAATAGAACTGATTAATTTATTCCATGGATCAACTTTGTATAAATAGCAAAGTTGATCATTGAGAGCCGTTGGATTACAACAACTCATCAAATCTGATCTAGACTATACTAAGAGTTCACCTGACTCATGGAGGAGTGGAAACTCAAGTATGTCTATCCTAGTGGAACTTAAGAGAATAATTACTTATTCTAACATCGGCTTGTACCAATTGACACTCCTCTAAAACTGATCGACTTATGCCAATTGAAACTCCTTTGCAACCGATCGACTTATGCCAACAAACACTCATTTGCAACTTGTCAACTTCTAACGATTGACACTCCTATGCAACCAATTAGCATATGTCGATTGACACTCCTTCATTTCTTTATAGCTATTTTTGAGTTAGAGTGTTTTAGATGTATGTTTATCGATACCCCCTTCAGTATTTATATGGGTAGCATAGGTGGTGAATTGGGCGAGAAAAAAAAATTAATTATAATTTGAAGGTGAATTGTCCATGGAATTGGACGAAAGTGATTGGCAAATTAAAATAAAAATAGGATAATTGTTATCAATTTCAGGTGAATTGACCCCCCAAAATATTCCACCCCATAAATTTCGGGCGAATGGGCCCTAGTAAAAAGTCCCAAAATTAGGAAATTTAAAAATTCGAAAATCCTAAATATAGCAAATTTACGATGATTTGTGCTATGCATAAGCCTGTTAAAGAAATACTAAATCCTCATGGGATATAGTTAAATCAAAATATTTGTATCTAAGTATGCAACATGTTTTTTTTAGTCCAAATTTTGTAATATGTAAGCATTGGAAATGATTTTTCTCCTTTACACATGTAAAGGTTTGGAGCCCTTTCAAAACCTCTTCATTTACCATAGTAAAAAAAATAACTACATTAACTCTCATGGTTAAAATAAATTATTGTGTGATGTTCAAAGGCACTTGGTTTGATAAGTTAATTCCTCCTTTGATATCTTTTGTATTTCATATCGTTAAGCATATAAAAATAAAAATAGATATTGGAACCCTCATAAAACTTGCATTTTTCACTTAAAATTTTAATCCAATGGTATTAGTTCAAATTGGTTAGATTCCTCGACTATAGCAAATGACACAAAGGTTAAAATATTTCCAAAAGGGATGCATGCTTAAATAGTCAACTTGTTGTAATACCATTTTGTGGTGATGATGTAATACAGGTGGGGCTTGAATCAATTCAATTTTTTTTAAATAAAAGCAAAAATAGCTTAAACATGTCCCATGACTTAGCTCAAGTTAAATATGATTTTTAAATGGTTATACCAATTTTTTATTTATACATATAATTTATATTTTCTAATTAATTATATAAATTAAACACACATTTCAAATATTTTAATAAAAATTATTTATATTTTTAATATAGGATTAAAATCTAGACATTAATATTATAAGTTTTATTTTAAATTACTTGAACTCATAATATTTAATAGCATAATTTTTATATACATAGAAAAAAACCACAATGTTTGAGATTATATGTTTAAATACATATTTTAACTAAATAGTTGTAAATTGTTTTTATTTTTAAATTATATATATTTATTTATTTATTTGATTAGGTGGATGAAGGAGTTTTAAAAGGACATCCAATTTGTTTTAAAAAAAAAGCTAGTCATAAAAAAATGACAAAACACAACAAACTTAAAATGAAGCTACAAACATCTTAGTAATACTAGCATATCCGCCCATGTAGAGGAGTTGGAGAGCAAGTGGGTAGTTAAACCTCTCTAGTTGCTGAGAGGCCCAGGTTCAAATCTCTCACCTCACATGTTGCGGATATGTTATGTAATGGTTCCCTTATGGTCACAGTCTGTTTACCCCTTGTGGCCACCACCAAAAAAAAAAAAAAAAATACTAGCATGTGCAAGTGTGTGAGGGGTGGATGTGTAGTTGTTGTGTGTTATATTCCCTATTGATAAGAATAGCTCTCAACTTTAAAAAATTTATAGGGGATCATGTTTTAAAAAAAAATACTAGCATGTGCAAGTGTGTGAGGGGTGGATGTGTAGTTGTTGTGTGTTATATTCCCTATTGATAAGAATAGCTCTCAACTTTAAAAAATTTATAGGGGATCATGTTTAGGAGGAGACGCAAGTGTGTAAGGGGGTGGGTGTGTGGTGGTTGTCAGTTAAATTCCTTACTGATAAGAATAGCTTTCAACTTTAAAAACTTTACGGGGATCATGGTTGGGAAGAGACTGTCAAGCCTAGTGTGTGAGGGGGTGGTTTTGTGGTGGTTGTGTGTTAAATTCCCTATTGATAAGAATAGATCTCAACTTTACAAACATTACAAGGTTCATGGTTGGGAGGAAGCCTAGTGTGTGAGGGGGTGGGGGTGTGTTAAATTACTTATTGATAAGAATAGATCTCAAATTCCCAAACATTACAAGGTTCATGGTTGGGAGGAAACATGATGTGTGAGGGGATGGATGTGTGGTGGTTGTGTGTTAAACTCCCTATTGATGAGAATAACTCTCAAGTTTACAAACTTTACAGGGGTCATGGTTGGGAGGAGACGCGAGTGTGTGAGGGGATGGGTGTGTGGTTGTTGTGTGTTAAATTCTCTATTGATAAGAATAGCTCTCAACTTCACAAACTTTACAAGAATCATGGTTGGGAGGAGACTGTCAAGCCCTGTGCATTTCTCACACTAACAAAAATAAATAAATTAAATATATTAAAATATAAATACAAAAATAAAAATCACTAGAAATATTAATTATTAATCATTGAGTTTTATAAATAATTGTTTTATAACAAATTATAGTCTAAAAACAAGTTTATTAAATTTTTATTAGTAGGATGAGAAACCTCAAAAAAATAAAAGTAAATAATTTGAATTAAAATCTAAAAAAAATTATATAAAATTAAAATTAGCATTTCCAACATTTTTAGCATACATTAAATATTTTTCTATCATATTCATATTGAAAAACACGTACATTAATCATAATTTATATTTAAAAATTTAAACATTTTATACAAAAATTATATTTGAATATAATTTTTTTTGTTAATTAAAAAAATATTATTTCTTAATTATGCATTCAAATATAATTTTATAAGTTTTATAAAAATTCCATGAATAAAATAAAGTTTTTAAAAAATAGTTAGGATGATTCAATACAATAGTATACATATAAACATGCATACACAATAAATTAAATGTAATAATATTAATAAATAAAAAATTGTTAGCATTTTATATATGAAAATATTTTAAAATATCATATGAATAATAAGCAAGGATGGATAAATTGCTTTCATAAACAACGATATAAAAAATGAATAAAAATGCATCATAAAATCACAATTTATTTTTAATTATTCTAAATAAAATATTAGCAATCTAATAAATAAATAAAACATATATATAGAAAGAAGTGTAAGAAAATGGAACTACTAAATAAAAATATTTTATAAAGTATTTTTAATTTTTACAATAAGATCATCTACAATATAAAATTGAACAAGAAATAAAATTTAAAATTTAAGCATTAGTGATTGTAAAAAAGAAATTACTTTCAATTAATCAAATTTAGATTTTTTGAAATTATTATGCTCTAAATTAACTAAATTTAGACTTTTTGAAGTTGTTATGCAAAGAAGGATTTTATAAATGTCTTTTTAGCTTTATATTTAAAATATCTACTAGGGTTTTTGGTGTGAGCCGTTTTTGCCTCAAGATAGGGTATCCTTAGTATTTTGGGTTTTTTATCATCCTTAACCTTGCTCAATGATTCGTTGGTGTTGTAGGGGAGATGGATCATGTCACTCACACTCATGGTGTGTTCCTATGAATATTCTTGAGGTAAGGTTTCATTCCTTGATGTTAATTTTGCTCCACAAATTTTTGATATTGCATGCACTTGGCTAGATTTTATCCCTAATTAGTTGATCGTGAGGGATTGGGTTAATTTGGCTTGGCCCCTCATGGCATCAAGGTTGAAGTGGTTTGAAACCTTACCAAAGGCTACTTTCTTTTAGATTTTTTTTACCATACTCATGTCAAAGCTATTTATCAACATGGTTTATGGCATTTGTGGAGATGTCAAAGTTATTTATCAACATGGTTTGTGGCACTTGTGAAGCTCTCTCTACTAGTTCTCTCATTGTGGACCCATGATTTTACTATAAGGATAGATTGCATAAATTTACAGTCTAGGTTGAGTCCCTTGGTATTCCTCTTTGTGGGCTATTTTGGAACAATAGCATGTATTCTTGGGCATGTTGTTATTCTTGAACCTAAAAATTATTCAATTTCCATCCAACCAAGTTGGTCTATGTAGACACAAAAAATTGACCCACTTGAGTGAGTCATTTTTCCTAGATCCTTAGGGAGACCCTCCAACTTGCCCTAGAAAATTTTGGGTGTCCATTTTCCCTCTTTTCCTTTCTTTTTTTCCTCTTTATGTAAAATCATTGTCAGCCTTTACGGGGCATGATTTTACATAGCTAGGGTTTTCTCCTAGGAAACCCTATTTTTTTAAGTTGATCCCTCTTGGGGTCAGCTTCTCTTGGTTTTCCTACCCATTTTTTATTTTAAATATATTATAAATAGAGGTTTTGAAGTCTTCTTTCCATCCATATGAAATTATTCCAAGTGATCCAACTCTCCCAAGCAATTTCTCAATATCAAGGTAAGCAAGCTAACTTACAAATTGACAAGTGATCAACTGAAAGAGCTCATTGTATAAGTGCTAAAATAATTTGTTGAAGCTTTGTTTGGGAATGGTATTTTGCTACATTTGATTGTGTTTTTTTCTCTTGGTGGACAAGTGTTGAAGCCCTAAGGAGGAATTTTCTACTTGGAGGTCTCCATCCTTTGGTTTGCTTTTTCGCTACCGCCAGGTTGTTTTCGCTCATCTGCATTTCACATATTAGTTAGAATTTTATTGTGCATCATTTTTATCTATTTTTTTCTAGGGTTTTTCTCTTTGTTGTGAAATCGTGCTCAATCATTTCGGGGCTCTATTTCACCATTCTATGAAATCATGACTGGTTCCTACAAAGTATAATTTTGCATAGGCTAGGGTTGGAAAAATATACCATATCCAAACCCTAGGCCTACCTTTTATGTTCCTTTTTTACCATAACATCACATTCTGCATTCTTTTTATAGCATTGTTCTATTGCATTTTATTTTACTTGGTCATCTTCCAAAGGTCAACTTTTACTTTTGTATTTCAAAGGTTAGTTAAAAGGACCTAGGGGTTGACTGTTGCACCTCCAAGAATTACCATACAATAGCCTAAGCAAGCCCCCTAATGTTGATCATATTTTTTAAGCGTTTGTGAAGCCATTTTATAGAAATAGGAATCATGAGATATTGTTGGATGAAAGATAAAGCTTGGATCAACCACCGGATGAGATAAGTACCCTATTAAATATTTTAGGTTGTTTTTTGGGTGATTTTTGTTTATGTTAAAACCCTAGATCTGATATAAAAGGAAAATATTTAATTATTTTCTAGGCATTTGAAAGAACAAACAACATATAGTGTGCATTTAGGATTTAATATTGTTTATTTATTTTCCCTTGAAACCTTGCTTAAAATATTTCACTTTGTAATCTTAGGGTTATATCATTCAAACAAAGAGTCATCCTATGATTAGCTCTTATATTCTTGCATCTTGCATCTTGCTTCTTGCATTGTTCTTTTATTTCATAGCTTAGCTATAGAAAGGTTAAAACTTGGTGATTTTCTTGAATTGAACATATTAAACATACACAATTCCCAGACTTGGAGTGAGTCCTAAAACTATTCCTAGTGAACCTATTCCTCCCCCACATCGAGTGTAGAGTTATAACATACCCCCGCAGTTCACCTTAAAGCTTCTTGTGGATCCAACATTGATAATTGTACATTGGTGCATGGCTTTTCCACTCTACAGTCTGGCCCATATAAAGGTAGATGTATCTAAGGACCTTTCGTAGTCCATCAAAATTTTAAGTGGGGGAGACCACCATCTCACAACAGGTTGTTTACATCAACCTCTAGAACACATATTTTAGATGTTAAGCATCCAACCATAAGGTGAAAGACTTTTCACTTATGCAAGTGCCCACTCCTAGGGAAACCCATGAACTCAAGGAGGAGGATTGGACCACTATGGAAGACCACATAAATCAAGGTTCAAGTGTTGTTACAAATACAAACCCTAATCCATATATTGAAATGGGTGATCACATTCATAGCCATCAACATTCAAGTGGGGGAGTCCACCATCTCACAATGGGTTGTTTACATCACCTCTAGAACAACACCTATTTTGTATGCTAAGCATCCAACCATTATTAGCATATAGATTAACATTAGATTATTGCTTGTCGACACTTTCTAGTTTTATACTATGGTTAGCATAGTTGTGCGTTTAACGACACATATATATTTTATTTATTTTTTGCTATAGTTTAGGGATACACCTTAGGGATATATTTTGTTAGTCTATCATCTAGGATATTTCCTACAATATCCTAAGGTTGTAACTATTTAATGTGTGCAAATATCAATACATCATAATTTTTATTGTGATAACTTTCACATTTGGTATCAGAGCAGAGGAGGGGTCCAAGGGTCAAAGCGATTGATCGAGGTGTGCTCAAAATCCGAGGAAGACCAGGTGGACCGAGTAGTTTCTATTGGATGTCTGCTTGTCAGCCATAGATCGTGCGGTGCCAAGGATAGACAAGGCCATAACATGGTCAAACCCTCTCTAAAGCCTAATGTGGCTATGCGAAAACATGCACCGACGTAGACACTTGATGACAATAGCCCGATTGGACCTACACATAGGTGGACTAGGCATACTGGGGGTGGTGATCTGGATGATATACTACACACTACTAATTGGACTTAGATGTTGACTTGGATGGGATATGAATCTCGAGGATCAAGATTGGACCTACGGACCTGGGGACTCACTGAACTAGCATGAATGCCGATGAGGGACTCAAGGACAAACTCAAATACTAAGGAATACAAGTAACAGATGACTGAATCGACAACCAGGGTCTAGACTGCACCAGTCAAACAAAATTCCTACCAGCTAGGCCCCTGAAGTGAGGAAGCCAAAGAGGTCACCCACCGTCGATGAGCATCGTTCTCTCAGGTAGAGTCTCCCTGATAGAAGACACCTCAATATGTGTGTATGAACCTATTTAAACAACTATTTAGCTATTTTCACATGCATGTGGGATAAAATAAACTTTAAAAAAAAAATGCAATCACCCAATCACCTCGACAGGCATCAAACTGGTGAGATCATTCCTATTTTTCGTTATCAATCACGCCGTTAGATCTGTTTTCTGCAAATAGTGATCGATTCTAGAGGTGTTTTTAGAGATTTTGGCCAGATTACATTTGTGTTTTTTGGCTTTAGATTTTCTCTTATCTGCTCCCTCAAAAATCTTTGGCCGCCACAACAGTAGTAAAAAAAATGTGTAGCCATTTAATGGAGGTTTAAATCAGAGAAATTTTTGCTTAAAGGGGCTTGCGTGTGTCACAGACTTCCTAGGAAGCATTTGTAGCTAGTGGTGAGTTTACAACAGCCATCTGGGAGTAGTTTTTTGAAAGGTTTCCATCGAGCGTGTGATGCTGGCGCAGAGGAAGGCGAGTGGAGGCCAAGCATGAAGTTGAGGCTGAGCACCAGGTGTAGCAGAGAATGAGAGCTGCCACCGATGGAGAGGTGGTAGAGCACCACCCCTTAGCACTCTTGCCAGACTTTAAGAAAGGGTTTATTACCCTTCATGCCCATCGAGGCAGGTAGCTCGGTCGGTCAGCGACCAAGCGCTAAGGCGCTAGTGGCCAAGGATTCGAGGGATCGAATCCCACCGAGTGGTAATATCAATTTTTTTTAAGTGGTAATTTTTTTTTTGCATATTTAATATTAATTTTATCATTTTTTTAATAATTTAATATTAATTTAATTAAAAAATCATTTTTTTTAATTTTAATGGTTTTTTAGTTAAAATTAAATTTTATTATTAATTAAATCTTTGATAAAATTTTATTTTTTGCAATTAAATGATTTGCACAATTGCCTAAGAGGCAATCTTTGTAGATGATTTGCACAATTGCCTAAGAGGCAATCTTTGTAATAAAGCTTAAAAGGCTTTAAAGGTGTTGATTTTCTGCTTTAAGGGGGGATAATTTTGCATAAAAGGGGGATAATTTAATCTGTTATGATAAGGTCAAACGGATGCTATTTTTCTCTTCATTCTCTCTTAGGGAGAGAAACCCCTAAAGCATTTGATGAAAGAGTGCGAGTGTATGGTCTGAATACCATCTTCTCTCAACTTCAAAATGTTGTAATAGCAAACCTAAGAGTACCTAATGCTAGTTACGATGGTGATTCCAAAGACAACAATACTTTTGATAGCCAACTTGAGGAGTCAGTATCTATTGAAGTTGCACCACAGGAACCTAAAATCATTTGTCTTAGTGACAGTGATTCTGTTGAGGAAGTGGAGCCAGAACCTCATTCACCTGAAATCATAATTTTTAGTGACGATAGTGATTCTGTTGTTGATAATTTTTTCAATGAAGCGATAGGTGAACCTATGGAGGTAGAAAAAGATCTCTACGAGAGAATTGATCAAGTGAGATTTGATTTAAATTTGTAATTTTCTTTTGCAAAGCATAGTGCATTGTTTGTATTGAGGAATAAAAGAAGAGTATTTCTAGTTTATTTCCAAAATTTATGGCATCAAATAATAATCTACCCATACCAGAGTTTAATGGGGTATATTATGAGTATTGGTCCATCAAAATGAGGACCTTACTCATTGGCAAAGGACTATGGGATGTAGTCAAAGAAGGATATGTAGAACCTTCAGATTGGACCACTTTGAGTGCAGCAGATAAGAAGACCAAAATGGATGCCTAAAAGAGCAACTCTTCTACCCTCTACCATCTCCAAGCAACTTTGGAGAAGAGCATCTTTCCAAGGATTACTTCCTGTTTATCATCCCAAGAAGCATGGAAAGCCTTGAAGGATAGTTATCAAGGTAGTGATCAGGTGAAGCAAGTGAGGCTTCAAACCTTGAAGAGGGATTTTGAAAACTTAAAAATGCAAAATGATGAAAATGTTGGTGATTATTGCATTAGAGTGAAATCCATTGTAAACAAAATGCAAACCCTTGGAGATGACATCAAAATTGAAGTAGTGGTGAAGAAAGTGTTGAGGACACTTCTTCCCAAATGGAATCATATAGTTGTCATTATTGAGGAGTCAAAAGATCTTTCTAGCCTACCTTTTGATGCTCTAATTGGTTCCTTGATGTCTCATGAAGAAATATTACAGGGTTCTACTTCAAAAAGCTATGGAGGTGATGACAAAGCTTTCTCATCCAATGAGGGTGCAGGAAGAGGCCAAGGAAGAGGACAAAGGAGAGGTAGAGGAAGAAGTAGCTCAAGAGGTGGAAATAAAGCAAGAGGTGGAAATCAAGCACGAGGTGGCAATCAAGGAAGAGGTGGAAATCAAGGAAGGAGTGGCAATCAAGGAAGAGGAGGTGACAAAACAAATAAAGCTTGTTTCAATTGTGGCAATCTTGGTCACTTTTCTAAATATTTTTGGTCCAAGACTTCTCAAGGTGGAAGAGGTCAATATGGCAACTATGGTGAAGAAGAAGGAACTTCAAATTTATTTCTTACTTATGGAAAATCATATCAAAGCCTAAATGAATCTTGGATTTTGGATACTGGTTGTTCCAATCACATGAGTGGCAAATATGAGCTCTTTGCTACAATTGATTTCACCTACAAATCTAGAATCAAGTTGGGAGATGACAAAGCTCTACAAGTTGAAGGTATTGGAGCCATGGAGGTTCCAACAAAAGAAGGCACCAAGAAGGTAAATGACATCTATTACACCCCCAAACTCCAACATAACTTGCTTAGTGTTGGACAAATGATGGAGAAAAATTATAGGCTTGTTTTTTATGAAGGCAAATGTGTAATTTTTGATAAGAACAATTGTAATAGAGTTGTTACCCAAGTACCTATGACATGTAATAGGTTGTTTCCTCTTAAGTTTGGAGAAAAATGGGGTGCTCAACATGCTAAGATTGTTATAGCAAATCCAAGTGTACTTTGGCACTTGAGGTATGGTCATATAAATTTTGTAAGCTTGAAATTATTAACTTCTCAAGCTATGGTGTGTGGACTTCTAAAATTTTATGAACACAAGGAGGTCTATAAAGGGTGTGCTTTGGGAAAGCACTCTAGATCCAAATTTCCAAGAGGACAAGCATGAAGAGCGGAGAGCTAGCCATCCACTTCAATTGGTGCATTCGAACATTTGTGGTCCCATGCAAACCAAAAGCATTGGTAACAATTCTTACTTTCTCACTTTCATTGATGATTTCTCTAGGATGTGTTGGATCTATTTTTTGAAAACTAAAGATGAAGCTTTTGATTGTTTCATAGATTTCAAAAATAATGTAGAGAAACAAAGTGATTTTGTTGTAAATATTCTAAGGACTGATAGAGGAGGAGAGTATTATTCAAATGCATTTCTAAAATATTGTAAATATTGTGGAATCAAAAGGCAATTCACAACTTCCTATACCCCACAACAAAATGGTGTGGCTGAAAGAAAGAACCACACTATAGTAGAAATGGCTAGATCAATGTTGCAAAATAAGCATCTAAGTAACATGTATTGGGTTGATGCTGTAAGAACTAGTGTTTACATTTTGAATAGGAGTCCTACTTCTAGTTTATGTGGGATCACTCCTTATGAAGGATGGTATGGCAGAAATGTAAAAAACTTTTAAGTTTTTTGGTTCTCTTGCATATGCCCACATTCCTAATGAGCAAAGAAAGAAACTTGACCCCAAGAGTCAAGCATGTATTTTTGTTGGATATTGTGAGTCTTCCAAAGTATATAGGCTCTACAATCCCAAAACACATAAAATTGTACTTTCTAGGGATGTAATTTTTGATGAATGGGGAGAATGGGGTCATCAAAAACTTTTTTTGATGATGGATCTCATGATGTGATTTCCTCTCAAGTGCAACAAGTGCAGCCCAAAAACAGCAAAGGAAGTCCTCCAAGCCCAAGTATGAGTACTTCTTCAAGTACACCAGATGCTACTCCAAGTCCTTCTCCACAAAGATTAGTAAGTTCTTAACAAATGGATATTTATTCTCCATCAAGAGGTAAAAGAACACTTTAGTACCATCCATATTACCAAATGTTGGATAAGAATTTCCAGAAAAGATACACTAGAAGTCAAGCTAGTGAAATGAATGCAGTTTTAAAAAGACTTGAAAATCTGCATATGTATGGTGATGATGACTCCCAAGATCCTAAGGGAGATGTAGTCAATTATGCTTTAATGACTAATGTAGAGCTAGATCCATCTAGCTATGAGAAAGCATGCACTCATGATGTATGGCAGCAATCCATGGAAGAGGAAATAACCTCTATAAAAAATAATGATACTTGGGAGCTAGTGAAGCTTCCTAAGGGTAAAAAATGTGTTGGATGAAAATGGGTCTACAAGACCAAATTCAATTCTTATGGAAGTATTGAAAGACACAAGGCAAGACTTGTAGCAAAAGGCTTCACTCAAAAGTATGAGATTGACTACTAGGAGACCTTTGCTCCTATTGCTAGACAGGAGACAATCAGATCAGTACTTTCTTTAGCTGCCCAGAAAGGGTGGAAAATTCAGCACATGGATGTAAAGAGTGCCTTTCTCAATGGGTACTTGAATGAAGAGGTTTTTGTGCAACAACCTCAAGGTTTTAAATAACAAGGTAAGGATAACCTTGTATACAAACTAAAAAAAAAACTATATGGCCTCAAGCAAGCACCAAGGGCATGGTACTCTCGCATTGATGGCTACTTTTAGGAGTATGGATTCACTCGGAGCAAAAGTGAACCTACTCTCTACTACCTAAATCAAGGTAAAGATATTCTCATTGTATGTTTATATGTGGATGATCTAATATTCATGGGTAGTAGTGACAAGATGAATAAGGAGTTCAAACACTCCATGATGAAAGAATTTGAAATGAAATATCTAGGCTTAATGCATTACTTCCTAGGCATGGAAGTTCATAAAAAATATAAAGGGATCTTCATATATCAACACAAATATGCTCAAGATATGATTAAGAAATTTTCCATGGAGCAATGCAAACATGTTGCAACTCCAATGGGTCATGGGATCCAATTGAGCAAAGATGATGGAGCACCAAAAGTTGACATGACCACTTATAGGAGCATGGTTGGGAGTCTAATGTTCCTCACAAAAACAAGGCCTAATATTCAGTATGATGTTTCTCTTGTTTCAAGGTATATGGCTGATCCATCAGAACTTCACTTTCAAGCAACTAAGAGAATTCTGAGATATGTAAAGGGTACATTGGATTTTGGGATCCATTACCACAAATGTAATTCTGTAAAATTAGTTGGCTTTAGTGATAGTGATTGGGGCAGAAATATAGATGATAGAAAATCTACTTCAAGGAATTGTTTTAGTCTTGGGTCAGGACTAATTACATGGAGTTCCAAAAAGAAGACTATTGTAGCATTGTCATCTACTGAGGTTGAGTATATAGCAATCACACATGCTAGTACTCAAGCTCTATGGTTGAGAAAAGTCCTTGAAGATATTGGAGAGCAAAAAAGTGGTCCTACAAGATTTTACTATGATAATATGAGTGCCATCCAATTGGCACATAATCCCATCCACCATAGTAGGTCAAAACACTTTGATATGAAGTATCACTTCATTCGAGACATGGTGGAGAAACAAGTAGTTGAGCTTCAACATTGCAGCACTTTGGATAACATGGTGGATATCTTCACCAAAGGAGTTTCTAAAGCTCAATATGTAAATATGAGAGACTGTCTTGTCATCCCTCTCAACTTTAATGGGGAGAATGTTAGCATATAGGTTAACATTAGCTTATTTTTGGCTGATAATTTCCAATTGTATACTATGGTCGGCATAGTTGTGTGTTTTACGACACATATATATTTGCTTTATTTGTTGCTATAGTTTAGGGATACACCTTAGGGATATATTTTTTTAGTCTATCTTCAAGGATATTTCCTAAAATATCATAAGGTTGTAACTATTTAATATGTGCAAATATCAATACATCGTAATTTTTATTGTGATAAATTTCACAACCATAAGGTGAAATACTTTTTTTCTTATGCAACTACCCACTCCTAGAGAAACCCCTCAACTCAAGAATGACAGTTGGACCACTGTGGGAGACCACATAAATCAAGGTTTGAGTGTTGGTAAAAGTCCAAATCCTAAGCCATATATTGAAAAGGGTGGTCATCTCACATTCATAGCCTTAAAATAAGATGACAAACCGCCTATTAGAGTACATGGTTGGATTTCCAACAATAGAGGTGGTAAGCAACAAGACCCTTCCACATTTTTAGAACCATACTTTGAATTCAAGGAACATGATCCCCACAAAATCAATCTCTCCCCTGGTTTCCTTGCCCCACTACATGCTACTCCCACAGCCCTAGAGGGATATGGAGGTGAGAATTTTTTTCAAAGAAGAGGCCTCACCTTTTCAACAATGGGTTGGGGAGCACCAAATATGACAGTGAAGGCTCCAACAAATTTAATGTTTTGATGGTCTTTGATAGAGAGTTATCTCATGTATTCATTCTTTAGAGCTAGGTCTCACACAAATTTTTAGGAGTTGCAGGTTTTTTTAATCTTTAGTATTTCAATTTGATAGTTTAGGGATTCAATTTGTTTGCTTTATTCTTTTTTAAGTTTAACAATTTATCCATGTAACCCCTACATCTCTTTTTTTTAGATTTTGGGTGGAACTTCAGTTTGAGATTTCTGAGTGTGCTTCCATATCCACCAGATTTTTTATTTTAATGAGTGTAGCCATTAATATTTAGTAATATAAAGCACTTTTTAGCAATATATATAGTCTATTAATAATAAAAATTTGATCTTATTATCTATGCATAAATTAATAATGATTATTTAATGTTAAATATTATTTTAATAGTGATATAATGATAGCTAAGTAAACTTGTAGAAGAGCACATAAGATAAGTTATCATAATAATAAATAACTCATAATTAAAAAAAAAAATTAAAAAAAATTAGAATCTAATACAATATATAAATTAATAGAATATATGTTTTATTAAATAAAATTATATGTTATAAATTTAAGATACATATTTTTATATAAGAGATGTCTTTAAAAGTAATATGTTTTATGATTCAAAATAATAATGTAACTAATAAATGTGATGTGAATCCATGTATACACAAATAAATAGTATTCAATTTAGCAAAAAAATATATTTCTAGTAGAAATAAGTAAGAATAATGAAACAAAAAATGATATTTTCTTTAAAATTTACATATATAAAACATCTATAGATACCTTGGAAGGTTTTTTTCTAAGTAAAATTCTAGTTTTAAAAAATCTATAAGCAAAACATAGAAAAAAGCATTGATTTGAATAAGGTTTTTTATTCCAAATTAATTTTCAAGAAAATCTTCTTCCATTTCTCATGTAATTAGTTACATATATCCAATGAATATTGATCTTAATTTGTCACCTTATCCTATTAAAGGATAGAGATTAATCTTAATGTGTTACATTTTATGTGAGTGAACACATTTATAGAGATAAAGTGAGAATTTTATATAAAATATATTTAATTGAGATCATAAACTATTTATTTAAAATGTAACCTAGGATAATACTATATTATTTTTTTGAAGCATTACTTTGACCAAGTATGCTCCCAAAATTAAATTTTTACTTAAGTCCAAGGCCCATCATAATTCAAGAATAATAATATCTTCATAATATTTCATAAAATTTTATATTATAGAATCTTTTAGGATATATTTTTTAGAAATATTCTTTGTGTTATTTATATGCTAATAATTCTACTCCATAAAGTCTCTTTATTAGTGAAATATCTTTACAGTAATTGCATTCCTTATGATGTATAATATGAAGAATGTTCTAGGTAATATCTTCACATTAACAATTAAGAAATTATATTTAATTATAAAGTTTTAATTATAACAATTAATTTTAGACCAAACTAGTAGTAATATTTAAGATTCATCTTCAAAAGTTGTTAAGTAAAAGTTCATCCCTTTTGTTCAAGTTATTGATTTAAATAATTTATATCGTTTTATTTTAAAGAATGGTATTTTTTATGATTTTTATCTTGTCAAGATAAAATGTTTTTATCTACAATGTTTTAATATTTTTTATGGAATATATATTTGTTTCTTCAAGATAAAATAGATGGTTGTTATTGTTAAATTATTATTTTTGTACATAGGAAAATTGGTCACAACCACACTATTTTTAGTAATTGATAAGCATAGTGTTCAACCATAGGGGCTGCTCCTACCAAACCTATTCTACCTCGTTATTGTTGACCTGATATGAAGGGGATAACTTGCACTCGTAGGATTTAGATCAGACTATTACCTTTACAAATAGGCTACCCTTGAGTTTTGAACCTAGGTGTCTTCTTAGTAAGTGTTTGGCTAGACAAGCACTTGTCAAACTACTAGATCTCGAGGACTAAACTTTTAAGGTAGAAAAAAACTTCAAGAGCTGCTCTTAGGTGGACAGTAATGCCATCCCATTCGAGTATACCACTATATAGAGGGAATACACAAGAGATTTTTTGTGTCCCCCTTCATATCGTAAAGGTTCAAACCATGGATATCTAGTTCAATAGAACTAGGCTTGTCTTCTCCACTTGCACTATAAAGGTGGATAAAACCTTTGTTAAGAAAAATCGTTCTCTGTATCCCTTGGAGGCCAAGAATTTCCATTCCATAGGGCCTATCCCATTTGGATGAACCCCTTAGGTTAGCAGAGATTTTTTTGTATTCGACATAAGTTGTCAAACATGAACCGTGAACCACGTATTGAGGGTTATTGCTAAATTATTATCTATAAGTAAAACAACGGTATAAATTCATTCAATGTTTTTCTAGTAGACAAATATAATTACATGAAATATTTTTTAAAATTGTCTATATATCTATTTAATATAAATTATTGGGGTTATATTTTATACTGGGTTTATCCAAAGAAATGTGTTAGATATATCTTTTTCTAAGTTGTTTTATAATATAAATATAAAAGTAAAGAGAGTTTTAAAGTGAAAATAAAGACTAGTGTCTTAGTTATTTTTAATTTTATTGATAATTGATAATGTAAAATTATGGGTTTTGAATCTTTTGGAAAATATGATAAATTATAAATCTTACCAATTTGTGAAATGAATATACTATTAAAAAAACTTGTTTTTAATATTATTTTTGAATAATTAAAATGTATATTAATTTATTTCTTGTATATAATTATAATTTTAAAAATTATATTAATTTTTATATTTAATTACTATTTTTTTATTTTAATATTTTAATTAAATATTAATTTATTGATAATTTTATATTAATTATTTTATTTGTAGTTTTAAAATACATTATTTTTTTATTTTTATTTAACATCTTATTTTACAAGAAAAAATCATAATTTAATTTCAAGAATGAAATAAAATTACACTTCTCCAAGTACCTTGGCACAAACAAAAATCCATATAAAAACAAAAAAACTATTAGGAGTCAAAATATAATTACAGTAAGGCAAATTAGAGAAGAAGACCCATATTCAAAATAGCATAGGGATAATAAGGATAAAAATACTTATATATCAATACATAATAATCAAAATAACCTCCATGTCCAAAACTTAATTAGAAACCTACAAAAATAAGAAAACAACAAAAAGAAAAGAAACAATTAAAATTTACCATAAAGCTCTAATCAAATGAATAGACCCACAGTAAAAACCTAGAGCTAGCATAAAAACTAGGGCTATGACATGTGCGTGAAAGAAGAAACCCCATACTTTTTCTCTTGCATTTGTAAGAAAAATTTTGGAACCTACTGACATTCTTTTGATAACATATTTGCTTCCTTATTTAATTCCCTATAAACATGAGTAAAAGAGATATTTTCAAAATTGGAAATTGTCTCTAGCAGTTTATATCCCATCAGTCTAAGTAGATTATTTTATAATTGAGTAGATCTATTCATCCAATTGATGACCATAGTAGAATCTCCAAGAAAATATAATTTTTTCACATTTTTCTCTGAAGCACACATCATTAGCAATCTCAATACTTGAAACTCAGTAAAATTATTGAAACCTATCCCAAGACCTACTTTAAATTTTATATAGTGGATATTCAAGAAGTACAAAATGCCTCCCACCTACTAAATTCCGATTGACTTTGATTGACCCCATAAAATAAAAAACCCAAGGTTGAGACTTTTCAATTAATAAATTATCTACTTGTCAATGTTTCTTACATTTGCAAGGTCCTTTATTTATTGAGACCAAAGTACTCACCTAAAATATGACCTAAAATAGAGGTATTAACTTCCCTTCAAAATAGATGCATTCCATGCCAACCATATACCCTAACATATAAGACATGGTAAAGAAAGAAATTGTTCCAGCTCTTTTTTAAAAAACCATTATCTTAAGCATACCTCCATTGTTTCTCCTTTATAAAAAATTTGAACTCCTATATATGTTCAGCTTCTAACCAAACCTATTGAGAAAAGGGCATTTGATTAAAAAATGTGTGATGTTTTCCTCCTCTGACTAACACGACATACAAATACTTGGACCTTATCTGCTTCTCCTCTATAAAACATCCCAAGTCAAAGCCTTATTTCTCAAAGCTAACTACATGAAAATAATTATCTTTTTTAGGCAGATAATATCTAAATCTGCTTCCACCACCAAGTAGACCCTTGAGAATGAGGGTTAAAACTTGATTTGTAGCCAAGTCTAGTTGTATACTAACCCATAGATTTTTTGTATTCCCAAGCAATAGTATCTAGTTCAACTCTCAACATGATATGACTCTTATTAATACTACTAATGGGGAGACCCATGTGGTTAGGGCTTCGGGATTTCTTTCGTGAGATCCAGGTTCAAACCATTATGGGATGTGGTGTGTGTGCGTGCATGTGTGAGTGAGCTTGTGTACAAAAGAAAAAAAATACTACTTGTGTAATCCTTCCATAAAACAACCTGCTCATTAAAAAGACCCAAGACCTAAGCCTACTTTCAACCTTGGGTCCAAAGGCTAGAAGAATTTGATTCTCTCACCAGTTGAAGAAAGTAAAATTCCTTGTCTTGTAAAGAACCTATCATAGCTTCCGACAATAAAATATTTTCTCCAAAACCCAAAATAGAATCTACCCTTATTCTAACTTCTTCACCATTGTCCACTTTCCAATCCAGAAAACTCCAATCATAGGAAAGGTTTGCAATAGTGCCTTCCATTGAATAAAATATTTGTTATGCTTTTCTATGGACTTATGTTCCAATCCATGAAGGTCCTTGGATAAATATACCTCTATTCAATAATATTCTTCCAGAATCCTTCTCTAGTTAGAATCCTCCACAAGCTATTTGCTACCAAATAAGAACCAAAAATATGAATATTATTAACTCCCTAGCCACCTTCCTTCTTTAGCCTATAAATACTCTACCACTTAACTAAAGAAATACCTTCATGTTCCTTGTGTCCAGTACAAAGATATCTGAAGTAGTATTTTATTATTTTCTTTAGAACTTCTTTGGGAATGAAGCCCAAGGAGTGCGAAAACATAGGAATTACCTCAAGAAAAAAATTTACAAGTGTTAATATTCCACCAATAGACAACCATATATTACACCAATGGGTAATCCTAACTTCAATCTTCTCTATAATCCATACTCAATATCTCTTCTTGTAACCATTCAGCTTCAATAAAAAATCCAAATACTTAAAGCCTTCCTAGTAATATAAGAGATTAAAAGGAAAAATTCTGGTCAAACCATGTTCAGTATCCTACTCTAGACTATTAAAGCAAATAGAGGATTTTTGAAAAATTATCTCCATGCTAGTAGCAGTAGTAAGTGTCCAAAATGTCCTTCAACTTTTTGGCTTCCCCTAATTTGTCATTTGTGAACAATAATACATCATCAACAAATAATAAATGAGATAAATAAAGGACCCCCACTTTGATCCCAAAAATAGATCCTACCCTCTTTGCATCCAAAGTAGCTCTACCCAATCCTTCAACAATAAAAAAAAAAAGTAGAGGAGATAAAGGACATCTTTATCTTAGTACTATTGAGTGTCTACAGAATCTGGAAGTTGAGCCATTAAAAATAACAACAAAATATAAAAAAATAAATGCATCCCATAATTTAATTTAATATCGAATAGCTAAAACCCACATGTAAGAGCATCAATATGAGATATAACTAGTTAGTTATATCATAAGCTTTAGATAGATATAGTTTAAAAACCATTGAGTGAAGATTTTTAGGTTTAATAGAGTGAAGGTCCTTTTGTGCAAATCATATGGATTCAAAAATATATCTACCTTCTACCTACTATAAACCCACACTACTCTTGGAAAATAATTTTAGATAAAATCTTCTTCAATATAACATCCATAATATTTGCAATCATTTTGTAGATAGAGTTAAACAATGAAATAGGTCTAAATTCATCAAAGGTTTTAGGTTTTCATTTTTTAGAATCAAAGCTAAAAAAAGTGGAGTTAAAAGCCCTCAAAATCTTACCACTAAACCTAACTTCCTCCATTACTCTAAGAATATCCTCTTCAACAAGATCATAGAAAACTAGGAAAAACTCCACAACCCATCCACCAGGCCCTAAACTTTTATCCTTTTTAAAGAAGTCAAGACAACTTTTAGTTCTTCCTTTGTGACCTCCTTCATAAGTAACTAATTATACTCCTCTATCATCAAACTAAGGAAGAAAGTAATTAGATTTAAATTTTTTCCAATATTGACTCTATTAGGTTCTTTATAGATAGATTGAAAATATTTTACTCCCAAATCTGCTAACTTGAAGAAACTCTTAATGGGGACCCCTTCTTCTTTTTGCATTTCCAAGAGTGTTAACCTTATTCCTATGATTAGAAAAATTATACATAAAAAAATTAGTATTTTCATCCCCTTTTTTTTTATCATACAACTCTACTTTTCATTCTCCATTCAGTTTCCCTCCACTCTAAGAATTTGTTCTTCTTAATTTCTAGTTCAACTAGTCTTGTTTTCTCCTCTTTAAAACCAATATCATTCATTTTATGAATTTCTAAAATTTCCTTCTCCACCAATTTAAGATCTCTATCTAGACTATCCTTTTTAATTGAAATACAAGATGCCACACCTCCTTTTAAGTTTTTTCAAGTAGCAGCAAATTGAAAACACATCTATAAACTAGAACCTTGATCATAACCAATCCATTATTTTTTAATCAATTGCTAAAAAATTACTTCCTCCAAGAAAATTGAATTGAGCTTAAAAGGACTAACAGGTTTTACCTCTTGAATTTCTAATTGAACAAGCATGGGAGAATGATCTGATCCACCTCCAGTCTCAACCCATGACTATTTTTTTGTCTATTTCATTGTATAATGACTCTAAGATCAAAAATATATCAAAATCTATTTTTTTTAATCAATTTCTAAAACATTTCTTCCTCCAACCAAATTAAAATAAGCTTAAAAGGGTTAACAATTTTTTTCTCTTCACTTTCTAATTGAAGAAGTATGGGAGAATGATTCGATCTACCTCTAGTATCAACCAATGACTATTTTCTGTCTATTTCATTGTATAATGACTCTGAGATCAAAAATATAAATAATATCTTTAAGATCCTAGCTTTCTCAAATCTATTATTTCTCCATGTAAACTTTATTGGTTCTAAATCAATTAAACCAAATTCTTCAATCTTATGTTTGAAGTAATCTACAAAGTCTATCAAGTCTTGTAGATTCTCTCCATACCTCACTTCTATTCATAGTAAAATTTATGTCCCCACCAATAATAACTCTTTTATCCCTAACACATATTTGGTATAAACAAATCATCCCAAAATATATGTCTATCTTCATATAACAGTTAATAGCAAATAACCTCAAATCCAAGACTTTAAAAAATAATTATATTTTCAAGCCTGAAGCCATAAAGGAAGAACTAATTAAGGATACTAAGTTCTTCCAAAGAGTCAAAACACCCCCTAAATTTTTGGTAGCATCTAGATCCAAGAACTCCTAGTCCCTAAGAAATTTACTTAACCCTTCAATGACTTTTATACTTGGCACCATGGTTTCTTGTAGAAGGATAGCATCCAAATTTTGAATTACCACCAACCTATCTAAGGCAATTATTTTATAGAGACTACCAAGATATTAAATTTTAAGGGATAATAAGATCATTTAAACATCTTTGAGGGGTTTTATCCCACTCTAAGGACCCATTTGATAGATTTTTGTTTACCTTGTTGAATTTCCCTTAAAGCCTCTCTTATGCATGAAACAAAAATATTTCCTACCTACTAAAGAAGTGGAAGGGTCCTTTATAAGGGCCATACCTAACCCTAACCTTCTAGCAAATAGACAAGTTCTCAACTCAAATTTCATTTTCCTAAAACATAAAAAATATCTATAAAAGGATCCCCTTTCCAAGCCATCTACTAAAATAGATACCTCCCTAGAAGATTCACCTAATAGGTCAAAACAAATTTTCCCAATATCATAAATATTTGGAAAATAATCCTTATTCAATGTGTTTGAGGTTGCTAACCCAATGTTCAAAACCCTAGAAAAGTCCTTGTCCCTAGGATTTCTCTTTAGAGATTCATAAGGAAGTGTACAAACTTCTTTATTACCTAATTCTAGATTATTATCCATATTTACTAGATAGTAACTATCATAAGGCTTAGATTACCAACCAATAAAATTAATAGTATCAACTTCAAATCCTTTCACAGTTTTATTTATGACTTTGTCGCCTTCTCTAATAGCTTGTGAACAGTGAAATGGAGATAAAGCTAGGACCAAAATTTCTTCCTCCTTCTCTAAAGTTTTGGTTCTAGGTTTAATAACATTTTTTTACTTGTTTGTGTCGAATCAGGGAGTAAAACTAATCTTTGAAAAATAAGCATCTCTTGATTATTGTTAGCTGACTTGAAATCCCCACTAGTCATTTGTTTTCTCCTCTATACTTTCTATGCAAAATATTGATAATATTCCTTATCAATATATCCATAAACATGAAAATGAACACATCTAAAAGGAATCTTCAAATAGTCCAGGATTTGATTATGAACTGTATTCCACACAACTATCTCCATATAGTCTAATAAGTCTTCATTGATATCCATCTAAACGAAAACCCAAGCTAAAGACCAAAAAATACTATATTTGAAAAAAACATCTATATCCAAGGTTTTACCTAAAGAATATCCAATCTCTTTCTAAACATAAATCCATTGGCAAACCTAGAAGTTTCACCCAGATCAGGATTCTCCTAGCAACTTCAGTCCTAGGACCAAAGCAAGTCATCCAATCCTTCAAATCCAAAAATGAAGACTCCCAATACCAATGACCTATCAAAGGTGTCTGTGCATCTTCCTCATATTGAAAAGAAAACCTATCCATCCTCTGGAAAGTAAGTGAAAAATTGACCCATATCCTAAAATTGTGATCCATACCTTATGCAACCACTTATTTAGTGTATTATCAACTATTTGGCATCCATGAAACTTCCTAGTAAGGGCCTTCTCCAAAATCTCCAGACTTGTTCCATCTTCAGGTCTTCCTCAAGTACCATTTTGATCTTTAACCACTTTGTGTGTCTTACATACTTAGTAACTAGAATTGTAGTCTATGCTAATTGAAATTTTAGACCCACTCCACTTAGGGCCTCTAAATCAAGACTTTTAAAAATAAAACCATAACCAAAGGAAACTCTATCACATAAAATGAGTCTAGGTTGTTTGGAACCTGCTTAAGTTTTTCTTCCCCACAATGAAATGTTTGCTCATTCATTAGATCCACCACTTAAGTAAAGTGTTCTAATACACCTGAGAGTGAGCAGACAATAGGAAAACCGACCTGATCTGACCCTACTGATATAGACTCCCCTTTGTCCACTAAATTATGATAATTTGCAGTAATATTCTAGATAATAAAAAATGCAAGGACCCCTAGTTCTCAACTTCTAAGTCTTGTCAAAAAATGGTACCCTTGGTCCTTGGAGTTGAAAATATGTGTTGTCCCTCAAAGGGGTCCCCTAAGAAGTCCAAACATTCCTCTTCATTCTCCATCAAAACAAGAAATCAATTTCCCAAACTCCTTCATAGTCCAAGCTTTCATCAAAATTGCATATGGGTCTTCAACTATCACCAAGTAGTGAGGATTATGGATCAACCATAATCTATTGTGGCAATGGCAACAAAAAATCCTTAACACTTATTATCTTCAACTAAAAATTATTTAAGAGGAATACAAAATTCTACAAGAATGAAGGTTAGGAATGAAGTGTAGAATAATTTTTATAAATTCAAGAGGTGATATTTTAACATACATCTTTGAGATATCTATCTTTTTATCCACCTACACCTGTTATTTGATATAAGTTTTATATTTATTTATTAATTTAATTGGATATATGATTTTGAAATGGGTTTCAATTTTACTGCATCATAATCACATAGTGATATCAAAACAACTTGGCAATAATGCATGCATAGCATGTCAAAGATTCAAAATTATACCTCTTCAAATTTACTTGAAATTTGTCATTTGATTCAAATGATAAGGTTTTCATACGAGATATAAACTTTTGTTCCATGAAACACTCCACTTCCAACCAAACGTTTTCAATCCTTATGGTCTAAGGTGTGAAACACTCCACTCCCAACCAAATGTTCTCAACCTCCTAGGTTATTAAATGCTAACATCTACTTGCTAAATTTGAACTTTTGAACTTGGCCATTTAATTCAAATGTTAGGGTTTTCATATGAGATTTAACTTTTGGTTTGAGATGTGAAACATTCCACTTGGAACCAAATGTTCTCTGATGATAAATAATTTAAACTTTTGATTTAGAATGTGAAAATCTTCACTTCAAACTAATTATTGTAAACCTTGTAAACTACATGTTAACCTAAAATATTAACCATGATCATCACATGCTCTCTTAAGTTTTATATGTATAAAACAAACCAAAATATGTCTTTGTAAACCAACTATCAAATATTACCTATAAAGCTTAAGGTTCAAAAATTTGATTTTTTTTTAATTTATTATTTTTATCAAGTTTTAGAAATGAATAATTTAACTCATTATCTCCTAATTCCACACCTTAAAGTACGAAAAACATATTCAACATGTGATATTATGTTCATCCGTGTACTTAACTAAAGAAATACCTTCATGTTCCTTGTGTCTAGTCCAAATATATCTGAAGTAGTATTTTATTATTTTCTTTAGAACTTCTTTGGGAATTAAGGCCAAGGAGTGCAAAAACATAGGAATTGCCTCAAGAAAAAACTTTACAAGTGTTAATCTTCCACCAATAGACAACCATCTATTACACCAATGGGTAATCCTAACTTCAATCATCTCTATAATCCATCCTCAATATCTCTTCTTGTAACCATTCAGCTTCAATAAAAAACCCAAATACTTAAAGCTTTCCTAGTAATATAAGAGATTAAAAGGAAAAATTCTGGTCAAACCATGTTCAGTTTCCTACTCTAGACTATTAAAGCAAATAGAGGATTTTTGAAAAATTATCTTCATGCTAGTAGTAGTAGTAAGTGTCCAAAATGTCCTTCAACTTTTTGGCTTCCCCTAAATTGCCATTTGTGAACAATAATACATCATCAACAAATAATAAATGAGATAAATAAAGGACCCCCACTTTGATCCCAGAAATAGATCCTACCCTCTTTGCATCCAAAGTAGCTCTACCCAATCCTTCAACAATAAAAAAAAAAAGTAGAGGAGATAAAGGACATATTTATCTTAGTACTATTGAGTGTCTATAAAATCTGGAAGTTGAGCCATTAAAAATAACAACAAAATATAAAAAATAAATGCATCCCATAATTTAATTTAATATCGAATAGCTAAAACCCACATGTAAGAGCATCAATATGAGATATAACTAGTTAGTTATATCATAAGCTTTAGATAGATATAGTTTAAAAACCATTGAGTGAATATTTTTAGGTTTAATGGAGTGAAGGTCCTTTTGTGCAAATCATATGGATTCAAAAATCTATCTACCTACTATAAACACACACTACTCTCGAAAAATAATTTTAGAGAAAATCTTCTTCAATCTAACATACATAATATTTGCAATGATTTTGTAGATAGAGTTATACAATGAAATAGGTCTAAATTCATCAAAGGTTTTATGTTTCTCATTTTATAGAATCAAAGCTAAAAAAAATGGAGTTAAAAGCCCTCAAAATATTACCACTAAACCTAACTTCCTCCATTAATCTAAGAATATCCTCTTCACCAAGATCATAGAAAACTAGGAAAAACTCCACATGCCATCCACTAGGCCCTAAACTTTTATCCTTTTTAAAGAATTCAAGACAACGTTTAGTTCTTCCTTTGTGACCTCCTTCATAAGTAACTAATTATACTCCTCTATCACAAAACTAGGGAAGAAAGTAGTTAAATTTAAATTTTTTCCAATATTGACTCTATTAGGTTCTTTATAGATAGATTGAAAATATTTTACTCCCAAATCTGCTAACTTGAAGAAACTCTTAATGGGGACCCCTTCTTCATTTTGCATTTCCAAGAGTATTAACCTTATTCCTATGATTAGAAAAATTATACATAAAAAAATTAGTATTTTCATTCTCTTTTTTTAACCATACAACTCTACTTTTCATTCTCCATTTAGTTTCCCTCCACTCTAAGAATTTGTTCTTCTTAATTTCTAGTTCAACTAGTCTTGTTTTCTCCTCTTTAAAAAAACCAATCTCATTCATTTTATGAATTTCTAAAATTTCCTTCTCTACCAATTTAAGATCTCTATCTAGACTCTCCTTTTTAATTGAAATCCAAGATGCCACACCTCCTTTTAAGTTTTTTCAAGTAGCAGCAAATTGAAAACTCATCTATAAACAAGAACCTTGATCATAACCAATCCATTATTTTTTAATCAATTGCTAAAAAATTACTTCCTCCAAGAAAATTGAATTGATCTTAAAAGGACTAACAGGTTTTACTTCTTCAATTTCTAATTGAAGAAGCATGGGAGAATGATCTGATCCACCTCCAGTCTCAACCCATGACTATTTTTTTGTCTATTTCATTGTATAATGACTCTAAGATCAAAAATATATCAAAATCTATTTTTTTTAATCAATTTCTAAATCATTTCTTCCTCCAACCAGATTAAATTGAACTTAAAAGGACTAACAATATTTTCCTCTTCAATTTATAATTGAAGAAGTATGGGAGAATGATCCGATCTGCATCTACTATCAAACAATGACTATTTTCGGTCTATTTCATTGTATAATGACTCTGAGATCAAAAATATAACAAATATCTTTAAGATCCTAGCTTTATCAAATCTATTATTTCTCCATGTAAACTTTATTGGTTCTAAATAAATTAAACAAAATTATTCAATCTTATGTTTGAAGTAACCTACAAGTCTATCAAGTCTTGCAGATTCTCTCCATACCTCACTTCTATTCATAGTAAAATTTATGTCCCCACCAATAATAACTATTTCATCCCTAACACACATTTAGGATAAAAAAATCATCCCAAAAGATATGCCTATCTTCATATAACAATTAATAACAAATAACCTCAAATCCAAGTCTTTAAAAAATAATTATATTTTCAATCTTGAAGCCATAAAGGAAGAATTAATTAAGGGTACTAAGTTCTACCAACGAGTCAAAACACCCCCTAAATTTTTGGTAGCATCTAGATCCAAGAACTCCTAGTCCCTAAGCAATTTACTTAACCCTTCAATGACTTTTATACTTGGCACCATGGTTACTTGTAGAAGGATAGCATCCAGATTTGAATTACCACCAACCTATCTAAGGAAAGTATTTTAGAGAGACTACCAAGATATTAAATTTTAAGGGATAACAATACCATTTAAACATCTTTGAGGGGTTTTATCCCACTCTAAGGATCCCTTTGATAGATTTTTTTTTACCCTGTTGAATTTCCCTTAAAGCCTCTCTTATGCATGAAACAAAAATATTTCCTACCTACTAAAGAAGTGGAAGGGTCCTTTATAAGGGCCACACCTAACACTAACCTTCTAGCAACTAGACGAGTTCTCAACCCAAATTTCCTTTTCCTATAACATAACAAATATCTGTAAAAGGATCCCCTTTCCAAACCATCTCCTAAAATAGATACCTCCCTTGAAGATTCACCTAATAGGTCAAAACAACTTTTCCCAATAGCATAAATATTTGGATCATAATCCCTATTCAATGTGTTTGAGGTTGTTAACCCAATGTTCAAAACCCTAGAAAAGTCCTTGTCCCTAGGATTTCTCTTTAGAGATTCATAATGAAGTGTACAAACTTCTTTATTACCTAATTCTAGATTATTCTCCATATTTACTGGATATTAATTATCATAAGGCTTAGATGACCAACCAATAAAATTAATAGTATAAACTTCCAATCCTTTCACAGTTTTCTTTATGACTTTGTCGCCTTCTCTAATAGCTTGTGAATAGTGAAATGGAGATAAATCTAGGACCAAAATTTCTTCCTCCTTCTCTAGAGTTTTGGTTCTAGGTTTAATAACATTTTTTTACTTGTTTGTGTCGAATCAAGGAGTAAAACTGATCTTCGAAAAATAAGTATCTCTTGATTATTGTTAGCTTACTTGAAATCCCCACTAGTCATTTGTTTTCTCCTCTATACTTTCTATGCAAAATATTGATAATATTCCTTATCAATATATCCATAAACATGACAATGAACACATCTAAAAGGAATCTTCAAATAGTCCAGGATTTGACTATGAACTGTATTCCACACAACTATCTCCATATAGTCTAATAAGCCTTCATTGATATCCATCTCAACAAAAACCCAAGCTAAAGACCAAAAAATACTAGATTTGAAAGAAACATCTATATCCAAGGTTTTACCTAAATAATATCCAATATCTTTCAAATCTCTTTCTAACCATAAATCCATTGGCAAACCTAGAAGTTTCACCCAGATCAGGATTCTCCTAGCAACTTCAATCCTAGGACCAAAGCAAGTCATCCAATCCTTCAAATCCAAAAATGAAGACTCCTAATACCAATGACCTCTCAAAGGTGTTTGTGCATCTTCCTCATATTGAAAAGAAAACCTATCCATCCTCTGGAAAGTAAGTGAAAAATTGACCCATATCCTAAAATTGTGATCCATACCTTATGCAACCACTTATTTAGTGTATTATCAACTATTTGACATCCATGAAACTTCCTAGTAAGGGCCTTCTCCAAAATCTCTAGACTTGTTCCATCTTCAGGTCTTCCTCAAGTACCATTTTGATTTTTAACCACTTTGTGTGTCTTACATACTTAGTAACCAGAGTTGTAGTCTATGCTAATTGAAATTTTAGACCCACTTCACTTAGGGCCTCTAAATCAAGACTTTTAAAAATAAAACCATAACCAAAGGAAACTCTATCACATAAAATGAGTCTAGGTTGTTTGGATCCTCATAAAGTTTTTATTCCCAACAATGAAATGTTTTATCATTCATTAGATACACCACTTAAGTAAAGTGTTCTAATACACCTGAGAGTGAGAATACAATAGGAAAACCGACCTGATCTGACCCTACTGATATAGACTCCCCTTTGTCCACTAAATTATGATAATTTGCAGTAATATTATAGATAATAAAAAATGCAAGGACCCCTAGTTCTCAACTTCTAAGTCTTGTCCAAAAATGGTACCCTTGGTCCTTGGAGTTGAAAAGATGTGTTGTCCCTCAAAGGCGTCCTCTAAGAATTCCAAACATTCCTCTTCATTCTCCATCAAAACAAGAAATCAATTTCCCAAAATCCTTCATAGTCCAAGCTTTCATCAAAATTGCATATGGGTCTTCAACTATCACTAAGTAGTGAGGATTATGGATCAACCATAATCTATTGTGGCAATGGCAACAAAAAATCCTTAACACTTATTATCTTCAACTAAAAATTATTTAAGAGGAATACAAAATTCTACAAGAATGAAGGTTAGGAATGAAGTGTAGAATAATTTTTATAAATTCAATAGGTGAGATTTTAACATACATCTTTGAGAGATCTATCTTTTTAACCACCTACACATGTTATTTGATATAAGTTTTATATTTATTTAATAATTTAATTGGATATATGATTTTGAAATGGGTTTCAATTTTACTGCATCATAATCACATAGTGATATCAGAACAACTTGGCAATAATGCATGCATAGCATGTCAAAGATTCAAAATTATATCTCCTCAAATTTACTTGAAATTTATCATTTGATTCAAATGATAAGGTTTTCATATGAGATTTAAACTTTTGGTCTATGAAACACTCCACTTCCAACCAAACATTTTCAATCCTTATGGTCTAAGGTGTGATACACTCCACTCCCAACCAAATTTTCTCAACCTCCTAGGTTATTAAATGTTAACATCTACTTGCTAAATTTGAAATTTTGAACTTGGCCATTTAATTCAAATTTTAGGGTTTTCATATGAGATTTAACTTTTGGTTTAAGATGTGATACATTCCACTTGGAAACAAATGTTCTCTTATGATAAATAATTTAAACTTTTGATTTAGAATGTGAAACTCTTCGCTTCAAACTAATTATTCTAAACCTTTGTAAACTAAATATTAACCTAAAATATTAACCATGATCATCACATGCTCTCTTACGTTTTATATGTATAAAACAAACCAAAATATGTCTGTTGAAACCAACTATCAAATCTTACCTATAAATCTTAAGGTTCAAAATTTTGATTTTTTTTAATTTATTATTTTTATCAAGTTTTAGAAACGAAGAATTTAACTCATTATCTACTAATTCCACACCTTAAAGTATAGAAAACATATTCAATATGTGATATTATGTTCATCTGTGTACTTAACTAAAGAAATACCTTCATGTTCCTTGTGTCTAGTCCAAATATATCTGAAGTAGTATTTTATTATTTTCTTTAGAACTTCTTTGGGAATTAAGGCCAAGGAGTGCGAAAACATAGGAATTGCCTCAAGAAAAAACTTTACAAGTGTTAAAATTCCACCAATAGACAACCATCTATTACACCAATGGGTAATCCTAACTTCAATCTTCTCTATTATCCATCCTCAATATCTCTTCTTGTAACCATTTAGCTTCAATAAAAAACACAAATACTTAAAGCCTTCCTAGTAATATAAGGGATTAAAAGGAAAAAGTTTGGTCAAACCATGTTCAGTCTCCTACTCTACACTATTAAAGCAAATAGAGGATTTTTGAAAAATTATCTCCATGATAGTAGCAGTAGAAAGTGTCCACAATGTCCTTCAACTTTTTGGATTCCCTTAAATTGCCATTTGTGAACAACAATACATCATCAACAAATAATAAATGAGATAAATAAAGGACCCCCACTTTGATCCTAGACATAGATCCTACCCTATTTGCATCCAAAGTAGCTCTACCCAATCCTTCCACAATAAAAAAAAAAGTAGAGAAGATAAAGGACATCTTTATCTTAGTACTATTGAGTGTCTACAGAATCTAAAAGTTGAGCCATTAAAAACAACAACAAAATATAAAAAAATAAATGCATCCCATAATTTAATTTAATATCGAATAGCTAAAACCCACATGTAAGAGCATCAATATGAGATATAACTAGTTAGTTATATCATAAGCTTTAGATAGATATAGTTTAAAAACCATTGAGTGAATATTTTTAGTTTTAATAGAGTGAAGGTCCTTTTTTGCAACTCATATGGATTCAAAAATCTATCTACCTACTATAAACCCACACTATTCTTGGAAAATAATTTTAGAGAAAATCTTCTTCAATCTAACATACATAATATTTGCAATGATTTTGTAGATAGAGTTATACAATGAAATAGGTCTAAATTCATCAAAGGTTTTAGGTTTCTCATTTTTTATAATCAAAGCTAAAAAAAGTGGAGTTAAAAGCCCTCAAAATCTTACCACTAAATCTAACTTCCTCCATTACTCTAAGAATATCCTCTTCAACAATATCATAAAAAACTAGGAAAAACTCCACAAGCCATCCACCAGGCCCTAAACTTTTATCCTTTTTAAAGAAGTCAAGACAACTTTTAGTTCTTCCTTTGTGACCTCCTTCATAAGTAACTAATTATACTCCTATGTCATCAAACTATGGAAGAAAGTAGTGAACTTTAAATTTTTTCCAATATTGACTCTATTAGGTTCTTTATAGATAGATTGAAAATATTTTACTTCCAAATCTACTAACTTGAAGAAAATCTTAATGGGGACCCCTTCTTCATTTTGCATTTCCAATAGTGTTAACCTTCTTCCTATGATTAGAAAAATTATACATAAAAAAATTAGTATTTTCATCCCCTTTTTTTTACCATACAACTCTACCTTTCATTCTCCATTCAGTTTCCCCGCACTCTAATAATTTTTTCTTCTTAATTTCTAGTTCAACTAGTCTTGTTTTCTCCTCTTTAAAAAAACCAATCTAATTCATTTTATGAATTTCTGAAATTTCCTTCTCCACCAATTTAAGATCTCTATCTAGACTCTACTTTTTAATTGAAATACAAGATGCCACACCTCCTTTTAAGTTTTTTCAAGTAGCAGCAAATTAAAAACTCATCTATAAACAAGAACCTTGATCATAACCAATCCATTATTTTTTAATCAATTTCTAAATCATTTCTTCCTCCAACCAAATTAAATTGAGCTTACAAGGACTAATAGTTTTTTCCTCTTCACTTTATAATTGAATAAGTATGGGAGAATGATCTGATCTACATCTACTATCAACCAATGACTATTTTCGGTCTATTTCATTGTATAATGACTCTGAGATCAAAAATATAACAAATATCTTTAAGATCCTAGCTTTCTCAAATCTATTATTTCTCCATGTAAACTTTATTGGTTCTAAATCAATTAAACCAAATTATTCAATCTTATGTTTGAAGTAATCTACAAGTCTATCAAGTCTTGTAGATTCTCTCCATACCTCACTTCTATTCATAGTAAAATTTATGTCCCCACCAATAATAACTCTTTCATCCCTAACACACATTTGGGATAAACAAATCATCCCAAAAGATATGCCTATCTTCATATAACAGTTAATAAAAAATAACTTCAAATCCAAGTCTTTAAAAAATAATTATATTTTCAATCCTGAAGCCATAAAGGAAGAATTAATTAAGGGTACTAAGTTCTTAAAATGAGTCAAAACACCTGCTAAATTTTTGGTAGCATCTAGATCCAAGAACTCCTAGTCCCTAATCAATTTACTTAATCCTTCAATGACTTTCATACTTGGCACCATGGTTTCTTGTAGAAGGATAGCATCCAGATTTTGAATTACCACCAACCTATCTAACGCAAGTATTTTAGATAGACTACCAAGATATTAAATTTTAAGGGATAACAAGATCATTTAAACATATTTGAGGGGTTTTATCCCACTCTAAGGACCCCTTTGATAGATTTTTGTTTACCTTGTTAAATTTTCCTTAAAGACTCTCTTCTGCATGAAAAAATAATAATTCCTACCTACTAAAGAAGTGGAAGGGTCCTTTATAAGGGCCATATCTAACCCTAACCTTCTACCAACTAGACAAGTTCACAAATCAAATTTCATTTTCCTAGAACATAACAAATATCTGTAAAAGGATCCCCTTTCCAAACCATCTCCTAAAATAGATACCTCCCTAGAAGATTCACCTAATAGGTCAAAAAAACTTTTCCCAATAGCATAAATATTTGGATCATAATCCCTATTCAATGTTTTTGAGGTTGCTAACGCAATGTTCAAAACCCTAGAAAAGTCCTTGTCCCTAGGATTTCTCTTTAGAGATTCATAAGGAAGTGTACAAACATCTTTATTACCTAATTCTAGAATATTCTCCATATTTACTGGATAGTAACTATCATAAGGCTTAGATGACCAACCAATAAAATTAGGAGTATTAACTTCCAATCCTTTCACAGTTTTCTTTATGACTTTGTCGCCTTCTCTAATAGCTTGTGAATAGTGAAATGGAGATAAAGCTAGGCCCAAAATTTCTTCCTCCTTCTCTATATTTTTGGTTCTAGGTTTAATAACATTTTTTTACTTGTTTGTGTCAAATTAGGGAGTAAAACTGATCTTTGAAAAATAAGTATCTCTTAATTATTGTTAGCTGACTTGAAATCCTCACTAGTCGTTTGTTTTCTCCTCTATACTTTCTATGCAAAATATTCATAATATTCCTTATCAATATATCCATAAACATGACAATGAACACATATAAAAGGAATCTTCAAACAGTCCAGGATTTGATTATGAACTGTATTCCATACAACTATCTCCATATAGTCTAATAAGCCTTCATTGATATCCATCTCAACCAAAACCCAAGCTAAAGACCAAAAAATGCTAGATTTGAAAGGAAAATCTATATCCAAGGTTTTACCTAAAGAATATCCAATCTCTTTCAAATCTCTTTCTAACCATAAATCCATTGGCAAACCTAGAAGTTTCACCCAGATCAGGATTCTCCTAGCAAATTTAGTCCTAGGACCAAAGCAAGTCATCCAATCCTTCAAAGCCAAAAATGAAGACTCCCAATACCAATGACCTCTCAAAGGTGTTTGTGCATCTTCCTCATATTGAAAATAAAACCTATCCATCCTCTGGAAAGTAAGTGAAAAATTGACCCATATCCTAAAATTGTGATCCATACCTTATGCAACCACTTATTTAGTGTATTATCAACTATTTGACATCCATGAAACTTCCTAGTAAGGGCCTTCTCCAAAATCTCCAAACTTGTTCCATCTTTAGGTCTTCCCCAAGTACCATTTTGATCTTTAACCACTTTGTGTGTCTTACATACTTCGTAACTAGAGTTGTAGTCTATGCTAATTGAAATTTTAGAACCACTCCACTTAGGGCCTCTAAATCAAGACTTTTAAAAATAAAACCATAACCAAAGGAAACTCTATCAAATAAAATGAGTCTAGGTTGTTTGGATCCTGCTTAAGTTTTTCTTCCCCGAAATGAAATGTTTGCTCATTCATTAAATCCACCACTTAAGTAAAGTGTTCTAATACACCTAATAGCGAGCAGACAATAGTACAACCGACCTGATCTAACCCTACTAATATAGAATCCCCTTTGTCCAATAAATTATGATAATTTGTAGTAATATTCTAGATAATAAAAAATGCAAGGACCCGTAGTTCTCAACTTCTAAGTCTTGTCCAAAAATGGTACCCTTGGTCCTTGGAGTTGAAAAGATGTGTTGTCCCTCAAAGGGGTCCCCTAATAAGTCCAAACATTCCTCTTCATTCTCCATCAAAACAAGAAATCAATTTCCCAAACTCCTTCATTGTCCAAGCTTTCACCAAAATTGCATATGGGTCTTCAACTAGCACCGAGTAGTGAGGATTATGGAACAACCATAATCTATTGTGCCAATGGCAACAAAAAATCCTTAACACTTATTATCTTCAACTAAAAATTATTTAAGAAGAATACAAAATTCTACAAGAATTAAGATTAGGAATGAAGTGTAGAATATTTTTTATAAATTCAAGAGGTGATATTTTAACATACATATTTGAGAGATCTATCTTTTCATCCACCTACACATGTTATTTGATATAAGTTTTATATTTATTTATTAATTTAATTGGATATATGATTTTGAAATGGGTTTCAATTTTACTGCATCATAATCACATAGTGATATCATAACAACATGGCAATAATGCATGCATAGCATGTCAAAGATTCAAAATTATATCTCCTCAAATTTACTTGAAATTTGTCATTTGATTCAAATGATAAGGTTTTCATAAAAAATACTAGATTTGAAAAAAACATCTATATCCAAGGTTTTACCTCAAGAATATCCAATCTCTTTCAAATCTCTTTCTAACCATAAATCCATTGGCAAACCTAGAAGTTTCACCTAGATCAGGATTCTCCTAGCAACTTCAGTCCTAGGACCAAAGCAAGTCATCCAATCTTCAAATCCAAAAATGAAGGCTCCCAATACCAATGACCTATCAAAGGTGTTTGTGCATCTTCGTCATATTGAAAAGAAAACCTATCCATCCTCTGGAAAGTAAGTGAAAATTTGACCCATATCCTAAAATTGTGATCCATACCTTATGCAACCACTTATTTAGTGTATTATCAACTATTTGACATCCATGAAACTTCCTAGTAAGGGCATTCTCCAAAATCTCCAGACTTGTTCCATCTTCAGGTCTTCCTCAAGTACCATTTTGACCTTTAACCACTTTGTGTGTCTTACATACTTAGTAACCAGAGTTGTAGTCAATGCTAATTGAAATTTTAGACCCACTCCACTTAGGGCCTCTAAATCAAGACTTTTAAAAATAAAACCATAACCAAAGGAAACTCTATTAGATAAAATGAGTCTACGTTGTTTGGATCCTGCTTAAGTTTTTCTTACCCACAATGAAATGTTTGCTCATTCATTAGATCCACCACTTAAGTAAAGTGTTCTAATACACCTGAGAGTGAGTAGACAATAGGAAAACCGACCTGATCTGACCCTACTGATATAGACTCCCCTTTGTCCACTAAATTATGATAATTTCTATTAATATTCTAGATAATAAAAATTGCAAGGACCCCTAGTTCTCAACTTCTAAGTCTTGTCTAGAAATGGGACCCTTGGTCCTTGGAGTTGAAAATATGTGTTGTCCCTCAAAGGGGTCCTCTAAGAAGTCCAAACATTCCTCTTCATTCTCCATCAAAACAAGAAATCAATTTCCCAAACTCCTTCATAGTCCAAGCTTTCATCAAAATTGCATATGGGTCTTCAACTATCACCGAGTAGTGAGGATTATGGATCAACCATAATCTATTGTGGCAATGGCAACAAAAAATCCTTAACACTTATTATCTTCAACTAAAAATTATTTAAGAAGAATACAAAATTCTACAAGAATGAAGGTTAGGAATGAAGTGTAGAATAATTTTTATAAATTCAAGAGGTGATATTTTAACATACATATTTGAAATATCTATCTTTTTATCCACCTACACATGTTATTTGATATAAGTTTTATATTTATTTATTAATTTAATTGGATATATGATTTGAAATGGGTTTCAATTTTACTGCATCATAATCACATAGTGATATCAGAACAACTTGGCAATAATGCATGCATAGCATGTCAAAGATTCAAAATTATATCTCCTCAAATTTACTTGAAATTTGTCATTTGATTCAAATGATAAGGTTTTCATACGAGATTTAAACTTTTGTTCCATGAAACACTCCACTTCCAACCAAACGTTTTCAATCCTTATGGTCTAAGGTGTGAAACACTCCACTCCCAACCAAATGTTCTCAACCTCCTAGGTTATTAAATGCTAACATCTACTTGCTAAATTTGAACTTTTGAACTTGGCCATTTAATTCAAATTTTAGGGTTTTCATATGAGATTTAACTTTTGGTTTAAGATGTGAAACATTCCACTTGGAACCAAATGTTATCTTATGATAAATAATTGAAACTTTTGATTTAGACTGTGAAACTCTTCACTTCAAACTAATTATTCTAAACCTTGTAAACTACATGTTAACCTAAAATATTAACCATGATCATCACATGCTCTCTTAAGTTTTATATGTATAAAACAAACCAAAATATGTCTTTGTAAACCAACTATCACATCTTACCTATAAAGCTTAAGGTTCAAAATTTTGATTTTTTTTTAATTTATTATTTTTATCAAGTTTTAGAAATGAAGAATTTAATTCATTATCTACTAATTCCACACCTTAAAGTACGGAGAACATATTCAACATGTGATATTATGTTCATCCGTGTACTTAACTAAAGAAATACCTTCATGTTCCTTGTGTCCAGTCCAAAGATATCTGAAGTAGTATTTTATTATTTTCTTTAGAAATTCTTTGGTAATTAAGGCCAAGGAGTGCGAAAACATAGGAATTGCCTCAGGAAAAAACTTTACAAGTGTTAATATTCCACCAATAGACAACCATCTATTAAACCAATGGGTAATCCTAACTTCAATCTTCTCTTTAATCCATCCTCAATATCTCTTCTTGTAACCATTCAGCTTCAATAAAAAACCCAAATACTTAAAGCCTTCCTAGTAATATAAGAGATTAAAAGGAAAAAGTTTGGGCAAACCATGTTCAGTCTCCTACTCTACACTATTAAAGCAAATAGAGGATTTTTGAAAAATTATCTCCATGCTAGTAGCAGTAGTAAGTGTCCAAAACGTCCTTCAAATTTTTGGCTTCCCTTAAATTGCCATTTGTGAACAACAATACATCATCAACAAATAATAAATGAGATAAATAAAGGACCCCCACTTTGATCCCAGACATAGATCCTACCCTGTTTGCATCCAAAGTAGCTCTACCCAATCCTTCAACAATAAAAAAAAAGTAGAGGAGATAAAGGACATATTTATCTTAGTACTATTGAGTGTCTACAGAATCTGAAAGTTGAGCCATTAAAAATAACAAAAAAATATAAAAAAATAAATGCATCCCATAATTTAATTTAATATCGAATAGCTAAAACCCACATGTAAGAGCATCAATATAAGATATAACTAGTTAGTTATATCATAAGCTTTAGATAGATATAGTTTAAAAACCATTGAGTGAATATTTTTAGTTTTAATAGAGTGAAGGTCCTTTTGTGCAACTCATATGGATTCAAAAATCTATCTACCTACTAAAAACCCACACTACTCTTGGAAAATAATTTTAAAGAAAATCTTCTTCAATATAACATCCAGAACATTTGAAATTATTTTGTAGATAGCGTTGTATAATGAAATAGGTCTAAATTCATCAAAGGTTTTAGGTTTCTCATTTTTTAGAATAAAATTTAAAAAAAGTGGAGTTAAAAGCCCTTAAAATATTACCACTAAACCTAACTTCCTCCATTACTCTAAGAATATCCTCTTCAACAAGATCATAGAAAACTAGGAAAAACTCCACAAGCCATCCACCAAGCCCTAAAATTTTATCCATTTTAAAGAATTCAAGACAACTTTTAGTTCTTCCTTTGTGACCTCCTTCATAAGTAACTAATTATACTCCTCTATCATCAAACTAGGGAAGACAGTAGTTAACTTTAAATTTTTTCCAATATTGACTCTATTAGGTTCTTTATAGATAGATTGAAAATATTTTACTCCCAAATCTACTAACTTGAAGAAAATCTTAATGGGGACCCCTTCTTCATTTTGCATTTCCAATAGTGTTAACCTTCTTCCTATGATTAGAAAAATTATACATAAAAAACTTAGTATTTTCATCCCCTTTTTTTTACCATACAACTCTACTTTTCATTCTCCATTCAGTTTCCCCGCACTCTAAGAATTTTTTCTTCTTAATTTCTAGTTCAACTAGTCTTGTTTTCTCCTCTTTAAAAAAACCAATCTCATTCATTTTATGAATTTCTAAAATTTCCTTCTCCACCAATATAAGATCTCTATCTAGACTCTCCTTTTTAATTGAAATCCAAGATGCCACACCTCCTTTTAAGTTTTTTCAAGTAGCAGCAAATTGAAAACTCATCTATAAACTAGAACCTTGATCATAACCAATCCATTATTTTTTAATCAATTGCTAAAAAATTACTTCCTCCAAGAAAATTGAATTGAGCTTAAAAGGACTAACAGGTTTTACCTTTTGAATTTCTAATTGAAAAAGCATGGGAGAATGATCTGTTCCACCTCCAGTCTCAACCCATGACTATTTTTTTGTCTATTTCATTGTATAATGACTCTAAGATCAAAAATATATCAAAATCTATAATTTTTTAATCAATTTCTAAAACATTTCTTCCTCCAACCAAATTAAATTGAGCTTAAAAGGACTAACAGGTTTTTCCTCTTCACTTTCTAATTGAATAAGTATGTGAGAATGATCTGATCTACCTCTAGTATCAACCAATGACTATTTTTGATCTATTTCATTGTATAATGACTCTGAGATCAAAAATACAACAAATATCTTTAAGATCCTAGATTTCTCAAATCTATTATTTCTCCATGTAAACTTTATTGGTTCTAAATCAATTAAACAAAATTCTTCAATCTTATGTTTGAAGTAATATTCAAGTCTATCAAGTCTTGCAGATTCTCCCCATACCTCATTTCTATTCATAGTAAAATTTAAGTCCCCACCAATAATAACTCTTTCATCCCTAACACACATTTGGGATAAAGAAATCATCCCAAAATATATGCCTATCTTCATATAACAGTTAATAACAAATAACCTCAAATCCAAGTCTTTAAAAAATAATCATGAAGCCATAAAGGAAGAATTAATTAAGGATACTAAGTTCTTCCAACGAGTCAAAACACCCCCTAAATTTTTGGTAGCATCTAGATCCAAGAACTCCTAGTCCCTAAGCAATTTACTTAACCCTTCAATGACTTTTATACTTGGCACCATGGTTTCTTGTAGAAGGATAGCTTCCAGATTTTGAATTACCACCAACCTATATAAGGCAAGTATTTTAGAGAGACTACCAAGATATTAAATTTTAAGGGATAACAGGATCATTTAAACATCTTTTAGGGGTTTTATCCCACTCTAAGGACCCCTTTGATAGATTTTTTTTTACCTTGTTGAATTTCCATTCAAGCCTCTCTTATGCATGAAACAAAAATATTTCCTACCTACTAAAGAGGTGGAAGGGTCCTTTATAAGGGCCATACCTAACCCTAACCTTCTAGTAACTATACAAGTCCACAACTCAAGTTTCCTTTTCCTAGAACATAACAAATATCTGTAAAAGGATCCCCTTTCCAAACCATCTCCTAAAATAGATACCTCCCTAGAAGATTCACCTAATAGGTCAAAACAAATTTTCCCAATAGCATAAATATTTGGATCATAATTCTAGATTATTCTCCATATTTACTGGATAGTAATTATCACAAGGCTTAGATGACCAACCAATAAAATTAATAGTATCAACTTCCAATCCTTTCACAGTTTTCTTTATGACATTGTCGCCTTCTCTAATATCTTGTGAATAGTGAAATGGAGATAAATCTAGGCCCAAAATTTCTCCCTCCTTTTCTAGATTTTTGGTTCTAGGTTTAATAACATTTTTTTACTTGTTTATGTCGAATCAGGGAGTAAAATTGATCTTTGAAAAATAAGTATCTCTTGATTATTGTTAGCTGACTTGAAATCCCCACTAGTCATTTGTTTTCTCCTCTATACTTTCTATGCAAAATATAGGTAATATTCCTTATCAATATATCCATAAACATGACAATGAACACATCTAAAAGAAATCTTCAAATAGTCCAGGATTTCATTATGAACTATATTCCACACAACTATCTCCATATAGTCTAATAAGCCTTCAATGATATCCATCTCAACCAAAACACAAGCTAAAGACCAAAACATACTATATTTGAAAGAAACATCTATATCCAAGGTTTAACCTAAAGAATATCGAATCTCTTTCAAATCTCTTTCTAACCATAAATCCATTGGCAAACCTAGAAGTTTCACCAAGATCAGGATTCTCCTAGCAACTTCAATCCTAGGACCAAAGCAAGTCATCCAATCCTTCAAATCCAAAAATGAAGACTCCCAATACCAATGACCTCTCAAAGGTATTTGCATCTTCCTCATATTGAAAAGAAAACCTATCCATCCTCTGGAAAGTAAGTGAAAAATTGACCCATATCCTAAAATTGTGATCCATACCTTACGCAACCACTTATTTAGTGTATTATCAACTATTTGACATCCATGAAACTTCCTAGTAAGGGCCTTCTCCAAAATCTCTAGACTTGTTCCAAATTTAGTTCTTCCCCAAGTACCATTTTGATCTTTAACCACTTTATGTGTCTTACATACTTAGTAACCAGAGTTGTAGTCTATGCTAATTGAAATTTTAGACCCACTCCACTTAGGGCCTCTAAATCAAGACTTTTAAAAATAAAACCATAACCAAAGGAAACTCTATTAGATAAAATGAGTCTACGTTGTTTGGATCCTGCTTAAGTTTTTCTTCCCCATAATGAAATGTTTGCTCATTCATTAGATCCACCACTTAAGTAAAGTGTTCTTATACACCTGAGAGTGAGCAAACAATAGGACAACCGACCTTATCTGACGCTACTAATATAGACTCCCCTTTGTCCACTAAATTATGATAATTTGTAGTAATATTCTAGATAATAAAAAATGCAAGGACCCCTAGTTCTCAACTTCTAAGTCCTGTCCAAAAATGGGACCCTTGGTCCTTAGAGTTGAAAATATGTGTTGTCCCTCAAAGGGGTCCCCTAAGAAGTCCAAACATTCCTCTTCATTCTCCATCAAAACAAGAAATCAATTTCCCAAAAGCCTTCATAGTGCAGTCTTTCATCAAAATTGCATATGGTTCTTCAACTATCACCGAGTAGTGAGGATTATGGATCAACCATAATCTATTGTGGCAATGGCAACAAAAAATCCTTAACACTTATTATCTTCAACTAAAAATTATTTAAGAGGAATACAAAATTCTACAAGAATGAAGGTTAGGAATGAAGTGTAGAATAATTTTTATAAATTCAAGAGGTGAGATTTTAACATACATCTTTGAGAGATCTATCTTTTCATCCACCTACACATGTTATTTGATATAAGTTTTATATTTATTTATTAATTTAATTGGATATATGATTTTGAAATGGGTTTCAATTTTACTGCATCATAATCACATAGTCATATCAGAACAACTTGGCAATAATGCATGCATAGCATGTCAAAGATTCAAAATTATATCTCCTCAAATTTACTTGAAATTTGTCATTTGATTCAAATGATAAGGTTTTCATACGAGATTTAAACTTTTGGTCTATGAAACACTCCACTTCCAACCAAACGTTTTCAATCCTTATGGTCTAAGCTGTGAAACACTCCACTCCCAACAAAATGTTCTCAACCTCCTAGGTTATTAAATGTTAACATCTACTTGCTAAATTTGAACTTTTGAACTTGGACATTTAATTCAAATGTTAGGGTCTTCATATGAGATTTAACTTTTGGTTTAAGATGTGAAACATTCCACTTGGGACCAAATGTTCTCTTATGATAAATAATTCAAACTTTTGATTTAGAATGTGAAACTCTTCACTTCAAACTAATTATTCTAAACCTTGTAAACTACATGTTAACCTAAAATATTAACCATGATTATCACATGCTCTCTTAAGTTTTATATGTATAAAACAAACCAAAATATGTCTTTTGAAACAAACTATCAAATCTTGCCTATAAAGCTTAAGGTTCAAAATTTTGATTTTTTATTTATTTCTTATTTTTATCAAGTTTTAGAAATGAAGAATTTAACTCATTATCTACTAATTCCACACCTTAAAGTACGGAAAACATATTCAACATGTGATATTTTGTTCATTCGTGTACTTAACTAAAGAAATACCTTCATGTTCCTTGTGTCCAGTACAAAGATATCTGAAGTAGTATTTTATTATTTTCTTTAGAACTTCTTTGGGAATTAAGGCCAAAGAGTGCGAAAACATAGGAATTGCCTCAAGAAAAAACTTTACAAGTGTTAATATTCCACCAATAGACAACCATCTATTACACCAATGGGTAATCCTAACTTCAATATTCTCTATAATCCATCCTCAATATCTCTTCTTGTAACCATTCAGCTTCAATAAAAAACCCAAATACTTAAAGCCTTCCTAGTAATATAAGAGATTAAAAGGAAAAATTCTGGTCAAACCATGTTCAGTCTCCTACTCTACACTATTAAAGCAAATAGAGGATTTTTGAAAAATTATCTCCATGCTAGTAGCAGTAGTAAGTGTCCAAAATGTCCTTCAACTTTTTGGCTTCCCTTAAATTGCCATTTGTGAACAACAATACATCATCAACAAATAATAAATGAGATAAATAAATGACCCCCACTTTGATCCCAAACATAGATCCTAGCCTCTTTGCATCCAAATTAGCTCTACCCAATCCTTCCACAATAAAAAAAAAGTAGAGGAGATAAAGGACATCTTTATCTTAGTACTATTGAGTGTCTACAAAATCTGGAAGTTGAACCATTAAAAATAACAATAAAATATAAAAAAATAAATGCATCCCATAATTTAATTTAATATCGAATAGCTAAAACCCACATGTAAGAGCATCAATATGAGATATAACTAGTTAGTTATATCATAAGCTTTAGATAGATATAGTTTAAAAACCATTGAGTGAATATTTTTAGTTTTAATAGAGTGAAGGTCCTTTTGTGCAACTCATATGGATTCAAAAATCTATCCACCTACTATAAACCCACACTACTCTTGGAAAATAATTTTAGAGAAAATCTTATTCAATCTAACATCCATAATATTTGCAATGATTTTGGAGATAGAGTTATACAATGAAATAGGTCTAAATTCATCAAAGGTTTTAGATTTCTCATTTTTTAGAATCAAAGCTAAAAAAAGTGGAGTTAAAAGCCCTCCAAATCTTACCACTAAACCTAACTTCCTCCATTACTCTAAGAATATCCTCTTCAACAAGATCATAGAAAACTAGGAAAAACTCCACAAGCCATCCACTAGGCCCTAAACTTTTATCCTTTTTAAATTAGTCAAGATGAATTTTAGTTATTCCTTTGTGACCTCCTTCATAAGTAAATAATTATACTCCTCTATCGTCAAACTAGGGAAGGAAGTAGTTAACTTTAAATTTTTTCCAATATTGATTATATTAGGTTCTTTATAGATAGATTGAAAATATTTTACTCCCAAATATGCTAACTTGAAGAAACTCTTAATGGGGAACCCTTCTTCATTTTGCATTTCCAATAGTGTTAGCCTTCTTCCTATGATTAGAAAAATTATACATAAAAAACTTAGTATTTTCATCCTTTTTTTCACCATACAACTCTACTTTTCATTCTCCATTCAGTTTCCCTCCACTCTAAGAATTTGTTCTTCTTAATTTCTAGTTCAACTAGTCTTGTTTTCTCCTCTTTAAAAAAACCAATCTCATTCATTTTATGAATTTCTAAAATTTCCTTCACCAATATAAGATCTCTATCTAGACTCTCCTTTTTAATTGAAATCCAAGATGCCACACCTCCTTTTAAGTTTTTTCAAGTAGCAGCAAATTGAAAACTCATCTATAAACTAGAACCTTGATCATAACCAATCCATTATTTTTTAATCAATTGCTAAAAAATTACTTCCTCCAAGAAAATTGAATTGAGCTTAAAAGGACTATCAGGTTTTACCTCTTGAATTTCTAATTGAAGAAGCATGGGAGAATGATCTAATCCACCTCCAGTCTCAACCCATGACTATTTTTTTGTCTATTTCATTGTATAATGACTCTAAGATCAAAAATATATCAAAATCTATTTTTTTTAATCAATTTCTAAATCATTTCTTCCTGCAACCACATTAAATTGAGCTTAAAAGGACTAGAAATTTTTTCCTCTTCACTTTCTAATTGAATAAGTATGGGAGAATGATCTGATATACCTCTAGTATCAACCAATGACTATTTTCGGTCTATTTCATTGTATAATGACTCTGAGATCAAAAATATAACAAATATCTTTAAGATCCTAGCTTTCTCAAATCTATTATTTCTCCATGTAAACTTTATTGGTTCTAAATCAATTAAACAAAATTCTTCAATCTTATGTTTGAAGTAAAATACAAGTCTATCAAGTATTGTAGATTCTCCCCATACCTCACTTCTATTCATAGTAAAATTTATGTCCCCACCAATAATAACTCTTTCATCCCTAAAACACATTTGGGATAAACAAATCATCCCAAAAGATATGCCTATCTTCATATAACAGTTAATAACAAATAACCTCAAATTCGAGTCTTTAAAAAACAATCATATTTTCAATCCTGAAGCCATAAAGGAAGAATTAATTAAGGATACTAAGTTCTTCCAAAGAGTCAAAACACCCCCTAAATTTTTGGTAGCATCTAGATCCAATAACCCCTAGTCCCTAAGCAATTTACTTAACCCTTCAATGACTTTTATACTTGGCACCATGGTTTCTTGTAGAAGGATAGCATCCAGATTTTGAATTACCACCAACCTATCTAAGGCAAGTGTTTTAGAGAGACTACCAAGATATTAATATTAAGGGATAACAAGATCATTTAAACATCTTTGAGGGGTTTTATCCCACTCTAAGGACCCCTTTGATAGATTTTTGTTTACCTTGTTGAATTTCCCTTAAATCCTCTCTTATGCATGCAAAAAAAAGATTTCCTACCTACCTAACTCTCTTATGAAGTGGAAGGGTCCTTTATAAGGGCCATACCTAACTCTAACCTTCTAGCAAATAGAAAAGTTCTCAACTCAAATTTCCTTTTCCTATAACATAAAAAATATCTGTAAAAGGATCCCCTTTATAAACCATATCCTAAAATAGATACCTCCCTAGAAGATTCAACTAATAGGTCAAAACAACTTTTCCCAATAGCATAAATATTTAGATCATAATCCCTATTTAATGTGTTTGCGGTTGCTAACCCAATGTTCAAAACCCTAGAAAAGTCCTTGTCCCTAGGATTTCTCTTTAGAGATTCATAAGGAAGTGTACAAACTTCTTTATTACCTAATTCTATATTATTCTCCATATTTACTGGATAGTAATTATCATAAGGCTTAGATGACCAACCAGTAAAATTAATAGTATCGACTTCGAATCCTTTCACAGTTTTCTTTATGACTTTGTTGCATTCTTTAATAGCTTGTGAATAGTGAAATGGAGATAAAGCTAGGCCCAAAATTTCTCCCTCCTTCTCTAGATTTTTGGTTCTAGGTTTAATAACATTTTTTTACTTGTTTGTGTCGAATCAGGGAGTAAAACTGATCTTTGAAAAATAAGTATCTCTTGATTATTGTTAGCTGACTTGAAATCCCCACTAGTCATTTGTTTTCTCCTCTATAATTTCTATGAAAAATATTGATAATATTCCTTATCAATATATCCATAAACATGAAAATGAACACATCTAAAAGGAATCTTCAAATAGTCTAGGATTTGATTATGAACTGTATTCCACACAACTGTCTTCATATAGTCTAATAAGCCTTCATTGATATCCATCTCAACCAAAACACAAGCTAAAGACCAAAAAATACTATATTTGAAAGAAACATCTATATCCAAGGTTTTACCTAAAGAATATCCAATCTCTTTCAAATCTCTTTCTAACCATAAATCCATTGGCAAACCTAGAAGTTTCACCCAGAACATGATTCTCCTAGCAACTTCAGTCCTAGGACGAAAGCAAGTCATCCAATCCTTCAAAGCCAAAAATGAAGACTCCCAATACCAATGACCTCTCAAAGGTGTTTGTGCATCTTCCTCATATTTGAAAGAAAACCTATCCATTCTCTGGAAAGTAAGTGAAAAATTGACCCATATCCTAAAATTGTGATCCATACCTTCTGCAACCACTTATTTAGTGTATTATCAACTATTTGACATCCATGAAACTTCCTAGTAAGGGCCTTCTCCAAAATCTCTAGACTTGTTCCATCTTCAGGTCTTCCTCAAGTACCATTTTGATCTTTAACCACTTTGTGTGTCTTACATACTTAGTAACCAGAGTTGTAGTCTATGCTAATTGAAATTTTAGACCCACTCCACTTAGGGCCTCTAAATCAAGACTTTTAAAAATAAAACCATAACCAAAGGAAACTCTATCACATAAAATGAGTCTAGGTTGTTTGGATCCTACTTAAGTTTTTCTTCCCCACAATGAAATGTTTGCTCATTAATTAGATCCACCGCTTAAGTAAAGTGTTCTTATATACCTGAGAGTGAGCAGAAAATGGGACAACTGACTTGGTCTGACGCTACTGATATAGACTCCCCTTTGTCCACTAAATTATGATAATTTGCAGTAATATTCTAGATAATAAAAAATGCAAGGACCCCTAGTTCTCAACTTCTAAGTCTTGTCCAAAAATGGGACCCTTGCTCCTTGGAGTTGAAAAGATGTGTTGTCCCTCAAAGGGATCCTCTAAGAATTCCAAACATTCCTCTTCATTCTCCATCAAAACAAGAAATCAATTTCCCAAAATCCTTCATAGTCCAAGCTTTCATCAAAATTGCATATGGGTCTTCAACTATCACCGAGTAGAGAGGATTATGGATCAACCATAATCTATTGTGGCAATGGCAACAAAAAATCCTTAACACTTATTATCTTCAACTAAAAATTATTTAAGAGGAATACAAAATTCTACAAGAATGAAGTGTAGAATAATTTTTACAAATTCAAGAGGTGATATTTTAACATACATCTTTGAGAGATCTATATTTCTAACCACCTACACATGTTATTTGATATAAGTTTTATATTTATTTATTAATTTAATTGGATATATGATTTTGAAATGGGTTTCAATTTTACTGCATCATAATCACATAGTGATATCAGAACAACTTGGCAATAATGCATGCATAGCATGTCAAAGATTCAAAATTATATCTCCTCAAATTTACTTGAAATTTGTCATTTGATTCAAATGACAAGGTTTTCATACGAGATTTAAACTTTTGGTCTATGAAACACTCCACTTCCAACCAAACGTTTTCAATACTTATGGTCTAAGGTGTGAAACACTCCACTCCCAACCAAATGTTCGCAACCTCCTAGGTTATTAAATGTTAGCATCTACTTGCTAAATTTGAACTTTTGAACTTGGACATTTAATTCAAATGTTAGGTTTTTCATATGAGATTTAACTTTTGGTTTAAGACGTGAAACATTCCACTTGGAACCAAATGTTATCTTATGATAAATAATTTAAACTTTTGATTTAGAATGTGAAACTCTTCACTTCAAACTAATTATTCTAAACCTTGTAAACTAAATGTTAATCTAAAATATTAACCATGATTATCACATGCTCTCTTAATTTATATATGTATAAAACAAACCAAAATGTCTTTTAAAACCAACTATCAAATCTTACCTATAAAGCTTAAGGTTAAAAATTTTGATTTTTTATTTATTTATTATTTTTATCAAGTTTTAGAAATGAAGAATTTAACTCATTATCTACTAATTCCACAACTTAAAGTACGGAAAACATATTCAACATGTGATATTATGTTCATCCATGTACTTAACAAAAGAAATACCTTCATGTTCCTTGTGTCTAGTCCAAAGATATCTGAAGTAGTATTTTAATATTTTCTTTAGAACTTCTTTGGGAATAAAGGCCAAGGAGTGCAAAAACATAGGAATTGCCTCAAGAAAAAACTTTACAAGTGTTAATATTCCACCAATAGACAACCATCTATTACACCAATGGGTAATCCTAACTTCAATCTTCTTTATAATCCATCCTCAATATCTCTTCTTGTAACCATTCAACTTCAATAAAAAACCCAAATACTTAAATACTTCCTAGTAATATAAGAGATTAAAAGGAAAAAGTCTGTTCAAACCATGTTCAGTCTCCTACTCTACACTATTAAAGCAAATAGAGGATTTTTGAAAAATTATCTTCATGCTAGTAGCAGTAGTAAGTGTCCAAAATGTCCTTCAACTTTTTGGCTTCCCTTAAATTTCCATTTGTGATCATCAATACATCATCAACAAATAATAAATGAGATAAATAAAGGACCCCCACTTTGATCCCAGACATATATCCTAGACTCTTTACATCCAAAGTAGCTCTACCCAATCCTTCCACAATAAAAAAAAGTAGAGGAGATAAAGGACATCTTTATCTTAGTACTATTGAGTGTCTACAAAATCTGGAAGTTGAACCATTAAAAATAACAATAAAATATAAAAAAAGAAATGCATCCCATAATTTAATTTAATATCGAATAGCTAAAACCCACATGTAAGAGCATCAATATGAGATATAACTAGTTAGTTATATCATAAGCTTTAGATAGATATAGTTTAAAAACCATTGAGTGAAGATTTTTAGTTTTAATAGAGTGAAGGTCCTTTTGTGCAACTCATATGGATTCAAAAATATATCTACCTACTATAAACCCACACTTTTCTTGGAAAATAATTTTAGAGAAAATATTCTTCAATCTAACATCCATAATATTTGCAATGATTTTGTAGATAGTTATACAATGAAATACGTCTAAATTCATCAAAGGTTTTAGTTTCTCATTTTTTAGAATCAAAGCTAAAAAAAGTGGAGTTAAAAGACCTCAAAATCTTACCACTAAACCTAACTTCCTCCATTACTCTAAGAATATCCTCTTCAACAAGATCATAGAAAACTAGGAAAAACTCCACAAGCCATCCACCAGGCCCTAAAATTTTATCCTTTTAAAGAAGTCAAGACAACTTTTAGTTATTCCTTTGTGACCTCCTTCATAAGTAACTAATTATACTCCTCTATCATCAAACTAAGGAAGAAAGTAGTTAACTTTAAATTTTTTCCAATATTGACTCTATTAGGTTCTTTATAGATAGATTGAAAATATTTTACTCCCAAATATGCTAACTTGAAGAAAATCTTAATGGGGACCCCTTCTTCATTTTGAATTTCCAATAGTGTTAAACTTCTTCCTATGATTAGAAAAATTATACATAAAAAACTTAGTATTTTCATCCCCTTTTTTTTACCATACAACTCTACTTTTCATTCTCCATTCAGTTTCCCTCCACTCTAAGAATTTGTTCTTCTTAATTTCTAGTTCAACTAGTCTTGTTTTCTCCTCTTTAAAAAAACCAATCTCATTCATTTTATGAATTTCTAAAATTTCCTTCTCCACCAATTTAATATCTCTATCTAGACTCTCCTTTTTAATTGAAATCCAAGATGCCACACCTCCTTTTAAGTTTTTTCAAGTAGCAGCAAATTGAAAACTCATCTATAAACTAGAACCTTGATCATAACCAATCCATTATTTTTTAATCAATTGCTAAAAAATTACTTCCTCCAAGAAAATTGAATTGAGCTTAAAAAGACTAACAGGTTTTACCTCTTGAATTTCTAATTGAAGAAGCATGGGAGAATGATCTGATCCACCTCCAGTCTCAATCCATGATTATTTTTTTGTCTATTTCATTGTATAATGACTCTAAGATCAAAAATATATCAAAATCTATTATTTTTTAATCAATTTCTAAAACATTTCTTCCTCCAACCAAATTAAATTGAGCTTAAAAGGACTAACAGGTTTTCCCCTTCACTTTCTAATTAAAGAAGTATGGGAGAATGATCCGATCTACCTCTAGTATCAACCAATAACTATTTTTGGTCTATTTCATTGTATAATGACTCTGAGATCAAAAATATAACAAATATCTTTAAGATCCTAGCTTTCTTAAAACTATTATTTCTCCATGTAAAATTTATTGGTTCTAAATCAATTAAACCAAATTCTTCAATCTTATGTTTGAAGTAATCTACAAGTCTATCAAGTATTGTAGATTCTCCCCATACCTCACTTCTATTCATAGTAAAATTTATGTCCCCACCAATAATAACTCTTTCATCCCTAAAACACATTTGGGATAAACAAATCATCCCAAAAGATATGCCTATCTTCATATAACAGTTAATAGCAAATAACCTCAAATCCAAGTCTTTAAAAAATAATCATATTTTCAATCCTGAAGCCATAAAGGAAGAATTAATTAAGGATACTAAGTTCTTCCAACGATTCAAAACACCCCCTAAATTTTTGGTAGCATCTAGATCCAAGAACTCCTAGTCCCTAATTAATTTACTTAACCCTTCAATGACTTTTATACTTGGCACCATGGTTTCTTGTAGAAGGATAGCATCCATATTTTGAATTACCACCAACCTATCTAAGGCAAGCATTTTAGAGAGACTACCAAGATATTAAATTTTAAGGGATAACAAGATCAGTTAAATATCTTTGAGAGGTTTTATCCCACTCTAAGGACCCCTTTGATAGATTTTTGTTTACCTTGTTGAATTAGCCTTAAAGCCTCTCTTATGCATGAAAAAAAAAATCCTACCTACCTAAAGAAGTGGAAGGGTCCTTTATAAGGGCCATACCTAACCCTAACCTTCTAGAAAATAGACAAGTTCTCAACTCAAATTTCCTTTTCCTAGAACATAACAAATATCTGTAAAAGGATCCCCTTTCCAAACCATCTCCTAAAATAGATACCTCCATAGAAGATTCACCTAATAGGTAAAAACAAATTTTCCCAATAGCATAAATATTTGGATCATAATCCCTATTCAATGTGTTTGAGGTTGCTAACCCAATGTTCAAAACCCTAGAAAAGTCCTTGTCCCTATGATTTCTCTTTAGAGATTCATAAGGAAGTGTACAAACTTCTTTATTACCTAATTCTAGATTATTCTCCATATTTACTGGATAGTAATTATCATAAGGCTTAGATGACCAACCAATAAAATTAATAGTATCAACTTTCAATCCTTTCATAGTTTTCTTTATGACTTTGTTGCATTCTCTAATAGCTTGTGAATAGTGAAATGGAGATAAAGCTAGTCCCAAAATTTCTTCCTCCTTCTCTAGAGTTCTGGTTCTAGGTTTAATAACATTTTTTTACTTGTTTGTGTCGAATCAGGGAGTAAAACTGATCTTTGAAAAATGAGTATCTCATGATTATTGTTAGTTGACTTGAAATCCCCACTAGTCATTTGTTTTCTCCTCTATACTTTCTATGCAAAATATTGATAATATTCCTTATCAATATATCCATAAACATGACAATGAACACATCTAAAAGTAATCTTCAAATAGTCCAGGATTTGATTATGAACTGTATTCCACACAACTATCTCCATATAGTCTAATAAGCCTTCATTGATATACATCTCAACCAAAACCCAAGCTAAAGACCAAAAAATACTAGATTTGAAAGGAACATCTATATCCAAGGTTTTACCTAAAGAATATACAATCTCTTTCAAAGCTCTTTCTAACCATAAATCCATTGGTAAACCTAGAAGTTTCACCCAGATCAGGATTCTCCTAGCAACTTCAGTCCTAGGACCAAAGCAAGTCATCCAATCCTTCAAATCCAAAAATGAAGACTCCCAATACCAATGACCTCTCAAAGGTGTTTGTGCATCTTCCTCATATTGAAAAGAAAACCTATCCATCCTCTGGAAAGTAAGTGAAAAATTGACCCATATCCTAAAATTGTGATCCATACCTTATGCAACCACTTATTTAGTGTGTTATCAACTATTTGACATCCATGAAACTTCCTAGTAAGGGCCTTCTCCAAAATCTCCAAACTTGTTCCATCTTCAGGTCTTCCCCAAGTACCATTTTGATCTTTAACCACTTTGTGTGTCTTACAGACTTAGTAACCAGAGTTGTAGTCTATTATAATTGAAATTTTAGACCCACTCCACTTAGGGCCTCTAAATCACGACTTTTAAAAATAAAACCATAACCAAAGGAAACTCTATCAGATAAAATGAGTCTAAGTTGTTTGGATCCTGCTTAAGTTTTTCTTCCTCACAATGAAATGTTTGCTCATTCATTAGATCCACCACTTAAGTGTTCTAATACACCTGAGGGTGAGCAAAAAATAGTACAATCGACCTGATATGACCCTACTGAAAGCACGAGGATACGGAAACAAAAAGGAATATGCCAAGCACGATGCGTGTAAAACCAAACTTAACGCTAAAAGCCTATATATTGAAAAATACATAAAAGAAAGAACATAGACGAATTGACACAAGATAAAAGCAATATGAAATATGGCCTTCTTTATTGATATGCTTTCAAAGTCGTGTTACAATACGTCTCCTTCCTTTTTAGGGGATAGGAGCGTCAAATATGTTTCTTATCACATCCATGGATAGCAATCCTTCTTCCGCGTGCCCACATGTAAGATGGGCGGACCAAAACGTCGCCGCCACTTGTGTATATGATTTTTGACTCCTTCCTGCTCCTCTGATGTCGAAAACCTACGTTCAAAGAAACAGAAAATATTAGTAGCACTTGCAGACAGAATAAAACATGTATTTCCCAAGGCCTATTGTTAGTGTATGCATGAAAATATTAAAACGATAACCAAATGACCTCAGATCGACCTAAAAATTTAACAGAAGCATAAATATGTTACCAGGAGGCCACTGCAAAAGGAACAGTCTGGAAATTCCTCACAGATTTGTATTCGCTCCGGGGTGGGACGAATAGACCTACAATAACTTGTCAAAAAGCACCCTCTTCAATGTCCTATCCAGAAAGCTCCAAATGACCTGCAAAGTTGGGGTTAGCTAATTGGGGGTGTTTTGGGAAGACCCAGAAGGTCAGATTTCTCCAATTTGGCCTCTATCACCCAGATTTTGTTGGTGCCATCTGCAAGTTAGTAAAGGCGGGAAATGATAAAAACCTGGTCAAAATTGCTCGGAATGAAGTGAAATTTAAACTACAGCCTATTTAAATAGACCTAGAATAAGATGCAAAAGAAAAATCAGAGAAATCTATCATAGATTTCTAATCATTCTGGGGTGGGGCGATTAGGGCTGTGACAACTTGGGGGCGCCCGGGGGCAGAACGCCCACCGTTTGGGACTCTGTTTCGGCACCAATCCACTTGGGATGGGTCCAAAACTTCTTATGGGGTGTTGTCGACAAATTTTGTGGAATATTGTGGCCAAAAATCGGGTTTTGGGTCCGGATTCGTGCTTCCAATAATCACCCAATAACCTCCCTTTCGAATGAGAGATTAAGGATGTGAAAGGCACAAATCGCAAGTAGGTATGTAAATTGGCAGCACTTCGTTGCTCAAATGCTCCTTCTCTGTATATTTTTTGGGTGAGAAAACTCACCAATTTATAGACCTAGGGTCTCTCTGTTTGAATTGCGCATGCGAGGGCGCCACTTGAGTTGTTTGTCCTATTTTGAGAGAAAAGATAATTCCCTGATTTAGAATCTCCTTGCATGAGGTCTCTAAAATAAAGACATGCATGACTGAAGTCTCTCTTCTTGATTTGGAGCCATTCCTCGCAATTGCATGGCCTGAAGCTTTAGTTAACTGGCGGACTTGTCGAGGTTTGACTTTTTGCCAGTCAAACTTGCTATTCGCCTCACCCTAGGGCGAATGCTGATATTCGTCCCTGGGTGGGACGAATGCCAGTTTGTATTCATCCCTGGGTGGGACGAGCAGAGAGCAAGGTGCCAAAAAGGTGCCAAATTGACCTCTGACCTCCAAAATTGCTTTTGGGAGTGGTTAGGACCACTGTTTAACCTCTGGGGGCTGCCCTAGGGGCTGTGTGTGTCAATGCGATCAGCGCTTGTCGTCACATAATCGGATTGGTGTTGTTTTGGTGTCTATAGATGCCCCTTTTTGGGAAGCATTGTGCAAGGCGCAGATCTGAGCAAAAATAGATAACCAAAGCACTAATGATTAGGGTTTCTCAGTAACCTAACCAACTCTTGATGCCCCAAGTATGGAAAGGGCACGCATTCTTGAATCCTTGCTTCTGACGAGCTAAGGAACTTAATTCAAGTGTTAACCTTTTTCGGTGAGGTGTTACTTGAGCTTGGACATTGATCGGTCATGAATAGGCAAAGGGCGCAACCTTTTGTCTGTGGGAACCTTGAGTTCATGATTCATGAATGCCAAGTGTTTGATCAGCTTGTGATTATTGCTTGTTTGCTGCCCCAAGCAGGGGCGTGATTGTCTTTGTCAATGATCCTTTGAATGCGTGTCATTTCCTTGATTGGGTATGTTTTTGTTGATTGGTGACTAAGTGTGACTACCCCCTCAAGCGACGAATCGATGAGGGAATGACCGACATGAGAAAAGCGATGAGTCACTTGACCCAAGATGACTTAGGTAAGGGTGCCTTCAGTTGTTTACCATTGAATGCGAAAGCAATTTCTGAACATTCTGACCTATTTTTGGTGGGTGTGAACCCTTTTTGTGACGCATTTTGGAGCTAAAATTGTCAAAAATCCGTCCTCCCGTGGAGCGGTCCGGCTATGATAGCCTTCTTAGGGAGTAGGATAGTGACAATTTGTAACCCCAATATCTATTTTGGATGCCAAGAATGTTAGGCACAAAAGCGCCTTCGTTCGACAATGTTATTGCTATTTTTGGTTGGGTTTTGACCCTTTTGGTGACGTTTGGGGATGAAATTCTCAAAAATCCATCTTCCCGTGGAGCGGTCCGGCTATGGTAGCCTTCTTAGGGAATAGGATAGTGAGGATTTGTGACCCCAACATCTATTTTGCATGCCCGAATTGTCAAGTGCCAAAGCACTCTTATTGGACAATTTTATTGCTTGTTTTGTGTTTTTGTTTTTTTTGAAATTTTTGCTCTGTATTCGTCCCTGGGTGGGACGAATTCCTATTTAGTATTCATCCCAGGGAGGGATGAGTGCTAACTAGAGCTCATCCTAGGGGGACGAGTACAGGCTCAAAAGCCTATTTAAAGGCCAAAACTGAGTTTTGGGCTCATTTGCATTTGTTTTTCTTGGCGATTTGGAGCTCTGAGGAGGAGGAGGTCAATTCTACGAAGCGAAGCGCTGCCAAAATTTTCCTGCGACCATGAGTTCATGCACTGGATCATCCAACAGTGAAGCCGAAGCGAGACCAATGAGTGCCCTTCCTCTTTATTGTTTTGTGTTGCAATTTGAAAACCGCAAGTTGTTTATTTTTGTTCTTTTGTTTATTTTGTTTTTAAATTTTAAAAATGAAACCCTAGTCTATCAAAATTAACACTTAGTTGAAAACTTAGTTTAACCCTAGTTAAACAAAGATCAAAAGTTAGTTTAAAACTGAGCTAAAAAACTTAGTTTAGAACATAACTTAAAAACTTCGCTTAACCTGAATTGAACAAAGATCAAAACTTAGGTTAGAAACGTAGGGTAAAACTGAGCGTAAAAACGTAGCTTTAACCCTAGTTATTTGTTGTGGTTTGTGTTTTTGTGTTTTTAATTTATCGGTTTAGAGTTAAAAACCCTAGGTCTAGAAATTATTTGTTTGAATGTTTTTGTTTGTTTTTTAATTTATCGATTAGAGTTAAAAACCCTAGAATGACAAATTATTTTTGAATGTTTTGTTTGTTTTTTAATTTATCAGTTAGAGTTAAAACCCTAGGACTGACAAATTATTGTTTTTGAATGTTTGTTTGTTTTTTAATTTATCAGTTAGAGTTAAAACCCTAGAACTGACAAATTATTTTTTTGAATTTTGTTATGTTTTTGGTTGTACATTTTGATGCATTGTTGTATATTCATGTTATTGTTGTACAGTTTTTCATTGTTTTAATGTTTTTATTTTGTTTTCTTTTGCAGGTTGTGAAGAGCCGGTACCGTGTGCCCACGATTTTCACTGAAGCACGTGCGGTGCTAACTTTGGCTGACTAGGATTGGCTTGACGCCCTTGGGCTCAAGCAGGTGACTCGGCTAGAGCCGGTGGTCGGGGATCGGGCCTATCTGATGGCCCTTATCAACTTGTGGGATCCCCGGACCAACACCTTCCATCTCCCAATAGGGGAGATGACGGTGACCTTGGAGGATGTCTATCGGATTCTTCGGATTCCAATAGATGGACTACCGATTCGGACGATGTCATGGGATCAGAGGACAGCAGTGCTGATACGCTATTTTGGGCATGGAGAGGAGATGGGGGTGGACAGCCCAGTGGAGAGGGTAGAGGGTGACTACCAGATTGGTGGCATATTGGTTCGATGGTGGCTAGAGAGGGGTGTGTTGGGAGTGAGGCACGCATTACTTATGGGCCTCATTTCCAACATGCTTCTCCTCGACTCTTCGGGTGTGAGGTTCCCGTGGAACCTGCTAGAGGTGGTGTTTCGGTTGGTGGAGTGTCCTACGGATGCTCCTATGATCATGAGATGGGGATAGACTCTACTGGCATAGCTCTATGATGAGTTGTACGAGGTTTGTTTGGAGGCGAAAGGGGATTAGTTGCAGCTACTTGTTGCAGTGTTGGGCTTGGCAGCACATAGTAGTGGAGAGGCTGATGGGGCTGCCCTGGATGACTCGAGCAGAGATGGTAGACCGAGAGATTGGTTATGGGGCATTGTGGTGATGGTCGAAGGAGCTATGGGGAGGTGTTTTGTGTGCCCCTATCAGATGTCCACTGCTGAGGTGGAGAGTGGCTTCGATGTAGGTATGAAGGGGGGATGGCTGATTGGGCATCATGGGACTGAGTAGGAGTTCTTCCCTTATGGTCAGGTTACATGATAGTTTGGGGTGCGCCAAGGGTTTCCTGGTGAGCCCGTGGTCTATCGATGTTGGGGGATGAGAGGACTCTAGCTTGGCTAGTCATTGCATCACTTGGGTGAGGATGTAGATATCGTGATTGACATCCTGAATGTGGATGACGTTGGGACTACCGCGAGTATGAGCAGTGGTGGACTTTGTGGGATGGCGAGGTGAGGGACCTCTAGGGGGTGCAGTAGGGGATGAGGGTGCAGAGGCACTAGGAGAGGGCTGGGGAGTTTCATTGGATGATGCGGACTTGGTGGAGGTTGAGGATGTTGGAGGGGAGTTTGGGGTGCGGATCAGCTAGAGATGCAGGACGTCCCGGAGCAGTGGGAGAGAGCTACTTTTAGATGTCGATGCCTCGGGAGTCTCGGAGGACTGTGGAGGAAGGCATTGAGAATAGCACGATTGGAGGGGCTACTATGGAGGTGAGATGAGGAGCTGGGGGATGCTTTGGAGAGGGATCTCCTATGGACTTAGCTAGTGGAGTGGGAGAACGCATGGGCTGCGTACCATCGATGGGATGGGGATACCGATGTTGTGTGGGAGAGGGATCTCCTATGGACGTAGCTAGCATAATGCAATGATACTTTGGCTATGTATCATCAGTGAGAGATGGACTCGATGCGGTATCGGTTGGATCTGGAGGTAGAGATTAGTCACCTCGGATGGGTGGGTCCCTACAGGAGGTGGATTGTCAGTCACATGAGAGGGAGCGATACTAAGCAGTCAACATCCTCTCGTCGTAGGCGACTAGATGAGGGAGGCACTAGTAGGCATGATGCGGGGGCTAGCAGCAGCCACCCTGAGGGGTCCCATAGGACCCACACCATGGGGGGTAGTTCTCGTCGCACCGATCCTGCATGATCATGGTGGCCGACGCCCTAGGCTTGGGGGTTTTTGAGCTTTTGGCTTTTGTTGCGAGGTCAGAGGACCGGTTCATTGTAGCCTACGGGCATTTTTGATGATATATATACAGATGACTCTTTTTGGTGTTTATGCACTTTTCATGGTTTGTTTTTATGTACATGTATTTACATTGATGTATGCATATGCTATTATGAATGCGATGTTTCTAATTTGTATGATGTATGCATATGGAATGAATGAAATGAGTTGTTGATAACTTGTCGATGGCACCATAGACTATGCAAGATTTGATGGCTTGTTGTACTTATGGGATGACTTTGTGGAATGACTTTGCATGTGAAAACTTTGTTTTTGTATTTTGCATATTTTTTGATGGTGATGTATGGAATGAAATGTACCAATTGTTTTAAAATGTAGTTAAGCTTTTCTGAGATTCAGATATTTTAACTAACTAGCCAAGACTGTACATTTATCTCGCAAGACTTTTGAACAAGGTATAAATCTGACTTGAATTTAACCAAGTTATTTCACATCCTTGTGTGTGCAATTGAGTTCGTTTATGTGGTATTTGTCAGGATACCGCCAGTGCCAAATAGGCTATCAACCAAACCTGTATTGAGGATCACCTAATTAGCTCCACTAACTCCATTGTTGTATTTAGTAAGATTAATCCATGGGACAATCTAAGGTACCATAAGCTAGCTCATCCACATGCAAACATTGGTCTACGCACACACAAAGCTAATGTGACAGACATATCATCATGCGGTTAGGATACCGCCATTGCTAGGTAGGCTATCCACCAAACCCGTAATGAGGATCACCTAGATGGTTTTCGAATGCTGAGAATTCTAAGGATTCAAGTTCAGGTTGTGTGTTTGCTCAATGGTTTAGGATACTTGCTCGTCTACATAGTGATGAAAATCACTGTTTATTTTTCTCTTTTTGTTTTTCTTTTTGAGCAAGGATTTTGAATAGTGGTGATAACCACTGTTATTTGATTTTGTATTTTGAGCTTTGTAAGGTTGAGCTTGTATGTTTGTGGCTTATGAATGGCCTTGATCCTTTTGGCCTTGGGGATGACTACCCATCCTGTTCAGGGACGTGTAGTACGAATCCTTACGACTTTGGGAACCAAAGGGGATGATGGAGATTATGAAGTAAGGGCATTGATCTTTTAGGCCTTGGGGATGACTACCCATCCTGTTCAGGGACGTGTAGTATGAATCCTTACAACTTTGAGACCAAAGGTGAGTGGAGGATTGTGATGATGGCTTGTGGGAATTTTGTTTTTGAATGGCATCGATCCTTTGAGGTCTTGGGGATGACTACCCATCCTTGGCGGGACGTGTAGTACGAATCCTTACAACTTTGGGGACCAACGGTGATTGGGATTTTGGTAGTGGTGAAAACCACTATTTATTAGGGGGAATTGATGGGGAAGAGCTCGTCCTTTTGTCAATTCTCAGCACTCTTGAACCATTCGCACAGGGGGATGAACAGGCTAATCTTTCACCTATGGTACCCTAGACTGCTTTGTAGGTTTCTCTTGCATTCACACAACTTAGGAATTATTTTATGTGTTTTAACTTGTGTAGGGATGTTACGTAATGAGGCGTGATCCAAGTAAAACTTTCCCTTGTAAAATCTGTTTAACTTTGTACAGTTTTTGGCTAGAAATTTAAAGACAGTTGAATGACGAAAACCCTATATACATTAGGAGACAACTGACTATGCTAAAAATGGTGATGGTGTTATTCTGGATGTATGCGTTTATAAAATGGATTTGATGTGGAAAATGATGGAATTGCCAAGTAATGACAGTCTATGGTGCTTTTGACTTGTATGACCTAGCAAATATGCAATGTATGGATGTGATGCCTAATGCAACCTATATTTTTGTATTTTGATTTTTATGAGTATGCATGGAATTGAAATGCAATTTTTTTGTTATTTTTGATGATTTTATTGTTTTTGTTTGTTTTTGAATATTTATTTTGACCAAGCGGTTATGGTAACCCTTGGAGCTTTTGGTTTGACCAAAGGGTTTATGGATACCTTTGGAGCATTTTTGGGGTTGACCAAGTGATTGTGGGAATCCTTGGAGCTTTTGGTTTGACCAAAGGGTTTATGGATACCTTTGGGGCATTTTGGGTTGACCAAGTGATTGTGAGAATCCTTGGAGCTTTTGGTTGGACTATGGCTCTCTAGATGTGGAATGGCCTCAAATGACTGATGTTCAAGGGTTCTAGTTCCTTGATTCCTTCAAGAGAGGTGAGTCGGTATGTTCTAGGTCCTATTCTACTATCAATCACATAAGGACCTAACCAGTTTGCCATGAACTTGTCCCTTAGATGGGATGACAAATTAGAATTCTGTTGGTTCTCTTTTAAGACCAAGTCACCAACCTAAAATTCCCTTAGGTGGACCTTCATGTTGTATGCTTTCTTAAGTCGCTCTTGATAGATACGCAAATGCTCGAGAGCATTGACGCGTCGTTCATCGAGCAACGTCAGTTGGTCTAACCGGGCCTACCATGCAGTGTCATCATCGATGAACTCTTGCATTGAAATGCGTAGGGAAGGGATTTCCAACTCAAGAGGCATGACTGCCTCGGAGCCATACACCAACGAAAATGGAGTTGCCCCAGTGGGCATCCGAATGCTAGTGCGATAAGCCCATAGGGCAAGCGGGATTTGAATGTGCCAATCCTTATGACTATCTACGATGGTCTTTTTGAGGATGGCGACTAGCATTTTGTTTGACGCCTCTGCTTGCCCATTTGCTTACGGATAATAGGGTGTTGAAAAATTGTGCTGAATTTTGTACTTTGTGGTCAAAGCATGCACATATTTATTCTTGAATGACGTCCCATTATCCGAAAGGATCTTGGATGGAATACCAAAATGACATATGATGTTATGCAAAATAAACTCCGCAATGCGGGTTCCAGTCGTAGAGGTTAGCGGAATTGCTTCCACCCACTTGGTGAAGTACTCTATGGCCGTTATGATGAACGTGTGATGACTTAATGATGCAGGGGAGATCTTTCCGATTAGATCGAAGCCCCACTATGAAAAAGGCCAAGCCGATTGGATCGGTTGCAAGGCCTGAGAAGGTACGTGTGTCAAATTAGCATGGTGTTGACACTTCACGCACTTCTTTACATATGCGCAACAATCTCGCTCTAAATATGGCCAATAATAGCCCATGCGAAGAATGCGCTTTGCGATGGCCATACCGCTGAAGTGGCCACCACATGTACCATCGTGTGCTTGGGTGATCGCCCAAGCGGACTCTTTTGGTCCAAGCAATGGAGGAGGATTCCTTCATAGCTTCGATGATACAAAATGTCTCCTAACAAGACATGTTTTGCCACTTTCTATTTAAATGATCTTTTCGTGGCTTGTGTCAATCCAAGTGGGAGGTTACCTAGCTTGAGGTAATCCCTTATGGGTGTGTACCAATCTTGCTGATCAGAAACCTCGATGGTATGAACGGCCAATCCCTCTTGAAGTTCATCCCTAGCAAAAGTTGAGCGGGAAAGAACTTGTAAAAATAGCGTTGTGTTGCTATTAAGAGGGGTCAGGGAGAACAAGGACCCCTAGTTGGCTCGAGTCAGACAATCATGGATTCGAGAGAACCTATCCTGAGATGGTTCAATCTGGATCAGGTGGATTCTTGGCGTTAGGTCAGAGCTTGCACGCTCCATCATGGATTGCGATAATGTTTTGACCTGAATGGTTGTCATCTCACCGGAAGGGTCTTGCGGGATTAGTGACCCCAAGGAGGCCATAGTATCCACAAAATGATTCGATGATCGAGGGAGTGCCTCGATGTCATACCATTCAAGTTGTGCTAGGAATTTGTCCACAAGGGCTTTGTAGGCCTGCAGAACTGGACATTTACATTGGAATATCCCCTTTACTTGATTGACAATTAACAATGAATCACCAAAGATGTTTAAACGTTTAATGTTCATGGTGATTGTTGTCTGAAGACCTATGAGCAAGGCTTCGTATTCTGCATTGTTGTTGGTGCACGGGAAGTCTAATTTAAATGATAGAGGCATTGGAGCCCCTTGTGGAGTGAAGAATACAATTCTCGTGCCACCTCCTTGCTCACATTTAGAACCATCAAAGAATAAGGTCATGTCAGCCTATGACTCAGGCTCATCAGAATCTGGCGATTCTGAAACATGAAAAACCCCATCATCAGGTAGTTCTATGGTCAGAGGTTGATCGTCTTCAAGAGGAGCCTCTGCCAGTTGATCGACGATGACTTGACCTTTTATGGATTTCTGTCCAATGAATTCTATGTCAAACTCCATCAACAACATGATCCATTTCGTCGTGCGGCTACTATGATAAGTATGACTCATCATGTATCATAATGGATTCTCCTTAGACACAACATACGTCGTATTGTTGAGCATGTAGTGGCATAGCTTTTTGGTAGCAAACACCACTTCCAAGCAGAGCTTCTCAACGTATGCATAGTTAAGTTCATAACTGACCAAGGTGCGGCTAAGATAGTAAGTAGCCTGTTCTTTGTGTAGTTCATTTTTTGGGACAGCATGGCGCCCAGTGCCACCTCAGAGGCTGAGATGTATAAATAGAATGACACTCCTGGTCTAGGTGGTGCCAATACTGGTGGCGAAGCCAAGTATTGTTTAATGTCATCAAAGGCTGACTGGCACTCGTCATCCCAGTGAAATGTTACCCCCTTGTGCAATAATTTATTCATGGGTCGGCACTTGTCAGATAGCTACGCTATGAAGCGCTTGATTGACGCGACCTTTCCCTGTAGACTTTTGAGCTGCTTGATGGTAGTTGGAGGAAGCATTTCAAGGATTGCCTTGACTTTGTGTGGGTCTACCTCAATTCCTCGTTTGGAGACTATGTAACCCAAGAGCTTTCCAGATGTGATGCCAAAGACGCACTTCTTGGGGTTTAGTCTGACTTTATGTTCCATGAGGCGATCGAGGATCTTGCTTAAGTCATCGAGATGATCTGGGCGCAAAAGAGATTTGGCCAACAAATCATCCATGTAATCTTCCAAAGTTTTGTGCATGTAATCATGGAAGATGTACGTCATGGCACGTTGGTAGGTGGCGCCAGCATTTTTAAGGCCAAAAGGCATGACCTTATAGCAAAATGTCCCCCAAGGCATTGTGAACGCCATTTTTAGTTGGTCCTCGGGATTGATACGAATTTGATTGTATCCCGAGAAACCATCCATGAGGGAAAGCATTTCATGGCCCGCTGTAGCGTCTACCAATGCATCGATGCTCGGCAAGGGAAAATCATCCTTAGGACTCGCTTTGTTTAGATCTCAAAAATCGATGCATATGCGAATCCTCCCATCGAGATTTTTGATGGGAACCATGTTAGACAACCATGGTGGGTAATCCACGTAGATGACAAACTATGCATCCAACAACTTTTGTAGCTCGTCTTTGACCATTAAGGCCACTTTTGGGTGCATCTTACGTAGTTTTTGCTTTACTGGCTTGACTTTCGGATCAAGCGTTAGATTATGCATGACTAGCTATGGGTCTAGCCCCGACATGTCTTTGTATGACCATGCAAAAACCTCCTTCTTCTCTTTGAGAAGGGCAATGTAGTCGGCTTGCTCTTCGGGGGATAGACTTACCCCTAGCTTGATGATTTGCAAATTCATTGGATCTGAGCCGATGTCTATGTCAGTCGTCTCCTCGACCGACATGTGGGACCCATCCTCCAACTGGTGTGGAGTTGGGATCAAGTGGATATCATTTGCTGAATTTAGATCATCGTTCGAAACATCGGGTTCCTCTTCAGCATGGAAGACATCCTGAGTCTATCCTGGGGTGAAATGGAACATCCCACCATAAGGCCAGTACTCTGATGGGGATGGCGGTGTGTCAACGTGATCCCAGTCTATAGCATCTAGGTCTAGATGCAATGACCATGTTGGGTCGGCTGGATCATGGATGGGGGTGGTTAAATCAATGGAGATCATGTTGATGAAATGATTGTGGTCTCCATTACCATGGGTGTGACTTCTCGGACATCCTAGATGATCTTTGTGCTCCGGATCTGGCTCTATGGGTACTGGCACAAATGGATCAGCCCTATGCATGGATAAGAAGATAGGGTCCACCCTAGGCACTGATGGTTTTATAGGGTCTCCAGGCGGAAGATGCTCTCTGTATACCTAGAGTGGCGGGTGCAGTAATTGCTATAACTACACCTGGTTGAGGTGCCACCTATGCCTTGGCCCTATGTGTAATTGTTCAAACATGTCATCTATGTCCAAGGGATATTGTTGTTGTCGCATATGATTGAGATAAGCCATCTCAGTTTCATCTTCGTAATCACTGTCAAGAGATCCAAAGGCCTTCGTTGGCTCCAACAATTATTTGCGACATATGAGGCTCATCTTGCTCGAGCAAATTAATGTGGTCCCATCGAGGTTGTTCCGCTCTCTACGGGGGACCTGATTCTCTTGAGGTGGCATATGCTCAATTGGAGCATCCAAAGGGAACATTGTCAGGAAGCTCTCCTGATAATCATCCATGGGATGTACTTGTGAATGATTGCTATCAGACTCGAAAGGATCCCAAGGTGCTACCTCGTATTCTGACTCATCTTCTGAAGACCCTTCTTGGTCTTGTCCATATCCCTCTTGTAGGTGAGTCCTCGAATTTTCCCCCTTTTCGGCCGAAGGGAAAGGGTTGTTATGGTCAACAAGGTTGGTTGTTAGCAATGGGAGATAATCCCCCAATGTATATGTTGTGTTAGGATTGGCATATGGATCTAATGCCAACCCATCCTTGTTGCCTATCCCTAGGCCTTGCATGTTCTCTACCAAGATGTCTAGGGGCAAGGGGTGGTTGAACCCTACTCTTGACTTGTCATACGACATTTGATATCTCGGTTGGCAAAGAACACGCACTCCTTGCTCATACCTACCCAACCCATATCCATGCCAATTGCATTGGCCAAGATATCTCAATGCAAAGTCTGGGTTGGACAAATAGTTGACATCCTCAGCAAAGGGCTCTTCATCTTCGTCTTCTTGCATACAAGTCTCAACGCCATTATCCAGGCCCCCATAAACAAAGTTTGTCTGATTGGGTGGGTAGCCTAGAGGAACCACAGAGCCGATGGGGAGTCGAGGCCTCCCCATGTCCTGCATGGACTCAAGTGTGGGTGTTGCTACAATGTTCCTCACTAGATACTCCCCAGGCCCGTGTTGGCCATCTCAACGGTGACCGTTGGCGGTTGAGGGGGAGCGAATGGGAGTCCTTCCTGAGTCCACTCCATGTGGGGTGAACTAGGCATCTCGACTTCCATTCGGCTAGGCATCTCTTCGGTAGAGATGGTTGAGACTAGGGGTGGTTCCTCTTCTAGGGGTTTCTTTCCCTTGTCCTTTGGTGTGGCCACCGTAGGTGGCATCATTGTTGAAGGACCAGATGAGGAAGATGGACCCTATTGGGGATTCGATGGACTCGACAATGGGGATGCCTACGAAATCGGACCCTGGTTAGATGGATTCAACTAAAAATCCAAATGTGTTGATGGAAGGGTCAATTGCGGCATGAATTGCACCGTATTGCAGTACTTGAAAGGCTCTAAGTCTATCGGGACTACATGCACCTATCCTTCAAATGTATACTTTAGGCATCGATGAGCTATTGAAGGGACACACTTCATGTCCCTGATCCAAGGCCGGCCTAGTAAGATATTATAAGCCATCTCACCTTCCAAGATGTGGCACAATGTATGAATAGTCTTTTGTCCCACTTGGATAGGTAGGACAATTGTGCCAACCGTCGAGCATATTGCATCATTGAATGCTCGTAGGGTATAAGTGGAAGCCACGATGTGAGATGCCGACAACTTTAGATGTTTCAATGCTACGGTTGTGATGATATTACTGGATGAGCCAGTGTCCACCAACACCCTCTTATACGGAATCCCGTTGACCCATGCAATAACGTGCAGGGGTGGATCCGCCACATCACCAGTCACTGATTTCAATTCATCTTCTCTAAAGGTGATGACTGGTTCTGTACATTGTTTTACATGTCCCACGAAGTTGTTGAAAGAGTTTGCTTCATGGGGCTGCAGCTCGATGGCTTTTAAAATCTCCATTAGAGCCTCCCGATGGGGCGTTGATTGTTGAATGAGCTCGTATATGGAGAGCCTAGCCGACGTGGTCCTTAGACTTTGGGTAAGTCTAGTCCGAATCATGGCCACTGGTCTAGGCGGGGGAGGTTGCGTAGGGTGTTGTTGAGGTTGTGACGTCGATGGAACTTCTCCAGTGGCCACCGTAGGGCAGCTCCTTGATACCTCTTGTTCCTAGTCACTATGCTTATCATCCCTACATACCCCTGCATGGGGCAATTCTGTTGCACCTCATTGACTTGAAGGGGTTTTCCTGTGCATCATGGGTAGGCAAGGGGTCTCTGAAGACTCCCATATGTTGGTTGTTTGGCGCTACGGGGTTGTCCACCACCAATGTCTTATTGTCGATTAGGTCTTGTACCAAACCTTTGAATTTCCAACATGCATTAAGGTCATGTCCCTTCCATCTATGGAACCTACAGTACAAGTCCTCCTGGTACCCCTTAGGCTTCGGTGCATTGGGGTCTATAGTTTGAATCTCTGGAAGGTTGATCAAGTTCGCCGTTGACAAGCGGTCAAACAGAGAGTCTCTGGACTCTGTGTAAGGTGTAAATTGTCGCCTAGGGTGACGCTACTAATTTTGTTCCTGCCTCTGGTTTTCTCTATCATAATTGTTAGGAGGCACCGCCTGATAGTTAGCCTTTTGAGGTTATGTTGCTTGTGCAGGCTTAGGGACATTGATAGCAACTTGATTGACCGTAGCGGGTTTCTGTTGCATGGTCCCTATTTTAGTGTTCTTGGTCCATTCTTTCTTCTTAGGTTTGGCGATCTCGCCATCCTGTATCTTGATCTCCTCAATGATTCTGGCTTGTGCCAGAGCTTCCTCTAAAGTGGCATATTGTTGCAGCTACAATAGCATGGAGATCGATCTCAAACAGCTCTTTGAGAACATCTGAGTCAGGTCGGACATGGGAGGGAGGTAGGGCAGCTTTGAAAGCAGCGTCCTCCACCGGTTCCCATATGCCACCATGGTCTCTTCCTCATACTTCCTGAGGCTAGCTAGGTCACTTAATGATGCCTTTTTCTTGGTGTTGAAGGTGAAGCATTCGAGGAACGCGTCCACTAGCTGATCCAAGTTACTGATGCTATGTTTTGGCAACTGAGTGAACCAATCCGAGGTAGGGCCTACGAATGTGGTTATAAATGTTCTTAGTAACAAAGCATCATTGTCCTGAATGCCAAAGCACTGGCTCAGGAATCTAGTCACATGCTCTTGGGCATCCTCCTCCCCTCTAAAGAGTGCCAACTAGGGTAGTTTAAAGTGTTCAGGGTATGGAGGTGCCGGCACTGACGGATGCACAGGATGACTATGGAGTTGGCGTAAAGTGGGCTTTTGGGGCCCAGAAGTCTTGATCTCCATAGATTCTAAGCACTCTAGCAGCGCTTTATATGCATCGAAGGATTTGATTTCTTCCTCCTTGGTTTGCTCCTATTGTGGGTTGCGGGGAACTTGAGGCCTATGGAGGGGTGGCTGGGTAGCAGCCCCTCTGCCTTGGTAGGGCATTTCAGCCCGCTCTTCTTCTTGTTCATACTCCTCATAGGCTTCTTGAGGAGTGCCTGGTCGAGACCTATAAGCATAGGTGGGTGCCCACGGAGGGTGCCCATCATTGTTTCTGGGAGTGGCCTCCCGCTCAGGTCTAGGAGGTCTTGGAGGCAGTACTTGACGAGGTCGCGGAGACCTGTCTCGCACCAAAGGGTTATGCCTCTCATACACTTCTACTTTATGTGCGCGAGGAGTTGGGACCTTCTCAGGCACATTGTTCAGGAGCAATTCGGTTGTCTGACGTTGAATGCGCTCTTTGTTAAGGTGACACAGATGTTCTAACTATTGTTGATCTTGCCTGAGCTACGTAATCTATGCTTGGCGGGCGGCATGTTTGGCAAATGCCAAGTCACTTTGTTCCATCGTCTCATGTTTAGGAAGCCTAGATGCCTCTCCTACATGTCTATCTCGGTCGTGGTGATCCGAGACCCCTATGGGTTGCTTCCCTCTATCGAGGTTAGCGGCATTTACCTGAGGCTCCGGCCTCAATGGGTGATCTTGATACATAGCGGGTGCGGAGGTGCATCATTCTCGCACTATGTACTACTCTTGAGGAACATAGTGGTCTTCCTCGCCCTCTCTTTCGTATGCATAAAAGGTGCGGGCAGAATTGTCTTGCCCTGTCTGGAGAGCCTGATACTCTGGATATTGTCTAGTGTTTCTAACAGTAATGCGGGGTAGAGGAGGGATGACGAAATCCTGTGGCCCCTCCTTCTGGACCCTCTGTTGCTCTAGCACTTCATCACTAGGCCACCCATAACGAGCTTCTAAGGGAGGTCTCCTGTCTATGTTGAGTGCTACGTGTAGGTTCTCCTCTTGAAAGGACCTATGCTGAGTGGGGGTGCCTCTCCAAGAGGTGCCTCTATAGTCCTATTCTGTGATGGCATGATGTGGACTATCTTGGGTGCCTTGCCACCAAGGCGGGATGGCTAAGTCCTCAGGACTATATCGGAGGTGACTTGTCCCCCTTTGCACACTTTCTGCAGCGCTTGCCCGTGATTGGGCTCGGCTACGAGTGTACACCATGGTGATGTGCTCCTAAAGATGAGTAGATTTTTATCTTCTTTTAGGATTTTTTATGCTACACTTAAACAGAAAGGAAACACACAATCAACGCAATGGTTATCTCGTTTAAATATTAAAAGTGTGCCCTAGAATCTGGTTTAGTGTGTTTTGATGTTTGTTTGAAAGCTTTTGGAAAGAACGTTTAAATGCAATATGATGGCTCTTATGACTCCCAAAAAATGGTCGCCCCTTCGATATACCTTTGCCAGACCGATATACCAACCTCTCTATATACCCGCCCTTACGTGAGGGAAACTATTGGTACGTGAGAGCAGATGGTACGTGGAACATAGGCGGTACGGAAGGGGAATCACTCTGTTTATGACACCTACCATAGAAGACTTATCCTCATGCACTGGGAATCACCCCAGCTACACTTGGTCAGCTTTCATCAGGATTTACGTCTAGCAATAGTCACGATCGGGGTTATGTATGCGATATCTCAAGCCAAGGTGGTGATGAAATCCACCGTTGGTCTTGCTCAAGGGTTGGGGTTTTACGACCAACTCCTTGTTGTTTCAAATTACCACGTGGTGTGTGGGGTTCTTTTTAAGTTGCATAAATGAAGCAAACAAGCATTCAAACTCTCCTATGCAATCAAATAACCAGAGAACAAACAGCAAAATTTTGATAGAAGGTGTTTAAGACCTCTACCTCTTCTCTGCCCAAATCGGATGTCTCTGAATTTCTGCTCTGAAACAGTCTAGCGTTTGAAAACTTGGTACCTGTAAGAAAAAACAAGCAAATTTAATCAAAAATTTAATCTTAAAAATCAAGGGATAGAGGTCCCACCATGATCGCCACTGAAAGCATGAGGATACGGAAACAAAAAGGAATATGCCAAGCACGATGCGTGTAAAACCAAACTTAACGCTAAAAGCCTATATATTGAAAGAACATAGACGAATTGACACAAGATAAAAGTAGTATGAAATATAGCCTTCTTTATTGATATGCTTTCAAATTCATGTTACAATACGTCTCCTTCCTTTTTAGGGGATAGGAGCATCAAATATGTTTCTCATCACATCCATGGATAGCAATCCTTCTTCCGCGTGCCCACATGTAATATGGGCGGACCAAAATGTCACCGCCACTTGTGTATATGATTTTTGACTCCTTCCTGCTCCTCTGATGTTGGAAACCTATGTTCAAAGAAACAAAAAATATTAGTAGCACCTGCAGACAGAATAAAACATGTATTTCCCAAGGCCTACTGTTAGTGTATGCATGAAAATATTAAAATGATAACCAAATGACCTCAGATCGACCTAAAAATTTAACAGAAGCATAAATATGTTACCAGGAGGCCACTACAAAAGGAACAGTCTAGAAATTCCTCACATATTTGTATTCGCTCCAGGGTGGGACGAATAGACCTGCAATAACTTGTCAGAAAGCACCCTCTTCAATGTCCTATCTAGAAAGCTCCAAATGACCTGCAAAGTTGGGGTTAGCTAATTGGGGGTGTTTTGGGAAGACCTAGAAGGTCATATTTCTCCAATTTGGCCTCTATCACCCAGATTTTTCTGGTGCCATCTGCAAGTTAGTAAAGGCGGGAAATGATAAAAACCTGGTCAAAATTGCTCAGAATGAAGTGAAATTTAAACTACAACCTATTTAATAGACCTAGAATAAGATGCAAAAGAAAAATCAGAGAAATATATCACAGATTTCTAATCATTCCGGGGTGGGGCGATTAGGGCTGTGACAGCTTGGGGGGCGCCCGAGGGCAGAACGCCCACCGTTTGGGACTCTGTTTCGGCACCAATCCACTTGGGATGGGTCCAAAACTTCTTATGGGGTGTTGTCGACAAATTTTGTGGAATATTGTGGCCAAATATCAGGTTTTGGGTCCGGATTCGTGCTTCCAATAATCACCCAATAACCTCCCTTTCGAATGAGAGATTAAGGATGTGAAAGGCACAAATCGCAAGTAGGTATGTAAATTGGCAGCACTTCATTGCTCAAATGCTCCTTCTCTGTATATCTTTTGGGTGAGAAAACTCACCAATTTATAGACCTAGGGTCTCTCTGTTTGAATTGCGCATGCGAGGGCGCCACTTGAGTTGTTTGTCCTATTTTGAGAGAAAAGATAATTCCCCGATTTAGAATCTCCTTGCATGAGGTCTCTAAAATAAAGACATGCATGACTGAAGTCTCTCTTCTTGATTTGGAGCCGTTCCTCACAATTGCATGGCCTGAAGCTTCAGTTAACTGGCGGACTTGTCGAGGTTTGACTTTTTGCCAGTCAAACTTGCTATTCGCCTCACCCTAGGGCGAATGCTGATATTCGTCCCTGGGTGGGACGAATGCCAGTTTGTATTCGTCCCCGGGTGGGACGAGCAGAGAGCAAGGTGCCAAAAAGGTGCCAAATTGACCTCTGACCTCCAAAACTACTTTTGGGAGTGGTTAGGACCACTGTTTAACCTCTGGGGGCTGCCCTAGGGGTCTGTGTGTGTCAATGCGATCAGCGCTTGTTGTCACATAATCAGATTGGTGCTTGTTTTGGTGTCTACACCTACTGATATAGACTCCCATTTGTCCACTAAATTATGATAATTTGTAGTAATATTCTAGATAATAAAAAATACAAGGACCTCTAGTTCTCAACTTCTAAGTCTTGTCCAAAAATGGTACCCTTGGTCCTTGGAGTTGAAAAGATGTGTTGTCCCTCAAAGGGGTCCTCTAAGAAGTCCAAACATTCCTCTTCATTCTCCATAAAAACAAGAAATCAATTTCCCAAACTCCTTCATAGTCCAAGCTTTCATCAAAATTGCATATGGGTCTTCAACTATCACCGAGTAGTGAGGATTATGGATCAACCATAATCTACTGTCGCAATGGCAACAAAAAATCCTTAACACTTATTATCTTCAACTAAAAATTATTTAAGAGGAATACAAAATTCTACAAGAATGAAGGTTAGGAATGAAGTGTAGAATATTTTTTATAAATTCAAGAAGGTGAGATTTTAACATACATCTTTGAGAGATCTATCTTTTTAACCACCTACACATGTTATTTGATATAAGTTTTATATTTATTTATTAATTTAATTGGATATATGATTTTGAAATGGGTTTCAATTTTACTGCATCATAATCACATAGTGATATCAGAACAACTTGGCAATAATGCATGCATAGCATGTCGAAGATTCAAAATTATATCTCCTCAAATTTACTTGAAATTTGTCATTTGATTCAAATGATAAGGTTTTCATACGAGATTTAAACTTTTGGTCTATGAAACACTCCACTTCCAACCAAACGTTTTCAATCCTTATGGTCTAAGGTGTGAAACACTCCACTCCCAACCAAATGTTCTCAACCTCCTAGGTTATTAAATGTTAACATCTACTTGCTAAATTTGAACTTTTGAACTTGGCCATTTAATTCAAATGTTAGGGTTTCATATGAGATTTAACTTTTCCTAGGTTATTAAATGTTAACATCTACTTGCTAAATTTGAACTTTTGAACTTGGCCATTTAATTCAAATGTTAGGGTTTTCATATGAGATTTAACTTTTGGTTTAAGATGTGAAACATTCCACTTGGAACCAAATGTTCTCTTATGATCAATAATTTAAACTTTTGATTTAGAATGTGAAACTCTTCACTTCAAACTAATTATTCTAGACCTTGTAAACTTAATGTTAACCTAATATATTAACCATGATCATGTATAAAACAAACCAAATTATGTCTTTTGAAACCAACTATCAAATCTTACCTATAAAGCTTAAGGTTCAAAATTTTGATTTTTTTTAATTTATTATTTTTATTAGAAACGAAGACTTTAACTCATTAACTACTAATTCCACACCTTAAAATACGGAAAACATATTCAGCATGTGATATTCTGTTCATCCGTGTATGTTTAACACTCCTTTGGATGGATTTCATTTACTTTATCCACACAAACTGGATTAAATTTCAAAATCTTCTCGACCAGGAATCAAAATCATTATTTATGCTTCAACATTGAAGAGTACACCTTACTGCTCACAGAGATCGACCTATAGAATATAAGGTTCATCACAGAGTTCGGCCTATGGAATATAAAGTTCATCACAGAGTTCGGCCATAGACGGGACCCTTGCTATTCATAGCAGCTGACGGCGTCCTCCACTTTCACAAATTTAGAAGCTTTGCAAATCCATTAGTCACTTACAGACTGTACCTGCTTTAAGCAGAATCGACCTTTCATACGTAAATCGATTTCTTCAGGACGCAAGGCGTCGCCAAGCGCTGGAATCTGTCAGCCTTTTTCAGAAAAGAAACAGATCGGAAATTGGGATCACACGCTAAGCTTGCTTAACAAGATCGAAATTATTGTACTGGGATTCCATGCACACTATTCTTAAAAGGAACTTGTCTCTTGCCGTGCCAACCTTAACCCATGCGGCAGAGGCTTGGCAGTTTTACGCTTTCGTGATGTTTCAGGGTACAACCAGCCGCAGCATTTGTGATTTCTGGCAAGCCACTAAATACGTGTATGGAGAATTAGAGACATAAGTAATGTCTTATCAGATTACCGATGGTCCCCAATGGCTTGACTCTACATGTTGTACTCTTCCACTGGTATCATTCCATTGTACGTAGTAGTTATTGCAAATGACTTTCCATGAATGGTTTATGTATGGACCATATTGTTTTTTTTTTCTTTCCAGTATCATTTTATCTTCTTCTACTACTTTTGGTGGATACAAAAGCGGCAAGGGCAGTATTCTACAAAAGAAAACTGTTTAGGTCTGCAATAGCTGTAAAACAATTCTCTCTGATTAATTTACGAGCGGTTGGAAGGATTGCATTTAATCCAGAATTATTAACGTTTACTGTTAGTTTTTATGTCTTATAATAAAATTGTTATTTTTTTGGTTGGTAGAAGGGATTTTTTAAAAGGGTTTCTAAACTATTACAAGTAGGGTTTTGAAAGGCACCCCCAAACCTTAGATTTAGCAATAAGATATCAAAAAAGCAAATACAGGAGATTGTCATGGTCAAATAGTCAGTTGGCAACAGGGGTCGGTATAGGAGAAACCAACACCCAAAACAACGAGGGATGCTTAGAGAACCAAAGAGCCAAGAATTTCACCTAAAACTGGATCAGATCTACAACAACAACATTGAGTCTGACAAACAACTAAACCAAAAACAAACAATAATCACTTGCTGAAAACCTTTTTCAATGAGGTCTTGGGAGGCCTGCCCACCTCTTTTTTTACCCCCATAGAAAGAAATCCTTTTTTTAGGCCACACTTCTGAACACATTTGTTCCAAGTCTCCATGATTGGAACATCTTGAACACATTTGTTCCAAGTCTCCACGATTGGAACAACCTCATTCTCTTCAGGATGTAGAGCCTCAAAACTATCCGTTAGAAGGGGTTGTACTTTGTTAGCAATTTCAAAGTCGATCTCCCTTTTCCTGAGTGCTTTGTTGCTGGGTATCCCCACTTTCCTTTCATTCCCTACATCAATACGATATTCCCTATGACTTCTGGCCTTCGGACCCAGAGAGCCTTTCTGAAACATAGTTTTTGGAGAGGCTAGAGAGCTTTCCATTAACTATTGAATATTCGGATCATCATTATCAAGACAGTCAAAGGAATTTTGGAGGATAATACTAGAGGGATTTACCTCTTCTCCACTCTCCCCGAATTTAGGAAGTTGAACAATATCCCTCGCTACTGGGCTCACTTCCCTTCTCTTCACAGGAACCGTGTTCAACTCCTCCTCTCCATCAAACATGATTGATGGAAGAAGGGCTTCCTCCTATAATTCCTCACTGAGCCCAACTTGAGAAATAGAAATCGAATCTTGTCCTTTCAAATTTTGAGGGTTTTGTTTAGGTACCCACTTTTCACTAAGCTTCTTATTGTTTTCCTTATGGCTCACCAAAGTACTTAGAACTTCAAGATGCAGGTGGTATAAGCTCTTATGGTGCCCACCCTTACCACACTCTTGGCAAACTTGGGGTTTATTTTCATATTCAATATTCTAAACTTAGGTTCCAAGATTAGAAAAGAGTTCAATAAAGCTCGGTAGATCCTTCTCAATATCTGCCATCACACACATTCTAGCATAGAGCATTTGATATTCAAAACTGGTAATCTGATTAAAGAAAACCAAATTTCCAATCGTCTTGGCAATAGCTTGGAAGATTCTCTCATTCTAGAGATGAATTGAGAAGTCTAGTATCTTAACCCATAGTGGGACAAGATTAATGCTCTATGTCAAGGAATTAAACTTTGGGCCCCATTTACGCAGAAATAAACCTTGTTTTACAAAAAACCATGGACCCCCTTCCAAGATCCACTTGGAATATTCCTTTGAGTTGAGCCTGATAAGGAAGAAATTTCTTGGGATGGACACAATTTTAAGAGACCCGATAGGTCTCCATATTGCCAAAGCCCATATCCTTAGAGAATCAATATCCAACCTCCTACCTTGGAATTTTCCCACAAGATTCCACAACCCATATTTCAGGATATTATCAATCAAGCCATCGAGGATATGGATCTGGTTCGACAGAGGAGAAATGTCAAAGAGCGTGTCAGATTCTCCATTACTACCAACATCCATTTTTACAAATGAAGGTGTACTAGGAGGGATGGGGTCCTCCCTGCAGGTTATTTTGGTCCCACCTCTGAGCTTACCAGGATTCCACTCCTCCCATTCAAATGAAAAGGAGGGGTCATGGGAGTCAAATGGACCCACCTTCACGAACTTAGCTTCTTCAACAATGGGGTCAAAGCTACCCAACCAGACATTCACTTCCTTTGTAATGCTCATATTCCTCCTCTGCAATGCTCCTCTAAAACCCTAATCTTCCTCCTCTGCAGTGCTCCTCTAAAACCCTAATATACCTCCTCTGCAATGCTCCTCTAAAACCCTAATCTGCCTTCTCTACAATTCTCTTTTGAAATCCTAATTTGCCTTCTCTGTAATGCTCCTCTGAAACCCTAATTTGCCTCCTCTACAACACTCCTCTAAAACTCTTTTTATTCCTCTAAACCTGCATGAGGGTTGTGGTTGGAATCGACTTCTGCACATGGATAAAAATCCAACCACCCAATTTAGCTTGTGCAAATTGTATCTTTGGAAACCCTCACATGGGTGCAAGGTAACAACTAGTGCGGATTTCTGAAATTGCAACGATTGGATCTCTTTTTAAGTAGAACAAGAAACCTCCTTCACGATAAGTGAGGCTAAAACCCTCTTGCGGTACGAACACTATGAAATTGTTATTTAAAAAATATACTATGAAATATTATTTGCACAAATGTTGTTTACTTGGTTTATAGAAATTGGTTGATTTGAATTGAAGAATTTCACATGGTTTGTATTTTTTATTTGAAACCAATAGAATTTGGATCAAGTCTTAAAAAATAAAGAGTTTAACATTATAAACTACAATTTGAATCCTATGGATGAACTTTAACATTATGAAACGACAGTTACTTCAACTAGTTAAAATTTTTAACTTTTAAGAAGATCTTGCTAAATGATATATACTATTGTAATATCACCATGTGATCATGATGTACTATGGAGAGGACTTATTAGAACATTCAAACCATAAAACAAAAGAGTATATGTCAAAAATATTTAATTCAAGTATAGGTTAAAACATTTTTAACTTCAATTTAAGGTTCAAATCTAAAATAGGATAGGATTGTACACCATACTTTAATATGAATAGAAAAATACTTGGATAACCCATATGGTTTATGACCTCATTTTATTTTACATATATATATATATATATATATATATATATCAAGAGGTTCTAAAGCAAGGGGATATCCTACATTATCCCATATGATTTATGACCTCATTTTATTTTACTTAAAAAATCATATATATATATATATATATATATATATATATATATATATATATATATATATATATATATATATATATATATATATATATATATATATATATATATATATATATATATATATATATTTATTTATTTATTTATTTATTTATTTATTTATTTATTTATTGAAGAGGTTGAAAAACAAGGGCATATCATGGGCCACCCTTCATAGCCCTTACTATAAATTAAACTTGGATTTATGTTTCATATTTCTTCATAGCCCTTACATGAGCTTAATATGATAGAATCATCAGCTTTTAACAAGGAGACCCATGTTTGAATATTATATATATATATATATATATATATATATATATATATATATAAGAAAATGTTGTTATACCACTATGTGATCATGATGTAATATAGATGGAGCTCATTTCAATCCCATATAATCAATTTTTTTAAATATATTTAATAAAGATAAAAAAATATTGTGGTTTTTTATAGTATAAATAATAATATATAAATCATTATTAACTAAAATAAGTTACTATCCTTTTTGGATAGCAACTGTGATTCCTATAAGAAATGCCTTAGGCTCTTTGTAGATGTTCATTCAAATTCCATATAATTTTGAGTAGGTTTGAATAATTTTGATTTCATTACTAAAAAGCATTATCTCTACAAGTTTTTCCTAGGTTTTTATTTGAAAGCACCATCAAAATTAAGTTTGATGGACCCAAATTTTGGAAATTTCAATTTTTTCTCAATTGATGTAAATCCTTTCTACTATCTCTATTGTCACATGTCACCTCATGCATATTCAACTCTTGTAGAAGCAACATAGTAAAAGGTAATGAACACTCAAGAAGTAGATAATTCAATGTTTCTAAATCCTCATCATATGAAGCACACATTAAACGTCCATGGTATTCCTTATTTGTAGATCATCACCTATAATATATTTTCTTTGAAATCATAACCAATGAAATACCAAGACCATATGGAGGGCCTTCGATGATTATATCTTATTTCAAGTGAAGTCCTTGGAAAGGAGAATTTAGATTTAAATGCTTCTACCCAAACTTAATATATTATCTACCATATCTTGAAATTTTTTAAACTAAATAATTTTTCTATGAAAAAAGGAAAATAAAAATTTAATAGTAGATTCTAGGGCTCCTATGTTCAATATTTGAGGTTCTTTTTTTTTTTTTGAAAATTTTGAAAAAACTTGTATTAAAACATTGATCAGTTACAATTAAGATAAGATACATCCCAGTCGAAAACAATGAAAGCACATGATTACAAGAGAAGAGGAAGATTTGCACTGGATCTAAATCTCTTGAACCAAAACCAAGCTAGCTGAGAGAGCTGATAGGTCAGCTACAAGTCGCAAAATTGTGACACAAGACACCTCTGACCGCAAAAAATTCAACCTGGCATGAAATCACGACATGTCGCGAAATTGCGACAAAAATCTAGCAACAGCCACAACGACGCAACATGTCGCGAAATCGCGACAACTTTCCACCAACGGCCGCAACGGCATAACATGTCGCGAAATCGCGACAAATTTCCTCCCTTGGTCATGACGGTGCAACATGTCGCAAAATCGTGACAATTTTCCTCCCTCGGTCGCACCGGCGCAACATGTCACGAAATCGCGACAACTTTCCCTCGGCGGCAACGACGGCGCAACATGTCATGAAATCACGACAACTTTCCATCCTTGGCCGTGATGGCACAACATGTCACGAAATCGTGACAACTTCCCCTCGGTGGCAACAACGGTGCAACATGTCGCGATATCGCGACAGTTTTCCTCCAATGGCCGCAATGGCGCAACAGGTCACAAAATCATGACAAAAATAATACTTAGTTTTTTCATTGATCATTTGTCTTAAGGATCTTTTAACGACAACTTCCCCTCGACGACAGCGACAGTGCAACATGTCACGATATCGCGACAACTTTCCCACATTGGTCGCAACAGCACAACATGTCGCGATATCACGACAACTTTCCCTCGATAGCAGCGATGAAGCAACATATCGCGATATCGCGACCACTTTCCTCCCTTGGCTGCGACGGCACAACATGTCGTGATATCGTGATAGTTTTCCTCCAATGGCTGCGATGGCGCAATAGGTCACGAAATTGCGACAAAAATTATACTTAGCTTTTTCATTGATCATTTGTCTTAAGGATATTTCAACGACAACTTCCCCTCGGTGGCAGTGACGGCGCAACATGTCACAAAATCATGACAACTTTCCCACATCGGCCGCAACAGCGCAACATGTCGCGATATCACGACAACTTTCCCTCGACGACAACGATGGTGCAACATGTTGTGATATCGCGACCACTTTCCTCCCTTGGCAGCGATGGCGCAACATGTCGTGATATCACGATAGTTTTCCTCCAATGGCCGCAATGGCGCAATAGGTCACGAAATCATGATAAAAATTATACTTAGCTTTTTCATTGATCATTTGTCTTAAGGATATTTCAACGACAACTTCCCCTTGGCGGTAGCGACGGTGCAACATGTCGCGAAATTGCAACAACTTTCCCACATCGGCTGCAACAGCACAACATGTCACGATATCGTGACAACTTTCCCTCGACGGCATCAATGAAGCAACATGTCGTGATATCATGACCGCTTTCCTCCCCTGGCAACGACGGTGCAACATGTCGCGATATCACGACAGTTTTCCTCCAATGGCCATGGTGGCGCAACAGGTCGCAAAATCATGACAAAAATCATACTTAGATTTTTCATTGATCATTTGTCTTAAGGATCTTTCAACGACAACTTCCCCTCGATGGCAGCGACGGTGCAACATGTCACGATATCGTGACAACTTTCTCACATTGGTCGCAATAGTGCAACATGTCGCAATATCGTGACAACTTTCCCTCGATGGCAGCGTCGGCGCAACATGTCGCGATATCGCGACAACATTTCTCTAGTAGCCATGATGACACAACATGTCACAATATCGCGATAGCTTTCCGCCAATGGTCGCGATGGCGCAACAGGTCGCGAAATCATGACAAAAACCATACTTAGCTTTTTCATTGATCATTGTCTCAAGGATCTTTCAAGGCCCTGCCTAATCACCTCATTTGCAATAGGCATGTCACTAAGCAGGTGCACCCCTACCTCTTTCGCAGCACCCATCTTAGCCAGGAAATCGGTCGCTTTGTTGAAATCTCTGCTCACATATACGGGAATCACATCATCTAATTCCCTCCATAATTTCTTGATTTGAGAGACCAGAATCCTCAACCTCCAAGCGTTCAATGAAAAGTTCCTCATGCAATCTAGAGCTCCAACCAGAATTTGAGAATCAAATTCAAGAATTATCCTCCTGTGACCCTGAGTAACTGCCCAAATAGAGGCAAATTTGATAGCAATGGCTTATGCTTCATTATTTATGGCTCTACCCAAACCCTACAATTCCCAATAAAGCATTGATCCCTCATGATTCTGACAGACCACGCCAATACCGGCTCTACCTGGATTGCCCTTTGCAGCTCCATTAGTATTGATTTTAATCCAGCCTTCTGGGGGTGATTTCCAACTGGTTCTGTTTTGTCCCTCTCTCTGGTCAACTCCCTCTACCATTGGCCCAGGAACAAGCCGAGTTTCCTCTTTAGCGTAGATGGCAACAGTTTCGATGACTTTGCTCCAGATGACCTGCCAAACTCCATCTAGCGAGGAAAAGGTTTCTCGAAAAATTATAGCATTTCTCTCCAACCACACTTGCCACCAAATGAAGTTTAAACCAAGCTCCCACCCAATTTGAAGAGCTTTGGATGTAAATCTACCCCGCTTCCATCTTTCCCAAATATTAGTCCGATTCATGTCACCATGAACCTGGATTTTATAATGAGAGAACCAGTGCTTCCAAATCTGACGCATGAAAGGGCACTCAAACATCAGGTGATCAGCTATTTCTTCGTTCTTATGGAATAAAAAACATTGAGAAGTGCCGATGATTCCTCTACATCTGAGACTATCAAAAGTGAGAATACCATTGTGCATAAACTGCCAAGTAAAAAAGTTTACTTTCGGCCAGCCCTTAGAGTGCCAAATCTGTCGCCAATTCTCAACTGAAAAAGAATGGGTGGGAGGGTCTGGGAGGATCTTGTCATACCCGTCATTTACTGTATAAACACCAAGGCTCCCATAGCCCCAAGCTAATTCATCCTCCTCATCTCGCCCTATGAGAAACCTTTCTGTCAAGATTTTGGATAAGATGGGTGCCAACTCCGGGGGGATAGGAATTGGCCACTCCTCCAACCTCTTAAACTTCTTAAACCTATACTCACCCAGCTGAGAAGTGTTGAAATAACTTTCAATTAGGACCCAACCCATGATTTTAATGGCAGATTTTATTGGAAGTAGCTCGGGGAACTCAACAATGATGGGTGGATATTGATCCCAAGAATTAGTCCAAAAATGGGCCTTCTCCCCTCTCCCCACTTTCCAAAATAGCTGATCTTTAATAACCTGAGATCCTAGCTTGAGAGCCTACCACACTAAGGATCCAGTACCACCTAGATAGAAACGGCCCACCTCATTGGGGTTAACTTGACCCAAATATTTACTCATGAGTATTCTACTGAATAAGGAAGTTGGTTGGGAAATCCACCTCTAGTACAACTTTCTAGCCAAGGCTTGATTATTTAACTTTGATCCTCTCAGTCCCAGTCCACCTTTTACCTTAGGCTGAGTGACTTTATCCCAACCCACTAAGGCCCACTTTCTTTTTCCGTTAGCTCCTTCCCACAAAAACTTCCTAGCCATCCTATCCAACTCTTTCCAAATTGTAAGCGGGGCAGCCAGGATAGAAAATTTGTAGATTGGCATGGCTTGAATGACAGACTGTAAGAACGTTAATCTGCCACCATAACTTAACCACTTGTGAGACCAGTGATTAATTTTGTCCTTGATACACTCTAGCATATTCCTCCAAGTGTCTAATTTCAGCCTCTTGAAGTGCAAGGGGATACCCAAGTAAACCACAGGGAGAGAAGTCCTAGTGAATCCCAGGATTTCTAAAATTCTATTATGAATACTAAATTGATAATAAAAACCCAATATTTGGTTTTTTTATTACATAAATATAACATTTCACTTTGAATATCTATAATTTAAATATAAAAAACTAAATATTTATATTTATAATTAGAAATAAAAATAGGAATTGCAAGATTTTTAGAGCGGAGACGTTTTTCGGAGGACTGCCCAAACTATCGAACTTTTTTTGGTCATATCTCAGTCATCCAGACTCGGATTGAGCTAAAATTTTGAGGGTAGATGCCTGAAAAACCCTAGAGCATCCCCACATATTTTCATATCATTTGGAGCAACATAGATCCTAGCACATCCCTATGTGTGAACGACATATTTGGCAAGCGGCTATGCGAGGGTTTCATCTGGGTTGAGTGCAAGCAGCTTCAGAGGTTGGTTTTTAGGGCCTTCGGGCCCTAGCGGCCAATATTTTTGTGGTTTATGCTCAATATTTTAGCAGGAAATGTTGCAGGGGATACAAGATGGGTTAGAAATTTGTCTTTCAATAGATCATACTATGAACTTGAGTGACAACGGCTTCCAATTTGTTGCACAAAAGAAAAGTGAAAACCATACCTTTCCATGGTGTCTAGGGCAAGGATTAAAGAGATCACGAAATAAGTTTCAAGTAGTTGATCAAAAAATGGCTCATATCTCAAGTGAATCTGGTGCTAAGGTGCACCCACAAAATAATTCTACTGTGAAAACCCCTATCAAGGGTAAGAATTTTGAAGACTCAGTCCCAAAAATGAATTTTAGGGATGCCCTTCATGGTGGACAACCTCAACCCAATTCTAATATCAATATTAGGGCTTCCCATAAACCTCTAAGAATGCCTAATATTGATCCCAAGAAAATTGAGTCAGGATGTCTTAAAGCAACTGATGGAACTCCTATTGTTAAGCTTGATATGGGTAACATTCAGATTGGCATTGAAGATTTGGAAAAAAGAGGACTAATTTGTCGGTTCATGGGTTTTCGTCTGAGTCTATCTCGCTTTCAAAGTCTGGGCTACAAAAAGCTGGAAAACTAAAGGTGAGTTACAAATCTCTATTTATCCAAATGGTTATTTTCTTGTTTTATTTGCTAATAATGAAGATAGAGAGAAAACTTTTCAAGGGGGGCCTTGGTTTTTTGGAAGGGCAGGGCTTTTCATGAAGCCCTAGCATACTAAATTTAAAGCCAAAGAAGAGATGCCTTCTATAGCTCCCATGTGGGTTAGACTCTTTGGCCTCCCTATTGAATTTTGGAATCCTACTATTTTTTCTTCAATTGGAAACTCTTTAGGAACTTTTATGATGACTGTTGATTGTACTCAAAATTTTGAATATATTATTTATGCTCGGATTTGTGTTTTAATGGATTTTGACAAACCCCTACCTAAAAATATCACATTACAATTTGGGGAAGACACTTGGGAGCAAGTAGTGGACTATGAGAACATTCCTTTTCGTTGTAGAATTTGCCATGAATATGGTCATTTGGCCAGTGCTTGCCCAAATAAAATTCCTGATCAAAAGAAAGAAGATATAAACTCAGCAAGTTTCCAAATACCTAAGAAGAAGAACACTAAAAAAAAACCAGTTATGAAGGATCAATCAAAGTCATCTGCTAATATGTTTGAAATCCTTTCCACAAATGATGTCCCAAGTGAGGAAGAGGAAATAATGGAAACTGAAATCTTAGAAACACAATTTAAATATGAAGGGAAGAACTCAGAGATAAACCAACAAATCAAAGGTTTTCAATAGAAAAAAATAAGAGAAAATTTACACAAGAAAAACAATATTTCAAATGTCAAAACTTCAAATAATGCAGGTCCCAATATAGACTCTATTGAACCATCTAGTAAAATTTTGGTTGTGTACGAGCATTCTTCAAGGTTAGAAGCCATCTCAGATTCAATTGGAATAAGTCAAGAAACAAGGAAAAAAAATTGAAGATGGATTCTAATCAAAAAGTAGGTCGCAAGACCAATCAATATCATATGGTAAAAGAAGGTGAAAAGCTTGTAGAGGAAGGTAAGATTAATGCCCTTCCCAACTTTTTTAGCCCTGGTATTAATGAAGATCATCACTTGGAATATTAGAGGACTCAAAGGGAGTCTTTCAAAACAAAATGAAATTAGAAGAATGATTCGAGATAAATCATCCACATCTTGTTTTCCTTCAAGAAACAAAGATGTCAATGGAGGATATGGACTTAATTGCCAGTAAAATTTGGCCAGCTGGAAAAGTGGTTTCCCTCAGTTCCCAAGGGACTTCGGGTGGCATTGCTTGTCTTTGGGATCCAAAAGAGGTAGTTATTCACCATATGGTTGGTAGTTGGGGTTTGTTGGCTATAGCTATTCAAAGTAGACATTCCAACCAGATTATGCTCTACATTATTGTTTATGCTTCGACTTCTTTGGAGGAAAAAAGAAGATAGTGGAAGGATATTACTCATATTATCTCTCATTTTCCTAAATCTTGGATCTTGATCGAAGGATATTTCAATACCATCCTCTCTCTGGATGAGAAAAGGGGGGGAAATAGAAATTTGGACAAAAGCACTAACCTCATGAGCGAATATATTGCAAACCTCCATCTTGTGGATATCCAACCAGATAATGGCCTTATGACTTGGTCTAACAGAAGGCAAGGCTTAGCTTGTATAATGGAGAGATTGGATAGGTTTTTGCTCTCTGAAAATTTCTTAATCCATGGTCACATTCCTAAAGTGAAGACTCTTAATAATGTTGGTTCGGATCATTGGCCAGTCATGGTGGAAATGTGGAAAACCAATGTGAGTTTCTCTCCTTTTCATTTTCAATTAATGTGGCTTAGAGACATTTCCTTCAGACCTCATGTGCAACAATGGTGGAAGGAAGGTAAACCTAGGCATGGGACTAAGATGTTCTGTTTTGTCAAAATACTGCAATACATTAAATCCAAAATCAAGACTTGGAACTGGAAAGAGTTTGGGGATGTTCATAAAAAAAACATGAAGTTATTGCTCATATTGAAAATTTGAATAAGAAAATCTTTTTAGATGGCCTCACAGAGAAGAGAAGTGCAGATGAAATTAAACTCACAACTCAGTTAGAGGAATGGGAAAAAGAGAAGAAATCTTATGGAAGCAAAAATCTAGAATTCAATGGCTCAAAGAAGGAGATCGAAACACAAAATTTTTCCACAAATCTCTTCTAGCTCGAAGATCTCACAACTTTATTTCTTCCTTAAAATCAGATTCTGGAGATGTTGTTTATACTTGGGATGGCATGAACTCTATTGTTGTTGATTACTTTTCCAATATTTTTGCTTCTACTCCCCTTGACTTAGCTTCACAATATAATGTTCTTCAAGCAATCCCTTCTCTTATCACTTCTAAGGAGAACTCTATTTTGACTGCTCTTGTTACTATCAATGAGCTTCAACAAGTAGTTTTTAAAATGCAAAAAGGGAAAACCCTAGGTCCTGATGGTTTTCCTATTGAGTTCTACCAAGAGTTCTGGGATATCCTTCATGTTGATTTATTAGAGGTGGTGGAAGAAGCCAAGAAAGCCAAAGAAATTTTGAAGGTTATCAATAAAACTTATATTACTCTTGTTCCAAAATCTCAAGAGGTTGATCATATCTCAGCTTTTAGACCTATTGCTTTATGTAATGTTCTTCTCAAAATCATTACTAAAATCATGGCAGAAAGGTTGAAGCCTCTTTTGCATAATATTATTTCCCCAAAGCAAGGGGGTTATGTGGAAGGACGTCAAATAGTAGATGAGATAGTTCTTGCTCAAGAAGCCATCCATTCCATGGATATGCAAAATTCTCCTTCCATGTTCATTCGGTTAGACTTATCCAAAGCTTATGACAGAGTGGATTGGCACTTCCTTATCAAAGTTTTGAGGCAATTTGGTTTCTCTAAGGATTGGATGGATTGGATTATGGGATGTATCTCTTCAGTTTCCTACTTAGTTCTTATCAATGGCAGGCCTTCTCGGTCTTTCCCAGCTTCCAGAGGTATTAGGCAAGGTGACCCGCTATCCCCTTATTTATTCATCATTCTTGCTGAATGCTTGGGTAGGACTATAACCAAAAAGAGGGAAAACAAAACCCTTGAGGGAGTTACCATTGCTCATGGAGCTAGACCTATCTCTCATCTTCAATTTGTGGATGACTCTACTCTTTTAGGTAAAGCTACGGTTAAGGAAGCTTCTAATATTAAGCAAATCATTAGCTGTTTTTCTAAGGCTACTAGGCGATTGATCAATGAAGACAAATCTAAAGTTATTTTCTTTCACTGCTCTGCTAGACAGGAATCCATGGTCTTGGATAAATTAAGATATAATAAGACCTCTCTTCCAATCACTTATTTAGGTATTCCCATAAATATTCAAAGGCAAAAATATAAATATTGGAATTGGTTGTTGGACAAAGTCAAGAAGAAAATTGGAAAGTGGACCAACAAGTGGCTTTCTTCTAGGGGTAGAATCACCTTGGTAAAATCAGTCCTTCAAGCTATTCCTATTTATGTTTCTTCCATTTTGAATATCCCAAAGGTTGTTCTTTGAGAATTGGATCAAATCAGTCATCGTTTCCTTTGGAGTGGTACTAAGGAGAAAAGAAAATGGGCCTTGGTGAAATGGGATACTTTATGTCTTCCTAAGAGTGAAGGGGGTTAGGATTTCGGTCTTCAATTAATAACAACAAAGCTTTAGCTGCTAAATTATATTGGAGGATGTTGCATAACCCCAATGCTCTTTGGGCCAATAATCTCTATGCTAAATATGCTGAGAACAAAAGTCCTGAAGACCTTGTTCGCTATCAACTTCCTACCAAAGGTTCTCCCATTTTAGCAGTTCTTAAGACTGGTGAGGATTTGATAAAGAAAAAATTATTTTGGATCATTCATAATGGTCAACATGCAAATTTTTGGACAAATTCTTGGGATGGTCACAAGCCTTTGATAACTCAGTTTCCTAATTGGAGGCCTTGGATGGAGGAGCTTCACCGAGCTAATTGGATAAAGGTGGCTAATTACTATCGGTACCATACTGGTAATTCAAATGTTGGTAGATATTGGATCCCTATTGAGGACTGGCCTATTCAAATCCTAGAAAGGCAAAGACAAGATATCCAAGGCATCCTTCATATGAGATCCCTCTCTTGGTCCCATGAAAAATATTGTTTTGGATGGAAAAACACTACTAAGGGTGAGTATTCAGTTGCTCAAGGTTATTTGACCTTATGCCATAATAATCCCAACCATTCTTTTGACATCTTTTCTCGATTGTGGGCTCAAAATCTCTAGCCTAAGGTGAGGTTCTTTAATTGGCTTTTATTGCATCGTAGGGTGCTTACTGGTGAGCAACTTATGAAGCGTGGTTTTCATGGCCCTTTTAGATGTGAAATGTGTGAAGAGAATGTAGAAAATATCAACCATATTTTTATTGAGTGTACTTTAGCCTCTGAGCTATGGAGGAGAATGGCCACTTTACTTGGCTTACAAGTGGTCCAATTTTTTTACTTTTGAATAGCTTTGGAGGGATTGGCCTAATCAAGAGGGTGTTGATCATTTTATTAGGCGCTTAGTTTGGATGGGTTCTACCATTCTTCTTTGGAATATTTGGAATGAAAGGAACAACCGAATTTTTAATCAAGATAGGAAGGATATTCACTATATTTGGCAAAATACCATAGCCAACTTAGTTGAATCAATCCATCAACTCCTTAATCACCCCCAAAACTCCCACCAAAGATGGGATCAAGTGATGCAAATATTGAAGATTAAAACTTCTAAGGGCAACCAAATTAAAGGGAATGTGAGTATTAGTAAGATGGATAGGACTAGAAATTGGCAACCTCCTCCTAAGGATTTTGGAAAAGTCAATACTGATGGAGCCTCTAGAGGGAACCCTAGAAAAGCCAAGTGTGGGAGGAATTGGTAGACTTTCGGATGGCTCCCTGGTTTTTACTTTTGCTGAGAATTTGGGTATTCTCTCCAATAACCTTGTCTGAGGGGTATGGTATCCTCGGAGGTCTTCAGGAGGCTACTAAGGTTGGATGGGAAAAGGTGTTAGTTGATCCTGACTCTCAACTTATGATTAATCTCTTGAAGACTCCTTCTAAGAATCATAAGGTGGATTGGAGAATAAAAAGAATTATTGAGAAGATTCATTTAATCCAGATGGGATTTTTGAAAGTTGATTACAATCATGTGGTTAGAGATCAAAACAATAGTGCTGATGCTTTAGCTAATTGGGCTTTGGACAAAGGTGATCTTACTTGTTATGGCCACCCTCCTATATGGTGGGCTTCTCAAATTAGGGAAGCTCTTCTTTCTATCATTTCTTTGGATGGCTCCAGTTCTAAAGGTACCTAGTTTCTTCTTGTTTTTTTTTTTTTTTTGCTTCTCTTTGGTTCATTCAGTTTTTTTAGTTCCCTAGCTCATTCTATTCTTTATTTTGTTTCCTCTGTTGATTCTTGCCTTAATAGTCTTATGGTCTAGATAGGTCTTTGTTTTGTTCTTTTTTTATTTCTTTTTTCCTTTTTGTTTTTTTTTGTTTAGTTTTTTAAGGTGGGTGGGTTTTTTTATTTTGTTTTTTTTTTGTGTTCTTTGTGTTGTTTTTTGTTGTTCTTGTGTTTTTGTTGTTTTGTTTTTTTTTTATGTTTTTTGTTATTGTTCTTGTGTTTTTTTTTTCGTTCTTGTTCTTGGGTTTCTCTTTGTTTGTGTTATTTCGTGTTTTTATGGGTGAGTGTTTTCTATATTTTTTGTTTTTTTTTATTGTCTGTTGTTGGTTGTTTTTTATTTTTTTTTTATTTTATTTTTAAGGTTTTGGTTGTGTTTATTTTTCTTGTTTTTTTTTTTGGGTTATGTCTTTGTAGTGTTCTGTTGTTTTTGTCTTGTTTGTGTTTTGTTATGTGTTTCTTGTGTTTTTCTATGTGGTTTGTGTTGTGGTTTCTTTTATCTTATTGTGCGTGTTTGGTTGTGCTTTTGTTTTTGACACACTCAAGGAGCATGTTTTTTATTTTATTTTATTATTTTTGTTGTTATTTACTTATTTTTAATTGGGTTTGTGTGTTTGTTTGCTCCTTGAGTATGTCAAAGGTGGTAGGCCAGGTCCGAGTCCTGGGCGTTTTTGGTGAAATGGATACCCCTGCCTCCTTGGGTCTTACCCGAAAGTGGCATCCCTTTTGGGATGTTTTCCACAAATAAAAAAAAAGAAATAAAAATAAATGCTTTAAACATACATCAAAACAAAAACTTATAGAATATTCCATTCATGATCCATCTAATATGTTTATTATAAAGATCCATGTTTTACATAACCTAGGTAAGGTTTGTTTATCAAACTTTTTTCAATTACATCCACAATTCCTACATATATTTGAAGTAATATTTTCATAACTCTTTTGTTGAAAATTAAATAATTATACACCAAAATTTACCCCTAATGCCAAAATCATAAATCTAAAATTTTGCAAGCTTAGCCTTCCCATATTCTCTCATGGGAAAATGCTATCCCCTTTGCAAGGAACAAAATTGAACTTCTTACATTATTTAAAAATAAAATATAATTGAGTTTTGTAGAAATCAAAGGGTATACCTACTAATAATGTTGAAATTGACATCATATATTTTGATATGCATTGTAATATAACATTTATGAGTTAAAAGTCTTCTATCCATATGTTTCCCACTATTAAAATAAGATTTTATTCTATTCAAAAATGGGTCCCAAATATTCTTCCTATTTATTTATTATACAAGAAATATCTAGCTTTGTTGATGGTAATTATTCAACTTCAAACCATATATATATATATATATATATATATAATCCAATGTAAATCAAGGGATATGTTAATAAAAATTCATAGATTTTTGACACTTAAAAATTATATAATTGACATCTTAAAGCATGATAGATGTTTTTTAGAACATCATGCAAAGACTCCAACAAATCTATCACATATCTTGTTCATTTTTATTTGACAAACATACCTTATATTTTAATGGACTAAAGTGAATACATGGCCTCTTGAGTAATAACTATACCATCAAGGATTTACTTCCCCTAAAGAAAGCCACCTTAATACTCTAAGATAACATAATCAAGAATAATTTTTTATATATTTGTAATGGCTTTTCAATTTATGTTATAAATAATATTGCAAAATCTTATAGAGTAAAATTTTAAAAAAATTATTGTATGTCATGTTTTTTTTTGAAACCAATGTAACAAAAGTGGTATTGATTATCATTATATCCTTCATTTTCTTAGTCCCTTCTATTGTATCCCATATATCACTCTTCATAATATTGAAAAACATTTTAAAAATTATTGGAATAAATCCATCAAGACTAGATACTTTATTACGATGGAAAGAGAAAATTACCTCTTATAGCTCCTCCACCAAAATATTCATCATCAAGATTTCATTTTTCTCATTGCATAACTAATGGAGTGTTTTTCAAATAAATAATTTTGAACATATTTATTCTTTTCATATTTTTATGAAATGTATTTAATGTAATTGATTGCTATCTTTTAAATTTCCTTTTCTTCCTCAATTTATGTCATTCATCTAGAGTTAAAATATTTGGTATTAAATAAAAAAAGCTCTATTTTGGGAATACATGGAAAGTATTGGTATTTATTGTCACTTTTCTTAATCTGTTTCACTTAAGAATCTTGGACCCGATTTGAATTTTCCTTTCATAACATGTTAAGATAATTCAAATTTATTGTTTTTCTTATACATAATTATGCTAGTTCATTCTATTGATTTATATTCTTGTAAATACTTAGACTAAATATAGTTTCCCATAATATCTTAAATATGTTACAAAAATATTTGATATTGCATTTTTCATCTAGATTTTTAAATAGCTTAGCTTTTGAGTAAAATTGTACATGTAAGAAAAATATTCATTCTTAGATTTATCCTACTATAACATAACCATTTAAAAATATTATGGTCTTGAAAGAATATAGACCAAGAAAAAAATGACTTCATGAGGCCATTAGTGAGATAGTCATGTCTTAAGAGAATTGGCTTATGATTTGATCCCACTCACAATAAAATATTTACATAATTTATTTTGGCCTTAAACCAAGGTTATGGATAGCAGTTAATCATTGCTAATTAATGAATATTTTTATTTTTAAAATTTGGAATTGACTAATATTGGGGACCCTTGATTAGGGCCCATTATACCAAAAATTTTGGGTGTAAATTTTTTTGGGTAGATTCGTCCCAATTTTATAATAATTGGACCATTTTAAGTTTAAACCTCCAATATTACCCCTAATAATAGGGGACCTTTTCACTCTAAAATTATAAAGAATTTTGGATTTCGAAACTGATTTACCCCATTTTTAAAAATACATTTTAGGGCCAACCCCTTACGCATAACCCTGCCTTAAACCATTGAAAATAAGAAATATATCGAATATTTCTATCATACTAGATTTCCTATTCTGCATACTATCACATTTATATTACAATATTAAAATAATCACATCACCCATTTTGATTTAGTTTTGAGGTCTAATTCCTCTACACCACTACTTGTATGTAATGGTAGCCCCTATGTCATCAACATCTCAATCCATCACTAGAGGGTCATCAAAATCCTTCTCTACAAAAAGGTTAATGTCAAGTATACCTCCCACATCACCCTCATCATGCTCAACTTGTTGTTACCAAAAATCTCCCATCTGTGGAAGATATTTCGAAATACTAAACTACCTCAAAACTTGGTTTGGTCTATACATCTCCTTTTCCTTGCTAGGGCTAATAATCCACAAAACCTTTCAAGCATGGGCCAACTCAAAACCATCCTCTTCCCATCCAGGATGTTACCTCCTTGGCCTTCATACAATCTGACTCCAAGTCATCTATGGCCTGCTTTGCCACCATGAGTAACCCTTTAGAAGGACAATGATGTATCTCAAAAAAAACATCCCATTTATAGGTTGTTACGACCTCTACAACTATGACCTACCTAGGTAAAACAAAAGGCTACAAAGTAGTAATATGTTCTTATTACCAAACATGAAGGAGAGTGCAACAAATGAGTCTCTTACCCCCTTTATAAATAGTTCTATGTAAAAATCTATAGAGGTAAGATAAAATATAAGGATCCTATGCATATCCAACCTATAGGTACCTCATACCTACAATCCCACCACACCAGCCACATGATATAAGATGACCACTCATATATCTAAGTAATAAACTATAAATAATAGCACTCAATAAAGTGATTTTTCTATCAATCCAACCACCACATAACATTTTATTAATATGAACCCTATGTTGAACCAAACATAGTGTAGGATTTCCATAATAGCTCTGAAGTTTCAACCTCTAGTCTACACTCATCTTGAAGGATATTTCTTAAATATGTATCGTTAAGATCCTAACACATCCTTAAGCATGACAATCATCTTACCCATCTATAGAATAAATGTACTATGCATAGAGTGACACCTCTCAACTAGCATTATGAGAAGGACATAATCAAATTCAACCTTGAGCATAATTGCCAAATACCCAAGATTGATTGCATCTAAGATGAACCTATCAGTAGGAGTCATCCTATCCATAGTACATCTAAGATCCCAAGACCAGCACTCTCTATGCTTTAAAATATCTAGTTACATCTAAAATTCATATTAGCATATTCGTCTCTAATGCTATACAAATTTTTGGGTCTCAAATAAATTTACAACTCACTAACAAATTCACTGCCTCATAAATTTACCCCCTCTAGATAGGTTTGTAGCCATGCAAAAAAATTCTATGCTAGACAAATTCACAATCTACCTACGAAATCATAATAGTGGGTCTATAGACTAGCATGAATTCATAGGTAAAATTAAATTTTAATTTTAAATAAAAAATACTCAAAAATGAGTAAGGTTTTTAACACAAACTTGTAGATGTGTCTCTAAATGACTTCATGCCTCCTAAACCACATCTATCCAATCCATAGATCTCTACTATTGAGCCATAATAAAAGTGGGAAAACCGGTGCTTAGAGCTCTAATTTTTGAAATTGCACTATAAAAATGAATTTCATTTACCCCTTCCTACCTAATATAACCTCTTTAGGAATCCATTTTTTTTTTTAATTGCATAGCTCTCTTTGATTTGCAAATAAAACACCTTAGGACTAATTCTTTTGCAAAGTTAGGGCCAACTACATGTAGTTTTAATGCATTTATTGAGCATTAAATGTATCAAAAGAGGGAAAATTTTAGATACCCAATTTTGCTCACCCATCAAATTTGTAGACCCTAATAAGTTTTGGTAATATGTTTAAGATATTTTCCATCCTTCATCATAAAATTGGATGCTCAAAATAAATTTGTCACTCATAGAGAAATTTGTAGGCTGCAAACTTATCTTCAAGACTATGAATTTTATTTATGGATACAATTTTGAACTTATATTTCTACAATGGTCAAATCATAGGATTTTCTATCAAGATAGAGTTCACAACTATGAATTAGTAAAGCTGCAAATTTATTCTCATACCTTCAAATAGAAACTCTTCCAAATCAACGCTAGTATTCAACCCTAACAATAACTTGCCAATTCAAATCAAACTCTGATGCCATAGAATATTTTTTCTCACTTAATAGTCTACACACAGATTTCAAAAATCTTGCCTCCCTTGACTTCCAAAATCTCTAAAATTCTATTTATATCTTTCACATTTATCTGGTTATTTCTTCCATTAGGTATTAAACCCAAATTGTATATATTTTTGCATATATGATATACTTGTTTGTGTATTCTCTTATACCCTTGCTTGAAAGTAAAAGATAATTTTTTCTTTTAGTTTCTTGTAACTCATATTTAGATCCCTATAGATCTTGCAAAGAATAAAAGAAGGTATATCGAATTTGGCCCTTGTTTTTTGTATTATTGTCTTCTTTTCATTTGCTTTTGATTTTCTCTTACAAGGTATATTATTCTAAATTTATAGACAAACAAAAAACTAGGTGTTTGTATAATCTACATATAGAACTTAGGATTTAGAGTGCATCCATAAAAAACACTTTTAGTGAACCTTGATCCCCACCAAATAACTCAAATAAAATGACAAGATTCAAGAAGGAATTATTTTCTGAGTGTGAACCTTAAGGTTTGGTAATAAGTATCCCTAAATCTAGGTTGACAAAAATAAATTTCTTCATACATATGAAGGTACACTAGAAAGTTCTCTTATTTTTTCTCAATTTATGTCCTTGTTGTCTATTATTTAATTCTAAAGAGAAGGTATCGTGAAAGCACCTCACCACATAACCATGTGGAATTATACTGAACACCACACTCTCAGTTTCTCATTAAGAAGTTTGACCCTTAACGAAGGGACAAGGAACCAATCTAATTAGAGAGACACAATTAGTGCAACATTACTCATCTACCATTCATATATGTAGTAATTTCCAAAGAGCTTATAAGCTTTCAATGTAGTAATTAATTTACATATAGGTAATATAAATATTATGTATTTATAGTACACATCCATATTTGTACACCCTAACAAGCATTTCATACTTTATATAATGAAAGCAATCTCATATTAATTTACAAGTCAATGTACTATCCCTAGGTCATCTTATTAGACCCTCTCTCTATCCAACAAGATAGTCTATACTTTCAAATGTAAAAATCAATTTGCCTCAATTATTCATAACATGAGATCTCTATGATCATTCTTTAATGTAAACTCATTTATTCAATTGTATTTGTAATGAGTGGATGTTGAAATTCCCAAGTATGGTATAAAACGTATTATCTCTTATGATATAATTTTTTAGTCATCCCAAAAGAAAAAAATCACAAGATGTCCCTAATCTAGTTTAACTAGAGTGAGATCAATGTCTTTGTTCTAATCTACATCAATTTTAAAATAACAGGTATATTCCAAGCAAGTAGACAACACTATTCAAGCAATAAAGTGAACATCCTATTTCAATTTGTATATTATAGCAACCCTTATACATTTTAAATATGAAAAACAATTTCACTTCAATAAGTGACCTACAACAACTCTTCTATCACATATTCTATATGTACATTCCTTCATGGATATTTTACAATCAATCACTTTTGCACACAAGCAACCACACTTGCATTCTAGAAGGTACTACAACCACTAATGTTTGCACTCCATAACCAAAATAATCACACTTGCATTTATGGATATGTTACAACCATTTATTTTTGCACTCATGCAATCATACATTCATGCATGGAGATGCTATAGCCACTAGTTCATGCAAGCATACATTCATTTGCAAAGATGTGACAACTTAAGCAACTAAAATAAATACAATTTCATTTATCGAAATACCACAGCCATTAACTCATGCAATTTCTCATTCATGCATGGAGATGCTACAACCACTACTATTGAGATGTTTGTTGTGAGAGTTTAGAGTAAATTAATTGCTTACATTTGCTTCAATTTCATCCATTCCTTTCGAATTAGCTCCCACTTTATCGTTGTGTTGAGGTTTTAGCGGAGAACTTAACGGACCGATTCAAAGTATTACTATCTCCTTACCTGCCTGGATTTGACCCGTTTTAAAGCTTCATTTCAAGATCTAGTAATTCTCCCAGGCTGATACCGTCGAGGTCCTTGCGACTCATTTGTCTGCCGGGATGAATAAAATGTTGCCACAGGGAAAGAAAGAAAAAATCTTAAAAAAAAAAAAACCACAAGATTTAATACCTGTTGGACCGCTCCAAAAGGCCACAGTATCGCTTCAGCTGCGCAATTTCCATTAGTTCCAACTTTATTATATGTATTTTACTCATTACATTGGTTTGACAAAGTTTCAATTGCACGACATTATTTTTTATTATTAATTTTTTTTTTTTTTTTTTAAATCTCAGTTCTTTTAGATGAAAAGCGAGCTAGAAACCATTAGAAACTGAAGGTATTATGGCAGAAAAACTATTAAAAACCAGAAAAGCTAGAGTTTTATTAAGCTTGTGTCTAACCTATACTTGACAATTAAACTTTGAATTCTGTACGTAGAGCTCATGCTGTAACCAAGTCGATCAGATGATTACCTAATCTGATAGTTGATATGGATATCTCTGCATCATCCCTAATCTTTAATAATAATTAGATAGCATTTTATTTTTTAAACTAAGAAATAATCTTGAAGTTTGATGCGTTATCTAATTTGAATTATATTATAAAGTACATGTTTTAGGTAAAGAAACTTTATATCATAAATTCAAAAACTGTTAAACTTAAAAAAATTAATGGATATACTTTAATATGGCTGAAAGTTTTTATTTTGTACTCTTAATGTATCTACTTTATATCATAAATTCAAAAACTGTTAAACTTTAAAAAATTAATGGGTATACTTTAAGATGGTTAAAAGTTTTTTTTTAAACTCGTAATGTATCTTTTATTTGATTATGGTTTAAATTTAAGTTTGTTAAATGAGAACTTAAAATCACAAAAATGTCTGCCTTATCCCTTGTCTTCTTATTCCTGCCAACTTTTTTAAACTCTTTTTGTTTTCATTTTTGCATATTCTTATGGATGATATTTGTCTGCACTCAAAATCCAACTCTAGAAACACTTTTCATTGGAAACCACCACTTTAGGATTGGCTGAAATTCAACTTTGATGGTTGCTTCCAAAGGGAACCCAGGCAAAGCAGATGCAGGTGCAGGGGGAGTTCTCAGAAATTGCATGGGACATATCATCTTGGCTTTTGCGGAGTTCTTAGGGATTTAAACAAATCATTTTGCAGAAACTCATGCCCTATGGAGAGGTGTTTCTCTTATTCAAGGCTGTGACAGCAAAATTATCATTGAAAGGGATGCCTTAGATATAATAAACTACATTAAAAATAACAAAGAACCATCATGACAAACTAGAGTTATGATCAAGGAAATATGCAAAATTATTTCATAATGGTAGAAGTTTCTAATACAGCACACTTACAGAGAGTCCAATAAAGTAGCTAATTATCTTGCCAACATGGAAACCACCATTGAAGACCTCTCCATTTGGTATGATGGCTTTCCTCCCAACATTGCTGACTTGGCTAGAAGGGATAAAGCTCATGGGTGCTAAATTTGTTTCAAAATTTGTTACTCTTTATAATCACGGTAAAGGTCCCCACAATATTTTGTCAAACAAGTGGGTCTTTCAAATTTTTTTTGCTAGGGAATTCTCTTGTAATTTCTTAGTTTTGCTATCTACTCGCTACATTTGTAGGAGGGCTTGGGGCCTCCTTTGTCTTTGCTTCAATGTTCTAATAGTTGTGTCTTTTGACCCTCGTTTCTTCTTCTTAGGGACTTATCCCCTGGTCATGAGACTTATCTTTGGTTTTATTGTATCACTGCAGCACTATTGGTTATGTACCATGGTTTTGGGGTCCCATTTCAAAAGCCTATTCTAATTTAATTTTTCAACTTACCAAAAAATATCACAAAAAAGTTGAAAGTATTTATATATTTAAAATGTGTAAGGGTATAAGGGTGATTGGGTAGTTGATGTTATGTGGTCATTTGAGGTTTGCGATCCATACTGTGGATCCATTCAACTCAATAGTTGCTTGTCCGGCTAGGCACTTACTAAGAAGACATCCAGGCTCACACTTACTTAAAATAGTGTGGTTCTAATATAAATAAATAAATAAAAATTGCATGAGGGTGCAATGGTACGATTAAAACATGGACTTAAATTTAATATTTATATAAAACAATATTAATTAATTTATTATTATAATTTTAATAATTGTTTATATTAATTTTATAAAAAATATAATTGAAAATTATCATTATATATATATATATATATATATATATATATATATATATATATATATATATTAAATGGTATTAGTTCAACTAATTAGAAGATATAATCTTGTATGATTAAGATTTTATAATATTATTAAGTAGTTAATATAAATAAGACTTATTTGATTTCAAATTAACCAACTTTAAAAAATAATTATTTATATTTAATTTAATTAATTATTTTATAAAACATCTATTTATTAATTATTATCATTAAACCAAATCCCCAATATATTATAAAAAAATTATAAAATACACAACATAAAATAAATATAATTACAAAACCTCCTAACCTAAGAAAAACAAGCATGATTACAAAAAGTGAAGGTGAGATCATTCAAAAACAAGGGAAAAAAATATTGTAGTCATTAGTGTCTTTAAGGCACACAAAGACTAGATAATTAAATAGGTAAAGTTGCACCAAATAACATCAATGGCCTACTCTAGCTTGTATTTAGTTATGGTTTCTCCCTCCTTTAGTTGAGCTTGTGGCTCATAAGAACTCTTTGATGGTAAGATAGTAAAAAAGATAAAGGATAAATTTTATTTAAAGTGGTAGTCAGATCGTTTTAATGACCATTTATAGTTTGGTAGGGGTGAGAGCATTATAATTTACAACATCATTAATATTTGATCCTTCTAAATGGTAAGTTTTCAGATTTTTAAACTCCATACCCAACTTTTAAGTTTGAAAATATATTTAAAATTTGAAAATAAAATTTTTAAATAAAAATAATATATATTTAAATAATTTTTATTTTAAAAATTCATTACTTTCATCTTAATTTTAAAAAAAACCTCTTAACTTGTTATAAAGTGAATAAACAAGCACCTTCCAGATGATTAGCCTTCAACTAGTAAATTCTTTTACGAAATGATATGCAATAGATTCCATTGAAGGTTTTTCCTAAATACTCCCTTTCTTGAGTTATCATTGGTTTCGAGTTTAAAAGGTAATACGTCTGTAGCCTTTTTACGTTTAATTCTAAGTTCTATAAGTTTAAATCTATTTAACACTAGTACATTGTCTTAGTGTTGGAACATAAACTTAAATATTCAATTATCATCTATTTATTTCATTTTTTATTTCTTTGGTTATGGATTATAATAATTATTCTTTTGGTTATCAATCATCGAAATCTTGTATGTGTTGCATTTCATATTTTTTGTTGGGTGCTGCATGTCATATCATGTTGTTTAAGGCTGAGAAATATTACTTGGGTCTTATCACAAATTTGCATTACCGTTGCCCAGGGCGGTGTTTTGTCCTGTTTAAATTGGTGGTCATCTTAATGGCTAGCTTAGTTGTTACTGAGCTGGTTGGAAAAAGCAATGGCGCCAGGGAAGCACTCGAGAAAGTTTATCCCAAAAGTGTTTCATGAGGTAAGAATACTATCCCTATTGTTTCCATTCCCTTGCATGAGTTTCATAATGCTTGCAATTGGTTTGAGTCACATACCCTTGTCGAGTATTTCCTGGGTAGAATTCCCAATGATACCCTCATTAGGTCCTGGGTGCAACAAGTTTGGGGTCCGCATGGTGTGACAGTTGAGAATGTTCAAAATATCACCAAGGGTTATTTCCTTTTTCGCTTCCCTAGTCCTGCTTAAGCTCAAAAAGTGTTAGCCAAAGGTCCCTGGACGGTGAGAAATTCTCTATTAATTTTGTAATCTTACACTCGTGACTCCATAGCTAGTGACCAAGCTGAGCTGGAAGTTCCTGTGTAGATTGAGTTCCAAGGTTTTCTTCTCCCTTTTTGGGATTTTTTGCAAGTGCTCGCCTCTTCCCTTGAAAAGTTTGTATGTCTTGAATATGAATAATTTTTCTCAACTCGCTCTACCAAGCGGGCTTGTGTCAAAGTCAACCTCACGAAAGACCTATCAAAATTCATAGATAACCAGATTGGTGATACCTCCATTACGTAACATGTAGCCTATATCAATTTATTGGATACTTGTTATTGTTTCCAGTCTGTTGCTCACAAGATTTGAGATTACCTATAGATGGAGTGGAAGTTCAAACAGATCCAACCCCCTTCGATTGCCTCGGTAGCTCAGTCTAATGGGGCCCGAGAACGCAAAGGTGACTGGAAAATGGTTACTACCAGGAAAAATCATGCTTCTAAGCACTATGAGCAGGCCAATCACTCTATGCAACCTACTCAGATCAGGCCCATTGATACCCAAGTTATGCAAGCCCCCACTAACTCTATGCAGTCTTCTAAAACCACCACGTCGGTTGTCGTTAACATGCAGTTCGCCATGCAAGTTGTAGGGGTCCTGAATGCTAATCTTGTTACCCTTGTAGTTACTCAACCACCACCTTTTTAGCTTCTCTTTGGTTAGGCCCTACATTCACCTCAATTTTTATAGAGCCTCATCCCACTACCATGCCAAATTTTTCAACACCGATGCCCATATACTCCACGACTATGGAGGAACAAGCTTTTAAATTTTATCATTCTTGAAACCCCTCGAGGGACAACTTGGGCCTAAGATTTGATAAGCATCACTAGCATGATGATTTTATTCTCCAAATGTCTTTAGGTGAGGGTATTTTCAGTGGAGGCACTAATTCTTTGAGTTTGCTTCGGGGCCTAGGTGATTCAGAGGATGTCATGGATATTATGAATCCTGACAAGTCCTCATGATTTTTCTCATGGAACATGCGAAGACTGACGAATCTAGTCCGTAAATACCTAGTCCAAAATGATTTGGTGAATGCTACTCGTTTGCATGGAGCTTTTAACTTTATATGTCTACAAGAAGTCAAGATACGTGATTTCAATCTATAGTGTGTTTGTAATATTCTTAGTCCACATAGCATGTTTTATTCTACCAAGCATTTGCCTGGGAAAGGAGGATCTATCACTATCTTGGCACCCAAGTGGCATCCACATGTGCTAACTTGGGGTGTTGACCTGTTCCAGCAAGCTATTTGTATTTTACTTGAGATTAGAGGGAAGTCATTTGGGGTGATCAAAATTTATGCCTCTAACGATGCTTTGATTAGGAGCTATCTTTGGTGGTGGCTATATTTCTTTCTACCTCTAGCCACTTGAATTTTTTGCAATGATTTCAACATGGTAGAAAAGGATTTAGATAAAATCAGTCAATCTCAAAGATGTTGGTGCTTTGACAAACAGGAGGTTTGGTTTTTTATAAAAAATAATTTACGTCTATTTGATTCAAACTCCGACTTTACACCCTCTAGATTTTCTTTAGGATCTCTGGTTTACTTGGTCGAACTTCCAAGCTGAGTCAGACAGGGTCCTCGGGATATTAGATCGAGCAATGCTCTCTAAAAATGATTCCTTTTATTTTTCTCATTTCAATCCCTTGGCCCCTTTTGTCACAGCCTTGCTTGACACTACTCTTTCATACCACACCCCCATTTTGTTTGTTATCGACATGCAACATACATAGACCAAAGTTCACTCCTCTTAGTTCTACTTTAATGTTTCCTTTTTGCATAGTCCGGACATGAAGGCCCATATATTTCGAATCTATAACTTGCTCCCTCAGCCACAGGGCTCTCTAGGTTGGATTAAATTTGTGGAACTCTGCTATCCAATGCACCACCAAAATGCTATGTATTTTAGGGGTGGACATTGCAAAACATAGAAGATAACCTAATTCAACTTTGAAAGAAGAACTCCATAAAGCTTATCTCAAGCTTGAGAATTCACCATATAATATAAATTTTTAGTCTCATATTGCAGCCTTAAGGCTTGAACTTAAGAAAGAGGAACTGTATGAAGCTAAGGGAGTTCAGCTTTGAGCTCACCTACATTGGCTTCAAATTGTAGATAGAGTATATAAGGAATTCTTAAAAAGGCTTCAGCCTCCTGCTCAACATTCTCAATTCCATGCCATTCAAACGAAAGTAGGGAGTTCATTGCACTTCCAAATATCATTAAGGTTTTTGCTCAACATTTTCAGGGAGTTTTTACTTATCAACCTCTTAACGATGAGCATCAACAGGCATTAGATGAATGTTGTTCTCTTGTTCCCTGTAAGATTTCTCCCACTCAAGTGGAGTTGTGTGATACACCTTTATCCTTAGATGATATTAGTTAAGCTTTGTCCCTCATGGCCAATGATAAATTCCCTGGATTAGATGGCTTTCTTTACGAATTCTACAAGGAATTTTGGGACATGCTAGGTCCGAATTTGGATAAAGTTTACCTGGAAGCAATATAGTGTGGAACTCTAAGAGTCATAATCAACAAAGGGAATGTTAAGTTCATTCCTAAATCTGGTGATCCTAAACTATTTACCAGTTGGAGGCCTATCACCCTTTTGAATGTGAGCTACAAGATTATTGCTAAAGTTGTTGCTCATAAGCTTTGGCCTCTTCTGCATCTAATAGTCAGACCTAAACAAATTGGGTTTGTTCAAGGAAGATATATTTTAGATAATGTGCTTGCAGTTTGGGAAGGTATGGAATGGGCCCGCTCCTCAAGATAAAATACTTTGTTTATTAAAATTAATTTTGAAAAATCATATGAAAAATGGAATGGTATTTCATTACCTCTATACTTCAAGCATTGGGTTTTGATCGGTTTTTCATCAGCACAATTCGTATTCTTTTTTGAGATGTCTCTACTACTCTTACCTTGAACAATTGTCAATCAAAATTCATTCAACTAGGTCGGTTTGTTCGATAGGGTTGTCGTCTCACCCCCTCACTTTATATTCTTGCTACTGAAGATTTTAGCTACCTTTTAGCACATAAGGTTTCTCAAGGTAGCCTTAGAGGCATCTCACTCCCCAATTCCAACCTTGATCTAGTTAATGGTCACTTTTCCAATGATTCCTTTTTAACTATTCAATAAGATGAGCAGTCTCTATTCTTAGCAATTTACTATTTGAAAGTATTTTGTAAGGCCTCTAGTTCTAGCATTCAGTGGAGGAAAACCTCCTGCTATAGATCTTTCCCTGATCTAATACTTGATTGGATTGATCATTATCAATGGGGATGGATCTAGCTAGGTGAAGTATTTAAATTTTTGGAATACCTTTTGCTTTTCTTGGATCTTTTGCACAACTTTGGCAGCATGTTACTCAAAAATTTTAGAATAAGTTAGCCTACTGGTCGTCAAAAAAAATTTCTTTGGCAGGAAAGTTTCAAATTTGTTCTAAGATTTTGGCTACCACTCATGTTTATTATTCTTCCTGTTGGGTGCCCTCCAAGGCTTGTTATAAGAAACTGGATAAGCTCTTACAAGAATTCTTGTGGGTAAAATATGTTATGAAGAGAGGCTTTCATAGGATGGCATGGGAGGTGTGTTGCCTACCCAAATCTTGTGGAGGCATGGGCATTTTTTATTACCAAAGATAATGTTTTACTTTATGTGCTAAATGGATTCCTCGATCCCTCACAGGTAATGAGCACTAGAAAATTCTCATTTAAAATTGCTTATCTTATGGCTTACCCTATGGAAAAAAGTTTGGAAGGGATTAAGCCTTCAGACTATTCTTACTGCCCATGTTCCTATAAAAATGTAGGGTTCCTTTGTTATCAAGATTGTTTGGAAATCTGATGTAGGAGCCTATCTTTAGAGGGTTTTTTTAAAGAAATTTTTTGTATTGTTAAAAATGGGATTTTTTGATAAAAAAATAATTTACCGAAAATAGTAATTACTAAAAAAGGTAATTTTTGACAAAAAAATAACTTGCTGAAAATGGTAATTATTAAAAAAGGCAATTTTTGACGAAAAAATAATTTTTCGAAAATAGTAATTACTTTAAAAGACAATTTTTGGTAAAAAAACCAATTTGCCGAAAATAGTAATTTTTTATTTTAGGGCTTTACGCTTTATGGTTTTGCTTTAGGGTTTCTTTGGGGATATATATTCCCTTGGTATTGCATTGTAAAAGGGAAGTGAATCCAATAATGAGAATAGAAAATATTTATTGATTCATTTCCATGTATTGTAGTTTTTATGTGAATGAAGGGTTTTACCAATTATTTTTATTTATCGTAATTTTATGTGATGGGAGGTATTTGTTTTGACCTCTTGCAGTTGGATTTACATCATTTGGTATCAGAGCAAGTTGGATCTTACTGGAAAGAAAAGAGAAGAAAAGAAAGAGAAAATGAGAGGAGAGCAAAGGGGTTCTAAAAAAATTGGCACTCTGTGCAATGCTTGCAGAAGGTTTGTAAAACCTTGGAGATAAAAATTGGCACTCTGTGTAAGTGCTTGCACGAGGTTTTTTATGTAAAAGCCTCAAAGAAAGATATTGGCACTTTGTGTAGTGCTTGCAAAAGGTTCGTAAAACCTTGGAGAAAGAAATTGGCACTCTGTATAAGTGTTTGTAGGAGGTTTTTTTTATGTAAATCCTCAGAGGGAGGAATTGGCACTTTTTTAGTTCTTGCAGAAGGTTTATAAAACCTTGGAGAAAGAAATTGGCATTCTGTGTAAGTGCTTGCAGGAGGTTTTTTTTAATGTAAAACCTTAGAGGGAGGAATTGGCACTTTGTGTAGTGCTTGCAGGAGGTTTACTATTTTCAAACCTTGAAGGAAGAATTGGCACTATGTGTAGTATTTGTAGGAGGTTTGAGATATAAAACCTCGGAAGGAGATTGGTACTCTAAGGAGTACTTGCAAATGTGTGGCACTCTATGGAAGGTAATTATGAGTTTGATCAGAGGAACTCGTAGGAGTAGAGTTCTTTTCAACCAGAGGAGAATGATGTAGGAGCCTATCTTTAGAGGGTTTTTTTAAAGAAGTTTTTTTTATTGCTAAAAATGGGATTTTTTGATAAAAAATAATTTACCGAAAATAGTAATTACTAAAAAAAGCAATTTTTGACAAAAAAATAATTTGCTGAAAATGGTAATTACTAAAAAAAAAACAATTTTTGACGAAAAATAATTTTTTGAAAATAGTAATTACTTAAAAAGACAATTTTCGGTAGAAAATACAATTTGCCAAAAATAGTAATTTTTATTTTTAGGGCTTTAAGTTTTAGGGTTTTGCTTTAGGGTTTCTTTGGGGATATATATTCCCTTGGTATTGCATTGTAAAAGGGAAGTGAATCCAAGAATGAGAATATAAAATATTTATTGATTCATTTCCATGTATTGTAGTTTTTATGTGAATGGAGGGTTTAACCGGTTATTTTTATTTATCGTAATTTTATGTGATGGGAGGTATTTGTTTTGACCTCTTACAGTTGGATTTACATAAAAATCCTAGGAGGCACTTAAACCCTGGCTATGCTAAAAATGAAAGGATCAAAATTCAAGGGCCTCTCCTCAGGACATAAATATCTAGTGGTCTCCTGCTATTACATGGCAAGGTATGACGTTGGCTCAAGTTCAATGGTTTAGAGCTCAAATTTTTTATAGGAAAAGAATTACATATTTGAAGGATTTTTTCTCATGTCAAACTAGGAGTTGTATAGCCTGGAAGATTTATAGGTATACTTACAGTCTCAAAAATGATGATAAAAAGACCTATGATGCTATCATAGATAATATTCCTTTCTCCTTTTGGAGCAAGTTACATAAGAGGTTCCAAAAGCCTTGGTGGTCCAATTGGTGTTGGACTAAGAAGGTCCCTCTAATTTAGTACAAAGCCCAGCTTGGGTATAACTGGATTACTCCTTAGGTCCCCATGTCACATAGGTTTAATGTTAAATGGGATTTGGTCTCCTCACCCTCGAGGTGGATTTTATGTTTTGCCCAAGTCTAGGATTCATATACTGATCCTAAACAAAGTTTTTTTGTTTGGAGTTATTCACCAAGGACTTCATCTAGGAAATAGACATAAGCAGCTAGGTGTTCAAAACCCTACCTATCATTTTTGTGGTGAACCTGAGGATGTGTTGCATATTTCTTGGAAATGTCAGTGGGCTTCTCTTGCTTGGAAATGGCTCTTGGAATTGTTTCAAACTTTCATGTGGAGTCCCTTCTTATGGCCTCATGCTCTTCTGGGGGACCCCATTGATTTTTTTGACAATCTTTGATCATCTATAATAGCTTACATTTAATTTTATCAATACAAGGGTAATCAAGGTTAGATTTAAAGAGTAGGAATTTAGTATATATTATACCATGGGGATCAATTCTAAGATTAATTCATATCTCTTTTAGTTTCAGGTTTTATAAAAAATATAGTAAACAAAAATTAAATCATGTAGGAATGAAAACATAATGCAATTTATGATTTATGTAGTAAATATAATAATTACCTATTGATGATTTTATTTGTTGATGAGTTGATCTAGTGATTTTTGGGACTAAAACTGAAGGGGATTATATTATTGATAAAAATGTGTTACATATATAGGTAGAAGGCCTATATGATAAACTGACAAGTGTCAAAACAGAGGCATAGTGCACTTTAACTCTAACATTCCCCCTTAAAGTGCACTATCCTAACTAAAGAAAAAATAAATCAAGTCAACATTAGGTAACATTCCCCCTTAATGTTGACTTCTCGAAAACAACCTATCATCCTCGCTTATTGTCGATTTGGTCTAGGCTCGTGCTCTATGCTCTTGGATCTCCAACTATGAATAATGCTAGATTCACTGTGTATACATCTCGGTCTGTTGCCTCAGGGTCAGCCACTTCCATGGATCTGTTGCCACTGGATCAGCCATCTAAGTGCCTCAGGGTCATCATGGGTGCCTCAGGGTCAGCCACTTCTGGGTTTGTTGCCTCTGCAGGTCATCCTCAAAGGATGTTGCCTCTCGTAGGTCACTGACTAGTCCCACCATAAATATCAAATCCTTCCTTATGGTGAACTCAATCTAGAAGGTGTCGGTATCTACCAAAAATGCACCTTAATACAAATGAAAAATGAGCCATATAAGAGTGTCGGTCTCTGCCAAAAATGCACTCAATACAATAAAATGATCCATAGATCCAAATATGGAGGAGAAGAAGAAAGAAGAATAGAAGAGAATCTTCTAAAGTGTCTTCATCTGTAGTCTTCAGAAGTAGATCCAAAAAAAACCTCGGATAGAGTCTAGGGTGTCTTTGTCTGTAGTCCCTAGTATAAGTGTCCTTATGGTGACCATGTCATCCCACCAAAATGCATGGGTAACCAGCCGCTGCATTCGCCAAGTGTATAGAAAAGATCACTAGGTACAAGGATCACATATGAAATTACCTTGGGAGTGTCGGGTTCAACCGAGAGTGCACTCCAAGGTAGAAAAAACTTTGAGGCTAAAAAAACTAAAATAAAATAGCCTCAAAATTACAATATGATACCACCATTGTGTCCATCGTAGAAAACCATTTCCAACGACTATAAATACCCCTATACTTGTATGTGAATGGGTCCTTCAGCTTGTTGAAAAAACAATAGCATACCTCTCTAGGAAGAAAAAAAAACAAGGTATTACTCTTTGGCGGGATAGAAGGCAGCATCTCAATTTTCCCTCAGATAAATTCTAAAAAAATTTAAGACTTTACTTCATGGGCCCTCATTTTTAATTAAGTAGTTATAAAAGTGGCCTTTTCCACTTTATAAAAGCTTTATATATTGTTCTTATGGGTTGACACTTAGCCTAACTCCCCACAAAAAACAAAAAGAAAAAAGACTACAAAGGATGCCCGCATATTTCAATTTTAATTGGCTATTTTGTCTTCAACTCAACATTTGAAAAATAAAAAATAAACCTCATTGTGTGTCTTTTTAATGGCGGCCACCGTGACCTCTGCCCCGACGACCACGATGACCACGGGCCTAGACACCTGGCGAGCGCGATTCAGCATGCGTCGACACATGTTGTTACTGGCTATTCTCGTGGAACCTTGCATCGATAATCCACCCTTTCTTGCTTTGCTTTCACCAACCACCTTTGCTCTTGCCACATCCAGACCATTCCGTCGAGGCCGGCTCTAAGGTCCTGCTTACAGAAGTCCACAAATTGCAAATTGTCACCGTCGACAAGTGAAGATGTTCATGATGTGGACGCACTTCGAACCCAGGCTAGTGAAGGTGTGGGCAAAGCACCGGGGCATGGACTTCATGAAAAAAAATATTGGGCAAAAATCTCGTAGCAGCTAAAAATTATTTCATATAGACGGCCATCACGATGAGTAGCGCCTTGCCATCATGATGAGATGATCCCAAAAGACCAAAAAGAAGCCATCTCAACAGAGACAGCCTGGACAAATCAACAGACCAGAGAAACAACATAGACAAAACAACCCGTCAACACAGGACTAGAACTGAAAGGTTAAACAGCAGAAAACAAAAACACCACTGCCACTGAAGGCCAGGTTACTCTTCATGGTGATCCCGCTCGGCCAAATTAGCAGTTCTAGGGCTGGAGTCCAATGTCATCGAGGATGCATGTGGAGAACCCCAGCAGAAGCTGCTCTTCAATTTTATAGCTCCAACACCTTCAATCTCTTACTGGACTCTCTTCTTCTGTCTGGTCACATGGCTTCCTTGTACATGTATTTAAATCTCCATTGCTTCCACAAGTGTTCTTGCAGCCAATGATCGAGTAGGTGCAGATGATACAGTTTGAACCACTTCTTCATTGCTCAGTACATCCCAAACCCCATCAGACGCAAGCACAACAAATTTGTCCCTCTTTGTTAGTAACCTGGATGACACTTCAGGTATAGCAATTACACCATATTCTTTCAAACAAAAATCTCCAAACGCCTTTGCCATAGCCAAACCCGGGGCATCATCATATAGAAGCCATACCCTATGCACTTCAGGCTCATCTCATAAAGTAAAAAAACTTGACCCTTACATTTTTGAATACACTCAGCTTCCCTTGGCAAGTCAGGCTTTAAATCAATAGTTAGCTGAATAGGAATGATAGAATCATTAGGTGCCTTTGTTCCTAGGATAGCCCGAGAATCCCAAATATTTCCAATAAAAAATTAGTGCCCCTGCTTAACAACAGCAACAATTGTGGCACAGCAATCGTTCCTCGTGCCGCCCCCGGCAGCCGACGCTGCGAAACCCCCGCCTGTGGATTTTTTGGCCTTGGGTTCGAACCCCTCAAAAATTTTGCAATTGGAGCCCACGGATCGAGCACCAGCTGAGCGTCTACCTGTGCGGCTGCACCTCCAGTTTCTCCATGTTATACCAGAATTTTGTCGTCGGTAGATGCGTGTCCATCCAGTCGTCCGTCAAAAATCGACAGCAGTCATTCCTCGCATTATCTCGGGATCCAGATTCATTCCCGGATACATTACAGCAAATAGCCTCCGGGATGAAAAAAATCATGAACAAAAAAAATTGACGCAGCAATCTTTCTGGACACAGCAATTGTGCACGGAGAGAGGGGGCAAAAAAATAGCCCGAATCTCATCCGGCTGCCAAGACACAGCAACAAGAAAAAAAATTCCTCCGTTCGCCAGAGAAAAAAAATGAGGGCGCTGCTGTAAAAAACAAATGCTGCTTCTCCACCTTTTCAAGATCCGCAGCCCCGTCAAGACCATGATAACTTTGACATCTTTCAAATGCTACGAACAAACGCTTGATAATGCCCACACCGCGTGGCTACCTCCATGGATCTGCAAACCCTTAAAAAACTAAAAAAAAAAAATATAAACTTTAAAATTTTTTACCATCTGGTTTCTGATCCATCAAATGATGGAGAGCATACTCCCTCGGTAAAAACTTTAAAAAAATGGGGGAGCCTCAAGGGGTTTCACAGGGCAGGGAAAGCCTGCTCTGATACCAAATGTTGGGAGTAATCAAACTGAAGGGATTATATTATTGATAAAAATGTGTTACATATATAGGCAGAAGGCCTATATGATAAACTGACAAGTGTCAATATAAACTAACAAGTGTCAAAACAGAGGCATAGTGCACTTTAACTCTAACAGTGATGAGGATAACTAATAGTAATTATCTACTGATGCATTGATATATTAGTGAGGATCCTCGTGCAGTTAGTTTTAATTATTTATTTTGACTTTATGTTTTATAAAAAAATAGTTTAATTTATTTTATATTCTAAGGTTAATTGACTATTTCTAACCTATTTTAGGGGTGAGATATTAGGGACTAGTTGTAGAAATGGGCCATGTCTCCTAGAGGACAATGTAAGTCTTTGTCCCCTAAACTAATTTATCTCAGTAACTAAGATGCATAACTACTATTAACATTATTCTATTCTATGAATGCAAAAAAATTACAATTACAACTACATAAAATAAATCAAGCAGTACATACAAATGACACAATTACCATAGTGAAGAATGAAGTTCTACTTTTATTACTGGAAATTCAAATGTACATGCTGGTGCATTTCTTCAAAAATTGTACAAACACATTGAAAATTCAACATTTCTTTATTATATTATTTAGCATTAGACCTTTTCAAATGTCTCCCTATGTAATATATAATATGACTTGGACAAATCTAAATAATTTTCTTCCACGTATTTTGCCATGTGGAGTTGTGGACTTGATAATGCGATAACTATGCATTAACGAGAATAATCTAAACTAACACAATTCCTAATTCTTCTTGGACTTAGTAAACAACTTAAGTGGTCCAAGTGGCACTTTATGAACTAACATAACAACACAATACTAACTTAGACATTTTGCAAGATATAACACATAACTATATACCCCTTGAATTACCAGAAGGACATAACAATCTTGTGTCAGAATATAATCATCCTAACAATATTCCAATTATACAACCTTACAGAATAAATTTATAAACATTTTATTAATCACAATATCCTCGTGAAGAATATGTGACAATTCAACTAACTAAGATGACTGTAATCCTTTATTGCCTTGTAAGAGCGCCATGTTGTCACCGATGTGGCATGCAGCATCAATCAATTGACTTGGTCAACTCTTTTAGGTAAGTGCTGGTAAAATTTCTCTTCGATATAGTCTTCAGTAGCTACCTTCTACAACATACTTCGGTAACTATCTTTTGTAACATACTTCAACTACCATATTTTGTAACAATAATCAGCCATTGTTCTATCATCGTGCCTAGAGCTTCCTTAATCCTTTGTCCTTATGTCCATATTCTCACGTCTGATGTGTAATCTGAAGCTTGTGCTATTGCATCGTCCATTCAATATTTCCCTGCATAATCACTCATAACTTAGACATGTTTTACATGAAATACACACATTTGTTAGATTAATTGTATCTATCCATTTAATTGATAAATCATAGAAATAAGTAATAATAACCACTTAAAATATATTCTAACCACAATTAAAAGATAGAAATGAAATAATTTATGTAGCAAATACATGTCAAATAAATACTCATCATTTTCCCCCAAGCTGAGGGATATGCATGTCCTCATGCATGTGGGTAAAATGAGATAAACATAATATTACAGATACTATGAATATATCAAATGTCATCATCTAGATCTTTGCAAATAAATGAAATATTAAAATCAATCAAGATTTACATTATCTTCATAAAGTCATTTGCAAATTCATGAAACATGACATCACAATTATTTTTTCAAGAATAAGCAAATAGGTTATCAGATGTTATCTCCAAAAATCATTGGTTGCAACACTAAGAAACAAATATTTTTAGAGATAATTTAAACATAAGCCAACATATTACAATACAACACATAGGTTCCAATCAGATATCTACAGTTGAAAATACAATGTTTCATATTTTTAAAGATTATTTTCATGACAACACAAATGTTACAGAATCTATCAAACAGATTTGAAAGTACTAATATCTGCAGTTGAAAGTAGAATATTCTAGGTTGTCATAAATCATTTCTATGACAATACAAATTTTATAGAAACTATCAAGCAGATCATAAAATAATGATTTCTAGAATTGCTTGTAACAAAAATAATTTCATCAATAAATTCAGAACATCTGATCATCTATAGAAAAATATATTTTTTACAATTTTTTTTAGAGAACAGTTCCTGCAAGAGCAATAACATAACAATTCCTAGCAGAAAAATGAGTTCTCCAAATTATTTCACTGCGACAATATGCTAAAATTATGATCATAAAACATCAAGCACTGCATATACGAACAAGTTCAAATATAAAATACTATCTACAATATTATTTCAGAGATATATATATGTCATCAAAATATCTATAGATATAAAACATTAATCATTTTATAGATAATAATAATATATAAATATTAAGTCTGAAAATCATGAAATATTTAAACAAATTATCAGTTTATCCAACTCGTGACCGTCAGGTGGAAATTCTTGATGATGGAGGGCTTACTGGTGATAATTTGTGTTCCCATTTCACCTTATTTACTTACTCTTTGGACTTCTACTGTAAAAAATAGATAAAATTTTAACATTTTTCCACTCTAATGGTTCACTATCAATCTCAAGTTCATAGTTGCAAAGTTGGCAGGCTGCGAATTTATCTCTACGCCTTCAAAATGGAAAGTTTCCTCATCCCAAACTTGTGTCTATCCATACAAATGGTTTTCCATCTCAAACTATATTTTGACACCTCAAAATATTTTTAACTTAACCCGCTTTTTCTCCATGGCATCATATCCAAAACATGTCAAATCTTCCAATGCAACTTTTTATCTAGTTGGACATTGACCTTTTCAATCCAATAGCCTACACATATATTTTGAAAATATTTTCTCTTTCTATTCTTAAACATCCCTAATATTCTATAAATTGGGAACCTCCTTCTCAAAAGAAATAGGTAATTTCATAACAAGGAATCTCTGCTCAAATTTATTGAGCAATTAAATGACATTATTTTGCAGGTTCTTCTTTAGGTTTTGTTTTGTCTCCAAGCATCCTCAAGCTTTGAATGCATGCTTTATGTTTTTTCCCAAGCCTCTCCAATGTTAAAAAAGGGGGTTCTTCTTGTCTACTCTTTTCTTTTGTGTCTCCAAACCTCCAATTGATTATTTTTGTTTTATTCATCAAACATTATGGGTCCATTTACTAAATCCAATTCTTTTAGGGTTCTTTATCTAATTAGTTTACTAGTTTTACTCTTATAATTTTATTTGCATTAGATTCATCAAAATCATAGTTGCCTTGCAAGATTCATATGTATTATTCATAATTCCTTCATCACCTATCTACATTAGGATGTAACAAATTCTACCTTGACTTGGCCTCTACAATAGCATACTATAAATTTATAACCAATAGGACTGGAAAGTTGTGAATTTTTCTAGATCAAAATTTTCTTGAATTTCTCATAATTTCAATATTCCTTGATATCTTGATATCAATTTTCCAACTTTTCATTTTAAAATCCTTGTGTTTGTGCCTCCAAAACAAGTTCACAAGTCATAGGATCTGCAAGTTGTAAATTTATCTAGATAAACATTTTCTTGAACTTATCATCATTTTGGATTCCATGACATCCTATTAACCAATATACTAACTTTATATTTTAAAACCCTTATGTTTGTGCCTCCAAAACAAGTTCATAGCCAATAAATCCAAAAGGCTACAAATTTATCTAGAAAATTTTTTTCTTGAAATTATCCCAATTTTTGGATTCTATGACATCTTGTTAACCAATCTATCAATTTTTCATTTTAAAACCCTTCAGTTCTAGCCTCAAAATAAAATTTGTAGGTTACAGGCTCTATAGGTGGTGAACCTATTGTAAGCTACAAATTTTCCCTATAGGTTATAAACTTCTCTTATTTAGTTTAAAAATAATTTTATCATTCAAATAATCATTAGTGCATTTAGGTTGTATAGTTGTAATATTTCTCATTCATGTGATTTATCTTCTTGCAAAGGTTCAAAATTGATTTTGTGAAAAGGAATAGGGGTATTGACTACAAACAAGAGATTTTAAAACTTCCCAAGCATCAAGTAGACCCCCATAAAGACTAACACATCTATTTTCCTCCATTTTTAGCTCCTTTTTCATAGATCAATAGGTGATAAACAAGTGTGTGTCTAGTAAAATTGTGTCAAGCGGTAAACCAAAGTCTAAATTATGATATTGTCCTCTACAAACCTATGGGTAACCTCATTTCATTTCAACATTCTAGCAATAGAAAGGTATTTTTTTGTTGATTTCAATAGATATAAATATAAATTTATTTTAAATACATTAAATAAATAGAAAATACTAAAAGAGCATATTTTTGCGTTCATTAGACATTGAACCAAAATTTTATATAGTTTGCACATTGGCTATACTTTGCTTTTGCATCTTCTTGAATCCTTGCTTGAAAAGATTAAAAAAATTCCTTTTAATTCTTGTAACTTAGATTCTATATTTCATAGTTATTACAAGGAATTGGTAACGACATATAGATTTAGTTCTGATTTGATCCATTGTTGTCTTCTCTAAATTTACATTATATTTGCATCTTTTCTTAATAGGCATATTTTATTTTCTAGATTCCAAAACTTAGGTGCTTGCATAATACACACATAAAAATATAGGATTTATAGTGAATCCATAAAACACTCTTAGTGAACCTTTTCTCGTCAAAAAATAACTCAAGTAATGATGGGATTCATGCAAGAATCCGTGTTTGAGTGTGAACCTCTGGGTTTGGAGACTAGTGTCCCCAAATCTAGGTTTACAAATCTAAAAAATGTTAATATATTGGTTTAATATAATCAAGATATATATTTATGCTCATTTATCATAAGCACGTTGAGCATAAGCACGTGTATAGCTAGCTATAATCATAATATGTCCATAAAAATGAAAAATACCATGTAATTTTATATAGGTGTTATATTTATTTACAACTCTCAAACTAGTAAATTATTAAAATTTATGGGAGGTAGTGCAAAATGGGTTCCCAAAGTAAGAGAAACAAGTGATAATATTTAAATATATAAGGTAATATTTAAAACCTATGAATGAGTTTATTTGAGTATTGTTTACCAAGTAATCTCTAGTGGGTAAAACCTAATAAGATTGAGATATGATTGATAGTTAGCAAAAGGAAACCTTATTGAAAATTCATATAATTAAATTATCACAATGGCAATTGTTTTCCACAAAACATGTTACATTTTTTTAATAAGTTATTTGTGGATTCTATTAGGATACACTCCCATCAAAATAAAAAAATATTACATTTATTTTCAAGATGATTAAATCGTATCCAACTTGTCTTGTATCAATGATATTTTTAATTTCTATTTTACTAAATATATTATTTATCTTCCTCAAGCCACTATGATTTTGCAATCAACTCTTTGACATCATTTTCATTAGGAGATAAAATCTCAATTAGCCAATTATATTTTATTGGCATGAAGGTCGACACTATGAATGGATAAATTATCTACTACCCAACCACCTCCTCTATAGATATGCTCACATTTACAAGAGACTATCTCCAACAATAGTTGTTGAATATCAATAAAAATGTTAATTCTTATCCAATACCCACACTTATTTTTATTGATAAAATTAATGATAATTTGTGAATTCCCTTCAATTGAAATATATTTCAATCCTTTTTCAATTTCAAATTTTAATCCATGTAAGAAGTTCTCTATCCTATACACAGTTGTTAGTTGAAGTTCCATATGATTCTGATTAGGTGAGGAGAATTTTATGTTTATTATTTAAATACCACCTCCACTAGCTTTTCCAATATTTCCTTTGGAACCACCATCAAAATTAATTTTGATAAACCAAATTTCTATATATTTTTATTTTTTCATAGATCAAGGAAAATACTTTGTACTAACTCCATTGTCATAGATGAGCCTTCCATGTATATTAAATTCCTATAACCAAGAGGCTAGCACTACTTTCTACACTTCTCTCCATGATGAGCACTATGTATGTAAACATTATGCAACATTAAAAATAATATGGTTCTAATCTTGGACATGATTTGAGTTTTATATTTAAAACTTATATTATTTCTTTCAATCCATAAACTTCATTAAATAATTGTAGGACCAATCCTCCATATAATGGATAATGTTGTAGCTTTGAAACAATTAATCCAATATTTCATCCTCTTTGAATGTTGATGGAGCTACTCAATATATATTTATATTTTAAAAGAAGAAACCCAACTAGTGTAAGCAAAGGGACAATGTAGAAATAAATAATTTCAAGTTTATATATCATTCTCACAGAAGCACAACTAAAACATCCATAATATCCTCTACTTTATAAACTCTCTCCCTTAATAATGCTTTAAATTATTAACCAAAGGAATATTGAGGCTTTAGGGAGGGTCTCTATTGACCAAATGTTATTCAAAGGAAAATTATTAGGAGTAGAAAATTCTCGTTGGTCTAAATCCTTGTATCCCAACTTAACCAAGTATACACCATCTTTTTATGGATTGGAAACTAACTCATATTTCCACATAAAAATGGGAAATTAAAACTCTTTAATCTTCTTTTGAATCTCAAGCACTATTTTTTTGAGTTCCTCTTCTTTATTTAGGTTACTAACATAAATCCATGATTTGAAGTTATTATTTACATTAATATAATATTGGACCTTTGTACCTTTACAAGATAGACATGCCTAAGCCAATGATTGCCATTTTATAATAGAAATAAAAGGATAAGGCTTCAACAAAGCAAAAAATAAAACAATTATAGGGTTTGTTTCCATGTTGGTGATCCTCTATGTAGGGTTTGTTTCCTAAACAACTTCATTGCAAAAAAATAACCTATATATTTTTGAAGTAACGATTTTGCCCAATTCTTTACTTAGTCTTTGAATAGCATCCATACAAGTTTTGTCCCTAATGAAAAACTATTAAGTATAAAATTTTGTAATCTTTCCCCTACCACATTCTTTCCCTTGTAGATCATATCCCACTTACAAAGAGGAAATATAAATTCTTTCTCACATCCATTCCAAATAAAATCTATTTCAATTTTATCAAAATTTAAATATTATACATGCTAAAAATCTTGAAAACAACATCATATAGATAGGGATGGATTATAATATGGTTTTTATAATTTATGTCCACCATCTATCGTCAATAACTTATCTTTCCAAACTACCAAACAAGATTTCAATATATCCAATAATGAGTACCCTAGCTTCTTATTTTTCCCTTTATCAAACAAAGGAATACCCATATATGTTGATGGAAACATTCTAATTTTAAATCCTAAAATGTCCATAATAATTTGTTGTAAATCTAGGACAATATTAAAGAAAAATATCCTAGATTTTTTAGCATCAACTAACTATCCAAAAACCTTCTCATGACATGATAATATTGATTTACACTCCATGAATCCATCAATTGAGGGATTTCCCAAAGAAAAAGTATCATCAACAAACTAGTGATCAAGATGTAGGGGATCACATTATTTAGAAAAAATAGAGAAATGGTTCTTTTTGGTAAAGTCGGTGTACAACCTCCTTGATGCCCACTCTCCTCTCTGGCTTCCTCCCTTCAAGGTTTGGTTCAAGCATTTAACACCAAAGGTAAACATTTTCTTTTGGTTGGCTATTCAAAACAAATGCCTTACCATAGAAAATTTACGTAAGAGAGGCATGATCCTAATAAGCAGATATCTTTGTGGTGTGGTTGAGGAATCAATAGCACACTTTTTTTCTCAATATCAAATTTTTAGATTAGTGTTGTATTTGATTCCTCATGAAATGGGCATTAAATGGATTTTCCCGTAGTCTATTTCAGATATTTATTCCTAATGGGCTTTCCCATTTAGGTCCTCTATGGAAATTTTTACTCCCACATACCTTCTAGTGCATTTGATGGAAATAAAATCAAAGGGCCTTTAGGAATTCAAAGAGAGATCCAGGATTAGTGTGTTCGAGAATTATTGCCAGTACAATTGAGAATATTATCTCTGGTGTTCTAGGCTTAGAGGTAGGTGGGGAAAGTGAATCTAAAATGGAACTCAAGCTTGGTTTCCCTAATCAACAAATATGTGGGGAAGTCTCTCAGAGGAAACAAATAGACTCTATGAAATGGTCCCTACCCCCACCAGGGTGGGTCAAACTCAATTTTTATGGGGCCTCGAAAGGGAATTTGATTCCAACAGGTGTTGGTGGGATCATTAGAAATGAGAGGGGTATTCTTGTAGGTGCATATGCAGAGAATATATTATCTCAAACTTTACAATTTTCTAAAGCTAGAGTTGTCTTACAAGGACTAATGGGCTTTCAAAAAGTGGTTGTTGAAGGAGATTCATTAAACACAATTTTCCTATTGGATTTTGCCTCTTCTCCGAGCTAGTCAATAGATAATATTATCTTTGAAGAAAAAATAATTCTTGCTTCTAGAGAGGAGGTGTGAATTCAACATATTTTCCATGAAGGTAATTCTGTGGTAGATTGGATGGCTAACCTTGGCATTCATCAACAAAACTTAAATATTTAGGTTACAATTTTCCCCCTCAATATCCAAAGAATGGTTTATGATGACAATGGTTGATCTTAGACTCTTTCAACATAATTTTGGAGCTGGTCATTACACTGATGGGGTTGCTCATGTAGTGGTTTTGCTCTTATTGAGTATTTTAATGAATTCTTGGGTTGTAGGTCTGAGGGTTTGGATGCTAGGCTTTGGTATTTTCAAACCCTTTTCCTTATTTTTATGTTTGGGTGCCCCTATGTCTGTCTGACTGGACTTTATTTTCTATCTTGCGGCCCACCTCCCCTTCCTGATTCTTGGGTGGTTGTGTTGGAACTGAGTCAATTGATGTGCTCTCTAGGAATTCTAGTTACCTTGACCTTGTGTTTTTTATCTACCTTATGTGACCTCCACTCTTGTGGTATATTTTTTTGCAAATTTCAATCTTGGTTTGTGTGGAAGTGCCTCCTGTGCTAGTTTTTTAGTGGCTTTTCTTATTTTCTCTCAATGTGTTTTGGTGTGAATGGATCTGGTCATCCTTACCTGAGACACTCATACTTTTTGATTGACACTCTACTCTTTGTTGTTAATCTTGTGTTGCTCATTTTCATGGGTGTCTATAGGAGAGATTAAAGTCTGCTCCATTTTTTTATATGGATATCTTTTACTTACAAACACAAGTCCCCTTGCAAATTATTCAAATCCTCATTGGAGATGTTTTTCATGGACCTATGTCATTTTATTTATCCTTTATGGAGATGGTTCTCCATTGTTTTTGTTGTGGTTGTGTTTTGAATTGTGCTTGGTTTCCTGGAGTTTTAGTTCTCCAATATGGGTCAGAGATCTATTCAAAAAGTTGGTAAGATATCGATTGAGCCCAACTTTCTAGAGGTTGATAATGAGGTGAGGAGAATATTAGAAAAATAAGGACTATTGAATTATGTCATGTATTTCCATGAACACCATAGAGCTTTTTTTGGAGTGTTGGATTACTCATGGAGGAGAGGTTGGGTTAATGCAGGTGACATTGAGTTTCAACTCTCGTCTGAATTGATTGATGAAGTAACAAGATTACTTGTTTTTGGAACAACCCACAATCAAAAGAAGCATTCTCTCAAATGGAAAATGAATTATTTTAGGGGTAAAGGGAAGGACCTTCTAAAGTGTGGAAATGGTTATGATATTAAAGCCCTCAAAGCACCCTAAGACCACATAATTATCATCATCATGGATTAATTTACCATGGATGTGAAGAGAGATGTGCTCTGCAACTTCCACATGATATTTTTAAATCAGCTTTGGAGGACAAGGCTGATGAATGTCCCCATATTTCTTTTTTAATCACTAGTGAAATCCCTCATAGATGTAATGGGCAAGAGAGGTCACGATCCTATCCATCAAGAACTTATCTTACTAATATTTGAGCATGTAGAGAAGGCAAAAGGGGTGGAGGCACTAGCTAAAATAGATTTTCTTAAAATTTCACCATTTCTAGACACCAACATCACTTCGTCAAAGGTGCATGGTGATATTTCTGCGTCTAAGGCTAGGCTTGAGGAACTTGGAACCAATTTATTATTTCATCCCTCTTGGGGGGATTTTGGTTTCCCCAATGTAGAGTTGGGTGATAGCACTCGACACTCCAAATGACTTTAATCAAAGCATATAAAATCTAAGTTGTTGTAGGTCTCGATTGAGATCTCGAACTCAGAGGATTCTAGCTCAAACAAGAAAAAATTTAAATCTTTTGAGGCTACGACTGGTGGTGACAGGACTCCCCCAACAATATATCTTAAGCCTTCGATCTCTGTTCCTTTCTTGGACAATTTGGACTTGAAACATCAGTGCCTATTGGGCTCTCTTTAGGTGGCTATTTTCTTTATCTATGTTATACATGGTTTGGTGCTTAATTAGCGTTATGGGGAGTACCCTTAGTGCTCTGGGTTTGGGATCCAATCTTAGTCTCATTTCTATTTTCTTCTATGTGTTGGTTTTTTTGTCCTTTTGTGTTATTTTATCTTTGGATCTATGATTCTTGCTAGAGATTCAAATGTTTCCCTTTCTCTGGAAGCTTTATTTTGTAAAAAAGGCAGGGTACCTTTCAAAACTTTGTTTGTTATCTAATTAAAAAATAAATAAACTAGCGATCAAATTCAGAGGGGTCATTTATTGCAAGCTTAATACCTTTGATTATTTCTTCCATTTTTACCTTTGATAAATCTCTTCCAAATGCCTTTGTAAGAATAATAAATAGATAAGGAGATAGTGAGTTTTCTTGGTGGAGTCCATGCGATGATTCAAGGAATTTAGTAGAGGATCTATTAATAAAAATATAATATTCAAGAGTTCTATAACATCTAATACATTTATTCCAACCTTATAATATACTAATTCAAATATGTAGAGTATAAATATTATATTATACCTCAAACGATATGAAGATATCATCTTATATGTTTAGTTTTTGAAAAAATTTATGTCAAGATAAGATTCTTCTTCTTGTTAGCCTTTCTATGAAAAGGTAAACAGTATTGTTCATTTAGTTTAGAAATATAATATAATAGTATGAATGGAAAAAGTGTGGATGTATTAGTAATAAAATATTCTAATGTAAAGGTTAATTAAATGTTCTAAAAATGAAATTTGAAGTAGTAACCTAAAAATCATAAAAGCACCAAAATTTAACGTAAATAATTAAATATATTGAAATTTAAAGACAAAGATAAAAATCACTTGAAATACTAATCATTAATCATTTAATTTTATAAAAAATTATTTAATAATTAATTTAATCTAAAAACAAGTTTATATAAAATTTGTAGTAGGATGATAACTCTTAGAAAAAATAAAAGTAAGTATAAAAAAATTTGTATGGTAGGATGAGAAACCTTGCATTTTTATCCACTTTAGAAAATACATTAAATATCCCTATCATCATATTCATACTAAAAAACACATACATTAGTTAGAATTTATATATAACAAATTGTTTTTTTATGCAAAAATTATATTTGAATATCATTTTTTGTTAATTAATAAAATATTAATTCCTAATTATGTATTCAAATATAAATTATACATTTTTATAAAAATTCATGAATAAAGTAAATTTTCTAAAGAATATTTTAGGATGGTTCATTAAGATAGTATACATATAAACATGCATAAACAATAAATTAAATGTTATAACACTGAAAAATAAATAACTGTTAACATTTTATATATGAAAATATTTCAAAATATCATATGAATAATAGGCAAGGATGGACGATGACAAAGGTGTGTAGAGTGGAGGTTCAAAGGGAGGAGCAAGATCTGAGTAGTGACATCAGAGGTGGATGGAGTGGAGGTTCCATAAGAGGAGCAATATCTGAGTAGCGGCTTCGAAAACCCTAGCAAAGCAGTGACGATAACCCTAGTAGAGTAGCAACGATGGTAATCCTAGAAGAGTAGCAGTGTTAGAGGTGCATGGAGTGGAGGTTCCACAAGAGGAATGGGATCTAAGCAGTGACTTCAAAAACCCTAGCAGAGCAAAAAAAACATACAAGGATTTTATGGAGGAGTAGGAGCTAGAATTTTAATGGTGGTAATCATGGTGGAAGTGGGAGACTTTGAATCTAGTTTACATGGGTTTGCAAAAGGGCGATGGGAATTGTTGGAATATGTGGAGGTGGTGGCTAGCTTGGATGTAAATGTGGTAATTATGGGTCAACTAGATGGTGTATCTATAGGAGATCCTGGTATTGGCTTCATGGGTCCTTCAAGAAGCCATGAGCCATCAAAGGGTAAGTTGAAGGTTGGGTCCCATTATCATACCCCATAGTTTTCCCTGTGAGAAGCAAAACAACAATTCAATTATTTGATGAAGTATAAATAATACATTAGGGCCAGGATTAGTCCGAAGGTTGTGGAACCACCCGAGACCAATATAGGCACAATTGTAACAAAATAAAAACTAGCCTAAATTAATCAATTCTAACAATATAAGATCGTTAGGATTGAATTAACTAATGAAATAAATATTGACATATATTCTAACATCCCTCCATATTACAATGTTTTAGGAAACATATAACTACTAGTTATACTATCATCCCCCCATTATTTTGAAATACATAGAGAGTTGCGAAACAATTCAAATTTAACACGTGCAAGTGTCTTAGTGAATATGTCTGCAACTTAAACATTGGTGGAGATGTACTAAAGTTGGATTCGGTGCTTTGGTACTTCGTCTTGAATGAAGTGGTATTGTGTATCAATGTGCTTCATTTTCTCATGATGCACTGGATTCTTAACAAGATTCAAAACACCCATTTTGTTGCTGAACAAGTGTATTGGAGATTTTTACGAAAGACCCATACTTGTCAAGATGTGATGCAACCATATCACTTAGCACACAACTTCATGTGTAGCATGATATTCTACCTTTGTTGATGAGATAGCAACCACCTGTTGCTTCTTGTTGTGCCAAGAGATAGGACCAGATCCAAGATGAAACAAATATCCTGAAGTTGATTTACGATCATCATATGATCCGGCATAGTCGGAGTCCGTGTATCCTTATAAGAAGAATTTGTTGTTCTTCTTGTATTCTAGGCCATATTCCATTGTGCCATGGACATAGTGAAGAACCCATTTTGCTGCTTTCTAGTGTGTAGTCTTAGGTTTTTGTATGAACCTCAAAATATAGTTGATAGCAAATACGATATCTAGCCTAGTGTTGGTCAGATATATGAGACTCCCAATCAGCTGACAATAGAGAGTAGCATCTACCTGAGGTGATTTGTCATATCGTGATAACTGAAGTCATGTTTCCATTGGTGTTGTCATCGGCTTGCAATCAGTCATACAATATTTTTCTAGTAGTGTCTTGGCATATTTTTTTTGGGACACTTTTATGTAGTGCTCCTTCTAGTTCACTTCCAAACCAAGATAGTAATGGAGAATTCTAAGATCTGTTATTTCAAAAGATTCACTCAAATCCTGTTTGACAAAAGAGATCATTGTTTCTGAACTCCCTGTTATGAGCAGATCATCAACATAGAGTACAAGAAACACTATTTCAGAGTCTTTCTTCTTGAATAGAGTTTTGCATCCCAAAAAAATCTCTTAAATCCATGATGCAGTAGGTGATTATCCATTTTTATGTACCAATCCCGAGGGGCCTATTTCAAACCATATAAGGATTTGACCAATTTATAAACTTTCTGTTGTTGGCCTTCCACTTCATATCCTTCTGTTTGAGTCATGTAGACTTCATCTTGGAGATCACCATTTATAAAGGTACTCTTGACATCCATTTGGTGCACTTTCCACATATACTATGTTGCCATAGCATAAATAACTCGAATGGTTGTCATCCGAGCAGTAGGTGCAAAATTTTCTTCATAGTCAATGCCTTCTCTTTGAGCATAGCCCTTTACCACAATTCATGCCTTATGCTTATCTATTGTCCCATATGCCTTGTACTTGACTTTATACACCCATTTATAGCCTATGGGCTTCTTTTTGTATGGCAGATCGACAGGCTTCCAAGTTTTTTTTTTCATAAGAGACTTATACTCTGCATCCATAGCGGCCTTCCACTGAGGCTCACCAAAATAATCTTGCACTGATGTAGGTTCAAGTTCATATATTGAGGACATAAAAACCATGTAATCATCAATATCCATATATTTTGCATCTCTCTCTGGATCTACAAAAGTTCCTCAAAATATTGACACAGATCATCAACCCCAGTAATCTTTATTGTAGCTTTCTCATGTCGAGCCATGCTGCGAGTACGAGGCCTATCCAATGTTAATTTTGGTGGAGTGGATAGATTAGAGTCTCTAATTGTACTTGTATATCACTTTGGATTCTTCTTCTATGGTGATGAAGAATATGAATAAGGACCTCCAACCTTGGATGAAGGAGACTTCTCAACCTTAGTTTCCACAAGGTCTAGGTATACATTTGATGTGTTTTCTGATGTGAAAGCCTCATCAAAAACTACATCTCTACTTATGTGTATCTTCTTTGTTAAAGGATCAATCAATCGATAATCCTTGGAGTGCTCATCATACCCAAGAAGAATGCACTTCAATGTTTTCTCATCTAGCTTCTTCCTCTTTTCTTTTGGTATGTGCATGAATGCTTTAAAACTAAAAATGCGTAGATGATATGTGGAGGGTTTCCTACCACTCCATGCTTCCTGTGGAGTCATTACTTGTAGGGCCTTAGTGGGTGCCCTATTCAACAGATATACTATTGTGGTGATAGCTTCTACCCAATGTTGTTGCCCAATTCTAGATCCTTTCCATGATGGAACGGTTTCTCATTTTAGCAACTCTATTTTTCTGAGGAGTGTAAGCAGTAGTCAACTATTGTGTGATCCCATTTTCAGTTAAAAACTCATAAAATTCTTTAGAGGTGAACTCCCCCCAACGATCTGAGTGGATGGTCTTTACAGAAGTCCCTGACTCCTTTTCAACAGATTTCTTGAATTGTTGAAAGAAGCCAAATGCTTCATATTTCAGTTGAAGAAATAATACCCACATATTTCATGAGTAATCATCCACGAATAACTAAAAATACCTCTTACTCCCACAACTGTTGGGATTTAAAGGGCCACACAGATCGGTGTGAAACAAATCTAGAGGTTTCTTTGCTCGTGTAGAGCTCCTTTCAAAAGGCACTCTATGCTAATTTCCATCCAAGCAGTCATAGCAAACTGGCAATGTGGTAGAAAGGGAAGGAAGACCCTTTACCATTTCATACTTACTTAACTCAAGTAAGTAACCAAAACTCATATTTCCATATCTCTTGTGCCATAGGGAAGTTGCCTCCTTTGTAGAGACAATCATGGCTACATCTGGGGAAGAGATAGTATATAGTGCAAATAATCCATGCTTATATGAAGCGGTTGCAATGTTCTTACCCCTCCTGGTGATAGAACAACACTTCTTGCCCCCCCCTCAACACTAAATTTTACAACCATATTTTTATCCAAAATTTGTATGATTGACAACAAGTTGTTCTCCAATCTTGGAACATAGAGAACCTTCTCAATCTGGCACTTGCCATCAGGAAGAGTAACAGAAATTGTTCCTTCTCCCTGAACCTTGTAGGTTTTATCATCAGCAATAGTGACAAGTTTTCCGTCTTTGGCCTCAAAAGACTCAAACCAGGATTTGTCACCAGTCATGTTTTTACTGGCTATAGAATCGACATACCAAATAGGATCCATCTGCTTGGATACTATGGTAGTCATGAGCACTTTGTGTGCTCTTTCAGAATCTGTGTCAAATTCCTCAACAACAACATTCACTTGTTGTTGTTTGTTATTTTGTGGTTTGTTCTGGCATTTTTGTTTTGATTGTTTATTCTTATGCCGACATTTGTGTAGACACCAAAACAACACCAATCCGATTATGTGACAACAAGCGCTGATCGCATTGACACACACAACCCCTAGGGCAGCCCCCGGAGGTTAAACAGTGGTCCTAACCACTCCCAAAAGCAGTTTGGAGGTCAGAGGTCAATTTGGCACCTTTTTGGCACCTTGCTCTCTGCTCGTCCCACCCAGGGACGAATACAAACTGGCATTCATCCCACCCAGGGACGAATATCAGCATTCACCCCAGGGTGAGGCGAATAGCAAGTTTGATTGGCAAAAAGTCAAACCTCGACAAGTCCGCCAATTAACTGAAGCTTCAGGCCATGCAATTGCGAGGAACGGCTTCAAATCAAGAAGAGAGACTTCAGTCATGCATGTCTTTATTTTAGAGACCTCATGCAAGGAGATTCTAAATCAGGGAATTATCTTTTCTCTCAAAATAGGACAAACAACTCAAGTGGCGCCCTCGCATGCGCAATTCAAACAGAGAGACCCTAGGTCTATAAATTGGTGAGTTTTCTCACCCAAAAGATATACAGAGAAGGAGCATTTGAGCAATGAAGTGCTGCCAATTTACATACCTACTTGCGATTTGTGCCTTTCACATCCTTAATCTCTCATTCGAAAGGGAGGTTATTGGGTGATTATTGGAAGCACGAATCCAGACCCAAAACCCAATTTTTGGCCACAATATCCCACAAAATTTGTCGACAACACCCCATAAGAAGTTTTGGACCCATCCCAAGTGGATTGGTGCCGAAAAAAAGTCCCAAACGGTGGGCGTTCTGCCCCCGGGCGCCCCCCAAGCTGTCGCAGCCCTAAACGCCCCACCCCGGAGTGATTAGAAATATGTGATATATTTCTCTGATTTTTCTTTTGCATCTTATTCTAGGTTATTTAAATAGGCTGTAGTTTAAATTTCACTTCATTCTGAGCATTTTTGACCAGGTTTTTATCATTTCCTGCCTTTACTAATCTGCAGATGCCATCATCAAAATATGGGTGCTAGAGGCCAAATTGGAGAAATATGACCATCTGGGTCTTCCCAAAACACCCCCAATTAGCTAACCCCAACTTTGTAGGTCATTTGGAGCTTCCTAGGTAGGACATTGAAGAGGGTGCTTTCTGACAATTTGTTGCAGGTTTATTCGTCCCACCCCGGAGCGAATACAAATATGTGAGGAATTTCCTAACTGTTCCTTTTGCAGTGGCTTCCTGGTAACATATTCATGCTTCTATCAAATTTCTAGGTCATTCTGATATTATTTGGTTATCGGTTTAATATTTTCATGCATACACTAACAATAGGCCTTGGGAAATACATGTTCTATTCTATCTGCAGGTGCTACTAATATTTTCTATTTCCTTGAATGTAGGTCTTCGACATCAGAGGAGCAGGAAGGAGTCAACAATCATATACACAAGTGGCGGTGATATTTTGGTCCACCCATCTTACATGTGGGCACGCGGAAGAAGGATTGCTATCCATGGATGTGATAAGAAACATATTTGATGCTCCTATCCCCTAAAAAGGAAGGAGACGTATTGTAACATGACTTTGAAAGCATATCAATAAAGAGGGTCGCATATTTCATATTGCTTTTATCTTGTGTCGATTCGTCTATGTTCTTTCCTTTCATGCATTTTTCAATATATAGGCTTTTAGCGTTAAGTTTGGTTTTACACGCATCGTGCTTGGCATATTCCTTTTTGTTTCCGTATCCTCATGCTTTCAGTGGCGATCATGGTGGGACCTCTATCCCTTGATTTTTAAGATTAAATTTCTGATCAAAGTTGCTTGTTTTTGCTTATAGGTACCAAGTTTTCAAATGTTGGACTGCAGTTCGTTTCTGTCTGTGATGAGTACAGAGCTGGAATTCGTCTTATCCAGGGATGAATAGGAATTCGTCCTACCCTGGAATGAATATAGATCTGTTATTCATCTCACCCCGGGATGAATAGCTCTCTATGCAATTTTAGAGCAAAAATTCAGAGACATCCGATTTGGGCAGAGAAGAGGTAGGGGTTATAAACACCTTCTGTCAATTTTTGCTTTCTGTTCTTTCTGTTATTTGCTTGCATAGGAGAGTTTGAATGCTTGTTTGCTTCATTTATGCAACTTAAAAAGAACCCCACACACCACGTGGTAATTTGAAACAACAAGGAGTTGGTCGTAAAACCCCAACCCTTGAGCAAGACCAATGGTGGATTTCATCACCACCTTGGCTTGAGATACTGCATACATAACCCCGATCACGACTGTTGCTAGACGTAAATCCTGATGAAAGCTGACCAAGTGTAGCGGGGGTGATTCCTAGTGCATGAGGATAAGTCTTCTATGGTAGGTGTCATAAACAGAGTGATTCCCCTTCCGTACCACCTATGTTCCACGTACCATCTGCTCTCACGTACCAATAGTTTCCCTCACGTAAGGGTGGGTATATAGAGAGGTTGGTATATCGGTCTAGAAATGGTATATCGAAGGGGCGACCATTTTTGGGAGTCACAAGAGCCATCATATTGCATTTAAATGTTCTTCACAAAAAGCTTTCAAAAAAAAATCAAAACACACTAAACCAGATTTTAGGGCACACTTTTAATCTTTAAATGAGATAACCATTGTGTTGATTGTGTGTTTCTTTTTTGTTTAAGTGTAGCATAAGAAATCCTAAAAGAAGATAAAAATCTACTCATCTTTAGGTAAACATCACCATGGTGTACACTCGTAGCCGAGCCCAATCATGGGCAAGCACTGTAGAGTGTACAAAGGGGGGCAAGTCACCTCCGATATAGTCTTGAGGACTTAGTCATCCCGCCTTGGTGGCATGGCACACAAGATAGTCCACATCATGCCATAATAGAATAGGACTATAGAGGCACCTCTTTGAGAGGCACCCCCACTCAACATAGATCCTTTCAAGAGGAGAACCTACACGTAGCACTCAACATAGATAGGAGACCTCCCTTAGACGCTCGTTATGAGTGGCCTAGTGATGAAGTGCTAGAGCAACAGAGGGTCCAGAAGGAGGGGCCACATGATTTTGTCATCCCTCCTTTACCCCGTATTACTGTTAGAAACACTAGACAATATCCAGAGTATCAGGCTCTCCAGATAGGGCAAGACAATTCTGCCCGCACCTTTTATGCATATGAAAGGGAGTACGAGGAAGACCACTACGTTCCTCAAGAGTAGTACACAGTGTGGGAATGATGCACCTCCACACCTGCTATGTATCAGGATCACCCATTGAGGCTAGAGCCTCAGGTAAATGCCGCTAACCTCGATAGAGGAAAGCAACCCATAGGGGTCTCGGATCACCATGACCGAGATAGACATGTAGGAGAGGCATCTAGGCTTCCTAAACATGAGACGGTAGAACAAATTGACTTGGAATTTGCCAAACATGCCACCCACCAAGCGCAAATCATGCAGCTCAAGCAAGATCAACAATAGTTAGAACATCTGTGTCACCTTAACAAAGAGCGCATTCAGCATCAGACAACCGAATTGCTTCTTAACAATGTGCCTGAGAAGGTCCCAACCCCTCATGCACATAAAGTAGAAGTGTATGAGAGGCATAACCCCTTGGTGCGAGATAGGTCTCCGTGACCTCATCAAGTACTGCCTCCAAGACCTCCTAGACCTGAGCGGGAGGCCACTCCCAGAAACAATGATGGGCACCCTCCACGGGCACCCACCTATGCTTATAGGTCTCATCCAGACACTCCTCAAGAAGCCTATGAGGAGTATGAACAAGAAGAAGAGCGGGCTGAAATGCCCTACCAAGGCAGAGGGGTTGCTACCCAGCCACCCCTCCATAGGCCTCAAGTTCCCCACAACCCACAGTGGGAGCAAACCAAGGAGGAAGAAATCAAATCCTTCGATGCATATAAAGCGTTGCTAGAGCACTTAGAATCTATGGAGATCAAGACTTCTGGGCCCCAAAAGCCCACTTTACGCCAACTCCATAGTCATCCTGTGCATCCATCAGTGTCGGCACCTCCATACCCTGAACACTTTAAACTGCCCTAGTTGGCACTCTTTAGAGGGGAGGAGGATGCCCAAGAGCATGTGACTAGATTCCTGAGCCAATGCTTTGGCATTCAGGACAATGATGCTTTGTTACTAAGAACATTTATAACCACATTCGTAGGCCCTACCTCGGATTGGTTCACTCAGTTGCCAAAACATAGCATCAGTAACTTGGATCAGCTAGTGGACGCATTCCTCGAATGCTTCACCTTCAACACCAAGAAAAAGGCATCATTAAGTGACCTAGCTAGCCTCAAGCAGTATGAGGAAGAGACCATGGCGGCATATGGGAACCGATGGAGGACGCTACTTTCAAAGCTGCCCTACCTCCCTCCCATGTCTGACCTGACTCAGATGTTCTCAAAGAGCTATTTGAGATCGATCTCCATGCTATTGCAGCTGCAGCAATATGCCACTTTAGAGGAAGCTCTGGCGCAAGCCAGAATCATTGAGGAGATCAAGATACAGGATGGCGAGATCACCAAACCTAAGAAGAAAGAATGGACCAAGAACACCAAAATAGGGACCACGCAACAGAAACCCGCTGCGGTCAATCAGGTTGCTATCAATGTCCCTAAGCCTGCACAAGCAACACAGCCTCAAAAGGCTAACTATCAGGTGGTGCCTCCTAACAATTATGATAGAGAAAACCAGAGGCAGGAACAAAATCAGCAGCGTCACCCTAGGCGACAATTTACACCTTACACAGAGTCCAGAGACTCCCTGTTTGACCGCTTGTCAACGGTGAACTTGATCAACCTGCCAGAGATTCAAACCATAGACCCCAATGCACCGAAGCCTAAGGGGTACCGGGAGGACTTGTACTGTAGGTTCCACAGGTGGAAGGGACATGACCTTAATGCATGTTGGAAATTCAAAGGTTTGGTACAAGACCTAATCGACAATAAGACATTGGCGGTGGACAACCCCGTAGCGCCAAACAACCAACATATGGGAGTCTTCAGAGATCCCCTTGCCTGCCCATGATGCGCAGGAAAAACCCCTTCAAGTCAATGAGGTGCAACAGAATTGCCCCATGCAGGGGTATGTAGGGATGATAAGCATCGTGACTAGGAACAGGAGGTATCAAGGAGCTGCCCCTGCGATGGCCACTGGAGAAGTTCCATCGACGTCACAACCTCAACAACACCCTACGCAACCTCCCCCACCTAGACCAGTGGCCACGATTCGGACTAGACTTACCCAAAGTCTAAGGACCACGTCGGCTAGGCTCTCCATATACGAGCTCATTCAACAATCAGTGCCCCATCGGGAGGCTCTAATGGAGATATTAAAAGCCATCGAGCTACAGCCCCATGAAGCAAACTCTTTCAACAACTTCGTGGGACATGTAAAACAATGTACAGAACCAGTCATCACCTTTAGAGAAGATGAATTGAAATCGGTGACTGGTGATGTGGCGGATCCACCCTTGCACGTTATTGCATGGGTCAATGGGATTCCGTATAAGAGGGTGTTGGTGGACACTGGCTCATCCAATAATATCATCACAACAACGAGCATTGAAACATCTGAAGTTGTCGGCATCTCACATCGTGGCCTCCACTTATACACTTCGAGCATTCAATGATGCAATATGCTCGACGGTTGGCACAATTGTCCTACCCATCCAAGTGGGACAAAAGACTATTCATACATTGTGCCACATCTTGGAAGGTGAGATGGCTTATAATATCTTACTGGGCCGGCCTTGGATCAGGGACATGAAGTGTGTCCCTTCAATAGCTCATCAGTGCCTAAAGTATACATTTGAAGGACAGGTGCATGTAGTCCCGACAGACTTAGAGCCCTTCAAGTACTGCAATACGATGCAATTCATGCCGCAATCGACCCTTCCATCAACACATTTGGATTTTTAGTTGAATCCATCTAACCAGGGTCCGATTCCGTAGGCATCCCCATTGTCGAGTCCATCGAATCCCTAGCAGGGTCCATCTTCCTCATCTGGTCCTTCAACAATGATGCCACCTACGGTGGCCACACCAAAGGACAAGGGAAAGAAACCCCTAGAAGAGGAACCACCCCTAGTCTCAACCATCTCTACCGAAGAGATGCCTAGCCGAATGGAAGTCGAGACGCCTAGTTCACCCCACATGGAGTGGACTTCGGAAGGACTCCCATTCGCTCCCCTCAACCACCAATGATCATCGTTGAGATGGCCAACATGGGCCTAGGGGGAGTATCTAGTGAGGAACATTGTAGCAACACCCACACTTGAGTCCATGCAGGACATGGGGAGACCTCGACTCCCCATCGGCTCTGTGGTTCCTCTAGGCTACCCACCCAATCAGACAAACTTTGTTTATGGGGGCCTGGATAATGGCATTGAGACTTGTATGCAAGAAGACGAAGATGAAGAGCCCTTTGCTAAGGATGTCAACTATCTGTCCAACCCTGATTTCACTTTGAGATATCTTGGCCAATGCAATTGGCATGGATATGGGTTGGGCAGGTATGAGCAAGGAGTGCGTGTTCTTTGCCAACCGAGATATCAAATGTCGTATGACAAGTCAGGAGTAGGGTTCAACCACCCCCTGCCCCTAGACATCTTGGTAGAGAACATGCAAGGCCTAGGGATAGGCAACAAGGATGGGTTGGCATTAGATCCATATGCCAATCCTAACACAACATATACATTGGGGGATTATCTCCCATTGCTAACAACCAACCTTGTTGACCATAACAACCCTTTCCCTTCGACCAAAAAGGGAGAAAATTCGAGGACTCACCTACAAGAGGGATATGGACAAGACCAAGAAGGGTCTTCAGAATATGAGTCGAAATACGAGGTAGCACCTTGGGATCCTTTCGAGTCTGATAGCAATCATTCACAAGTACATCCCATGGATGATTATCAAGAGAGCTTCCTGACAATGTTCCCTTTGGATGCTCCAATTGAGCATATGCCACCTCAAGAGAATCAGGTCCCCCCATAGAGAGCGGAACAACCTCGATGGGACCACATTAATTTGCTCGAGCAAGATGAGCCTCATATGTCGCAAACAGTTATTGGAGCCAACGAAGGCCTTTGGATCTCTGATAGTGATTATGAAGATGAAACTGAGATGGCTTATCTCAATCATATGCGACAACAACAATATCCCTTGGACATAGATGACATGTTTGAATAGTTACACATAGGGCCAAGGCATAGGTGGCACCTAAACCAGGTGCAGTTATAGCAATTACTGCACCCGCCACTCTAGGTATACAGAGAGCATCTTCCGCCTGGAGACCCTATACAACCATCAGTGCCTAGGGTGGACCCTATCTTTTTATCCATGCATAGGGCTGATCCATTTGTGCCAGTACCCACAGAGCCAGATCCAGAGCACAAAGATCATCTAGGATGTCCGAGCAGTCATACCCATGGTAATGGAGACCACAATCATTTCATTAACATGATCTCCATTGATTTAACCGCCCCCATCCATGATCCAACCGACCCGACATGGTCATTGCATCTAGACCTAGATGCTATAGACTGGGATCACGCTGACACACCGCCATCCCCATCAGAGTACTGGCCTTGCGGTGGGATGTTCCATTTCACCCTAGGACAGACTCAGGATGTCTTCCATGTTGAAGAGGAACCCGATGTTCCGAATGATGATCTAAATTCAGCAAATGATATCCACTTGATCCCAACTCCACACCAGTTGGAGGACGGGTCCCACATGTCGGTCGAGGAGATGACTGACGTAGACATCGGCTCAGATCCAATGAATTTGCAAATCATCAAGCTAGGGGTAAGTCTATCCCCCGAAGAGCAAGCCGACTACATTGCCCTTCTCAAAGAGAAGAAGGAGGTTTTTGCATGGTCATACAAAGACATGCCGGGGCTAGACCCATAGCTAGTCATGCATAATCTAACGCTTGATCCGACAGTCAAGCTAGTAAAGCAAAAACTACGTAAGATGCACCCAATAGTGGCCTTAATGGTCAAATATGAGCTACAAAAGTTGTTGGATGCACAGTTTGTCATCTGCGTGGATTACCCACCATGGTTGTCTAACATGGTGCCCATCAAAAAGCTCGATGGGAGGATTCGCATATGCATCGATTTTTGAGATCTAAACAAAGCGAGTCCTAAGGATGATTTCCCCTTGCCTAGCATCGACGCATTGGTAGATGCTACAACGGGCCATGAAATGCTTTCCCTCATGGATGGTTTCTCAGGATACAATCAAATTCGTATCAATCCCGAGGACCAACTAAAAATGGCGTTCACAATGCCTTGGGGGACATTTTGCTATAAGGTCATGCCTTTTGGCCTTAAAAATGCTGGCGCCACCTACCAACGTGCCATGACGTACATCTTCCATGATTACATGCACAAAACTTTGGAAGATTACATGGATGATTTGTTGGCTAAATCTCTTTTGCGCCCAGATCATCTCGATGACTTAAGCAAGATCCTCGATCACCTCATGGAACATAAAGTCAGACTAAACCCCAAGAAGTGCATATTTGGCATCACATCTGGAAAGCTCTTGGGTTACATAGTCTCCAAATGAGGAATTGAGGTAGACCCACACAAATTCAAGGCAATCCTTGAAATGCTTCCCCCAACTACCATCAAGCAACTCAAAAGTCTGTAGGGAAAGGTCACGTCAATCAAGCGCTTCATAGCGTAGCTATCTGACAAGTGCCGACCCATGAATAAATTATTGCACAAGGGGGTAGTATTTCACTGGGATGACGAGTGCCAGTCAGCCTTTGATGACATTAAACAATACTTGGCTTCGCCACCAGTATTGGCACCACCTAGACCAGGAGTGTCATTCTACTTATACATCTCAGCTATTGAGGTGGCACTGGGCGCCATGCTGTCCCAGAAAAATGAACTACACAAAGAACAGGCTACTTACTATCTTAGCCGCACCCTGGTCAGTTATGAACTTAACTATGCATACGTTGAGAAGCTCCGCTTGGCAGTGGTGTTTGCTACCAAAAAGCTATGCCACTACATGCTCAAGCAATACGACGTATGTTGTGTCTAAGGAGAATCCATTGCGATACATGATGAGTCGTACTTATCATAGTAGCCGCACGATGAAATGGATCATGTTGTTGATGGAGTTTGACATAGAATTCATTGGACAAAAATCCATAAAAGGTCAAGTCATCATCGATCAACTGGTAGAGGCTCCTCTTGAAGATGATCAGCCTCTGACCATAGAACTACCTGATGATGGGGTTTTCCATGTTTTAGAATCGCCAGATTCTGATGAGCTTGAGTCACAGGCTGACATGACCCTATTCTTCGATGGTTCTAAATGTGAGCAAGGAGGTGGCATGGGAATTGTATTCTTCACTCCACAAGGGGCTCCAATGCCTCTATCATTTAAATTAGACTTCTCGTGCACCAACAACAATGCAGAATATGAAGCCTTGCTCATAGGTCTTCAGACAACAATCACCATGAACATTAAACGTTTAAACATCTTTGGTGATTCGTTGTTAATTGTCAATCAAGTAAAGGGGATATTCCAATGTAAATGTCTAGTTTTGTAGGCCTACAAAGCCCTTGTGGACAAATTCCTGGCACAACTTGAATGGTATGACATCGAGGCACTCCCTCGATCATCGAATCATTTTGTGGATACTATGGCCTCCTTGGGGTCACTAATCCCGCAAGACCCTTCTGGTGAAATGACAACCATTCAGGTCAAAACATTATCGCAATCCATGATGGAGCGTGCAAGCTCTGACCTAACGCCAAGAATCCACCTGATCCAGATTGAACCATCTCAGGATAGGTTCTCTCGAATCCATGATTGTCTGACTCACGCCAACTGGGGGTCCTTGTTCTCCCCGACCCCTCTTAATAGCAACACAACGCTATTTTTACAAGTTCTTTCCCGCTCAACTTTTGCTAGGGATGAACTTCAAGAGGGATTGGTCATTCATACCATCGAGGTTTCTGATCAGCAGGATTGGTACACACCCATTAGGGATTACCTCAAGTTAGGTAACCTCCCACTTGGATTGACACAAGCCATAAAAAGATCATTTAAATAGAAAGCGGCAAAACATGTCTTGTTAGGAGACATTTTGTATCATCGAAGCTATGAAGGAATCCTCCTCCATTGCTTGGATCAACAAGAGTCCGCTTGGGCGATCACCCAAGCACACGATGGTACATGTGGTGGCCACTTCAGCGGTATGGCCATCGCAAAGCGCATTCTTCGCATGGGCTATTATTGGCCATCTTTAGAGCGAGATTGTTGCGCATATGTAAAGAAGTGCGTGAAGTGTCAACACCATGCTAATTTGACACACGTACCTTCTCAGGCCTTGCAACCGATCCAATCGACTTGGCCTTTTTTGTAGTGGGGCTTCGATCTAATCGAAAAGATCTCCCCTGCATCGTCGGGTCATCACACGTTCATCATAATGGCCATAGAGTACTTCACCAAGTGGGTGGAAGCAATTCCGCTAACCTCTACGATTGGAACCCGCATTGCGGAGTTTATTTTGCATAACATCATATGTCATTTTGGTATTCCATCCAAGATCCTTTCGGATAATGGGACATCATTCAAGAATAAATATGTGCATGCTTTGACCACAAAGTACAAAATTCAGCATAGTTTTTCAACACCCTATTATCCACAAGCAAATGGGCAAGCAGAGGCGTCAAACAAAATGCTAGTTGCCATCCTCAAAAAGATCATCATAGATAGTCATAAGGATTGGCACATTCAAATCCCGCTTGCCCTATGGGCTTATCGCACTAGCATTCGGATGCCCACTAGGGCAACTCCATTTTTGTTGGTGTATGGCTCCGAGGCAGTCATGCCTCTTGAGTTGGAAATCCCTTCCCTACGCATTTCAATGCAAGAGTTCATCGATGATGACACTGTGCGGCAAGCCCGGTTAGACCAACTGACGTTGCTCGATGAACGACGCATCAATGCTCTCGAGCATTTGCGTATCTATCAAGAGCGACTTAAGAAAGCATACAACATGAAGGTCCACCTAAGGGAATTTTAGGTTGGTGACTTGGTCTTAAAAGAGAACCAACGAGAATTCTAATTTGTCATCCCATCTAAGGGACAAGTTCATGGCAAACTGGTTAGGTCCTTATGTGATTGACAGTAGAATAGGACCTGGAACATACCGGCTCACCTCTCTTGAAGGAATCAAGGAACTAGAACCCTTGAACATCAGTCATTTGAGGCCATTCCACATTTAGAGAGCCATAGTCCAACCAAAAGCTCCAAGGATTCTCACAATCGCTTGGTCAACCCCAAAATGCCCCAAAGGTATCCATAAACCCTTTGGTCAAACCAAAAGCTCCAAGGATTTCCACAATCGCTTGGTCAACCCAAAATGCCCCAAAGGTATCCATAAACCCTTTGGTCAAACCAAAAGCTCCAAGGATTCTCACAATCGCTTGGTCAACCCAAATGAAAGGTATATAAACTTTGGTAAAGTGGTTTGGATTAAATGCTTGGTCAACCAAAAATGCTCCAAAGGTATCCATAAACCCTTTGGTCAAACCAAAAGCTCCAAGGGTTACCATAACCGCTTGGTCAAAATAAATATTCAAAAACAAACAAAAACAATAAAATCATCAAAAATAACAAAAAAATTGCATTGCATTTCAATTCCATGCATACTCGTAAAAATCAAAATACAAAAATATAGGTTGCATTAGGCATCACATCCATACATTGCATATTTGCTAGGTCATACATGTCACAAGCACCATAGACTGTAATTACTCGGCAATTCCTTCATTTTCCACATTCAATCCATTTTATAAACACATACATCCAGAATAACACCATCCCCATTTTTAGCATAGTCAGTTGTCTCCTAATGTATATAGGGTTTTCGTCATTCAATTGTCTTTAAATTTCTAGCCAAAAACTGTACAAAGTTAAACAGATTTTACAAGGGAAAGTTTTACTTGGATCACGCCTCGTTACGTAACATCCCTACACAAGTTAAAACACATAAAATAATTCCTAAGTTGTGTGAATGCAAGAGAAACCTACAAAGCAATCTAGGGTACCATAGGTGAAAGATTAGCCTGTTCATCCCCCTGTGTGAATGGTTCAAGAGTGCTGAGAATTGACAAAAGGACAAGCTCTTCCCCATCAATTCCCCTTAATAAATAGTGGTTTTCACCACTACCAAAAATCCCAATCACCATTGGTCCCTAAGGTTGTAAGGATTCGTACTACACGTCCCTGCCAAGGATGGGTAGTCATCCCCAAAGCCTAAAAGGATCGATGCCATTCAAAAACAAAATTCCCACAAGCCATCATCACAATCACCTTTGGTCTCCAAAGTCGTAAGGATTCGTACTACACGTCCCTGAACAGGATGGGTAGTCATCCCCAAGGCCTAAAAGATCAATGCCCTTACTTCATAATCTCCATCATCCCCTTTGGTTCCCAAAGTCGTAAGGATTCGTACTACACGTCCCTGAACAGGATGGGTAGTCATCCCCAAGGCCAAAAGGATCAAGGCCATTCATACGCCAAAAACATACAAGCTCAACCTTACAAAGCTCAAAAGCCAAATCAAATAACAGTGGTTATCACCACTATTCAAAATCCTTGCTCAAAAAGAAAAACAAAGAGAAAAATAAATAGTGATTTTTATCACTATGTATACGAGCAAGTATCCTAAACCATTGCGCCAATACAAAGCCTGAACTTGAATCCCTAGAATTCTCAGCATTCGAAAACCATCTAGGTGATCCTCATTACAGGTTTTGTGGACAACCTACCTGGCAATGGCGGTATCCTAACCGCATGACGATATGTCTATCACATTAGCTTTGCATGTGAGCAGACCAATGTTTGCATGTGGATGAGCTAGCTTATGGTACCTTAGATTGTCCCATGGATTAATCTTACTAAATACAACAATGGAGTTAGTGGAGCTAATTAGGTGATCCTCAATACAAGTTTGGTTGATAGCCTATCTGGCACTGGCGGTATCCTGACAAATACCACATAAATGAACTCAATTGCACACACAGGGATGTGAAATAACTTGGTTAACCTCCAAGTCAGATTTATACCTTGTTCAAAAGTCTTGCGAGATAAATGTACAGTTTTGGCTAGTTAGTTAAAATATCTGAATCTCAGAAAAGCTTAACTACATTTTAAAACAACTGGTACATTTCATTCCGTACATCACCATCAAAAAATATGCAAAATACAAAAACAAAGTTTTCACATGCAAAGTCATTCCACAAAGTCATCCCATAAGTACAACAAGCCAGTCAATCTTGCATAGTCTATGGTGCCATCGACAAGTTATCAACAAATCATTTCATTCATTCCATATGCATACATCATATAAATTAGAAACATCACATTCATAATACCATATGCATACATCATCATAAATAACTGTGCATAAACATAAAAACAAACCATGAAAAGTGCATAAACACCAAAAAAGAGTCATCTGTATATATATCATCAAAAATATTGTAGGCTACAATGAACCGGTCCTCTGACCTCGCAACAAAAGCCAAAAGCTCAAAAACCCCCAAGCCTAGGGCGTCGGCCACCATGATCATGTAGGATCGGTGCGACGGGAACTACCCCCCATGGTGTGGGTCCTATGGGACCTCTCAGGGTAGCTGCTGCTAGCCCCTGCATCACGCCTACTAGTCCCCCCTCATCTAATCGCCTACGATGAGATGATGTTGACTGCTCAGTATCACTGTCTCTCGTTCGACGTGAAGAGCCACCTCCAGAGGGCTCAGGTACCTGCCCCCCGAGGTGGATGATCTCTCCCTCTAGCTCCATTTGGCATTGGCACCACTTCGCCTCCCATCGATGATACATCGCTACTACATCATCGCATTGCTCCAGCTGCGTCCGTAGGAGATCCCTCTCCCATGCAGCATCGGTATCCCCATCCTACCGATGGTATGTAGCCCATGCATTCTCCCACTCAGCTAGCTGAGTCCATAAGAGATCCCTCTCCTATAGAGCCTCCCCTAGCTCCTCATCTCATCTCCATAGTAGCCCCTCCAATCATGCATTCTCAGTGCGCAACCCTGCCTCCATGTCCTCTAAGATTGCCTGAGGCATCGGCATATCTGAAAAGGCAAGCTGCTCTGGCTCCCACTACTCTAGGACGTCCTGCATCTCCGGTTGATCCGGCACCCCAAACTCCCCTCCAACATCCTCAACCTCCACCATGTCCGCATCATCCAATGGAACTCCCAACCCTCTCCTGGTGCCTCTGCACCCTCATCCCCTGCTGCACCCCCTAGAGGCCCCTCGCCTCGCCATCATCACAAAGTCCACCATTGCTCATACTCGGTGGTAACCCCGATGTCATCCACATCTAGGACATCAATCATTGTATCTGCATCCTCACCCAGCGGTGCAATGACTGGCCAAGCTAGAGTCCTCTCGTCCCCCGACGTCGATAGACCACGGGCTCACTAGGAAACCCCTGGCACACCCCAAACTATCATGTAACTCGACCATATGGGAAGAACTCCTGCTCAGTCCCATGATGCCCAATCAGCCACCGCCCCCTCCGTACCCATCGAAGCCACTCTCCAACCTCAAGCCAGGCTGGACAGTCCCGGTAGGGGTGCCAGAACACCTCCCCTGGAGCAAGCCGAGCAAAGGCATCGACATAGTGCCCTACGACACCTACCCATCATCGACTCTGACCCTGCTCCTCAGACCTCCGCCACAGTGCCCCGTATCCAATCTCTCGGTCTACCATCTCTGCCCGAGTCATCCATGGCAGCCCCATCGGCCTCTCCACTGCTATGTGCTGCCAAGCCCAACACTGCAACAAGTAGCTACAACTAATCCCCTTTCACCTCTGGTAGTGGACCTCGTACAACTCATCATAGAGCTGTGCCAGTAGAGTCTGTCCCCATCTCATGATCATAGGTGCATCCGTAGGACACTCCACCAACCGAAACACCACCTCTAGCAGGTTCCATGGGAACCTCATGCCCGAAGAGTCGGGGAGAAGCATGTTGGAAATGAGGCCCATAAGTAATGCGTGCCTCACTCCCAACACACCCCTCTCTAGCCACCATCGAACCAATATGCCACCAATATGGCAGTCACCCTCTACCCTCTCCACTAGGCTATCCACCCCCATCTCCTCTCCATGTCCAAAGCAGCGTGTCAACACTGTTGTCCGTTGATCCCGCGACGTCGTCCGGATCGGCAGTCCGTCTATCGAAATCCGAAGAATCCGATAGACATCCTCCAAGGTCACCGTCATCTCCCCTGTTGGGAGATGGAAGGTGTTGGTCCGGGGATCCCATAGGTTGATCAGGGCCGTCAGATAGGCTCGATCCCCGACCATCGGCTCCAGTCGAGTCACCTGCTTGAGCCCAAGGGCATCAAGCCAATCCCAGTCAACCAAAGTCAGTGCCTCCCATGCTTCAGTGAAAACCGTGGGCACACGGTACCGGCTCTTCACAACCTGCAAAAGAAAACAACACAAAAACATTAAAACAATGAAAAACTGTATAGCAATGCATAAAAATGTATAGCCAAAAACATAACAAAATTCAAAAACTAATTTGTCAGTTCTAGGGTTTTAACTCTAACTGATAAATTAAAAAAAAACAAAAAAATTCAAAAAATAATTTGTCAGTTCTAGGGTTTTAACTCTAACTGATAAATTAAAAACAAACAAAAAAATTCAAAAAATAATTTGTCAGTTCTAGGGTTTTAACTCTAACTGATAAATTAAAAAAAACAAAAAAATTTAAAAAAATATTTGTCAGTTCTAGGGTTTTAACTCTAACTGATAAATTAAAAACAACAAAAAATTCAAAAAATAATTTGTCAGTTCTAGGGTTTTAACTCTAACTGATAAATTAAAAACAAACAAAAAATTCAAAAAAATAATTTGTCAGTTCTAGGGTTTTTAACTCTAACTGATAAATTAAAAACAAAAAAATTAAAACAAAATAATTGTTTGTCAGTCCTAGGGTTTTTAACTCTAAAAAATTGACTGATCACTTACAAACACAAAAACATAAACCACAAAAAATAACTAGGGTTGAGCTACGTTTTTACGTTCAGTTTTACCCTACGTTTCTAACCTAAGTTTTGATCTTTGTTAAATTCGGGTTAAGCGAAGTTTTAAGTTATGTTCTAAACTAAGTTTTTTTAAGCTCAGTTTTAAACTAAACTTTTGATCTTTGTTTAACTAGGGTTAAACTAAGTTTTAAGCTAAGTGTTAATTTTGATAGACTAGGGTTTCATTTTTAAATTTGAAAACACAAAAAACAAAAGGACAAAAAAAAAATAACTTGCGGTTTTAAAACTGTAAAGCAAACAAACAATAAAGAGGAAGGGCACTCACTGGTCTCGCTTCGGCTCCACCGCTCGATCCGGTTCGTGCACTCATGGTGGCGGGAAAAATTTGGCAGTGCTTCGCTTCGCAGAATTGACCTCCTCCTCCTCAGAGCTCCAAATCGCCAGGAAAAACAAATGCAAATGAGCCCAAAACCTAGTTTTGGCCTTTAAATAGGCTTTTGAGCCTGTACTCGTTCCCCCCTGGGATGAGCACTCTGGTTAGCACTCGTCCCTCCCTGGGATGAATACTAAACAAGAATTCGTCCCACCCAGGGACGAATACAGAGCAAAAATTTCAAAAACAACAAAAACTGCACAAAAATGCACCAAAAAAAGCAATAAAACTGTCCAATGAGAGTGCTTTTGCACTTGACATTTCGGGCATGCAAAATAGATGTCGGGGTCACAAATCCTCACTATCCTACTCCCTAAGAAGGCTACCATAGCCGGACCGCTCCACGGGAGGACGGATTTTCGAGAATTTCATCCCCAAACGGCGTCGCAAAAAGGGTCAAAACCCAACCAAAAATAGCAATAACATTGCCGAACGAAGGCGCCTTTGCGCCTGACATTCTTGGCATCCAAAATAGACGTTGGGGTTACAAATTGTCACTATCCTACTCCCTAAGAAGGCTATCATAGCCGGACCGCTCCACGGGAGGACGGATTTTTGACAATTTTAGCTCCAAAATGCGTCACAAAAAGGGTTCACACCCACCAAAAATAGGTCAGAATGTTCAAAAATTGCTTTCGCATTCAACGGTAAACAACTGAAGGCACCCTTACCTAAGTCATCTTGGGTCAAGCGACTCATCGCTTTTCTCATGTCGGTCATTCCCTCATCGATTCGTCGCTTGAGGGGGTAGTCACACTTAGTCACCAATCAACAAAAACATACCCAATCAAGGAAATGACACGCATTCAAAGGATCATTGACAAAGACAATCACGCCCCCGCTTGGGGCAGCAAACAAGCAATAATCACAAGCTGATCAAACACTTGGCATTCATGAATCATGAACTCAAGGTTCCCACAGACAAAAGGTTGCGCCCTTTGCCTATTCATGACTGATCAATGTCCAAGCTCAAGTAACACCTCACCGAACAAGGTTAACACTTGAATTAAGTTCCTTAGCTCGTCGAAGCAAGGATTCAAGAATGCGTGCCCTTTCCATACTTGGGGCATCAAGAGTTGGTTAGGTTACTTGAGAAACCCTAATCATTAGTGCTTTGGTTATCTATTTTTGCTCGGCGTTGCGCCTTGCACAACGCTTCCCAAAAAGGGGCATCTGTAGACACCAAAACAGCACCAATCCGATTATGTGACGACAAGCGCTGATCGCATTGACACACACAGCCCCTAGGGCAGCCCCCAGAGGTTAAACAGTGGTCCTAACCACTCCCAAAAGTATTTTGGAGGTCAGAGGTCAATTTGGCACCTTTTTGGCACCTTGCTCTCTGCTCGTCCCACCCAGGGATGAATACAAACGGCATTCGTCCCACCCAGGGACGAATATCAGCATTCGCCCCAGGGTGAGGCGAATAGCAAGTTTGACTGGCAAAAAGTCAAACCTCGACAAGTCCGCCAGTTAACTGAAGCTTCAGGCCATGCAATTGCGAGGAATGGCTTCAAATCAAGAAGAGAGACTTCAGTCATGCATGTCTTTATTTTAGAGACCTCATGCAAGGAGATTCTAAATCAGGGAATTATCTTTTCTCTCAAAATAGGACAAACAACTCAAGTGGCGCCCTCGCATGCGCAATTCAAACAGAGAGACCCTAGGTCTATAAATTGGTGAGTTTTCTCACCCAAAAGATATACAGAGAAGGAGCATTTGAGCAATGAAGTGCTGCCAATTTACATACCTACTTGCGATTTGTGCCTTTCACATCCTTAATCTCTCATTCGAAAGGGAGGTTATTGGGTGATTATTGGAAGCACGAATCCGGACCCAAAACCTAATTTTTGGCCACAATATCCCACAAAATTTGTCGACAACACCCCATAAGAAGTTTTGGACCCATCCCAAGTGGATTGGTGCCGAAACAAAGTCCCAAACGGTGGGCGTTCTTCCCCGGGATGCCCCCAAGTTGTCGCAGCCCTAAACGCCCCACCCGGAGTGATTAGAAATCTGTGATAGATTTCTCTGATTTTTCTTTTGCATCTTATTCTAGGTTATTTAAATAGGTTGTAGTTTAAATTTCACTTCATTCTGAGCATTTTTGACCAGGTTTTTATCATTTCTCGCCTTTACTAAGTTGCAGATGCCATCATCAAAATCTGGGTGCTAGAGGCCAAATTGGAGAAATCTGACCATCTGGGTCTTCCCAAAATACCCCCAATTAGCTAACCCCAACTTTGTAGGTCATTTGGAGCTTCCTAGGTAGGACATTGAAGAGGGTGCTTTCTAATAATTTATTGTAGGTTTATTCGTCCCACCCTAGAGCGAATACAAATATGTGAGGAATTTCTTGATTGTTCCTTTTGTAGTGGCTTCCTGGTAACATATTCATGCTTCTATCAAATTTCTAGGTCGTTCTGATATTATTTGGTTATCGGTTTAATATTTTCATGCATACACTAACAGTAGGCCTTGGGAAATACATGTTCTATTCTATCTGCAGGTGCTACTAATATTTTCTATTTTCCTTGAACGCAGGTCTTCGACATCAGAGGAGCAAGAAGGAGTCAACAATCATATACACAAGCGGCGGTGACGTTTTGGTCCGCCCATCTTACATGTGGGCACGCGGAAGAAGGATTGCTATCCATGGATGTGACAAGAAACATATTTGACGCTCCTATCCCCTAAAAAGGAAGGAGACGTATTGTAACACGACTTTGAAAGCATATCAATAAAGAGGGCCGTATTCCATATTGCTTTTATCTTGTGTCGATTCGTCTATGTTCTTTCCTTTCATGCATTTTTCAATACATAGGCTTTTAGCGTTAAGTTTGGTTTTACACGCATCGTGCTTGGCATATTCCTTTTTGTTTCCGTATCCTCGTGCTTTCAATTTATTTGTATCATGACCTTCTTTGTCACAGATATTGTAATATCTCTTTTTCTGTTGAGGTTGAGTTTGTTTCCCTTTTGAATCATTTTTAGAACTACCTCCCTTCTAAAAATTACCCTTATTCTTGTTTTACCCCTTCCTGTTGGTGTATAGGGCAGTGTTAGAACAATCATCTCACTATAGTTGGCATGCCTCCTCTTCTTGAAGCATATTTACCAACTCAATATAGGTAACTTGTATCTGTGATACATGAAGTGAGGTAATCAACACTCTAAAAGAATCTAGAAGAGCTCTCATTACCACTAAGGTAAGGAGCTTATCATCAACTGGTGCTGCTAAAGAATTTAATTTTCCTTTCAACTCAAACACTCTGCAAAGAAATTTTTCAATCGTCTCTCCTTGTTTCATGCTTATACTATGTAATTGAGACTGAATAAATAGAATGGTGGAGTCATTCTTCACTTCATATATAGTTTTAAGGGAATCCCATGCTGCTTTACTATTTGGACAGTCAGCAATATGAGGTTGAACTTCATCAAAAACAGCAAGTAAAATGAGCACCTTTGCTTTTCTATCTTTCTTGTCAAAGTCTTTCTAATCAGTAAATGGAGTTGTGTCTCTAGCTGAAGATGAAGGTCTTACTATTGTTCCAAACACAATTTACCAAAGATCATCCATCTCTAGGATTACCTTCATTTTGTTTTTCCATGATGTATAATTTAGACCTTTCAATAACTGATGAGCATCAATCATTAGTTTTACAAAAATTGTGAAGGTTCCTTATAACACCAAATGGTCGCCCCTTAGATATACCTTAATTCCAGGCTGTTATACCATATAAAATACCCACCCTTATGTGAGGGAGACTATAGGTATTTTGAAAATCCAAAAAAAATATCCGCCCTTACATGAGGGAGACTATAGGTAATTTTAATGATTATACGATATGTGGTACTTAAGCGGTACTAAAAGGGAATCACCTCATTGATGAAACCAACCTTAGAAAGCCTTCAATCCTCATGCATGGGGCGTAACTTCCCCTAAACACTTTGGATATCTAAACTTTTGTCTGGATTTAAGCCTAAACACGAGAGTGATTGGGGTAGTGGATGGAGTAAAAAATAGCAAAATGGCAAACTTATATCTCCCTGATGATTAATAGAGAACAAGCTTAGACATCGTTGTGGCAGCTATATTAGGCAGTGGATACAGCAGCACAATCATGACAGCTTTACCTGTAAGTACTGGCTAGAGGTATCACAAATACTAAACGCTGCAGTGCAATTTTAATTATTCTGGGGACTTAAGGAGTGTTTGATTTTAAGTTAAATGATGTAGTGTAAAATAAGAAAAAAATGCAACATACAACATAAAAGTACCCACAGAAATAACCCACTAGGTTTCGGGCACAGCCGAAAATGCACCTTTACAATAATGCCAAACTTTGCTTTTTCAAAAAATTACTCTCAATCCAAAATCACTCCCCCCTTTAAAATTTTCCTTTATAAAGCATTTTAAAACATTCTTTTATAATCAAAGTTTAAAAAAAATAAAAATAACTTTATTCTACATAGTAAAAAAAATTATTTTATAAAAAAATAGCCTTTAAACTATGATAAAATAAATTAAAATTATATTTAATTTAACTCTGATTAGAGAATATTAAAAAAAAAACTTGAATAAATAAAAAAAAATTATACCTTTGAGCAGGGGGGGGTCGACGGGACTCGAACCTGTGACCTGAGGGCTCCCGGAGCCGTTACCACTTGGCTCACAACCGGTGATCCAGTGGACTGATTCGAGAACTATTCTCGGTGCCATCCTCCTTAAACAACTTCGACATGCATTTTGAAGAATGTGTGGCTGCTCTGCCACCTCGAGCGGAGCTCAGGCGGAGCTCGGGTGGTGAAGAGGAGCGGCAGTCGGTGTAGCTCGGGAGCGGAGCACCGGTGTCAGCAGGGTGGCACTCAGGTGGCGGGAAAAAAAAATCATTTTTTTCAACCAAAAACTTGCCACAGATGTATCAAAATGATGCACAAAGATCATAGAGGAAGAATAGAACAATTTGCAACCAAACCAAGTGGAGAAAACTGCTCAAAAACGTCTGTCTAATTTTTCCATTGATGTCATCCGGGAGGAAAAAAATGCTTTGAGGAAAGATCCGAGAGCTAAAATGAAATTTCAATCCAGCGAAATGACTCAAATTTTACCTCATTCTCCAAGAAAATTTGTAGATGTTTGATCTACCGACCTCAAAAGTAAGGAAAAATATGTCTTGGTTTATGCAGTTGACGCAGCTGATGCAGGTGACGGTGTATTCATAGATCCAAGCATTTGTATTTTAGGACTCAATGTCCCACATCGAGGGCACAGTGACTTCGTTAGGAGTTTAAGAAGGTTTCTCCTCTGTAGAGGAGTATCTCCTCTTGAGGATTCCCACCCGAGAGGTCGCGAGCTCTCCTCTCGTGCTTGGCTAAGCGGCCTTGTTGTTGGCTGTAGAGCTTCGTCACGAGCCTTCGAACTCTGCTTCGATCTTTGACCCTTTTTTGCCTCGTTTGACCTTCGATTGTGCTTCTTTGATCTGTCAACCTTGCTTCTTTGTATTCCAAAAATTGAAATAATTGCCTCGAAAAATAAAACCAAGTTTTCTCAGCTTTGCTACCAAAAAGCTCAGCCTTGAAAAATCACCTCCAATAAAAAAAACTCTTCCTCAGCTGCTTCTTTCTCACGCTACTACAAGATCATTTAAAAAATGTGAGTGGCAGAGAGAGAGTGGTGGTAATTTCTGATACTATGTGAGGAGTGGAACAACAATTCATTTATTTGATGAAGTATAAATAATACATTAGGTCCAGGATTAGTCCGGAGGTTGTGGAACCACCCGAGACCAATATAGGCGCAATTGTAAATAACAACTAGCCTAAATTAATCGATTCTAAGAATATAAGATCGTTAGGATTGAATAAACTAATAAAATAAATATTGAAATATATTCTAACATTCCCCTAAAAAATCAAGCCTTGGCCTTTCATATGCTACGGTGATATCTAAAGGTGCAATGGCAACCTTCTCAAAACCTATTTGCAACATATCTCCTATGAGAAATTTCATTATCATCTCGAGTGAACTAGTTAAGTTTACCATGGGTGATGGTAGTTATGACCTTGTGGGAAAGTTCCAAGGGGAAAGGCTAGACTTAGATTCAATTTGAAGATGGATTCTAGTGAAGTGGAAACCTCTAGGCTCCATGGAAATTGTAGTGGCCCCTAAAGCCTTTTTTATATCAAATTAAACATCATTGAAGATGCAAATCATATCCTAGGAGGAGGACCCTAATTCTATGGTAAAGGAGGTATATTTTATCAAAGTTAGAACTTGATTTAAATCCTCATACAAAAAGGGTTAACTATGTTCATCTGTAGTTTCATCTCCTTACCCTTCCTTACTATATTTGGCATAAAGATGTGTTGAGAGGTGTGGCCAAGGCTATGGAGGATCTCCTTCTTATTGATTTGGTAACTAGAGCTAAATCAAGAATGGTGTATGTAAAAATGTGTTATGGTAGATCCAAAGGTGGATCTTCCCTCTTCTATCAAGATTATCTCATTCTTAGGTACTTGGGACCAACCCATTGTTCATAAAAATATGTTGGCCTAGTGCTCTAGCTATGGAAAATTGGGTCATCGAGTGAACCAATGTTCCCTCAAGGCACATGCAAAGAAGGAAAAGATATTTGCAAGAATAAAATAGATCCAAAAGGATAACTCAGACTCAGTCCATTCAAAGGATTTGTATGGTAATTCATCAAATGTGGGGAAACGAGAAGCTCAACCCCAGATGGATGAGGTTAAGAAGTTTAAGGCTTTGGCAGAGGAGATTTTGCAACCCTCGAAATTGATCCTAGACAACCTAGTTGTGATTGAGAAGGTATCTAAGGAGAAGAACATAGACTCGAAGCTTGGTGTTACTAAGGTATGTCATTCGGATATCATTTATAAAACCATTGTTTCTAAGGTTGTTCTTCATAATTTCTTTGATGGGCTTTGTATTGGTTCTACTCTTGAGGAGCCTATGATTCAATTGGCAACCCTTAGGTAGGGTCTCCAATTAGCTCCCTAGAGACCTATTTGGATAAAGGTTCTTTGGGTCCTAAAAAATGAAGATAAAGGAAGGGAAATGTTGATGTGGGTGTTGAGAAAAAGTTAGGAAAGCCCCCTAACAAGTTTGTGAGAAAGAGAGAAATGGATTTTGAGATCGCAAATGGATCTCAAGATCTGCTCAAAATTGAAAAAGGGAAGGATATAGGAGTAATACAACTAAATCTAGAATATTTCTACCATAGTAACCATGGGATGTTTGGGGGAAATAAATATAATTCCAAATTTCATAAATGAAGTGCCTCTCTTGTAATTTTAGGAGCCTAAAGGGGCTTTCTAAACAACGGGTGGTGGCTTTCCTACATAAAGAAATTTTTCCTGATATTTTTTTCATGCAAGAAACAAAGTTGGATGGTCAAGATATAGAAGCTCTTAGAAGAAGTATTTGGAAAGAAGCCCATTTTGCTACAAGCCTAGCTAATGGTTCCTCTAGGGGACTCCTTTATCTCTAGGATGCCAACAATTTTGAGGGCTCTATAATTTCTTCCTCTAATATGATTATTAATATTCTCTTTTGCAATAGAGAAAATAATAAAATGTGGGTTATGGCTAACATGTACGCACAAAACTTTGGGCCTATTAGAAACCTATTTTGGTAAACTCTAAGTTCCATGAGAAGGATTTTTTCTCAAGAAGCCTAGTCCCTAGCAGGGGGTTTTAATTCCCCTCTATTTTTTTATATAAAAATGAGGGAACTCCCCAATATCAAAAAACATGAAAGAGTTTGTAGATTTTATGAATGGCAATGATCTATTGGATGTTGAGTTGAAGGATTCAAGGTATACTTGGAGAAATAGGAGAGTGTGTAACTAGCTCATACAAATCATGTTGGATAGGGTTCTTGTCTCCAAGGAGTGCCTTCCACTGTTTGGATATTTATCTCTATATTCTCTGCCTAGAATTGACTCTCACCATAACCCCTTATGTTTTGAAGTGGACCAAGAATAAACTAGATTTCCCAAGCCATTTAGGTTTGACGTAATGTGGTACCTTCATCCTCAGTTGGAAGTAGAAATCAAAATTTGGTGGTTGACAAGGGTCTAAGGCTTTGGCCTTTCCAAATTTGTGGTGAAGCTTAAAGTTGTTAAAAGTAACCTTAAATAATGGAATAAAAGGGTTTTTGGGAATATTTTGCAAAAGAATAAAGACATAAAAATTCAACTAAAAGGTATTGAATCTGAGATAGAACTTGGAAATCAATCTCATGAGATCAGATATAGAGAAAATGAGGTGTTGGCCAAATTTTATAACACTATTGCCAAGGAGGAATTTTTTTGGAAACAGAAGTCTAGGATACTTTGTCTAAAGGAGGGAGAAAAAAATTTAAGTTTTTTCACATCACGTCCTTGAAGCACAAAAGTGCCAACAAGCTTATAGAATTTTGAAAATTTGATGTATCTAGTGCTACTCATATTAAAGATATAAGAGTTGAGGCTATGGTTTTTTCTTAGAAATCTCATTGAGGTGGAAGAGGTTTGTAATGAGGAAGCCCAAAATAAGTCACTTGGTAGTATTCCTAGCCTTGTCACTATTGATATGAACCAAGCCCTTATCTCTCATTTTAGTGATGAGGAAGTTAGAGCTACTTTCTTTGTGATGGAAGGAATAAAAGCTCTGGGTCTTGATGGTTCCTCCCTCTTTTTCTAGAAGTATTGGAATATTGTGGGAAAGGATATTGTTGATGCCCTTCAAGAGGTCGAAACCACCAATCATATCTCATTTGAATTAACTCTGATCCCTAAGATTGTTGGTGTAAAGGACTTTGGTGCATTTAGACCCATCAACTTATGTAACATTTTTTATAAAATTTTGATAAAGGTCCTTGTTAATAGATTAAAATATTTTCTTCCAGCCTTGATTGATTCAACATAAAGTGGATTCGTGCCAAGGAGATATATCCTAGACAGTATCATAAATATCAATTAAATCCTTCATTTAGTTGATCTCCTCAAATTAGACATGAACAAGGCTTATGATAGAGTTTCATGGGATTTTTTGTTAAAGTTTTTGGAAAATTTTATTTTTTTCCAAAGTTGGATAAAACTTGTCCATGCTTTTATCTCTTCTGCCAAGTTTTCAATCTTAATAAATAGGTTCCCAACAAGTTATTTTTTAATTCTAAGAGGCATTTTCCAAGGGGACCCCTTATCTCCTTAACTCTATATCTTAGTGGTCAAAGCTCTAAGTAGGGCTATCAAGTTAGAACCCTTTGTAGAAAGGGCTATCAAGGTATCAAGCTCACTTTGCTAGTGGATCCTATTTCTCATCACCAATTTGTAGATGATGTTCTGCTATCCCTCATTAATTTAGTTCCCCAATTAAAGGTTTTAAAAGGAATCTTGGAGGTATTTGAAATTGCAGCTGGGCAAAAGATAAATTTTATATAAAAAAAATCTTATTTCTAAAAACTGCCTTAGAAAGGTAGGGTATAATTGCTTGCATCTTGGATTGTGAGGTGGCTACCCTCTCATATATTTACCTTAGAATACCCTTTTTTAAAGGTAATATCCAAGATTATTTTTGGGAACCTGTGGTGGAAAGGATCTCTTATCAGTCAAGCTGAAAAGGTTACCCTGGTAAAGTCTACTCTTCAAAGCATTCCAACCTTCTTCTTATCTATGTTCAAAATTCCTAACAAGATTTAATCCATTGAAAATATTCAAAAGTCATTTATTTTATTTGGGTCTAATGAGAAGAAAACATTTCACCTAGTTGGTTGGGAGCAAGTCTACAGACCTAAAAAGTTGGTATATGAATAAGGTTGATGGAAGTTGGAAAATCAAATTAAAACTAGTCAGGTCAACATTGTGTCAGCCAACTACTTAAGACAAGAGAATATTTTTGCTTGTTGATCCTCTACCAAATTTTGGTTCCACCTTTTGGTTGAGTTTGCAAAATTCAAGGGTGATAGTCTCCAAAGGTTGTAGGTGGAGGTTGGGTGATGGACTCAAGATTGATTTCTATAAATATATTTGTCTAATGGACCAACCCCTTACACAGGTTCCAAATCTGGCATGTTTGGATCCTAGGACTATATTAGTCTTTGGGCCTAAGGTGGCTAACTTTGTTGAAGTGTTCAATAGGTTGAAGGTTTGAAAATAGTTAGAGCGGTCTATTCTCAATAATGTTGAACTTGAAGCTTGGATTCTAATTGCTAATAAGTTGAAGTTTTAGGTCATTAAATATAGAAATAAAGAGGATGAGATCTTATGGGCAAGGGAAATAATGAATCTTTTTCAGTCAAATCCACCTACAATCTACTAGTTATTAGGACTCCTCTATGGGTCTCACCTTTCAAAGTACGTCCTAAGGATCTAACACCAAAGGTGAATATCATTTTCTTGTTGGGAACTTAGAATAATATTTTGACCATTAAAAAAATTTAGAAAAGAGGTTTGTCAATATTGACCAAATGTTGCTTATGTGGTGCTAATGAGGAACAGATAAACCATCTATTCTTTCAATGCTCATTCTCTATGGAATATCTTAACTCTATTTTTATTCTTTTTGGGACTGAGTTGGGTGGTGTCAATTTCAATTGTTGATGTTTGCACTCAATGTTCATCTACTTTTACTCTCCAAGGTTAAAATATTCTTGGAACTTCTATTTCATATATCTTTTCTAACATGTGTGGAAGGAGAGGAATAGTAGAATTTTAAAAACTTCAAAACAAATCTTACCTGTATTTGCACTAGAGCCTTGGATTCCACCCTAGAGAATATGCCCTATTTGGCTTTAGAGGAGGGTAGATTTGAGGAGATTGAGCTTGAAAGGAAAATTATCTTTCAATTGAGTAATATGGTTGTTGGTCTTCTTGGTCCTAATCCCCAGGCCCTTGTGAGGTGGGAACCTCCTTCTTCGGGCTAGGTTAAACTAAAATTTTATGGAGCTTCAAAGGGTAATCCCAGTAATGTTGGAACTGGTGGGGTGATTATGGATGATAAAGGTGGGCTTTTGTTGGCGCATACCTAATTCTTAGATATCCAGACTTACCAACTTGTGTAGAAGATGGGGTAGCAAAATTTTTGCATTAAAAGAGACTCACTTAATATTATAAACTTCGTCAAACGTGATTCGATCCTTGGTTTGAACATTAAGGCTATGATTATGGAATCTAGATGGATTATTCATGCTAGAGAGAATAGAGAGATGAAGCATATATTTAGAGAAGGAAACTACCACACTGATTTTATGGTAAGCCTGGGTATAAGTCTCAATGGTCCTATCTATTTGGAGAGATAATTTTTCTAAAGGCCTTCTTCAATTGGATTTAGTGATGCATGCTTCTTGATGCTTTGTAAGCTATTATTATTTATGAATAAAGGTTTAATGGTGCAACAATGTGGGAGTGTTGCTTGGATGGGTGGCTCACTATTATTGTTCTAATTTTGTTTCTTGTATCAAGTTGTAGCTAGTTCACTTGGTGATGGGTGGCGAGTTGTAGTGCTTTATAGTTTTTCTTGTTCTTGTATTGTTGGTCATAGGTAAATTTTTGTAAGTATTCTCCTATTGTAAAATATTTTGGTACCCTTTCAAAACCCCTTCTATATCTAATAAAAAAATAAGCAAGGATGGGCAAATTGATTTCATAAACATTGATATCAAAGATAAAAAAAAAAAAATGCACCATAAAATAACAATATATTTTTCATTATTATTTTTTTGATTATGTAGTAGAAGGGGTTTTGAAAGGTTCCCCAAACCTTTACAAAGGGGTTTTGGAAGGGACCCCAAACCATTACAAATCCAGAGATTATTCAATGAGCTCAAAGGAAGTACATCAAATGGATTGAATCTAGATTCTGACAAGAGGGTCAAACATAAAATAAAAATGGATCCAAAAATCCTACCTTATCAAGAAAAACATCGTGAATTCTAAGATACTTGAGAAATACTAGGCAAATACCAATGATATTTTCAACCGAAAATGATTCAAAACAATTTTTCCTAGTGAGAACCTTACTAACCAACAAACTGTGACCAACCATTCACATATTGCAACCATGAAATGAGGTGAAACATTTGGAAAACATGGGTATAGCACTGACATAAATTGACAAGAGAAAATAAACACAAATTTTTATTTTAAATTTGAACACCCTCGAATCACGTAGTCAAAATAACAGCCCTCAGGGCTCACCCAATAAACCAAATGAAAGAAACCTAAATGCTCAAAATTTAAAAATGTGAAGTCCAAGGAGCGCTCAAAAAATAAAACAATCCCACTCCGTGGGAGAATCCAACCTTCCTTTGACACAAGGCCCAACCAATAGTTGAAACCCTGTTAAGATGTGAACAATAAAAATAAAACAATCAATAAAAGGAGATCTACAATAGTGGACATCGATAACAGAAAAACCCTCTTGCTCGGTAGAAAGCATCCGATGAAGGCTTACACCATAAAACCATAGATCCCACTAGAGTCCAACCAACCTCAAGGTCATTTGAGGAGAATAATTAGGATAAATCAATCCAAAACAACATCTAAATGAAAATAAAAGAAAGATCCCATCAAAAAATTAAAACTTTGGAACCCTGAGATCAAACATAGCCAAAGAAGTTGGATCTAACAACTAGTACATCCTCTACAACCCACCGGAGCTAGGGGACTCTACAAAACAAAGGGGCCATCATCAAATTCCATCATCAATGGTCATTGAGTCCAAGGTCTCCCCCTAGAATCTGGATCAAGGAAGGATAAAGAACCAAAATAATCATAAGGAAAGAATCCCCAAATGACATCCACATTTAGCAATAGTCCCTAGCAACCATCAGGAAAAAATACCAAACACCCATAAATCGCAGTGACTAGCAGTACAAGTTGAAAGCACGAGATTCCGGTCAAAGGAAACACCAAGTGCGATTGCATTCAAAATTAAGTACGCTTAAGTCCTAGAAATGTAAATTGCATGAAACGGAAAAGAGACACATTGGAAGAGACACAATCAAATAGAGAAAACACAGCCCTTTCATTAATTTCCTTTGATCTCTGTTACAATGATGCCTCCTCCCTTTTCAGGGGCTAGGAGCGCAAATAGGGTTTGATTACAATCGCTGAATGATTCCTCTTTCCGCGTGCCCACGATTGCAATGGGCGGGCCAAGATGATGCCGTCGCTGATGTCGATGAGTTCTTCGCCTCTGCTGCTTCTCCTGCGAACAAAGAAATGACCAAGACGTCAGTAGCACCTGCTGCAAATGAAAAGCATTCTCTCTCTAAAACCAACGAAATATGCATATGAATATTTGCCTGAAACAGTGAAAACAGTGAATCCAAATTGCTTCAAAACTTGACAGAAGGTAAGAAAAGTTACCAGAAGGCCACTGCCACTGAGGCAGCTGGCCAATCCACCTTAAACTGGAATTCGTCCCTGGGCAGGACGAATTCTGATCGTAATTCGTCCCTGGGTGGGACGAATTCTTCTGAGTTGGAGAAACCGACCTGCTGCTGCTCCAATGTCGGATCCCGGGACCTCGCAAAACGCCTGCAAACAGGGGGTTAGGTAATTGGGGCCATTTTGGGACGACCCAGATGGTCGGATTTTCCCAATTTGGCCTCCACCCTCGGGAATTTGACCTTGACACCTGCAAGTTAGCGAAACGACAAAGCAATACAAAACATCCTAAAATCCGACCAAAAGTTACAAAATTGCAATTATGGACTAATCAGACCTAGTAACACAGAATGCAATCTAAAAAATAATCTAAAGTGCTCAAAAACTAAAATTAGGACTTGGGAGGTGCGGGGGTGCCCAAGTGGGCCTCCCACCGTTGGCCCTCGATTTTGGAGCCAATCCACCGGGGATGGGCCCAAAACCTTTTAGGATTGGGGGGTCGGCGAATTGGTAGGTTCAGGTGTCCATGCGTCGGATTTGGGTAAGGTTCGAGCTTCCAAAGGCCACCCAACAACCTCCCTTGCAAAAGAGATTGGTGGATGTGGGAAGGTGAACAAAGGGGGATGCAAGTGAGTCTTCAATTCGGCAGCACTTCGTTGCTTGAACACTCCTTCAACCTGTATGTTTTGGGTGAGAAAAGTCCCACCTTTTATAGACCCAAGGGGTCTCTTTTGGGAGGGAAGCACAAATGCCAAGTGTTGGCCATAGGCGCCATGTGGCAGTCTTGTCTTCCCATGAGGGAGGGGAGTCCTCCATTGACTTGAACTTTGATAAATGCTTTTTGTAACAGTCCTCTAACGGCCCCTCCGTCCACTTACACATGCGTGCAAGGCAGGAGCCCTTAACTGACTGTTCTGGGCTGCCACTTGGCACCATTTGCCTTTTTGCCCGTTAAGCTTGGAATTCGTCCCACCCAGGGACGGATTTAGAATTCGTCCTGGGGTGGGACGGATTCTATTTTGAATTCGTCCCGGGGTGAGACGAGTACTGGGCAAAGTGTCCAAGTGTGCCAAATTGCTTCTTGACCTTACAAAATTGCTATGAAAGTGGTTAAGACCACTGTTTAACCTCTGAGGGCTGCCCTGGGGGCTGTGTTTGTCAAAGCGATCAGTGTTTGCAGTCACATAATCGGATTGGTGCTGTTTTGGTGTCTACGAGATGCCCCTTTTTGGGAAGCGCTACGGGTGACGCAGATGCTTGAGCAAAAATAGATAACCAAAGCACTAATGATTAGGGTTTCTTGGTAACCTAACCAACTTTTGATGCCCCAAGTATGGAAAGGGCATGCATTCTTGAATCCTTGCTTCCGACGAGCTAAGGAATTTGATTTCAAGTATTAACCTGTTTTGGTGAGGTGTGACTTGAACTTAGACATTGATCAATCATGAACAAGTGAAGGGCGTTTTTATCCTCGGGGGGAACCTTGTGTTCATGATTCACGAAATGCCAAGTGTTTGATTGATTTGATTGTTGCTTGTTTATCGCCCCAAGCAGGAGCGTGATTGTCTTTGTCAATGATTCTTTGAATGCATGTCGTTTTCCTTAATTGGGTGTGTGATTGTTGGTTGGTGACTAAGTGTGACTACCCCCTCAAGCGACGAATCGATGAGGGAATGACCTTCGTGAGAGAAGCGACGAGTCGCTTGACCCAAGATGACTTGTGCAGGTGTGCCTTTAGAGGGTTTACCGTTAAGCGTGTGCAATTTTTCCAACATATGGACCTATTTTTGGTGGGTGTTAACCCTTTTGGTGATGTCATAATGAGGTGAAATCGTCGAAAACCTATTTCCCGTGGAGCGGTCCGGCTATGATAGCCTTCTTGGGGAATTAGGAGAGCGATAATTTGGACCTCGACATCGATTTTCTTTGCCTAGAGGTTAAGTGCAAGAGCACTTATGTCCGGCAATGTTTTTGTTGTGTTTTTGTTGAATTTTGTACTGTTTTTGTTGTTTTTGTGACACCATTTGGTGATTGAATTGTCGGCAATCCGTCCTCCCGTGGAGCGGTCCGGCTATGGTAGCCTTCTTCGGGAGTAGGATAGTGACAATGCAAACCCCGACATCAATTTTGCTATGCCAAGAGGTTAAGTGCAAGAGCACTTGTGTCTGGCAATGTTTATTGTTGGTTTTGTGTTGCATTTTTTGTTGTTTTTGTTGTTTTTTTTTGTTTTGTGACACCATTTGGGGATTAAATTGTCAAAAATCCGTCTTCCCGTGGAGCGGTCCGGCTATGGTAGCCTTCTTAGGGAGTAGGATAGTGACAATGTAGACCCTGACATCAATTTTTCTATGCCAAGAGGTTAAGTGCAAGAGCACTTGTGTTTGGCAATGTTTATTGCTTTTTGTTTTTGTGTTGCATTTATTTGTTGTTTTTGTTGTTTTGATTTTCTTTGATCTTGTGCATGATGGTTGATGAATATGGATGTATGCATGTTGATTTATTTTGATGGATGCATATGCTATGATGAATGCAAATGGTTTTGATTTATATGTGATATGCAGATATGAAATGGATGAATGGGGTTTGTGATGTTTGGCTATGGCACCATAGACTGTTTAGAGCTCTGTTATTTTGTTTTTAGGCGATTGTTGTGATGTATGACTTTGTATGTATACATGTGGTTTTTCTTTTTTTGTATTTTTTTGATGGTATTGTAAGGATGAAAAGTAGCGCAGTTGGTTTAGAAATGTAGCTAAGGTTTTCCGAGACTCGGACGGTTTTAACTCACTAGCCATGACTTGTACTTTATCTTACAAGACTTTTGAACAAGGTATGAATCGGACTTGTTTTTGACCAAGTTATTTCACATCCCTGTGTGTGCAATTGAGTTCATTTAGTGGTATTTGTTAGGATACCACCGAGTGCCGGATGGGCTTTCAACCGAACTCGTACTGAGGATCACCTAATTAGCTCCACGAATTCCTTTGTTGTATGTACTAAGATTAATCTACGGTGTAATCCAGGATGCCATAAGCTAGCTCATCCACATGCAAACATTGATCTGTACGCAAGTTAATGTGACAGATATATCGTCATGCGGGAGGTTTACTTCATTACCGATAGGCTATCAACCAAATTGGTACTGAAGCTTGCCTTATGACCTATAGAATGCTGAGAGTTCCAGGGATTCAAGGTCAACTCCCTTCTTTTCTTCAATTGTATTGGGATACTTGCTCATTGTAGTGATGAGATCACTGTTTATTTTGATTTGTTTTTCTTTTGAGCAAGGGATTGGGGATATGGAGTGATGAAAATCACTGTTGTTTGTGCCTTTTGATGTGTGCACTATAGTTTGTCAAATTTTGAGTTTTGACATTTTGCAAATTTTTGTGTTTTGCAACTATTGAGAACTTTAGGGATTCTTAGGGAATTGGGTAGGGAGGATGCTTGTCCTTTTGCCAACTCTCAACATTCTAGGGGTCATTCGCACAGGGGGATGAGCAAGATAACCGTTTCGCTTGTGGTGACCTAGATTATTTTGCAGGTTTCATCTTTCGTTCACACAATTTGGGAATTTTAGTGTTTTGATTTGTGTTGGGATGTTACGTAACAAGGTGTATTTCAAGTATGACTCTACCTTCGTAAAATCTGTTCGACTTGATACACTACATGGCTAAAGAGGAAAATGATGACTGAATCATGGAAACTCTTGGTACATTCCTAGACCACTGATTGTAGTGTGGTAAAAGTTATGCTTGGTGTTTTTGTTGTTTTTGTAACATGAGACAATGCGGAACAAGATGGACTATCAGAGCTATTGAGCTTATGGTGCCTCTGACCGTATGACTACAATTATGCAATGTATGGATGCAATGCTTAATGAGTAATGTATTTTTGTAATTTTGATGGATTGTTTTTGGTGAAGGTGAAGATGAGGTGCGAGAATATGAATTTTTTGATGAATTTGAGTATGCCTAGAATTGAGATGCAAATCTTTGTTGTTTTTGATGATTTTTGTTGTTTTGTTTTTTTGAATTTCTTGATTTTTTTTTTTTTGACCAAGCGATTGCGATAATCGTTGGAGCTTTTTGGGTTGACCAAGAGATTGCGATAATCCTTGGAGCTTTTTGTATTGACCAAGAGATTGCGATAATCCTTGGAGCTTTTTGGATGACCAAGAGATTGCGATAATCCTTGGAGCTTTTTGGGTTGACCAAGAGATTGCGATAATCCTTGGAGCTTTTTGGGTTGACCAAGAGATTGCGATAATCCTTGGAGCTTTTTGGGTGACCAAGAGATTGCGATAATCCTTGGAGCTTTTTGGTTGACCAAGAGATTGCGATAATCCTTGGAGCTTTTTGGGTTGACCAAGAGATTGCGATAATCCTTGGAGCTTTTTGGTGACCAAGAGATTGCGATAATCCTTGGAGCTTTTTGGTGACCAAGAGATTGCATAATTTGGAGCTTTTGGAGGTTGGTATCTTGGAGTTTTGGTGACCAAGTGATTGCGATAATCCTTGGAGCTTTTTGGGTGACCAAGTGATTGCGATAATCCTTGGAGCTTTTTGGGTTTGGATTATGGTTCTTCAGGGGATAGAGGTACCCCCGACTTGATGGTCTTTGCACTCCGGATCTGGCTCTAGAGGTATGGGCATGAATGGATCGGCCCTATGCACGGAGATGAGGACAGGGTCCGCCCGCGGCATTGATGTTGCTATGATGTCTCTTGGTGGAAGTTGCTCTTTGTGTGCCCAAAGTGGTGGATGTAATGCTTGGTCCCACTGCGGTGGGTTAACACGCCACTCATGCCCTAGTATTATGTTTATCTGTTGACATGCTTCTTCAAATTTTATGGGATGCCGATGTTGTCGCATGTGATTGCTGTGGGCTATGTCTGTTTCATCCTCACCTTCGAGACTAGTGAGTATAGCTCATCAGAATCTGGAGATTCCGAGACATGGAGGACTGCATCATCAGGTAGCCCTATGGTTAAAGGTTGATCCTCTTCGAAAGGAGCCTTATGTAAGTTGGGCCTTGGGAGCTCCAAAATCTTGGTCTCTACCAACTCTAAGTGCTCTAGTGCTTTGCATGTATTGGGAGATTTGAACTCCTCCTCTTTGGTTGGTTCTTGTTGAGGAACTTGGGGCTTATGGAGGGGTGGCCAGATGGCACCCCCATGCCTTGGTAGGGCGGTTCATCCCGCTCTTCTTCGCGCTCCGATTCCTTAGAGGCTTCTTGATGAATTTCTAAGGGTGGCTCATAAACCCGGGTGGATGTCTGAGGAAGGCACCCGTCATTGGTTATAGGAGCGGCCTCCCATTCATGTCTAGGAGGCGTCGGGGGTGGTGCTTCAGGAATCGGGAGAGTAGCTTCCCGCTCCTGTCTAGGAGGTGTTGGGGGTAGCTTTTGATGAGGTCGCGATGACCTATCTTCCCCCCATGGGTTGTGCCACTCAAAATATTTTGTCTTATGCATGTGAGGGGTTGGAGTCTTCTCTTGCATAGTGTGTTGGAACAGCTCATCCTTCTGGCGCTGAAGGTGCTCTTCGTTAATATGGTACGGTTCCTCTAACGGTAGTCGTTCGAGCTCAAGTTGCGTGAGTTGCTTGAGATGTGTGATATATTCGACAGATTCTACGATAGTTAGTCCCACCGCCTCATGTCTAGAAGGCCTAGACGCCTCTCTTAGATAAAAATCTTGGTCGTAGTGATCCAAGATCTCTATAGGACACATCCCTCTGTTAGGGGTAGCAGCATTCTCTCGGGGCTTTGGCCTCAGTGAGTGGTCCTGATAGATAGCAGGTGCGAAGGCATATTGCTCTCGCACTGTATATTGCTCTCGAGGAAGGTAGAGGTCTTCCTCGTGCTCTCTTTCATAAGTGAAAAAGGGATGGACGGAGCTATCTCGCCCTGCCCAAAGAGCCTTGTGCTCTGGATTTGTCTTTGTAGTTCTGGCAACTAGAGGGGGTGAAGGAGGGATAATGTAATCATGTGGTTCCTCCCATCGAACCCTATGTTGACTTAGCACTTCATCGCGCGATGACCGCTCATAGCGAGCATCTAAGGGAGCTCTCATTGCTTCATGTCTAGAAGGCCTAGATGCCTCTTCTAGATATCTATCTCGGTCGTAGTGATCCAAGATCTCTATAGGCGACCTCCCTCTATTGGGGGTAACAAAATTCCCTCGAGGCTTTGGCCTCAGTGAGTGTTCCTGATAGATAGCAGGTGCGGAGGCATATTGCTCTCGCACTGTATATTGCTCTCGAGGAAGGTAGAGGTCTTCCTCGTGCTCTCTTTCATAAATGAAAAAGGAACGGGTGGAGTTGGCCCGCCCCGCCTGAGGAGCCTTGTGCTCTGGATTTGTCTTTGTAGTCCTGACAACTAGAGGGGGTGAAGGACGGGTAGTGTAATGATGTGGTTCCTCCCGTCGAACCCTATGTTGACCTAGCACTTCATCGCGCGGTGACCGCTCATAGCGATCATCTAAGGGAGCTCTCCTATGACTGTACCCCTCATGGAAGGGTGTGTGATGAGTGCTATGTTGAACAGGAGTGCTCCTCGAAGAGGTGTCCCTGTAGTCTCTTTCCTTTAAGGTGTGGAGGGGACTGCCTTGTGTGTTAGGTCACCAAGGTGGTATGACCAAATCCTTGGGATTGTAATGGAGGTGACTCGTGCCTCCTTGGATATTCCCCATAGCATCCGCCCGTGATTGGGCCTGGCTACGGGTGAGCACCATGACGATGTCTCTCTAAAAAGCCCTAAAATTGAAAATGAGTCAGATGGGGCCCAAAATTGGTGTGCGCATCCCTCTTATAATAGATAAGACAAAAATGAAGTTTCAAGTCCTAACTCTAAATACATTAGGAGATATTGACATCCGAACAGCTCAAAAAGTGCAAAAAATTGGGCACGCAATTTTAGAACCTAATTTCGGGGCACTAGATGATGGAATTTGGCCCCGAAAATTCTCCCAACCAACTCCCTGTAAAATTTCGTGTCAAACGGAGCTACGGTTGAGAAGTTATGGCCCCGGCAAGATGCACTAAAATTTAGAGAAAAATACAAGATTTCCCATTTTTTGTTGGATGGTCCTGCATCACTTATGGGCACATTTGGGGTGATTTTGGGTTGACCAAAGGGTTCATGGACACCTTTGGGGCATTTTGGAGTGACCAAGCGATTACGGGAATCCTTGGAGCTTTTTGGAGAAAATGACAAAATGCGTAGATTTTTTATCTTTGTTTTTAATGATTTTTTTTTTTTTGTCTACACTAAACAGAATTAAACACACACATTCACAAAACCGTGATTATCTCTTTTAAGGATTCTTGGTGTGCCCTAGACTGGTTTAGTGCATTTTGATGTTTTGTTTTTGTTTTTGTAGGTTTTGTAGAACGTTTAAATGCATCATGTAGGCTCTTATAACTCCAAAAAGGTCGCCCCTTCAATATACCAACCAGTGCCGATATACCAACCTCTCTATATACCCGCCCTTACGAGAGGGAGACTATAGGTACGTGAGAGCAGAAGGTACGTGGTACGTAGGCGGTACGGAAGGGGGATTGTCCCGTTAATGGCACCTACCATAGAAAACTTATCCTCGCGCGCATGGGAATCACCCCGCCTACGCTCGGTCTGTCTTCGTCAGGATTTACGCCTAACAACAGTTGACAATCGGGAAATGGATGCAAATCAAGCCAAGGTGGTGATGAAATCCACCAATGGTCTTGATCAAGGGCTGGGGTCTTACGACCAGCTCCTTGGTTTAAAATTGTTTCGTGATGTGTGTGGGATTCGTTTTATCCAACAAAAATGAAACTAGCATACATGACTTTCCCTAATGCAATGCAAGATTAAATGAAAACAATTAAAGAAACAGAAACGAAACAAAAAATTTAACGAGAGATGATAAAAATCCCTACCTCTTCTCTCGCTCGCTCCCGTTGTCTCCGAATTTCTGCTCTGAAAATCCGTAGACGAGAATTCGTCCCTCTGGGAGACGAATTGCATAACAGAATTCGTCCCTCCCAGAGACGAATTTGAATTCGTCTCAGGGTCAGACGAATTGCGAAAAGAATTCGTCCCTGTCAGAGACGAATAGCAGTCTGCAACAAAAAAAAGATGTACCTGTCAAGCACAAACACAAAACTTTGATCAGTTTCTGTGATTTCAAAAACCAGGGAACAGGTCCCACCGTGATCGCCACTGAAAGCACGAGATTCCGGTCAAAGGAAACACCAAGTGCGATTGCATTCAAAATTAAGTACGCTTAAGTCCTAGAAATGTAAATTGCATGAAACGGAAAAGAGACACATTGGAAGAGACACAATCAAATAGAGAAAACACAGCCCTTTCATTAATTTCCCTTGATCTCTGTTACAATGATGCCTCCTCCCTTTTCAGGGGCTAGGAGCGCAAATAGGGTTTGATTACAATCGCTGAATGATTCCTCTTTCCGCGTGCCCACGATTGCAATGGGCGGGCCAAGATGATGCCGCCGCTGATGTCGATGAGTTCTTCGCCTCTCTTGCTTCTCCTACGAACAAAGAAATGACCAAGACGTCAGTAGCACCTGCTGCAAATGAAAAGCATTCTCTCTCTAAAACCAACGAAATATGCATATGAATATTTGCCTGAAACAGTGAAAACAATGAATCCAAATTGCTTCAAAACTTGACAGAAGGTAAGAAAAGTTACCAGAAGGCCACTGCCACTGAGGCAGCTGGCCAATCCACCTTAAACTGGAATTCGTCCCTGGGCAGGACGAATTCTGATCGTAATTCGTCCCTGGGTGGGACGAATTCTTCTGAGTTGGAGAAACCGACCTGCTGCTGCTCCAATGTCGGATCCCGGGACCTGCAAAACGCCTGCAAACAGGGGGGTTAGGTAATTGGGGCCATTTTGGGACGACCCAGATGGTCGGATTTTCCCAATTTGGCCTCCACCCTCGGGAATTTGACCTTGACACCTGCAAGTTAGCGAAACGACAAAGCAATACAAAACATCCTAAAATCCGACCAAAAGTTACAAAATTGCAATTATGGACTAATCAGACCTAGTAACACGGAATGCAATCTAAAAAATAATCTAAAGTGCTCAAAAACTAAAATTAGGACTTGGGAGGTGCGGGGGTGCCCAAGTGGGCCTCCCACCGTTGGCCCTCGATTTTGGAGCCAATCCACCGGGGATGGGCCCAAAACCTTTTAGGATTGGGGGGTCGGCGAATTGGTAGGTTCAGATGTCCATGCGTCGGATTTGGGTAAGGTTCGAGCTTCCAAAGGCCACCCAACAACCTCCCTTGCAAAAGAGATTGGTGGATGTGGGAAGGTGAACAAAGGGGGATGCAAGTGAGTCTTCAATTCGGCAGCACTTCGTTGCTTGAACACTCCTTCAACCTGTATATTTTGGGTGAGAAAAGTCCCACCTTTTATAGACCCAAGGGGTCTCTTTTGGGAGGGAAGCACAAATGCCAAGTGTTGGCCATAGGCGCCATGTGGCAGTCTTGTCTTCCCATGAGGGAGGGGAGTCCTCCATTGACTTGAACTTTGATAAATGCTTTTTGTAACAGTCCTCTAACGGCCCCTCTGTCCACTTACACATGCGTGCAAGGCAGGAGCCCTTAACTGATTGTTCTGGGCTGCCACTTGGCACCATTTGCCTTTTTGCCCGTTAAGCTTGGAATTCGTCCCACCCAGGGACGGATTTAGAATTCGTCCTGGGGTGGGACGGATTCTATTTTGAATTCGTCCCGGGGTGAGACGAGTATCGGGCAAAGTGTCCAAGTGTGCCAAATTGCTTCTTGACCTTACAAAATTGCTATGAAAGTGGTTAAGACCACTGTTTAACCTCTGAGGGCTTCCCTAGGGGCTGTGTTTGTCAAAGCGATCAGTGTTTGCAGTCACATAATCGGATTGGTGCTGTTTTGGTGTCTACACAAGTATGACTCCACAAATATTGAAGGCATAAGGTCTTCCCCTATTTTTGAATCAGAAGGGGTAAGACCAAATAATTCCATAGAGAGATACCCAATTGACCAACACAGGCAACTAGTAGCAAGATCTTAGAGGGAAAACCCAATAGGAAGGATAGGGATACCTCTCGCTCAAAGAGAAAGGGTTTGAGAGTATAGGAGTTGGAGGCCTTTCGCTATGCCATGCAGGCCCACATAGACCCTCTCTACCATGGTGAGGCTTAGGCCCATGCAGATCATATTTGTAGGGTTATGCATAAGGGGTTTGACTCAAAATGTACTTGTAAAAAATGAAAAATATGAATCAAAATAAATGTAAATCAAGGTGAATCCTAAACAAATCAAATCAATCATCTTCATACAAAAATTTGGGGCATTTGAAGTCCTAAAAATAAAGGTCCTCTTTAGGACAAATTTTGTCCTATTAAATCACCTTATAACTTCATAAAAACACCACCATTAGATTAGACTCAAAAAGAGTTTTCCAACAAGTACAAATATACCTATATTTGGATATATATTATGATAAATTGACCCTAATAAAAAATAGTCCTAAAAAATTTAGGTGAATGGACCGACATTGAGGGTCCTCATATTCACCAATTTCCAATTTTGGAAATTCTAATATTCACTCAATTTATGAATATTCACCACTGTACATAACCTTGTCTCTCTTCCATGGTGACGCTCAGGCCCTTGTACACCCTCTCTGCCATGGTGAGGCTCAGGTCCTCGTAGACCCTCTCTGCTATCATGAGGCTCAAGCCAAACGTAGTCCCTCATAGACTCTCTCTGCCATGATGAGGCTCAGGCCCTTGTAGACCCTCTCTACCATGGTGAGGCTCAGGACCACATTTATTTTTCATTATTATAAATAAAATATTAGCAATGTAATAAATAGATAATTCTAACCTATATAACAAAAGAAGATTTAAAGTGACCTATAAGGGATACCGTAGTGGTAAGTTCTTGGGTTTTCATCTAAGAGACCCAAGTTCAAACCACAATATGAGGGGGCCGAGACCCCTCTTAAAAACCCATGTAAATTTATTTTTTTTAATCAAATGGCATTAGCTTAACCGACTAGATCCCTCAATATTTAAAGAAGAGGCCAAGGTTCAAATCTTGCAATACATGAATAATATATGAGATTTGTTGTAATACCACTATGTGGTGATGATGTAGTACGACTAGGGTCGTTCCAATCCCATATAACCAATTGAGAAAAAAACAAAAAAATAGTTAAATAATGGTACTTATGAAAAAAAAAATTATAAAAGTATCTTTAACTTTTATAATAAGATAATTTACAATATAAAACTGGACTACACATAAAAATTTAAAATTTAATCAATAGTGATTTAAGAAAAGCCATTACTCTAAATTAACTAAGTTTAGATTTCACAAAATTATTTTATTTTCAATGAGTCAAATTTCTTGAAATTATTATGCAAAGGAGAATTTTATAAATGTTTTTTAGCTTTATATTTAAAACACTAAACTGTTTTTAACATTGTGACATAAATTTTAATATATTTTTAATATAAATTTGAACTTATTATCTAAGCACAAATTAATAATCATTGTGTAATATTAAAAACTAATCTAATGGTAATACAATGATAGTGAAGTAAACTTGTAGAAGGACACATAAGATAGGATATCATAATAATACATAACACATCATCAAATTATTAAAGAAAAATAAAATCTAATACAAGATAAAAATCAATAGAATATATATTTTATTAAATAAAATAATATTTTATAAATTTAATATAACTATATATATAAACAAATATCCTAAAAGGTGATATTTTTATGATTTAAAATAATAATGTAAATAATAAATGTGATGTGAATCCATATATACACAAATCAATTGTATTAAATTTAATAAATAATAATTCTAATATTTTTATAAGTAAAAACAATAAAACAAAAAATTGATATTGTTTTTATAATTTACATATATATAATATCTATGAATACTTTGATTCCTAAGTGAAATTTTAGTTTTAAAAAATCTTTAAACAAAACATAAAGAAAAACATTGATTTGAATAAGGCTTCTTTATTCCAAATTTTCTTCCAACCAAAATCTTCATCCATCTCTCATGTAATTAGGTACCTATATCCAATGGAGATTGATCTTAATTTACCACCTTTTCATATGGATGGATATAGATTAATCGGAATGTGTCACATTCCTATGTGAGCCATCACATTGGTGGAGATAAAATGAGAATTTTATGTAACATATATTTAATTGGCTCATAAATTATTTATTTAAACTCCCAAAATTAGATTTTTATGTTAAATCCAAGGTCAATCATAAATCAAGAATAATAATATCTTTATAATGTTTCATAAATTTCTATAATATAGAATCTTTTAGGAGATTTTAAAAAAAGTTCTTTGCGGTATTTCTAAGCTAATAATTCTATTCCACAAATACTCTTTATTAACAAAATATCTTCACACTAATTGCATTCCTTATGATGTATTTTATGGAGAATGTTTTAGTTAATTGAGTTGAGTTGTTTCTTGTTTTATTTGCTAATAATGAAGATAGAGAAAACTTTTCAAGGGGTCCTTGGTTTTTTAGAAGGACAGGGTTTTTCATAAAACCCTGACATACTAAATTTAAAGTTAAAGAAGAGATGCCTTCTATAGCTCCTGTGTGGGTTAGACTCTTTGGCCTTCCTATTGAATTTTAGAATCCTATTGTTTTTCTTCAATTGGAAACTCTTTAGGAACTTTTATGATGACTGCTGATTGTACTCAAAATTTTGAACATATTATTTATGCTCGGATTTGTGTTTTAATGAATTTTGACAAACCCCTACCTAAAAATATCACATTACAATTTGGAGAAGACAATTGGAAGCAAGTAGTGGACTATGAGAACATTCCTTTTCATTGTAGAATTTGCCATGAATATGGTCATTTGGCCAGTGCTTGCCCAAATAAAATTCCTGATCAAAAGAAAGAAGATATAAACTCAGCAGGTTTCCAAATACCTAAGAAGAACACTCAAAAAAACCAGTTATGAAGTATCAATCAAAGTCATATGCGAATATGTTTGAAATCCTTTCCACAAATTATGTCCCAAGTGAGGAAGAGGAAATAATGGAAACTGAAATATTAGAAACACAATTTAAATATGAAGCGAATAACTCAGAGACAAACCAACAAATCAAATGTTTTCAACAAAAAAAAGGGAGAAAATTTACACAAGAAAAACAATCTTTCAAATGTCAAAACTTCAAATAATGCAGGTCCCAATATAGACTCCGTTGAACCATCTAGTAAAATTTTTGCTGTGTACGAGCATTCTTCAAGGTTAGAAGCCATCTCATATTTAATTGGAATAAGTCAAGAAACAGGGAAAAAAAATTGAAGATGGATTCTAATCAAAAAGCAAGTCACGAGACCAATCAATATCATATGGTAAAAGAATGTGAAAAGCTTGTAGAGGAAGGTAAGATTAATGCCCTTCCAAAATTTTTTAGCCCTGGTATTAATGAAGATCATCACTTGGAATATTAGAGGACTCAAAGGGAGTCTTTCAAACCAAAATGAAATTAGAAGAATGATTTAGATAAAGCATCCACATCTTGTTTTCCTTCAAGAAACAAAGATGTCAATGGAGGATATGGACTCAATTGCTAGTAAAATTTGGCCAGCTGGAAAAGTGGTTTCCCTCAGTTCCCAAGGGACTTCTGGTGGCATTGCTTGTCTTTGGAACGCAAAAGAGGTAGTCATTCACCATATGGTTGGTAGTTGGGGTTTGTTGGCTATAGCTATTCAAAGTAGACATTCCAACCAGATTATGCTCTGCATTACTGTTTATGCTCCAACATCTTTGGAAGAAAAAAGAAGACAGTGGAAGGATATTACTCATATTATCTCTCATTTTCCTGAAGCTTGAATCTTGATCAGAGGAGATTTCAACACCATCCTATCTCTGAATGAGAAAATGGGGGGAAATAGAAATTTGAACAAAAGCACTGACCTCATGAGCGAATATATTGCAAACCTCCATCTTGTGGATATCCAACCAGATAATGGCCTTATGACTTGGTCTAACAGAAGGCAAGGCTTAGCTTGTATAATGGAGAGATTGGATACGTTTTTGCTCTCTAAAAATTTCTTAATATATGGTCACATTCCTAAAGTAAAGACTCTTAATAATGCTGGTTCGGATCATTGGCCAGTCATGGTGGAAATGTGGAAAGCCAATGTGAGTTTCTCTCCTTTTTGTTTTCAATTAGTGTGGCTTAGAGACATTTCCTTCAGACCTCGTGTGCAACAATGGTGGAAGGAAGGTAAACCTAGGCCAATATATTTGAGAAGTATGTCATCTAACTCAAGGACATTAAAAGGATAAATAAATCTCTTGTCAGTACATAAGTTTGATGTGGAGTGTGTTAGAATTTTAATCTAGGCGTTTTATTCTTTTGGGTTCCTATTTTATTTAGTTTTAGTAAATCATTTCATTGTGGACTGTGTACATTGGTTTGTTTTAGTTTTATAAGCTGTCTTGTTTGTAATGTCTCAAATTTAATATTGTCAAAAAAAATTTATATATACTTTCTTGTAAAAAATTAAAATCCCTTTCAAAACCCTTTTGGACCCTAATATTCTATGTTTGGCCTGTTAGTAATATATTTTAACGTAGATACAGGGCAACGGAGTACTCAGTGTTTTCTTTGGAAGAGAACTCGACGACAGCAACGCCAGCATCGCATAACTGGCAGACCTTTTTCAGCAAACCACGTTATCTCTTGGTGAACGTGACTTGTCCGCTCGGGCAAAATCGAATGAACAGTGAAGCGGTCTTCTCAGGCATGTAACTATTTAGCCCACCGCAGCGCTTGGAGATTTCCAAATCAGTTCTGAATACATCACATGGGCCTGTACTGGGCAATTGATTCTGAGAATTTCTAAAAATGGAAACCCCAAAAACAAATAGGGAAATGTTAGGTCAGAATCTTTGACTAAGAATGGAGTCGTTCCATTGATATGCTCACCCCCTACTTGTGTCCAGGGCAGAGTACACAAAACTTAAAACTCTGAGTCCTGACTGACTGAAAATGGACTGCAAATTTCCCAGTCTGCCCCATATCACCCCCAACTTGTGTCCAGGGCAGAGTACACAAAACTCAAAAGTCCTGACTCACTAAAAATGGACTGCAAATTTTTCAGTCTCTTTTATTTTATTTTTCTGGTTTAAAGTACAAGTCTTTGGTTTTATCTATGTGAAATTTTAATATCAAGTATTTTTTATATGTGGGTAATTGACCCTCTTACTTTTTAACTATTCATTTTATATAACACTCAAGCTATGATGATCATACAAACTATTTATCTCTAATAACATATTCTATTATCTAGAAACCAATCAAAATCCAGAAGGTACGCCAAGACCCTTGCTATTCATAGCAGCTGACGGCATCCTCCACTTTCACAAATTTAGAAGCTTTGCAAATCCATTAGTCACTTACAGAGTGTTCCTGCTTTAAGCAGGATCGACCTTTCATACATAAATCGATTTCTTCAGGACGCGCGGCTTCGCCAAACGCTGGAATCTGTCAGTCTTTTTCAGAAAAGAAACAGATCGGAAGTTGGGACACATGCTAAGCTTGTTTCACAAGATCGAAATTATTGTACCCGTCGCTCCATGGATTCCATGCACACTCTCCTTAAAAGGAAATTGTCTCTTGTTCTGTCAACCTTAGACCATGTGGCAAAGGCTTGGCAGTTTTACGCTTTCCTGACGTTGCAGGGTTCAACCAACCGCAGCACTTGTGAATTTCTGGCAAGCCACTAAATACGTGTGTGGAGAATTACAGACATAATTAGAATCATATCAGCAGGTTGATTGGAGAGTTGGCCCAATTATCACCTTCGATCTTTCTGAGTTACGATGCAGCCAAACATTGAAGAGATGAAACATGAGGGAATTTCATCTAGTGGATTGGTGCGTAGATAAGGCTGCTTTACGCAGGCTTTTTGTGGGATCGTGTCTGATGATAGAGATCCACTTGCTCTGCTTTGATAACTAGTTAGCCTAGGTGAGTATGGTTTCAACTTTGCACAAACCGCTATTTTATTTGGTTACAAAAAAATTTTTATAATATTTTTAAGTTTAAGATATTTATTGAGAAGAAATTTAGGTTCAAACTGTGGAGTATGCATATTTGTTTGTAAAGGTGGTAGTCTAATATGAATCCTCTGAGTGTACGTTAAATCCATTATCCAAATGACGAGCAAAAGATGGTCTCCCTCACGCTTGGTTAACAATAACAAGATGGTATAGGTTTGCTCGGAGCAGCCATGTGGTTTGAACCTTACTTGTCAGTTACTAAAAATATAATGGATATCTATTTGAGTTTACTCATTTTTTATTTTCTTTATCTTTAGGAGTTTTTAGATCAAGTGTCTTAAAAAATGCTATGGCCCATCAACACATTACTGTGACTTTGAGCTTTTATTGTACAAACTCAAATTCAAATCACAGAAAATGTGGTCCTTTGACTCTTAAACTATGATCAGCAAAAAGAACTACTATGACCCACATTTAAATTGATGGTAGAAATATTGGAAGGGACATAGAAGGAAGTACTACATTTAAATGAAAAATATTAACGTTTACGATTAGGTTTGGTGTCTTAAATTTTATTGAGAGATTTTCATTTAAAAATAATATCAACGGAAAAAAAAAAAATGTGCACAAAAGTTGTCTATGTGAGGTATAGGAATTGGTTGATTGGAATTTAAGAAATTCATTTCATCTTTGAATTTTATGTATTTGAAATTCATAAAATTTGGGACAAGATATTAGAAACAAAGAATTTTACATTATAAATTAAGGTTTGAATTTTATGGATGATGTTTAAAATTATCATATGTTATGAATTCAACTAGTTAAATTTATTAAATTTAAAGGAGGCCTGGTTTGAAACTTGCCAAACAATACATATTGTTATAACATCACTATGGGATCATGATGTACTATGGAAAGGACTTGTTACAATCACATTTTAACCATTTATAAAAATGTATATATCAAAAAGTTTCACTTCAAGTATGGGCTAAGACATTTTTAACTCTAGTCTAAGGTTCAAATGATAGGATTGTATGGATAACCCAATTATCCCATATGGTTTATGACTTCATTTTAATTTTAATTTTAATTTTATTTTTAGTTTTATTTTTATTTTTAAAATCACATATTTAAATGTTTGTCTCTTTCTCTACAAATATGTCAATATCTTCAATACATTCTCTCTTTCAATATTTTTAAATATATTAAATGACATGAGATCAATACGTTGGAATCCTCAACCATTTAACAAGGTGTTTCTTTTTCTACAAATATGTCAATATCTTCAAAACATTCTCTCTTTCAATATTTGTTAAACATATTAAATGACATGAGATCAATATGTTGGAATCCTCAACCATTTAACAAGGAGACCAAGTTTGAATCTTGAAAAGTGATACAAAACGGAATTAAGAAGATGTTGTAATACCACTATGTGGTCATGATGTAATGCATGTGGGGTTCATTTCAATCCCGTATAATCAATTTTAAAAAATGTAATTGATAAATATTAAAAAAAAAATGTTATTTTTATAATGTGAATAATAATATATAAATCTTTCTCAACTACAATAAATCTATCTTTTTAGGTAGCAATTACGATTCCTATAAGAAATGACTTAGGCTCTTTGTAGATGTTCATTTAAATTCCATATGATTTTGAGTAAGTTTGAATAATTTTGATTTCATTACTAAGAAACATCATCTCTACAAGTATTTACTAGGTACGTTTTTGAAAGCACCATCATAATTAAGTTTTATGGACCTAAATTTTGGATATTTTAAATTTTTCTCAATTGACATAACACATTTTCACTAACTCTATCATCACATTTCACCTCATGCATATTCAACTCTTGTAGAAGCAATATAGTAAAAACAAAATGATATTGAAGAAGTAAATGATTCAATGTTCTAAATCCTCCTCATATAAAGCACGCCTAAAGGGTCCATGATATTCCTTCTTTTTATAACTTCATCCATAACATTTTTTTATTTGAAATCCTAACCAATGAAATACCAACACCATATGGAAGGCCTTTTGTGACCATATCTTCTTCCAAGTGAAGACCTTGGGAGGGAGAATTTAGACTGTTTCAAATGCTTATCTCCAAACTTAATAGATTAACTACCATTAGTTAAAAAATTGTAAACCAACTCATTCTTCTATGAAAAAGAGGAAAACAAAACTCTAATAGTATATTTTAGAGCTCCTATGTTCTACATTTGAGGTTCTTTCCATATACTAAATTGATAATAAAATTACAATATTTGGTTTCGTTATTACACTAATATAATGTTTAACTTTGAATCTCCATAATTTAAATAGGGAAAATCCAATTGCTTATATTGAGAATTGGAAATAAAAATATATGCTTCAAAAAACACCAAACCAAAATTTTATAGAATATTTCGTTCATGATCCATCTAATATGTTGATGCGTGAGCATCTTGACAATTTACCATTTGGAAACTAAATCATTGTGGATGTGGAAGACCAAATTCTTGGCCTTTATGTAACTATTTTTCAAAATTTATAAATTTGTGTTAATTGGACATCATTCACATTGTTGTCTCAGGAAGAAATGAGAGAAGAGAACTAGTTTTCCAAATAAACATTGTGCCTTGTATTCTTGACAAAGAAACAATGAATAAAATATTTTTACAATAAGTTATCATTGAGAATGTTGAATATTTGTTCTTCGTAGGCCAAGTGTATTATTGTTTAATGTGTGTATAGTTATAGGAAAACACAATGAGTGTAGGAGAATAACCAAAGGGAACCAAGGCACTGGTGTCATAGAGACAAGGAATATTTTTGACATAGAATTCTAAGGAGAACCATAGAATCCTAAGCTAGAACGATGGGCCATTTGAGATTAGACTCAAAATTGCACAAGTTCATAACAATTCAATGAGGAATATATTGATGATTGGATGCAGGGGATTTTAATTAAGGAGGTAATTCAAAACTAAATTTTTTAGGGAGGTAGTGTGGTAGTTGTTCAAAAAGAAGATCTAAGAATATTATTTGATTTTAAATATTGGAAGGATATCTATTATGGATAATACATATGAGAATGTCATTGTACAATTGAATGATGATGATGAAGAAATATTGCCCATTTAAGTTTTTCAAAACTGGACATTTGAATGTTGGGAATGTCATACATTTGAATGATCAATTCAAATCATATAAGTTGGCCAAAATTGTACAAGTAGGCTAAAATTATTATTCAATTTAAATTGGAGTAATCGCATAATCGTATGATAGGGTTGATCCAAGAGTGATTGTACAATTGTATGATGAAATCCTTTGTACAACAACAAGTGATCATACAAGTGTATGGTAGGAAGAGGTAGTTGTGTGTTGGAAAGTGATCGTATAGTTGATTGACAATGAATCAGCATCTAATCAAAAGAGAGAAGAGTGTTGTACAATCTAAAATCCAACGTCATACGAAGATACATTTTCTAGTGTGTGATTTTACTACATCATTTGGTATCAAAGCCAAAAAATATTTGAGGAGTGAGGAATGATATGTGCCTAGGAGAGATGGCAAAAGAAGTAAGAACAAGATCTCTAGGTCCTTGATTCATGGATATAGTTGAGATGATGAGAGGAATAATCACCTCATTAGATGCACTTGAAACTATCCAAAGGAGGGAAGTTCAAGTAGATGTAAGTGACAGTGAAGAAGAGGGAGCAAATCAAATAGAAGTTTGTAATGAGGAATAAAAAGGAGACCTACAATAAAAATTACTCTAGGCAATTTTTAACATTGGCAAGAATCCAAGTTTAGAAACCCCATCATATGATGGAATTTTAAACCCTAAAGAACTCATAGATTGGATCATAGAGATGGAAAAATATATTGATTTTGAATCAATTGAAGATTTGAAGAGAGTGAAGTTTGCTTATACAAATTTAAAAGGTTATGTGTCCTTGGGGTGAGACCATGTTCAAACCTAAAGATAAATAAAGGAAAAAGAGAAGATTAAGACATGGGAGAAAATGGTCACCAGTCGAAGGTCAAATTCCTCCCATTAGGTTATTGATTGGATCTTCTTAGGAAGCTACAAAATTTGAGATAAAATGAAATGAGTGTAAAAGATTATACAAGAATTCTATAGGCTCACCATTTAGGTCGGTTATAAGGAAGATGACGAGGAGAAGGTTTTGATGTTTAACAATAGGTTAAGTATATCCATACAATATGAAGTTAGTATGATAAGGATAAGGATGGTAGAGGAAACCTACTAGTATACCTCAAAAGCAAAGGAGAAGTTGAAAAAATAATAAAATAATCAAAGAGGAAGAGGATGATTCTTACAAGGATGAGGACAAGCAAGCAATATAAGAGGAAAATGAAAATAGGAAGGAGAAGCTAATAATTCTCACAATTATTTTATCTAGAATGATAGAGTATGTGGAGACTTCTCATGTGGATGAGGTAGTTTTGGTGGAGAAAGAGATAGAGGATTCTCTAGAAGGTGTTATAGATATGGAGAGGATGGTCATCAAGAATTTAAATGTCCAACAATACAACAAAGTAGCAATATGAGAAAGGATATTAGAAACTCTATTGAAAAAGTGGAAGAAGTTGTTGTTTCCCTAAAACACACAAAGGAGCCAAGACGAGGAGAATCTCTCATGATGAAGAGAGTATTAATAAAGCTATAAAAGAGGGAATGTGAACTTGTTCATAAGAGAAGTTATTTTAGAATAGTATGTAAATAAGGGGAAAATTTTGTAAGGTTATTGTAGATAGTGGGAGTATGAATAATCTAGTATTCAATGATATGGTGGAGAAATTAGGGTTGAGGAGAATATAGCACCCCAATTCATACAAGATATTTTGGTTGCAAAAGGGACACCAGATTTTAGTCAGTGAATAGTGTTAGATGAAATTTCAAATTAGATTTTACAAGCATGAGATCTTGTGTGATAATATTCATATGGATGATTGGCATGTGTTGTTGGGAAGACCTTGGATATTTGATAAAAATGTTGTACATGATGGTATATAAAACACCTACATGATTGTGAGGGATGGTAAGAAGTATGTGTTGAGTCCATTGAGGGACAAGGATGAAAGAGATGACAATGGTCCAGAAGTATGTTTGAGATTTGGAAAGCAATTTTTAAAGGAGATGACAAAGAAGAAGGTGTATTTCATTTTGATTTCCAAACCCACACAAGGTGGGATAACAAACTGGAAAGATGATATTCCAAGTGCAGTGAAGCATTTGCTAGCAAAGTAAGCAAACATTTTGTCAAAACAAGTGTCAGATGGATTACCATCGATAAGGAACATTGACCATCATATTGATTTCATTCTCGGATCAAGTTTACCCAATAAGGTGGCATATAGAATGCTATTAATGGAGAACTATTGGATAAGGGATTGATTAGGGAGAGCTTGAGTCCATGTGTAGTACTGGTTATACTAACACCAAAGAAATATTAAGAATGACAAATGTGTACATATTATAGGGCTATCAATACGATAACCATAAAGTATAGATATCTATTACCACACATGGATTATTTTATGGATTTCTTAAGTGGAGCAAAGTACTTAACGAAGATAGATTTAAAGAGTGGTTATCATAAAATTTGAATTATGGAAGGAGATGTGTGAAAAACTACATGTAAGACAAATAATTGATTGTATGAGTCGATGGTTGTACCATTTGGATTGACAAATGCATTAGTACCTTTATGTGGTTGATGAAAAAAGTGTTGAAGCCATTTTCTATGAATTTTATGGTTTTCTATTTGGATGACATTTTGATATTTAGTGAGAACAAGGAAGAGAATTTGACACATTTAAGATTGGTCTTATAGAGATTGAAGGAAGAGAAGTTGCTATTCAACATGAATAAATGTAGTTTTATGAAAGAGGAATTGGTGTACTTAGCGTTTGTGATTTCATAAAAAGGATTATGGATGGACCCTGAGAAGGTTAAGGCTATTGTGAATTGGCCATCACCAAGAAGCAAGTTTGAGTCTATAAGTTTCCATGGTCTCGCAAGTTTCTATAGGAAATTTATTTAAAGCTTTAGTGGGGTTTGTACACTGATTATAAAGACCTTGGAAAGTGGAAGACATGAATTTAAGAGGACAAGTGTAGTAGAAAGGATTTTTTTAGTCCTAAAGAAAAATATAATAGGGCAGATAGTTCTACAATTACCAGATTTCAGCAAGGTCTTTAAGGTGAATTGTGATGCAAGTAGAATAGCTATATGAGAAATCTTAAGCTTGGAAGGTAAGCTCATTGTCTATCTTAGCAAGAAGTTAAATGAGACAAAACATTACAAATATATTTAAGCTATTGAATATATTTCCTAAGTGAAATTTCCTAAGTGAAATTTTAGCTTAAAAATATATTTAAGCAAAACATTAAAAAACATTGATTTGAATAAGGCTTCTTTATTCTAAATTTTCTTCCAAGCAAAATCTTCCCATCTCTTATGTAATTTTTTTTTTTTAGATTAGGGTCATATCCGCATGTGAAGAGACTCTTATGTAATTAGGTACCTATATCCCATGGATATTGATCTTAATTTGCCACCTTCTCATATCAATGGATATAAATTAATTTTAATGTACCATCTTTCTATGTGAGCATGCACATTTGTATAGATAAAATGAGAATTTTATGTAACAAATATTTAATTCTGCTCATAAATTATTTATTTAAACTCATAATATTAAATTTTTACGTCCATACTAATAATAATAATAATAATAATAATAATAATATCTTTATAATGTTTCATAAATTTTTAAAAACTAAAATCTTAGATGATTTGTTTTTTAAGGTTCTTTGTGTTATTTCTATGCTAATAATTATATTCCACAATGGCTATTTATTAACGAAATATCTTCACGCTAATTAAGTCTCTTTGGGTTGAAATTATATTCCAAACTAGTAGTAATATTTATGATTCATCTATCACACTAGGTACCTTACTCGAAAGTTCCTTCAATCCTTCTGGGAAGGAGGTTTGGGGTTCAAGCCTGGCGGTCTACATCGGATACAAAAAAACCTTTGAGCGAGCCTGAGGGGTATGCAATGGAAAGTCCTGGCCCCTAGGGGATACAGGGAATGGTTTTCCTTAACATAAGGTTCAGATCCCAAGAGGGTGGTTCCGGCTTTGACTTTTCTTTGAAAGGTCCAAGGTTCAAACCACGGTGTGGGCGAGTGTGTGAGGTGGTATTTGTGTGTTAAATTCCCTATTGATAAGCATAGCTCTGGGTTTTAGGAGGGGTCATGGTTGGGGGGAGCCTACTCAGCCCTATGCATTGGTTGTAGGGTTTTCTCACACTAACCAAATCAAAAAAAAATATATATATATATATATATATATATATATATATATATATATATATATATATATATATATATATATATTTATGATTCATCTTCAAGAGTTTTTAATTTTAAGTACAGCAAAGCTTGGATATTATCTAGTGGTATTTTCAAACATGGAATGACCAGTTAGAAAGCAAGAGGGCCAACCCCCCACACACATACCCAAAGTCTATGTTAATATGGATGAGGAATCCCACAAAGTGGACCAAGGACTTGCACCTTGAAACCTACTACCCCATTGGTAAAGAGTATGGTAAGTGTTGGGTTTATAAACCACTTAAGTTCCACAACACAGTTAATGTGATATTATTCACAAACACACACAAACTACACTAACAAGATAAATAGGAACTAACGTGGAATGAAATTCTAAACCTTGAATATGCCCTACACTTGCATCATCACATTGATCTAAATAATTTATTTTATTTTATTTTAAAGAATGGTATTTTTTATGATTTTATCTTGTAAAAAATAAAAAAATAATGAAAAAATATAATTACATAAAATATTTTTAAAAATATATAATTATTTTTATATTTTTTAAAATAAATTATTATGATAAGCTTTTATATTATATTTATTGAAATAAATATATTAGATATATATTTTTTAAGTTATTTTGTAATATAAAGATAAAAGCAAAGAGAGTTTTTAAGTGATAGTAAAGACTCAATTTCTTCTTAGTTTTTTCCAATTTTGTTGACAATCTCATAATATATATTTATTGGTTTTAAATATTTAAAAAAATTATGATAAATTTGTGAAATGAACATGCTATTAAAAATTTAAAAGAGTTATTATAAGAATATCAAGTACAAATCATTCGAAGGGAGGTTTCTTTTTTTTATACCCAAGGTGAGTGTAGCTTCTAATTGTACCATGTTGTATTTCATGTTACTTTAACAAATTAAAAAAAAAATTAAACTTATTTTCAATATTATTTTTAAATAAATAAATTTTATATTGATTTTATCAAATTCATCTAGATTTTTAAATAAAATTCGAAATTTGTTTTTAACAAACAAACCTTAAATTCCACATAAAAAATTGGCAGATATTTATGAATTCTCCTTTTTCTGGTTCTACATGCGGCCATCTTCAGCTTAGCATTGGCACAAGGATCGTCAAAGAAAAAAATTGGCAAAAAAACAGGTTTGATATTTATGAATTCTCCTTTTTCTGGTTCTACATGCGGCCATCTTCAGTTTAGCATTGGCACAGGGTAAGTCGTTTTATTTATTTATTCTGAACGTAGGTATGTACATGTCGACCTGTTAGTTTTTAAAATTGTTTTAATGGTGGATGTTTGAAGTTGCAAGGCAGTGTACTACATGGAAGAAAGGTGCAAGCGGATCGGCATCGACAAGGGCGAAAAAAAGGAGCATATGAATTTACGGTCACTAACAGTTGACCAGAGTGTGGTGTGGATCTTCAGACACGAATGCGAATTTTTGTATGTAAAACCAATTGAGGCGGGTCAAACGCTGTATTTCGTGTATCGCTGGTTAAAACAACCCGGTCTATGATCCAGAATGCAGGACCTCGAATCCCCATACATATACATATTTTTTCACCATAGTTTCTTTAAAAAAGCTCACAATGTATAAATAGTATTTAATATTAATTTAAAAAACTAAACAAATTTAAACTAGAAGGTTATTACTTTAGAATTAAAGTAAGATTATGGTGACAAATTTGATCTACAAATCTAGTGACACCAAAAAGCGTGTACAATATCTAGGTTAAAAAAGATAGGTTAAAAAATATTATGATTGGAGCAAACTCACACAGTAGGTTAAAAAAGATTATGATTGGAGCAAACTCACACAGTAAATGCCACAATTAGTAAAGAAACATATCACTCCCAGATTTATACCGATAGTAAATGAGACTCCCCGTAATTGGGTTGATAGAGGAACAACCCAAACTAATTGGGTTCTGTTATCAACCCAAACTAATTGGGTGCTGTGACTAACAAAATGACATTAGACATTGGTTATGGTTGTGACCGGAATTACATGTGCTGCGCTTATAAATTGATACTGTATCGAACACTTTTTGGCACATTGCTTAACATGTAGATTTATAATAAATCGAATTTTTGAATATGTTAAATTTTTTTTAATTTTAAAAATAAACATAACATCTAGTTTTTAATTTATTTATAATTTTATATTAATATTTGTTTTATAATTTTATTAAAAATATAAGTTTAGTTTTTTTAATTTTACTAATATTTGTTATGAAGGTCAGGAATAAAGCATAGAATAATGTATATAAATTCAAGAAGTGAGATTTTAACATAGATCTTTGAGAGATCTATCTTTTAAACCATTTAAATAGATATTATTGTATATAGGTTTTATATTTATTTATACTTTTAATTGGACATATGAAATTAAAATGGAATTCAATTTTATTGCATCTTAATTACATAGTAATATAGAATAACTTGGCAATAACATTATGTTAAAGATTCAAAACTATATCTCCTCAAATTTATTTGAACTCTATCATTCAATTCAAAAAAAATAATATTTTCTTATAAAATTTAAACTTTTAATCCAAGGTGTGAAGCACTCACTTCCAACCTAACATTCTCAACCTTTATGCTATAATGTGTGAAACACACCACTCCCAACCAAATGTTCTCAACCTTCTAAGTTTTTAAATATTAAATCAACTTGCTAAATAGCCTTTGGTAGGATAAGTAAAAAGTTATATAGGACAAAGGAAAAAGATGATTTTATTGACATGCTTGATTTGTTTGAGTTGGCATGTTTTTTTAATACGAGGGGAATTGGTAACATCCTTTCATCTTTAATAGGTCAGACATTCTCTCTGATGTTTCGTTCATTGTTCAAACAAACCTGAGGTTTCTGTCTCCGAACACAAGGTCAAATCATTGAAGCTGCCTCTATAACCCCTGCCTCTCCTCGGTAACCGCAGCCCTTATTGCTGGCACGCATTCAACCGACTCAACACAGACTACTACTCATGCCCCAAAGTTTAAACCTAAGTCTTCTCTTGGTAAGTGCCCAAAATCTTACCAATCCAATATCTTTAGCTTCGCATAACTCGGTGGCCTTTTCAGCAAACCACGTTATCTCTTGGTGAACGTGACTTGTCTGCTCGGGCAAAATCGAATGAGCAACAGTGAAGCGGTCTTCTCAGGCATGTAGCTATTTAGCCCACCGTGGCGCTTGGAGATTTTTCCAAATCGGTTCTGAATACATCACATGGGCCTGTACTGGGCAATTGATTCGGAGAATTCCTAAAAATGGAAACCCCAAAACAAATAGGGAAATGTTAGGTCAGAATCTTTGACTAAGAATGGAGTCGTTCCATTGATATGCTCATCCCCAACTTGTGTCCAGTGCAAAGTACACAAAACTCAAAACTCTGAGTCCTGACTGACTGGGACTGCAAATTTTCCAGTCTGCCCCAATATCACCTCCAACTTGTGTCCAGGGCAGAGTACACAAAACTCAAAATTCCTGACTCACTGAAAATGGACTGCAAAGTTTTCAGTCTCTTTCATTTTCTTTTTCTGGCTTAAAGTACAAGTGTACAAGTTTTTGATCTTATTTATGTGGAATTTTTAATATTATATTTTTATTAACATTAAGTTTTTTATGTGTGGGTAGTTAGCCTTCTTGCTGGTTAACCTATTCAATGAAGCTCATACAAACTATTTATTTTTAGTAACATATTCCTATTATCTAAAAACCAATCAAAATCTACGAGGTACGCCATTGACGAGACCCTTGCTATTCATAGCAGCTGACGGCGTCCTCCACTTTCACAAATTTAGAAGCTTTGCAAATCCATTAGTCACTTACAGACTGTTCCTGCTTTAAGAAGAATCGACCTTTCATACATAAATCGATTTCTTCAGGACGCGCGGCTTCGCCAAACGCTGGAATCTGTCAGTCTTTTTCAGAAAAGAAACAGATCGGAAGTTGGGACACATGCTAAGCTTGCTTCGCAAGATCGAAATTATTGTACCCGTCGCTCCATGGATTCCATGCACACTCTCCTTAAAAGGAAATTGTCTTTTGATCTGTCAACCTCAGACCATGTGGCAAAGGCTTGGCAGTTTTACGCTTTCCTGACGTTGCAGGGTTCAACCAACCGCAGCACTTGTGAATTTCTGGCAAGCCACTAAATACGTGTGTGGAGAATTACAGACATAATTAGTGTCCTATCAGATTACCGATGGTCCCCAATGACTCAACTGCACAGGTTGATTGGAGAGTTGTCCAAATTATCACCTTCGATCTTTTGAGTTACGATGCAGCCACACATTAAAGAGATGAGAAATGTGGGAACTTCATCTAGTGGATTGGTGCGTAGATAAGGCTGCTTTACGCAGGCTTTTTGTGGGGTCGTGTCTGATGAGAGAGATCCACTTGCTCTACTTTGATAACTAGTTAGTCTAGGTGAGTATGGTTTCAACTTTGCACAAACCGCTATTTGATTTGGATACAAAAGTTAAGTTTAAGAAGTGGATTGGTAGTTGTTTGTTTGGTCAGATACTTTTTAAGAAGAGATTTAGGTTCAAAATTTGGGTTATGTATGTCTGTTTGCAAAGGTGGAAGTCTAATATGAATCCTCTAAGTGCACGTTAGATCGATTATACAAATCATGAGCAACTGATGGTGGTCTCCCTCACGTTGGGTCAAGAGATGGTATAGGTTTGCTCGGAGCAGCCGTGTGGTTTGAACCTTACTTGTCAGTTACTAAAAATATAGTGGATATCTATTTGAGTTTGCTCATTTTTTCTTTTCTTCATTTCTAAAAGTTTTTAAACTAAATATCTTAAAAAAATGCTATGACCCATCAACATATTAATGTAACTTTAAATTTTTATTGTAAAGACTCAAATTTAAATCCTGTTATGCTTTGGCTCTTAAACTATGATCAGTGTTATGCTTTGGCTCTTAAACTATGATCAGCAAAAGGAACTGCTATGATCCACATTTATATTGATGGTGGAAATATTGGAAGGGACATAGAAGGAAGTATTACATTTAAATGAAAAATATTAACGCTTACGATTAGTTTTGATGTCTTAAATTTTATTAAGAAATTTTTATTTAAAAATAATATTAAGGGAAAAAAGAATGTGCATATAAGTTGTTTATGTTAGGTATAGGAATTGGTTGATTGGAATTAAAGAATTTTATTTCATAGATTAAGGTTTGAATTTTATATATTTGAAATTTTTGAAACTTGGGGCAAGTTATTAGAAACAAAGAGTTTTATATTATAAATTAAGGTTTGAATTTTATGGATGATATTTAAAATCATTATATGGTATGAATTCAACTAATTAAATTTGTTAACTTTAAAGGAGGCTTGGTTTGAAACTTTCCAAACAATACATATTGTTATAACATCACTATGGGATCATGATGTACTATAGAAAGGACTTGCTACAGTCATATTTTAACCATTTAAAAAAAATGTATATCTCAAAAAAATTTCACTTCAAGTATGGGTTAAGACATTTTTAACTCGAGTCTAAGGTTCAAATGATAGGATTGTATGGATAACCCAATTATCCCATATGGTTTATGACTTCATTTTATTTTTAATTTTATTTTAAAATTGCATATTTATATTATTATGTTTCTTTTTCTACAAATATGTCAATATCTTCAATACATTGTCTCTTTCAATATTTGTTAAAGATATTAAATGACATAAGATCAATATGTTGAAATCCTCAACCATTTAACAAGGTGTTTCTTTTTCTACAAATATGTTAATATCTTCAATACATTCTCTCTTTCAATATTTGTTAAACATATTCAATGGCATGAGATCAATATGTTGGAATCCTCAACCATTTAACAAGGAGACCGAGTTTGAATCTTGAAAAGTGATATAATACGAAATTACGAAGACGTTGTAATACCACTATGTGGTCATGATGTAATGCATGTGGGGTTCATTTCAATCCCGTATAATCAATTTTAAAAAATGTAATTGATAAAGATTAAAAAAAGTTGTTCTTTTTATAATAATAATAATAATAATATAAATCTTTCTTAACTACAATAAGTCTATCTTTTAGGTAGCAATTAGGCTCTTTGTAGATGTTCATTTAAATTCCATATGATTTTGAGTAGGTTTGAATAATTTTGATTTCATTACTAAGAAACATCATCTTTACAAGTATTTCCTAGGTACTTTTTTGAAAGCACCATTTTGATCGACCTAAATTTTGGATACTTTAAATTTTTTTCAATTGGCATAACACCTTTTCACTAATTCTATCATCACATGTCACCTCATGCATATTCAACTCTTGTAGAAGCAATATAGTAAAAACAAAATGACATTGAAGAAGTAAATGATTCAAAGTTTTAAATCCTCCTCATATGAAGCACGTCTAAAGGGTCCATGATATTCCTTCTTTGTAGACCTTCATCCATAAATTTTTTTACTAACCAATTAAATACCAACAATATATGGAGGGCCTTTTGTGACCATATCTTCTTCCAAATGAAGTCCTTGGGAAGGAGAATTTAGACTATTTCAAATGCTTATCTCCAAACTTAATAGATTAACTATCATTAGTTAAAAAATGTAAACCAACTCATTCTTCTATGAAAAAAGAGAAAAAAACTCTAATAGTATATTTTAGAGATCCTATGTTCCACATTTGAGGTTCTTTCCATATACTAAATTGATAATAAAATTCCAATATTTGGTTTTGTTATTACACCAATATAATGTTTAACTTTGAATCTCTATAATTTAAATAGAGAAAATCCAATTGTTTATATTGAGAATTGGAAATAAAAATATATGTTTCAAACAAACACCTAACCAAAATTTTATAGAATATTCCATTCATGATCCATCTAATATGTTAATGCAGGAGCATCTTGACAATTTACCATTTGGAAGCTAAATCATTGTGTAGGTGGAAGACCAACTTCTTGGCCTTTATGTAACTATTTTTCAAAAATTATAAATCTGTGTTAAATGGACAACATTCACATTGTTGTCTCAGGAAGAAAGGAGAGAAGAGAACTAGTTTTCCAAATAAATATTGTGACTTGTATTCTTGACAAAGAAACAATGAATAAAATATTTTTCCAATAAGTTACCATTGAGAATGTTGAATATTTGTTCTTTGTAGGCCAAGTGTATTATTTTTTAATGTGTGTGTAGTTATAGGAAAACACGGGTGTAGGATAATAACCAAATGGAACCAAGGCACTGGTGTCATAGAGACAAGGAATATTGTTGACATAAAATCCTAAGGAGAACCATAGAATTCTAAGCTAGAACGAGGAGCCATTTGAGATTAAACTCAAAATCGTAAAATTTCATAATAATTCAATGAGAAATATATTGATGATTGGATGCAAGATCTTTCGATTAAGGAGGTCATTTAAAACTAATTTTTTTAGGGAGGTAGCGTGTTAGCTTTTCAAAAAGAAGATCTAAGAATATTGTTTGATTTTAAACATTTGAAGGAAATCTATTGTGGGGAATACATATGAGAATTTCATTGTACAATTGAATGATGATGGTGAAGAAATATTGCCCATTTAAGTTTTTCAAAAATTGGACCTTTGAATGTTGGGAAGGTCATACATTTGAATGATCAATTCCAATCGTATAAGTTGGCCAAAATTATACAAGTAGGCTAAATTTATTATTCAATTTAAATTGGAGTAATCGCACAATCGTATGATAAGGTTGATCCAAGAGTGATTGTACAATTGTCTGATGAAATCCATTGTACAACGACAAGTGATCATACAAGTGTATGGTAGTAAGAGGTAGTTGTGTTTTGGACAGTGATCGTATAGTTGATTGACAAGGAATCAACATTTGATCAAAAGAGAGAAGAGTGATGTACAATCTAAAATCCAATGTCATACAAAGATATATTTTCTAGTGTGTGATTTTACTACATCATTTGGTATCAAAGCTAAAAAATATTTGAGGAGTGATGAGTGATATGTGCCTAGGAGAGATGGCACAAGAAGGAAGAACAAGATCTCTAGGTCCTTTAGTCATGGATATAGTTGAGATGATGAGAGGAATCATCACCTCATTAGATGCACTTGAAACTACCCAAAGGAGACGAGTTCAAGTAGATGTAAGTGACAATGAAGAAGAGGGAGTAAATAAAATAGAAGTTTGTAATGAAGAATAAAAAGGAGACCTACAGGAAAGGTTACTCTAGGCAATTTTTAACATTGGCAGGAAGCCTAGTTTAGAAACCCCATCATATGATGGAATTTTAAACCCTAAATAACTCATAGATTAGATCATAGAGATGGAAAATATATTGATTTTGAATCAATTGAAGATTCGAAGAGAGTGAAGTTTTCTTAAATAAAGTTAAAAGGTCATGTGTCCTTGTGGTGAGACCATGTTTAAACCTAAAGATAAAGAAAGGAAAAAGAGAAGATTAAGACATGGGAGAAAATGGTCACCAGTTGAAGGTCAAATTCCTCGCATTAGGTTATTGATTGGAATTATTAGGAAGCTACAAAATTTGAGATAAAAGGAAATGAGTGCAAAATATTACACCTAGGAATTCTATAGGCTCACCATTTAGGTCAGTTATAAGGAAGATGACGAGGAGAAGGTTTTGAAGTATAAAAATAGGCTAAGTTTATCCATACAATATGAATTTAGTATGATAAGGATAAGGATGGTAGAGGAAACCTACTAGTTTACCTCAAAAGCAAAGGAGAAATTGTTGAAAAAACAATAAAATAATCAAAGAGGAAGAGGATGATTCTCACCAGGATGAGGACAAGCAAGCAATGCAAGAGGACAATGAAAATGGGAAGGAGAAGCTAGTAATTCTCATAATTATTTTATCTATAATGATAGAGGAGGTGGAGACTTCTCATGTGGATGAGGTAGTTTTGATGGATAAAGGGGTAGAGGATTCTCTAGAAGGTGTTATAGATATGGAGATGTTGGTCATCAAGCATTTAAATGTCCAACAATACAACAAAGTAGCAATAAGAGAAAGGATATTAGAAAATCTATTGAAAAAGTGGAAGAAGTTTTTGCATCCCTAAAACACACGAAGGAGCCAAGACGAGGAGAATCTCTCATGATGAAGAGAGTATTAATAAATCTAGAAAAGAGGGAATGTGAACTTGTTCATAGGAGAATTCTTTTTATAATAGTATGCAAATTAGGGGGGAAATATTTGTAAGGTTATTGTAGATAGTGGAAGTATGAATAATATAGTATTCAATGATATGGTTGAGAAATTAGGGTTGAGGAGAATAAAGCACCCCAATTCATACAATATCTCTTGGTTGCAAAAGGGACACCAAATTTTAGTCAGTGAATAGTGTTAGATGAAATTTCAAATTGGATGTTACAAGGATGAGATCTTGTGTGATAATATTCCTATGGATGCTTGACATGTGTTGTTGGGAAGACCTTGGAAATTTGACAAAAATGTTGTACATGATGGTAGGGAAAACACCTACATGATTGTGAAGGATGGTAAGAAGTATGTGTTGAGTCCATTGAAGGACAAGGATGAAAGAGAGGACAATGGTCCAAAAGTATGTTTGATTTTTGGAAAGCAATTTTTAAAGGAGATGACAAATAAGAAGGTGTATTTCATTTTTATTTCCAAACCCACACAAGATGGTATAACAAACTAGAAAGATGATATTCCAAGTGCAGTGAAGCATTTGCTAGCAAAGTAAGAAAAAAATTTGTCAAAAAAGTGTCAGATGGATTACCATCGATAAGGAGTATTAGCCATCATATTGATTTCATTATTGGATCAAGTTTACCCAATAATGTGGCATATAGAATGATATTAATGGAGAACTATTGGATAAAGGATTTGTTAGGGAGAGCTTGAGTCCATGTGTAGTACTAGTTATACTAGAACCAAAGCAATGTGGAGAATGAAAAATGTGTACATATTCAAGGGCTATCAATAATATATCCATAAAGTATAGATATCAATTACCACACATGGATGATTTGATGGATTGCTTAAGTGGAGCAAAGTACTTAACGAAGATATTTTTAAAGAGTGGTTATCATCAAATTTGAATTATGGAAGGAGATGTGTGAAAAACTACATGCAAGAAAAAGAATTGATTGTATGAGTCAATGGTTATACCATCTGGATTGACAAATGCACCTAATTTATTTGTGGTTGATGAACAAAGTTTTGAAACCATTTTCTAGAAAATTTGTGGTTTTCTATTTGGATGACATTTTGATATTTAGTAAGAGCAAGAAAGAGCATTTGATACATTTGAGATTGGTCTTATAGAGATTGAAGGAAGATAAGTTTCTATTCAAATTGAATAAATGTAGTTTCATGAAAGAGGAATTGGTGTACTTAGCTTTTGTGATTTCATCAGAAGGATTATGGATGGACCCTGAGAGGGTTAAGGCTATTTTGTATTGGTCGTCACCAAGAAGTAAGTTTGAGGCTAGAATTTTCCATGGTCTCGCAAGTTTCTATAGGAAATTTATTTAAAACTTTAGTGGGGTTTGTACATTGATTATAAAGACCCCAAAAAGAGGAAGACATGAATTTAAAATGACAAGTGTAATAGAAAGGATTTTTTGAATCCTAAAGAAAAATATAATAGGGCAAGTAGTTCTAGAATTACCATATTTCAACAAGATCTTTAAGGTGAATTGTGATGCAAGTAGAATAGCAATAGGAGGAATCTTAAGCTTGAAAGGTAAGCTCATTGCCTATCTTAGAAAGAATTTAAATGAGGCAAAGAGAAAATACTCAGTCTAAGACCAAGATTTTTATGTCATTGACCAAGCCCTAAATAAGTGGAGGTATTATTTTCTACCAAAGGATTTTGTCTTGTTCATAGATAATCATTCTTTGTAGATTATTAATAACTAGAGTAAGTTGACTAAAAGGCATATGAAGTGGGTAGAATTTTGGCATGGATATTCATTTGTCTTGAAGCACAAAAATGGTAAATAGAATCAATTAGTGGATGCCCTAAGTAGAAGGATTTTGTTGATGAATATGATGAGGATAGAAGTCATTGGTTTTGATACCATGAAAGAGTTTTATAAGGATGATGAATATTTAAAGGAAGCTTGGTTACCATGTAGTAATCCTACCGCATGATATAGGATCCTATGGCTTCAATATTCCTTTCAAGAAGGGATGTTATTCAAGGGGCATAGGCTTTGTATACCACTAAGTTCAAAAAGAGAAATTTTGATAAGAGAATATCATAGTGGAGGACATGCATGATATTTTGGGATGGATAAAACCCTAAGGCAACTTGAAGAAAGTTGATATTGGCCCTTTTGGGATGGATAAAACCCTATTGAAATAGAACAATGGGAAAGAGTAGGTATATCACCCATATTCAATGTAGCAAAAATATACCTTTATCATGAAGGATCAACTTATGAGCAAGATGAAGCAATTTTAGAACTTCCAAAGATAGATTGGATACAATAACTACTGGAGAAAGAACAAGATGAAATTGAGGTGATCATTAATTCTAGAGTTTCCAAAAGGAAAATAGGTAAGGAATATCATGAATAGTTGATCAGATAGAAGAATTAGGTAACTAAGGATGCAACATAGATGAATGCTTCTAATATTGTCAACTATGGAGTTGAAATTATAGGTTTGTTGAATGCTCGTGAACCATTTCTTTTACCTGACAAGTATGATGCAGTAACATCCTAATAACTAACCATTTGAAATCGAAACTATTGTAGAGGTGGAAGGCCAACTTCTTGGCCATTACGTAGCTATTTTTGAAAAATTATAAATCTATGCTAAATGAAAAATATTAGTGTTGTTGTCTCAGGAAGAAAGAATATAAGAGAACTACTTTTCCAAATAAATATTCAGCCTTGTATTCTTGACAAAAATAATAAATATAAAATATTTTTCCAAATAAATTAAAGTTTCCATTAAGAATGTTGAATATTTATTCTTTGTAGGACAAGTGTATTGTTGTTTAATGTGTGTGTAGTTGTAGGAAAATGCAATGAGAATAGGAGAATAACCAAAGGGAACCAAGGCAGTAGTGTCACATAGATGAGTGATGAGTGTTGTTAATTCTCATAATTTCATTTAATTCAATTTGTCAAATCTAGGGAAGCATCCTACGGTTGTATACATTAGATACTTTGAAACTAAAATTTAGGTATCAGGACACTAAATTATTCTATTAAAGCTATATGGATAATTTTGATCACCATCCATATGCACTTCGATAAGAAGGTGCTAAAGAGAAAGAAATGGTGCAAAATGAGAACATTTAGTTCAAAATTGGCTAAGTCTGAAAGTGGCCTAAAGATTTGTACCTGATCAGGATCTGACATGGTCCCGAAGATCCGACCAAACCAGGAAGTGTGAATCCTCCAAGTCTAGAGGAGGTCGCAAGTTTTATCCTTCATCAATACCATGGAAAGGGTCAAATATTCGACCCAACTAAGGAGCTTGTAGCAACTGAAATAATTGCACTCGATTAGAGCCCAATAAGATCCTGAATGTCCATCCTATATAGGGGAGATCAAAAATTTTGTAGCCAATTGGAGCCCAGGATGGTATAAAATTTTCTATACATGAATCCAGAGAAATGGCCAAGTCCAAGAAGTATCGAAGGAATCATTCCCAATTGGATCCTGACAAGGTACCAAATACACAACCCATGATGAAAAGATACCGCATTGTAGAAATGTGCTAAGTGTCAATTCTATGAGAGGATTTAGACCCAACGAAAACCCAAAATATTTCTAATTGTTCACCCAGAGACTAAAATCCAATAAGAAAAATATTTGGAGAATATCGGATGATTTATACTTGATCGGAGTCTGGGTAGATACCAAATCTCCAATCTGTCCCTGAGATCCAATTTTAGATGCCCAAAATGTTTTTACTCGATCAATGTTTGGATTGGTACCTAGTTCCCATATTGATACTAAAGGTTATCGAATAGCAAAAAAATAAGTTTTGATGCTGCTGAAGCCCCTTTATTCTGTCAAAGTGATGCAGGAGCATCCGGTGGCAGCAGAGCAATCTTGCATCAACTACAAAAAATTTCCAAGTATTAGCTTAGATGTCACGATATCGCAACATGTCAAGAATGTCGTGATATCGCGACATGTCATGATTTCGCAACATTCCCCTCTACTGCCTTCGTTTTCTGTGTTGGTGTCACAATTTTGCGACACCCTCTTTTGTTGCCTTTGTTCTTCCATGTTGGTGTCGTGATTTCGCAACGTGTCACGAAATCATGACATGTCATTATTTTGTGACATTCCCTTCTGCTGTCTTCCTTCTTTCGTGTCAGTGTCACGATTTCGTGACATGTCACGAAATCGTGACATGTCGTGATTTCATGACATTCCCTTTTGCTGTCTTCCTTCTTTTGTGTTGATGTCACGATTTTGTGACATGTCGCAAAATCATGACATTTTAGTGTCGTGCCTTCTCTCTCCTTCTTGAGTCGCAAAAACATGACATGTCACGATATCGCGACATTCTTGACATGTCATGATATCGTGACATCTAAGCTAATACTTGGAAAAATTTTGTAGTTGATGCAAGATTGCTCTGCTACCACCGGATGCTCCTGCATCAGACACCTAGGGTGGATTGAGAAGTGTTCTTCACTTTTGTACTATTGGAGGAAGACCCAAAAGGTCAACCTCTACTTTTGACAACCAAGTTGCATCTTCAAGAGGTCTACCTTTCCACTTGACCAGATATTCAGAATACTGCCTGTGCCTAGTAGTTCTGCCAGCTCGCATGTCTAGTGTTTCTTCGATCTCGTCTGTTGCTGGCGTAGATGTTGGAACATCCCACAAATCTGCTCTTGGTGTCTCACCATTACCTCCTTCATGGTATTCTACCAAGTCTGAAATATTAAAAATAGGTGAGATATTTAACTCATTTGGTAGTTCCACTTCATAGGCATTTCTCGAATCTCTTTTACCTATGATCCTGCATGGTCCAAACCTCTTCATTTTTAGCTTGTTGTAGGTTTTTCTAGGAAACCTTTCCTTTCTTAGGTGAACCATGACCTCATATCCCACTTGGAACTCCTTAAAACGCCGCTTTTGATCGGCTTTGGCTTTGTACTAAGCATTCATTTTACCGATATGTTGTTTTACCTCTTCATGTAAACTCTTTATGTGTTCTACAAAATCTTTAGCCTTAGCACTACTATTTTCTCCTGTATCCATCATTCTCAACTCAGAAGCATGCCTTGGGTTGTTCCCATACACAATATGGAATGGGGATTTACCTGTACTTATGTTGGTGGAATTGTTGTAAGCAAATTCTTCCTATGGCAAAATCAAATCCCATCCTTTGGGCTTATCTCCCACCAGGCATCTTATGAGGTTACCCAAACTTTTGTTCACCACCTCTGTTTGCCCATCAGTCTGTGGATGGTACGTAGAACTGAACTTTAAATCCATTTTCAGCTGCTTCCACAAGGTCTTCCAGAAATAACCCATAAATTTGGTATCTTTGTCAGATACTATACTCCTGGGTAGACCATGAAGGTGTACCACCTCCTTGAAAAACAAGCTTGCAACATGAACTGCATCACTCATTTTCTGACATGGGATAAAATGAGCCATCTTCAAAAATCTTTCAACCACAACAAAAATGGAGTCACTCCCTCATTGTGTCCTTGGTGGGCCAAGAAAAAAATCCATACTGATGTCCTCCCATGGTCTCTCTGGTACAGGTAATGGCTGATACATTCATGTATTCCGTCTCACTCCCTTAGCCATCTGGCATACCCTACAACCCTGCACAAATTTAGTCACATCTTGCGGCAACTGTGGCCAATGGTAGTTTTCACTAACAAGGGCAATGGTCTTGTCTCGACCAAAATGTCCAGCTAGACCCCACTATGCTTCTCCTTTATCATATTCTCCCTCATTGAACTCCGTGGAATGCATAATTGACCTCCTTTGAACAACATTCCATCTTGGATCAGAAAATCTAGCCACTTGGTCCTATCCAAAGTAATAGGTGCCAAGCAGGCCTTCTAGGCTTCTGCAAAATCAGGATCTTCAGGGTACAAACCTTTCAGTTCATCAAATCCTACCACTTCCACCCTCATATCTATCAACAAACACTGCCTTCTACTTAAGGAATCTACAACTCTGTTTGACCTTCCGCTCCTATGCTTCAACACAAAGGTATAACTCTGTAGAAACTCAACCCACTTCAGGTGCCTCTAATTTAGTTTCCCTTGACTATTAATATACTGTAAGGCCCGATGATCAGTGAATAGAACAAACTCTTTTGGCAACAGGTAATGTCGCCACTTCTTTAGAGCCTGAACTATAGCATAAAATTCTTGATCATAAACTGAATACTTCTTTCTAGCATCATTGAGTTTCTCACTAAAGTAGGCAACAGGTTTACCTTCTTGACTCAAAACAGCTCCTATGGCACTACCACTAGCATCACAATCTACCTGAAATAACTTATTAAAATCAGGAAGTGCCAAAACAGGTTGCTCTGTAACCTTCTTTTTCAACATGTCAAAGCTCTTATCTGCTCCTAAGGTCCACTTAAATTATTTCTTATACCCTCTCATTGTTTCTGTAAGGGGTGCACAAATACTGCTAAAATTTCTAATGAATTTCTTGTAAAAACTTGCTAGACCATGAAATGATCTTACCTTAGTCGTGCTTCTCAGAGTAGGCCATTCAATGATAGCTCTTACCTTTTCTAGGTCCATTTTTAGACCTTCGACTGAGATAACAAATCCCAGGTACACTAACTCCTTCACAAAATTACATTTCTTCAAATTAATCAACAACTGCTCCTCCCGCAGCTTCTCAATAACCTTTTTGATGTGCATCAGGTGCTCTTCCAGAGTTTTGCTAAATATTAGAATATCATCTAGATAGACAATGACAAACTTGCCTAAGAACTCTTTCAATACCTCATTCATCAATCGCATGAATGTGCTTGGTGCATTGGTCAGCCCAAATGGCATGACTAACCATTCATACAAACCTTCTCTAGTCTTGAAGGTTGTCTTCCACTCATCTCCTTCTCTGACACGGATCTGGTGATAACCACTCTTCAGATCAATCTTGGTGAAGTACTTGGCTCCACTCAAATAGTCCATAATGTCATCCATCCTTGGCAAGGGAAATCTATACTTTATGGTGATCTTGTTAATGACTCAAGAGTCTGTACACATTCTCCACTCTCCATCCTTCTTCGGTGCTAGTACTATAGGTACTGCACATGGACTCAAACTCTCCCGAATCAGTCCCTTTCCCAGCAACTCTTGGACTTGTCTGTTCAGATCTTCAGTTTCTGTAGGAGTCATTCTATGTGCTGCCTTATTGGGTAAACTAGATCCTAGTACCAAATCTATGTGGTGACTGACCTTTCTCACTGGTGGTAAACCCTCAGGCACATTATCAGATATGATGTATGGAAATTCTTCTAACAGTCCTAAGACTTCTGCAGGGGCATCCCTGCATTCTTCCTTTCTAACTCTAGGAACTAATGCATAGCACATATGCTCATGTTTTAAACTATTCAAAAATTATCCTCCTTCAACTAAACAGATTCTAGCGTTGTTGCATACCTTTTCTTTCGCCTCCTTAAAGGGCTTCAACTTATGGTGCACTCCATTCTTCATCACGAAATAGGTGTTTGCACGACCATCATGTACTACACATTAATCAAACTGCCATGGCCTTCCCAATAATAGATGGCAAGCATCCATGGGCAGTATGTCACACAGGACCTCATCACAGTAATTCCTAATATTGAACTTCACTGAACATTGCTCACTGACCAAATCTCTATGGTCCTTCTGCAACCACGCAATCCAGTATGGATGCGGGTTTCTTCTCCTTTTTAACTGTAACTTGGCAACCATTTCTTTTGAAACCAAGTTATTAGTACTACCATTATCTATGATAATATTGCAGATCTTACCTGAACTTCTGCACCTTGTACAAAACAGGCTCCTTCTCTGGTCTGATCCTTTCTCCTCATTCAACAGGGTCCTCCTAGTGACCATAACTTCTCCTCTTTCTACCTCCTTAGAATGTTTTGATTCAGCATATTCATCTGCTATAGCAACTCTGGCAGGACCCTCAGTTCCCTTATTCGTCCTTTCTTGATGTTGTGGACACTCAAATGCTCGATGCCCTTCTTCACCATAGTGGAAACAGGTTCCACGAAATCCTCCTCTTCCAAATCCACGTCCAGATCTGCCTCTCCCTCTCGGATAACCATTGTTCTGATCACGGGGCTGGTAGGCACTTCCTTCCTTCTGCTCTGGGGTATTACTGGCCTCACCAACCTTCTTCTATCCTTTATAATTTTCTCCACTGGTCCTTCCACCAGTCCTTCCATCATGACCTCTTTCTCTTTGCTTGCTCTCAAACCTCCTGTTTAGTTTTTCTTCAACCTTCAGGGCAAACTGGTAAGCATCCTCTATGGTGGTCATCCTGACCAGGCTTAACTCCTCTTGAATACTGGCTCATAAACCATTAATATAACGAGCCACCTTCTCTTTGTTGGCCTCTGAATGGCCTGTTCTGATTACAATCTTGTAAAACTCCTTTATGTATTCCTTGACAGACTTGCTTGCCTATTTCAAACCTTGTAACCTTTCGGTTGGGGCCACATGTCTCCTTCCTATCCTCTCTATGTGTCATCTTGAAGTATGTGCCATGTGTCATGTTGAGTCAGAGGTTAGGTGGTATGATGTGATGTGACCACATGTTCTGTTGAGGTTTATCTAGGTGGCAAAGGATCAAGCACCCGATGCACTTCTTCTAGGAGTGTGAGGGTGCTCCTACCCTCAAAGCACTCCTGGTCAGGAGTCCACGTGGGAGCATGAGGGTGCTCTTGCCCTCAATGCATTCCCAATGGTTGGCTTTGGGGGCGTGAGCCCTGTGGGTTGTGGCGAGCCTCGTGGACACTGGCCCTGTGGGCTATGGCATGCCTCAGGGATGTGAGACCTAACGTGATCCATGTGGGCCTGTGAGCTTGATTTTGAGCTTGATCATCGATAGCTCAGATCTACCTAGCCGATCGGCTTTGAAGTCTAGGTCTGGTCAGTCAGGCTTCTATTGTTGGCCCTCTTTGACCCTTTCATGCGGGCCTACTCACTTATTGAGATGGGGTGAGGTGGCTAAAAATAATTGGGAAATCTCCACCTCCTCTGTCTTTGGGATTAATTAAAAAAATTCAATTAACAACTTAGGAAAAACTCAAGAAACGAGAGGAGAGAAAAAAAATGAAATAAAGTCACCAAATTGGAATTGGTGCTTTTGCGCTCGGCTCTCTCCAGTGATTTCAAATCTTTCATCCAACTCCCTCCTATGGCTCTGATGCCAATGTGACTAGGAGATCCAAACTGTTTGATAATTGAATATTTGCATTAACCATATAGTTTAGGAACTATAGTTTAAATAGGTTACAAAATAGGTAATCAAAACTGATTAATAGGAAATCACGCTAACTAATCTGCCAAGAGGAAGAAATTTTGAAATAGAACTCTTCCACCTAGGATATTTAGGAAATTGACCATTAGATATTTAAGACAGTAAATATCTACATGGTAAAAGTAGAAAAGTAAATGTAATAATCTACTCAACTAGTGTAATGCAATATCCTAGCTATTTATACATATCAGAGTAAAAGGGTAAATATTATAAAGAATGTAATATTATTCTAACAAGGAGTGAGTCTCCAATTGGGTATTAGAGGAGAGAGTAGTGTAGCAAATATGAAGTAGTGGAGAGGAATAGATTTAGGATTATGATGACTTTCAATAGAAGGTAGCTTGGGGACTATAGGGTATTGGGAACGAAGATGGTCTTGCTTGGAACAAAAATCACAAAAAATAGGTTTATATTTGTATTAAATAACTTGGGAGAAGGTACAAACCTTTGATATAAGATTGATCAAATACAATAGGGCCGAATCCAAATTTGCATTGATGAAAATCCAAGTGTGGATCATGTAGAACCCCACTCAAGTGGGGGGATCGAAAGTAATGATCTCTCCAATATTGTTTGCAATACCTTGAAGGATATCTTGATATTCTCACAATGACATTGAGAGGGGGGGTGAATCAGTGTAGCTATTTAAATTCAAATCTACCACTCTTAAAGCTGAAGCAAAGAGAACTTAAAAATAGATAAAGCAATTATCACAAGAGAGCACACCACAACACACAATGTAACGAGGTTCATCAATTTGGCTACTCCTCAAGAATGACTGCTTGGACTATGGTCCAAATCTAGTCTTTGCAAAACACCAATTTTATAATTTGTTTACAAGAACCCACTGGAAGGAGCACCAACCCTTGATTTATCTGCACCAACAAAAAGGACCACCAACCCCTAATTTATCTGCACCAACAAAAAGGAGCACCAACCCCTATCCAAGCACCAACTTGGATCATAGATTTGAAAGCTATATCAATGACATACAAATGCCTCCACTGTTTACACGACCCTGACTGATTTGTAATTAATCAAACTCTGCACGCTCTCACGACTCTGCTTATCTCTCTCTCGGCCCTCTTCTAACCCTCTTTACGTAGTAATTTCTCACTTTCAGCGGCAACCTTATTCTTCATGCAGACCTCATTTTATAACAAACCTTTTGATTTGTAACTCCAGTTACAACACCTTTCTTTCCTCATATGCCACTTGTCAATTGTAACTGTTTCTTTAATCTTCTCTTCTGCCTCTTGTCAACTGTAACTCCTTTATGTACCTCCTTTTGTATATATAAAATGGGCTTTTTGTCAAACACGTTACATGCAACATATACCTCTACCATGACTGTTCATCTTCTTGGTCATGACTGTTCGTATTCTTTTCTATGCATGCATGCATTTTTTGATTCTATTTATGTGACTGTTTGATTTCTCCTTCTTTGATAGTTCTTAAAATAGCTTGCATGATTTCTATCTGTAACTGCATCTGTAACTGTCGTACTGAGTCCAGTTAACTCTTCTTATTTTGGTTGCATGCTTTTCCTCTACAACTGCCCCTTTAACTGTTGTTCTACTTTAGTTAACTATCCGTAGTCGTGCTGTTGCAACCTATCGCAAAATCATGACACTTATGTCTCTTTGTGCTCTTCTCGCATTTTACCCGTGAAAACATGACATGTTGCAATATCACAACACTTTCCCCTTCTTGCTTCATTATTTGGCTTGCACTCGTGAAAACACAACATGTCACGAAATTGTGACACTTTCACTGCCTTGTGCTCTTCTCTGTCTTTGCCCCGTGAAAATGGAACATGTCGCGAAATCGTGACACTTTCGTTGCCTTGTGCCTTTTCTATCTTTGGCCCGCAAAAATGAAACATGTCACGAAATCATGACACTTTCGCTGCCTTGTGCCTTTTCTGTCTTTGGCCCGTGAAAACACAACATGTCGCGAAATTGTGACATATTTTTCTCTCTCCTCTTTCTCTTTGCTTTGGACTGCGAAAATGAAACATGTCGTGAAATCGCGACATATTTTTCTCTCTCCTCTTTCTCTTGCAATATGTCATGAAATCGTGACACTTTTTCTCCTTAGCACTTTTCTTCGCATCGGATCACAAAAACCCAACATGTCATGAAATCTTGACACTTTTTCTCCTTAGCGCTTCTTCTTGCAAATTGTCACAAAATCGCGACACTTTTCCTTGCAAGCTCTTTCTCTCAAACATGTCATGAAATCATGACACATTTTTGTCCATACTGCCTCTCTTACAGATTGTCGTAAAATTGTGACACTTTTCTTAGCAAGCTCCTTCTCCCCGAACATGTCACAAAATCGCGACAGTTTTTCCACTAGCTTTCTTTGCTTCCAACTTGTTGCAAAATAACGACAATTTTCCTTATGCTTTCTCTCTCTTTGAACATGTCACAAAATCATGACAGTTTTCCTTGCGCTTTCTCTTTCATCCAACATGTCACGAAATCGTGATAGTTTTCCTTGCGCTTTCTCTCTCTTTGAACATGTCGCGAAATCGTGACAGTTTTCCTTGCGCTTTCTCTTTCGTCCAACATGTCATGAAATCATGATAGTTTTCCTTGCGCTTTCTCTCTCTTCGAACATGTCACAAAATCGTGACAGTTTTTCCACTTGGATTTTTCTCTGCCAACATGTCGCAAAATCGTGATAGTTTTGCCAGTATTTTCTCTCTCCTTCGATATGTCGCAAAATCGTAACAATTTTTCCAGCATTTTCTCTCTCCTCCGATATGTCACGAAATCATGACAGAAAACATGTCGCGATATCACGACAGTTTTTTTACTTGTCTTTTTCTTTGATCCTGTGAATCTGGGCCACTTCTGTCTTCTTGGAAATTCACTATACATGTTTTGACTGACCTTTGAACTCCTATCCACTGCATCAACTGATCTATATGTTTGTGTTGACAACAATGACAATACTATTTCTGCACCTTGCTCAACAATCTCCCCCTTTGGAATTGTTGGCAACACATGTACAATTTCTTGTAATTCTTCTCCCCCTTTGACAATAATACCAAAGGGCTGCTGCAGACTCCCCCTAAGTCTATGCACAACATTCTCAGACACATTGTTATAGTTAGCAAAAATCATGAATATGAGCAAAACTATAAACATAGGCATAAATTCTCCCCCTGAGAATGTGATCCCAATTGATAGTCAGTTCTTGGGGAACATGACCACTCCCAACTTACTCCGAAGGTACTCAAAAACTTCCTTGGGCAATGGTTTTGTGAATATATCTGCTACTTGCTCTGTAGTTGGAACAAAATCCAATTTGACCTCACCTTCTATAACTTTATCCTTCAAGAAGTGATACCGGATTGCAATATGTTTGGTTCGAGAATGCATAAATGGATTCTTTGATATGTTAATAGCACTAGTGTTATCACATTTAACTGAAATTGGCTCTTTGAAGTGAATACCAAGATCTTTCAAGGTTTGTCTCATCCATAATATCTATGTACAGCATGTTGTTGCTGCAATGTATTCTACCTCTACTGTGGATAGAGAGACTAATTCTTGTTTGTTGCTGTGCCATGCTACCAGCCTGTCTCCAAGATAAAATGCTCCTCCATTGGTACTCTTTCTATCATCAATACATCCTGCCCAATCTGCACCAGAATATGCAATAAGAGTGAAGTCCTTACCTTTTGGGTACCACAACCCATACTCCATAGTACCCTTGAGGTACCTAAAAATCCTCTTCATAGTTGTCACATGAGTCTCTTTGGGACTATCCTGAAATCTTGCTACCATGCATACTACCTGTAAGATATCTGGTCGGTAGCTGTCAAATACAGCAGGCTTCCAATCATAGACCTGTACATGGTTTGATCTACATTTGGAGATTTGTCATCCTTGCTCAACTTGCAGCCTGTTGTCATGGGAGTGCTAACAGGTTTACAATCCTCCATTGTGAATTTTTTTAGCATTTCTTTCACATATTTAACTTGAGAAATAAAAATGCCCTTTTCATTTTGATTGACTTGCAGTCCGAGGAAATAAGAAAGTTCACCAATCATAGAATTCTCAAATTCTTTCTTCATTTTATTTTCTATGTCTCTACAAGACTTATCATGACTGCTGCCAAAAATAATATCATCTACATAAACAACAAGGACAATAAGATGGCTATTCTCTATTTTGACATACAGATTGTTGTCCACCAAACCTTTCTTGAACCCCTGTTGGATAAGATTGTTATCTAGCCTTGCATACCATGCTATGGGTGCCTGTTTCAAGCCATACAAAGCTTTCTTCAACTTGCAAACAAAGTTGGGATTATCACCTAGTTGGAAACCATCTGGCTATTCAATGTAAACCTCTTATTCCAGTTTTCCATTCAGAAATGTTGATTTCACATCCATTTGATATACTTTGAAATTTTTATGAACTGCTAAGGCCAGAAACATTCTGATTGCCTCTAGTCTAGCTACTGGTGCAAAGGTCTCCTCAAATTCAATTCCTTCAACCTGTGCATAGCCTTTATAGACCAGTCTTGCTTTATTCCTTACAACCTATCCATATTCGTTCAATTTGTTTCGAAAAATCCATTTAGTACCGATTATATTTTTATTTGCTGGTCTTGGTACTAACTCCCAGGTTTTGTTTTTCTCAATCTAATTTAGTTCTTCATTAATTTCCTTCATACAACTTTCATCTGTTCTTGCTTCAACAACATTTTTGGGCTCAATGCTGGATAATAGAGAGTAGTTCCGTACTACTACTCTTCTTGTCTGAACACCAACTATGGGGTCCCTAATAATCTGTTCTTTGGGATGATTTTTTTGCCATCTGCCTGTTTTGAATTTCTTGTTTTCTTCTTCTTCTGAGTCAATTCTTAAATCATTTGGGTCAATTTTCTGATTCTCTTCTATTTCCTTTTCTTCATCTCCTTCAATGACTTCTTCATAAATAGGGTAGTTTTCTTGATAAGTAATTTCTCGTTCTCTACCTTCATCAAATTTGACATCAGCACTCTCCACAATTTTCTTTAGCCTTTTGTTGTAACATGTGTAGGCTTTGCTTTTTGTCGAGTAACCAAGAAAAATACCTTCTTCAACTCTATCTTCAAGCTTACCGAGATTATCTTCAGTTCGTTTGATGTAGCACTTGCTGTCGAACACTTTGAAATATCTTGTTGTTGCCTTTCTGCTAAACCACAACTCATAAGGTGTTTTGCTTTCATGCATCCTTAGCATGCACCTGTTTTGGATGTAAACTGTAGTATGGACTGCCTCTTTCCAAAATCTATCAGCTATTTTGTTCTCAGCCAACATTGTCCATGCCATTTCTGCACTGTCTCTGTTCTTCCTTTCTACAACACCATTCTGCTTGAGGTGTCCTTGCTTGCTGAAAATCGTCTTTCGATCCCATATTTTTGATAGTACTCTACAAACTCTTCTGAGATAAACTCTCCTCCTCTGTCTGATCTTAGGCATTTAATTCTTTTTCCAGTTTGATTCTCAACCTATTTTTTAAAAATCTTGAACATCTCAAAGGCATCTAATTTAAGCTTTAAAAATAGTACCCATGTCATCCTGGAGTAGTCATCTATGAACAACATAAAGTATTTGTCATGATTTATGCTTTGTGTTCTCATGGGTCCACACAAATCAGTATGTATTAGTTCTAAAGGCTTACTGGTGAAGTATTCCTTTGATTTAAATGTGGCTCTAGTTTGCTTTCTCTTTTGGCATGAAGCACAAATGCTATTTAATGGTTTGCCAATGGTGGGTATATCTCTTACTGCCCTGTTTGAGCTTATTTTTACTAGATTGTCAAAGCTGATATGACCGAGCCTCTTGTGCCATAGCCAATTTTCATCTTCCTGTCCAATCAAGCACACTCCTTCTAAAGTCTCTAAGAGAGTATATAGATTTCTAGAAGTCCTCGATCCAATAACCATTAGTTTCCCACTATGTGCTTTTTTGACTTCACATCCTTGCTTCTTAAAGATGACTTCATGACCTCTGTCACAAATTTGACTTACGCTCAGTAAGTTGTGCTTCAAACCAATCACAAACAGAACTTCTTTGGAATTGATCTTTCCATCACTTATCTTGACTGATCCTTTGCCAACTATCTTGGCTCCATCATTATTTCCAAACTTTACAGAGCCCCCTTCATATTTCTATAACTTTTCAAATTTTTGTTTATCTCCTGTCATGTGATTGGAGCATCCACTATCCAATATCCATGGTGTCGATTTGTTCTGTGCTTTGAATGATGTTTGTACAATCAAGGATTCATTTTCTTCCTTGGGTTGCCCCTTTTATTTCCACTCTGGTTTGACTACAGTTTTGGTCACTTGTTTAGACTTTTCTTTGTCAGTAGCCTTTGCATGTTTTTTTGGGAATTTTTTGTTTTGCCTTAAACTATTTTTTTGAGATCTTCTTCCCTGATATTTATCTGCTGCATAAGTGCTTCTACAGTTTCTTGCAATATGTCCAAAGTTATGACAGTTATAGCATTCTCTCGCATAATCCATCAAGGGTGAAAAGACATTTCTCTCTGGTGAAATTTCTTTGTCCTATATTATAAATGCAGTCTAAAATCTTATGACCGTAAGCATTGCATTTAAAATAGTAACCAGAAAAGGAATGATTGAACCTAGGAGTTGGTCTTTGCCATTTTGTAGTAGGAGCCACAAATTTTCTTCTCCTTTGATGTGTGAATTTTATGAATCCCTCATTGTCAGCACTCTTCTCATGCCTAGCACTGTTGCTTTCTTTTGCCTGATTCATTTTTCCTTGATCAACCTTGATCTTATCTTCTTTCTTTACTTGTTCTACAATTACGGCCTTTGATCCACTTGACAATTCTCCTTCGACAAAACCCAAGCCAAATTTGATGTCTGTAGTCCTCTAACTATTTATATTCTCTTCAAGATTCGTAGAACTTCCTTCAAGTTTGTGATAGCAACTCAATTTTTTATTCTTTTCTTCTAACCGCATTATTAAGCCAACAATCTCTTCTTCCAGTTTCCTGCACTCATCTATTTTCATGGTTAATTGTACTTCGAGTTCTTCAGAAATTTTTTTAAATTTTTCTGTCTGTACTTTCAAACTGTTTATTATGTCATTCACATCCTCAAGCTTTCTTGAGACCTTTTTATTATTTTTTCTTTCTGTACTCAACTCTTTAAGTGCAGCAACCAACTCTCCTTCCCAATATACTTCAGCATCATCATTAATGTTTTTATCACCTTCCTATTTTTCTTATGTTTTTTCTTCTTGAAATGCCATGAATAGAGCTTCACCTATTTCTTCTTCAGAGTCCTCACCTGAGCTATCTTCAGAAGAGCTGACATTCTTAGACATGAAACTTTTCTTTTTGAAGTTGTTTTTTCTAAAGCTTGGTTTCTTCTTCCAATCACTTCTTTCTTGGTGTGACCCTTCATCACTTTTGGTTTTCTCTTTCATTGGACACTTAGCTGAGAAGTGACCGACGCCTCCAAAATTGAAGCACTTAAACGGTAACTTTCTTCTATATTTTTCTTTTTCCTTTATAAGTTTTCGAACAAAGTTAGCTTTTGTTTCATCCGATGTCTCTTCATCCTCATATTCTTATTCAGCTTTTATATTTTTATGTGCTTTAAAAGCAGCTTCTCTGTCTATGGGCTTAGTTTGTACTATTCTCATTTCGTATGTAGTCAAAGAACCATGCATCTCGTCCATGCTAAAATTATTTAGATCTTTAGCCTCTTCTATTGCAAAAACTTTAGGATTAAATCTTTTGTGAAGAGTTCTAAGTACCTTTTTTATGACAACCGTATCTTTGATTTCTTTTCCGAGTCCTCTAATTGCATTAATGATTCCATTGACTCTCAGCATATAGGTCTCTATGTTCTCATCGTTATTCATTTGTAATGCTTTGAACTGAGCTCGATGCGTTTGCAGCTTGGCTTCCTTGATCTTGTTGTCTCCTTCATGGATGCTCTTTAGTTTGTCCCACATGTCTTTTGCTGATTTATAGCTCATGATCCTTATCAGTTCACTGTCTACTAGCCCACACATTATGGCATTCTTTGCTTTGGAGTTACTCTTAAACTTTTTCTTCTCTGCAGTATCTGTTGGAGGAGTAGCGGGTATTGTGTATCCACTTTCTATTGACTCCCAAATGTCGTATCCTAACGCACTTAGATATGTCTGCATCTTGAGTCTCTAGAATGAGTAATTAGTTCCATCGAACAAAGGAGCTTTGTTTGATGAGAATCCTTCACCACCTGCCATTATGTTCCTTCCAAGGTCACCTTAGCTGATTAAGCTTGTTCAGGAACCTTGCTCTGATACCAATTGATATTCTCACAATGACACTGAGAGGGGGGGTGAATCAGTGTAGCTATTTAAATTCAAATCTACCACTCTTAAAGCTGAAGCAAAGAGAACTTAAAAATAGATAAAGCAATTATCACAAGAGAGCACACCACAACACATAATGTAACGAGGTTCACCAATTTGGCTACTCCTCAAGAATTACTGCTTGGACTATGGTCCAAATCTAGTCTTTACAAAACACCAATTTTACAATCTGTTTACCAGCACCACTGGAAGGAGCACCAACCCCTGATTTATCTGCACCAACAGAAAGGAGAACCAACCCCTGATTTATCTGCACCAAAATAAAGGAGCACCAACCCCTATCCAAGCACAAACTTGGATCACAGTTTTGAAAGCTATATCAGTGACATACAAATGCCTCCGTTGTTTACACGACCCTGACTGGTCTGCAATTAATCAAACTCTGCACGCTCTCACGACTCTACTTATCTCTCTCTCGGCCCTCTTCTAACCCTCTTTACGTAGCAATTTCTCACTTTCAGCAACAACCTTATTCATCACACAGACCTCCTTTTATAACAAACCTTTTGCTTTGTAACTCTAGTTACAACGCCTTCTTTCATTCCTCATATGCCACTTGTCAATTATAACTGTTTCTTTAATCTTCTCTTCTGCCACTTGTCAACTGTAACTCCTTCTTTATTTACCTCCTTTTGTATATATAGAATGGGTTTTTTGTCAAACACATTACATGCAACATATACCTCTACCATGACTGTTCATCTTCTTGGTCATGACTATTCGTGTTCTTTTCTGTGCATGCATGCATTTTTTGATTCTATTTATGCGATTGTTCGATTTCTCCTTCTTTGACAGTTCTTAAAATAGCTTGCATGATTTCTATCTGTAACTGCACCTATAACTATCGCATTGACTCCAGTTAACTCTTCTTATTTTGGCTGCATGCTTTTCCTCTACAACTGCCCCTTTAACTGTTGTTCTGCTTCAGTTAACTATCTGTAGTCGTGTTGTTGCGACCTATCATGAAATCATGACACTTCTGTCTCTTTTTTCTCTTCTCGCCTTTTACCCATGAAAACATGACATGTTGCGATATCGTGACACTTTCCCCTTCTTGCTTCATTATTCGGCTTGCACCTGCGAAAACACAACATGTCACGAAATCATGACACTTTCATTGCCTTGTGCTCTTCTCTGTCTTTGCCCCGTGAAAATGGAACATGTCACGAAATCGTGACACTTTCACTACCTTGTGCCTTTTCTGTCTTTGGCCTGCAAAATGAAACATGTCACGAAATTGTGACACTTTCGCTGCCTTGTGCCTTTTCTGTCTTTGCCCCGTGAAAACACATGTCACGAAATCGTGACATCTTTTTCTCTCTCCTCTTTCTCTTCGCTTTGGACCGCAAAAATGAAACATGTCGTGAAATCATGACATCTTTTTCTCTCTCCTCTTTCTCTTCGCTTTGGACCGCAAAAATGAAACATGTCACAAAATCGTGACATATTTTTCTCTCTCCTCTTTCTCTTGCAATATGTCATGAAATCGCGACACTTTTTCTCCTTAGCGCTTTTCTTTGCATCGGATCGTGAAAACCCAACATGTCATGAAATCGTGACACTTTTTCTCCTTAGCGCTTCTTCTTGCAAATTGTCGTGAAATCGTGACACTTTTCCTTGCAAGCTCTATCTCTCAAAAATGTCACAAAATCGTGACACATTTTCGTCTATACTACCTCTCTTGCAGATTGTCACAAAATCATGACACATTTTCGTCTATACTGCCTCTCTTGCAGATTGTCACAAAATCGTGATACTTTTCTTAGCAAGCTCCTTCTCCCCGAACATGTCACGAAATCGTGACAGTTTTTCCACTAGCCTTCTTTGCTTCCAACTTGTCGCAAAATCATGACAATTTTCCTTGCGCTTTCTCTCTCTTCGAACATGTCATGAAATCGTGATAGTTTTCCTTGTGCTTTCTCTTTCATCCAACATGTCACGAAATCATGACAGTTTTCCTTGCACTTTCTCTCTCTTTGAACATGTCATGAAATCGTGACAGTTTTCCTTGCGCTTTCTCTTTCGTCCAACATGTCACGAAATCACGACAGTTTTCCTTGCACTTTCTCTCTCTTCGAACATGTCGCAAAATCATGACAATTTTTCCACTTGGCTTTTTCTCTGCCAACATGTCACGAAATCACGACAGTTTTGCTAGCATTTTCTCTCTCCTCCGATATGTCGCAAAATCATGATAGTTTTGCCAGCATTTTCTCTCTCCTTCGATATGTCACGAAATCATGACAAAAAACATGTCGCGATATTGTGACAGTTTTCTTACTTGTCTTTTTCTTTGATCCTTTGAATCTGGGCCACTTCTATCTTCTTGGAAATTCATTGTACATGTTCTGACTGACCTCTGAACTCCTGTCCACTACATCCACTGATCTATATGTCTATGTTGACAACAATGACAATACTGTTTCTGCACCTTGCTCAACATATCTTCAATCCAAAACTAAATTGATAGGCCTAGGAGGTAAACCTCAACTAGGAAGAAGTTGATATTTTGAGTGGATGGGTCAAAATCCACACTCCATTTCCATAGGAACAACCCTCTATGATCAAATAACCATGGTACTCCTATGAGGATTCATTGAGAATTAGTAGGGTTATTCAACCTGATAAAAAAGAAGCCTCTAGGAAACACTACGAGATCCATGGAACCAAGGGTCTACCAAGAGTAGTGGGTCCATTTGTGAATAGATTCCATATCTAGTCGTGAACCCAATAACTTACCCATTAATGAGTTGGAGCTATGGGTGACCATGGATGAAATGAGTTCACAAGGGATCTCAAGATTACCATTAGAATGATATAGGTCAACCCTTTTCATCACAAATAAGCTAGGGTTTGATTTAAATTTGACCATATCAGCAAAGGACTTGGGAGCCACCTCTCTCAATCCACCCATAATAGATGTTGATAAAGGAAAAAATTCATTTGGTGAAAAGACCTTTCTTCCCTAGTCTAATAGGGATTCCCGATCAATCGATGTGTTAGTTCCTACCACTATGCCATATATGGTAGGTCCTAAATTAATTATCTCTGTTATCACCCCATGATAGAGATATCCACTAGTAAAAAGAGTAGTGGGCTTAGAATCATATTTTTGCTTGTGGGCCACCGCAAAGATTCCTTCCAAAAATTTTGGGTGGATAGAGAGATCCTCGATCTCTTGATCGAACCATCTTCTACTACCCATGATACCACAAATGTCATCGTTAGAGTTGCTATTTGTGTCATCGCATGTGTTCACACTTACTTTTGTTGCTTCCATTTTCACCATCGCTTGATCACCAAAAAAACTCATTTATCTACCATAATGTAAGTAATATGATTTTCCATTTTTTAAAATTTATTCATGGACCTTGGTTATTTTTTCAAAAGCTACTTCCTTGAAATTTTTAATTTTAATTTTTAAAGGTATGGAGTGACAAGGAATACTACTAAGGTTTAATACTTTCTCTTAAAACTTTGAAGATTTAATTTCTTTGAGTGTTTTTAGTTTTTTTGATATTTGAAGATTTGGTTTTTAAGATTTATGAATTAAAATATTTTAATGTTTTTAATATTTGAAAATTTTTAGATTCGAAGGTATTTGAAGTTTTTAAAGTTTTGAAGATTTGGAAAATTAAAAATAAATTGTAAATTTAATTCAATATGGAGTTAAAAGGACTTCTACTTCAAATGATTAGAAAATTTAAAATTTATAAATTTCTTACTTGAGTTATTATTTAAAATTTGGGAGATATAATATTTTGAACTTCAAATGAATTGAATTGCAAAATTTTATTGTTATGGAAGAAAATATGGAGTCCATAATCAGAAAGAAAATATTAGAAGTTATAAAATTTGAAATTGGTAAATTGATTGAAAAATCTAAGGATAAGCTAGATATGGAAATGCAATTCATCTATAGAGAAGCTATGAATAATTTATTATTCATATTTGAATATTATTTAAATTCAAATATTGTTGAAGCAATTGATAATTTTAAAGATGATATTATGATACCTATAGATATAAGTAGTATAATGCATATGGAATTGCTTTCACTTTTAATTCATAAAGATGAAAATCTAAAACAATAGCAGTTGATCAAAACTCTAAAAATTAAAGTAGATATTGATACAAGTGAATCATATCCAAACAATGTTTCATTCTTTATATAATATTGATACTCCAAGCTCATCTAATTCAAGAAATTATTATGATGTTCTAAGTGAATGTTCAAAATATAAAGAAAAATCATAAGATTATAGGAAATCTAGATCAAATGAAGCACACGATCCAAATTTCGATGATGAAGAAGAAGTCATGTACAAAAATAAAGAATTATATGAATCAAATACCAAATAAGAAGATGAAGTAGTTTGTGAACCATTCAATGAAGAGATAAAGTCTGAAGGAAAAAATAATAAAGATAAAGGAGAACTCATAGTAGAACTCAATAATGAAGATAAAGATGAATCTCAATTAGAGGTTCATAAACAATGCAATGTCACATGAATATTTAGGATAAAGACAAATATTGAAGAATAAAGTCTTCCATAACCAAATAATATAATAAAAGGGGGTTTTGAAGAATATTATATTATTCCATATATGCAAATGTATCCCCATGGTACCTTTATGGTACAAATGTAAATATGTAATAGATTAGAATTGATTCTATAGTCTAAATGAGTAATTTATATTTCCTCTATATGTAAGGGTTCATGTGTAGAAAATGTACAAGTGTCATGTAAGTAAGAGTGCAAGTGTGTGTTGAGAGAATGTGCACAAGTATCATGTATTTAAGTGTTCAAATATGTACTATGAGGATGTGCACAAGTGTCTTATATTAGGAGTGCATGTAGGAGAGTAAGAGTCATGTGGAAGTGTAAAAGTGTCATAGAGTCAAGCATGAAAATAAGAAGAGAGTGAAGAGTCTAGTATACAAGTGGCAAGATGATAAGCCAAAGGTCATGGGACTTATCATATTGATAAAAATAGTCAAGTACATGAAGATTCACTTTATATGTCTATATTATGGATATAAAGCTCCATACAAGGCCAACAACTATCACCAATAGCAAGCATTGATAATAAAGCTTACTGTAAGTATTATTCATGCATATGCATGAATGATTTTGGTCATTTTACATTCATATTAGATATTTTAAGTGAATGTTATTTCATTATTATATTTTCATATATATTTGATTTCTCACATATATATTCTACTCTTCATTATTGATATTTTGACCTATAATATTAGAGCTTATTTATATTGGTACATGTGATATTTTGAGATATTAAGGCTTAAAATCCAACATAATAAAAATCACAAGATGGAACAGGTGCTTTTATTTCAAATCATTGATTACCAACTCAAACCTATTATAGAAAATTTAGAATTTGAGACAAAGAGTTGAGTGTAAGAGATTACACAGATGATTTTTATAAGATAATTTAAGCTAAGTTCTAGTGAAGTGGATCAAAGGAAGTTTTAAGGTATGTTAATGGATTGCAACTGAGCAATCAAGATGAGATTAGTATGGTAAAATTATAAACAATAAAATAATACTACTAATATACTTTGAAAGTAGACAAAAATTTGTCTCAAAAAAATTAGAACTCCTCAAGAGATAGATCAATATTTGATAAAATAAATAAAAAAGACACCAAAATAGGATAAATTTTGCAAGGAGGTGAATCAAGTTCCTCACAAACCTAAAATCATCCATTTAGTGGAGGAAATTTAAATAGAATATAAAATTTCAATTGAGAAAGAGAAATATTATTTGGTGACAGTTGCTTCTAATATGGTCAAGCTAGTCATAAGGTATTTTAATTCCCTTTATCACATCAACATAACAATAGAAAAAGGTATGATACCAACACACAAGTGGTGTAAGTATAAGAGTCAGTGACATCACCAATTCATATGGAAGATCTTGAGTGACAAGAGAACCTCATGTTGAGAAAGATTTTTTTAACCCTAGGAAAAGAGAAATAATTGGAGCAAATAAAAGGTATATTTGAATCATTTACAAGTTAGGAGATACTTATTGTGAAATTAGCATAGATAGTGGTAGTATTGACAATTTGGTGTCAAGTGAAATGGTAGAGAAACTTGGATTGAAAATGGTAGTACATACCAATATGTATAACATATCATAGATTTATAAGGATCATCAATTGGTAGTGAATAAATAGTGTGTAGTTAATTTTTATATTGGGCCTTAATAAGGATAAAAATTTATGTAATGTAATGCCCATGTATGCCTCCAATATTATCTTGGGAAGACAATGCAATATGATAGGAACATAATTTATTACAAAAGAGAAAATACTATAATGATTGAGAAGACTACTAAGAAATATACCTTGTGTCCTTTGAAGGAAAAATAATATAGGTCAATCCAAAGTAGCAATGTATGTTTAGTTATAGAAAAATAGTTCTTAAGGATAGTAAAGAAGACAACAAAATCATATGTCATAATTCCCAAAGCAGTGAAGGTTGGGATAATAGAGAAGGCAAGTAACATACCAAAAGAAGTGAGTGAATTTCTAGAAGAGTATGTTTTTTAAGAATAATTACCATCAATGATGAGTATTAGTCACCATATAGATTTAATATAAAGATAAAGTCTTTCAAATAATGCAACATATAGGTTGACTCCTGTGGATAACAAGGAGGAAACTCGACAAGTAAAATATTTATTAGAAAAAGCACTAATTCGAGAGAGCTTAAGTCCTTGTGATGTACCAATAATGCTAGCACCCAAGGAAAAAATGAAGAGAGGATGTTTATTGATTCTTGAGTCATCAATAAGATTATTATAAACTACCAATTTTAATTACCTCACATGGATGATCTCATGGATTATCTAAGTTGATCCAAGTACTTCTCTAAGATATATCTGAAGAGTGGTTATAATAAAATTAGAATTTTAGAAAGTGAAAAATGGAGGACTACATTTAAGACAAAGGAAGGTTTGTGTGCGTGGTTGGTAATGCATTTTGGGCTTACCAATGCACCAAGAACTTTCATGCAACTCATAACTAAGGTACTGAAACCATTCTTAAGAAACATTGTTATCATATACCTTTATGATATATGTTGCATATGAGATAAATACTAAATAAGTTAAAAAAGAGAAGCTATTAGTTGATTTTAAAAAGAGTAGTTGGTAAAATCCATAAGTTAGTGACCTACTTCAAATGCACTTTTGATGTGAGATGTTTCCATGGCTTGGTAAGGTTCTATAAGAATTTCATTCAAAATTTCAATAGGATATGTATGTGATTAACTTAAATCATAAGGGGAGACAAAGAGTTTGTATAGAAAACAACAACATAAAGAATATTTGAGGTACTAAAAATAATATTATACAATAACCAATATTATCATTACTATATTTCAACAAAGTGTTCCAAGCTTACTATGATACCAACGATAACACAATAGGTGTTTTTTTAATTCAAGAGAGTATATTTATAGAATATTTTATTGATAATATTAATGATGCTAGGAGAAAACACTATGTCTATTGCTAGGATTTTTATGCCATAGTACAAGATTCCCAAAAGTGGAGAATTTTTTTGCTACTAAAGGAGTTTGTCTTGTACATCGATCATCAAGCACTGTTGTATATCAAGAGTCAAGGTAAGTTAATTTAGCATCATACAAATGGGATAGATTTTATGCAAAATTATCTATTTATGCTAAAGAATAGGAATGGTAAAAGTAGTTGGTTTTGAGCAAGTAAAAGTAGTTGGTTTTGAGCATTTTTTTTAGTTTTACTAAGAAGATATAGATTTAATCAAAGCATGGATAACATGTAATAATCTTGTTGGCTTGGATAAAAATCCATAATTGAACTACTTTCTATAAGGTAGTTTGTTATTTAGAGAATAATAACTATATGTTCCCCAAGGACCCATGAGGGAGAACTTGATCAAGGAGATGCATAGTAGATTGTTACGATATTTTGGCATTGGTAAGGCTCTTGCATAGTTGAATGAAAGGTATTATGGGTCCAAGATGACAATAAATATAAGGCCATTTGTAAAAAAATATAAATATATTTGTAAAGGGTTGTATAACATAACAACTTATAAAAATGACTTAGAATAGTGGTTTGTATAAATCATATTCCATTCCAAAGATGCCTTGGAAACATATGAACATGAAAGTTATCTTAGGGTTACCTAAGATACAAAAGGGAATAATTATGTTTTATGATGGTTGATAGATTTTTTAAAACTAACTTATTTTCTAGCTTTCAATAAGACTAATGATGCTATAAATATAGCTAATTTATTCCTTGGGAAAGTGGTCCATTTACATGGTTTTATAAGAAGCATAGTTCTTCATAAAGACAAAGTTTGCTGAACATTTTTGGAGGACTTAATGGAATTAACTCAACACCAAGTTGTAGTTGAGCTCAACCCACCATCTACAATTGATGGTCAAATGAAAGCTATGAATATAAGTCTTGGAAACATGTTGAGGTATTTTTAGGCAATAAACTAGGAAGTTGGGATCTAATCATAGCATAAGTAAGCTTTACTACAATAAATTAGTCAATATAAGAACAAGTAGAACACCATTTTATATTTTTTATGGGTATACTTTAAGAGGAATTATAGGGTTGAGATACTTGCAAGATATTATCATAAGAAATATTAAAGTAGAAAAGTTTACTAATTTATGGAATAAGTGCACAAGAAAGTGTATGAAGAATTAGAAAAGAGCATCACCAAGTACAAGAAACATGTTGGATTTAGGTACACAAAAGTAAATTTTCAATTTGGAAATTAGTTCTATGCTCATTTGAGAAAGGAACAAATTTCAAAGGGAACTTAGAACAAGCTCGATTGGAAAAATATATGTCCATGTAGGATAGTAAAATGATTTTTGTCCAATACGTATGATATAGAATACTTCATGCACATGATAAAATTATTTCTCCCATTTCTATTTGAATATGAGAATATCATCTAAGTAGACAATGGTAAAGGACCCTATGAAAGGACATCATATGTTATTTATCAGGTTCATGAATGTAGCAGGTGCATAGGTCAAAGCAAAATATATAACCAACCATTTATGTAGTTCTTATCTTGTATCAAATGTTGTCTCCTATATATTTTTAGGATTAACAACGGCTTTATGATAACCTGATTTGAATTTTATCTTAATGAAGTGTCAAGCCTCCTAGAGTTGGTCTAACAAATCATTAAAGCATGGTAGTGAATATCTTTTTTCCACTAACTTATAATAAATGCTTAGGTGTCATGATCCATACTTCTTTAGAACCAAAATAATGGTATTATAATAGGGAGAACAACTTGGATTGAGTTGTATAATCTATAGTAGTATCTCATCATTTTATCAAACTAATAAATGATATAGTCTATTGTTAGGAAATGAAGATCCTATACTTAAATAATTTTAATAACTAACTAAATAACATAGTGGTGCTCCTTATGGATCCTAGAAGACATTGAAAAATAAATAAAACAAACATTCATATTTTGAGTATATCCAAAGCAAGCTTCAACTAACATAACAAGGTAAAAATTCTTGGCACCTTGGCTCTTAAATTAGACCATAAGAAAAAAAAAACAAAAATTGTATATTATAAATAAAAATTTTAAAATTCCTTCATCGACAAAAAAATCATCTTCTTCATGAGTAGCCACTTTGGCATGTGGTAGTTCATCCCATTTGTTCACGTAAATCATTAGTGTGGGTAATATTGGTATGTTCTTGTAAATCAAAGAGATAAGGCTTCTTGAGTAGAATGTCATAAAGTTTTGGTGGTGTCACATCTCATGTGATATTTTTGGATACTAGAAATATACTATACTCAAAGTGCATTAGTGCCAAATCTCTACTTCGTTTTTGGGTGAAGTTAACTAGTAGAGGAAGATTGTGGATGCATCATAATTTGGAAGTCAAGTCATCTGATAGTATTATATATGATGATGTTTTTGACTTCTAATGTCAATTATAATATGAAGGGGTATACCTTCTATTGAAATTTTAGAACACATTATCTTGTTCCTCAAAAAATTCAAAGGTTGAGGTCTTATCAATTTACTAAGTTTTGGTACTCAAACATGTGGTATCAACCTCCTCAAGTTTTGATATTTGTAATATAGTGTTTGATAATAGAGTCCACTGATGAATTTGAGAACTTGGTGCTTCTCATTGTTGTCAATGTAAGGACAATTAAATTTTTTGTTAAACTTATCAATATAATATTTAAACAAATTGATATTGATGTTAAACATATATCTATATTTATGATTATCTAAAGGGTAGAAGCAATGGGAACCAACTTGATAAATGCTATTAAAGTTTTTATGGGATCTCCATCATCTATGATTATTTTGTTAATAAATTCCCAACAAGAAGGAACTTATTCTAATATCTTCAAGGCTTGAAAGCAATCCTTTCAATGTTGGATAAATGGCTCATAGAAACATTTACTTCTAGCTACTAGAAGTAGGTATCCAACACTACAAAATTAATATAACTTGAGAAAACAATAATATCATTATTGGTCAACACCTTGAGTGGATTGTAGATTTGGAAATATGTGGGGTTGGCACTATTGGATGGTGGTCCTATGTTGATCATTAGATCTTAAAACTATCCAAGATACATTTTCTTTATCCTCTAGGGCATCTAAAATGAGTTTTTAATGTCCTATATTTCCATACCTAAATATAGATGAGATAACAAATCACAAATTTTAAATATGCACAAAGGCATATTAAAATAAAAAAAAGACTAATAATACATAAAAATAAATGAGAATTTTTTAATCTCAAGTTCACCAAATCCAAATGTGTGCATGTGGTTTTAAATAGGTGAGGTATTGAAATAATTGTTTCAAATTTGGATTCAAATGCTTCTCTACATTTCAACCATTTGTTATAGTGAGCTTACATATTCACCTACTAAGCAAACACTTCAGGAAATTCATGCTCCAATACCATTAGTAGATCATTTACTAGAATCTAAAACTTTAATGGGAAGAAGTATCATGTCATGGTTGTGATTAGACATATTTACTTAATTCATTTGATGCATATTTTCCCCTTTTCAAGTAAAATAGTAGGATTGTATCCCAGACCACAAGTAAAATGGGGAACCCCATACACACTAGCAATTACACATTCTTCAAATTTGAATGTGTGGTGTTTCTCTATGTGCTCAATAAGCTGCAACCAAAGAGTAAAACATGTCATACAACAATGACAAACACAATGCTAAAGATAAAATATAAATTTAAAAAAAAAAAAATAAATTAATAAGTTACCTCTAGAAAGAACCTATATACGATTTATGACATCAATAGTGTTAAATTGCTTATCATATTTAGTAATGTATCTATTATATAATGGGTCGCTCTAGTTGCTTGGTGTAGATGGGCAAGAAAAACCATCCATCCTATTTTATGAAGGATCTAAAAAATATAAAAAACAAATTCATAAATTCAACTTAAGGTGTGTCCATTTAGAAATACATTTGAGTAACAACATTAGAAGCTTGCGATAATTTTTTACCAAAATATTATGATATAATAAAAAAGAAAGAAATAAAAACAAACAAGCAAACAAATATGTACAACACTAAATAAAAGTAGTTGAATGGAAAATATTTAGACAATAAACTGAATGGATGAAATTATACCAATTGAACTTAAAGGAAAAATCAAAGGGAAGAAGATGATTGGAACTCACTATAGAAGATGATTGAATATCATGAATAACAAAGTACTTGACCAATATTCCCTAACATATGTGATTCCTGTAATATGTAGGAACTATTGTGAATTTAAATATTATGAGAAAATATTCATAGTTCTTTTTAAAATAAAAATGAAGAAGAACATTAAAAAAGTGGAATGGCAACTACAAAGACATAAGAGAGATTCAAACCTTAGTAGTAGGTACAAGGCTTTTCTATGAAACATCCACATCAACAATGTGTATGAAATCAATTTCCTAGTCTTAAAGAACAAAAAACAATTCCTGTCCAGCTACAATGTAAATCAACCTTGTAAGACACAGAGAAAATAAATATAAACATGCATACATAAGATTTTAAAAAATAAAATAAAAAACAAACAAACATAAAAAAACACAAGCAAATCATAAAGTCCAAAATCAATAGTTATTAGAGTCCAATACCAAGAACTTTATATGCTTCTTTAGTAGCAAAAGGAATTTTTTGTTTTGTTCAATAGAACCAAAACAAACTCTACTTCATCCTTCCTTATAGGGGCTATGTCAAATTTAAAATTTTGATAGGACACTTTAGAAGAGATGCTCCTCAAATATAAATGAGACAATAAATTACAAATTTAAAATATGCACAAAGGCACATTGAAAGCAATAAGTGACTAATAATATATTTTTAAAAATGAGAATTTATTTTAATTTCACTAGCAAAAGCTAATATCTAGTTCACCAAAGGAAAATGTGTGTAAATGGTTTTAAATCGGTGGAGATTCACAACAATTGTTCCAAGTATGGATTCAAATTCTTCTTTGCATTTCAACCATTTGTTAAAGTAAGCTTACATATTCATATAATAAAATAAAACTTAAGACATTCATGCTATAGTTCCATAAGGAGATCAATTACCAGAATCATGAACTCATGTGCCAAAAGCATCATCTCACGATTATCGTCAAACATCATTTCATAATTATGATCAAACTTTCCCTTAATGAAGGTAGACATGAAACATTATTTAAAGGAAGTTTCATGTAAGAAAAATATATTATCCAAAATGCAGAAGGCCATAGATAAAATCTTAAATAAATTAGACTCTTTGTTTAGCCCCCCATACAAGCACAATCAATCATATATGGAGTTACAGTCTCACTTCCTAAAATGGCAGCAATAACAGGATCAAAAATTCAACCACTTGTCATGCAACTCCTTCAAAACACAATCACTATCACGAATTTACAATATTTTCATAATATTTTTGAGTGGGATATAGACCTCTAACCATTTTATTGTTATCCAATTTGATATTCTAGAAAACACACTTAAGTGGTATATTTTACTATGCTTTCTATATTTTGAATTCTTTAGCTGAACATTGAAATTTGTTTGTGATGTTATTTCGTGATACAAGATAATAGGATTGTGTTAGAACATATCACAATAGTATGCCATGGTAGTGCAAGCATCTTATTTGTAAAAAAAATAGTAATTCTTCCACCAAAATAGCATTTCTAAATAACTTGAAATTGTTTATGAGAAATTGACTAGGAAACATTTGTAAAATTTACAAAATAAATAAATAAGCGAAGATAAAAAAATCCATATATTTATCCAATAATACAAAGTAAAATTATCAAATAAGTGAATAAGGATATGCACAAATTTATTTCTCAACATGCATTACTTATCCTACCTCAAGAAAACTTACCCACAAGTAGAGAAATAGTTGTAACCCTGTATTGTATGTCTACCTACAATATCAATGGATTAATCCAAACACCTATATAAGTAGTTGCTTATTCAGAACCAAAATAATAAAGGATAACAATGAACCTTACTTCTAAATATATGTTGAAATTTCTAACATCATAACAAAATAGCATAAACTATATATTGTGTGAAAAGAAATAATATAGATTCACATATTGATTTTAAAATTAAAAAAATTGATTTAAAAAACCCTTGTATTTACCTGAAGTGGATAAATATTTCTTCCTAATGTCCAATTGTTGATCCAAGGGAACAAAAACTTCAAAACAACATCAACTTTTTGAAATTATTTGTTCTTCCATCTCCTATTTAACATAATCAATGACAATGTGCCTCCAAAACTTACTCCCCATGACAATCCCACTACAACATTGTACCATGGAATTTTCATGCTTTTCTCTTGATTTTTGGAAGATGTGGGAGGAGGAGAAGCAAAATGTGGCCAAGAGCAATTCTTTGGAAGGGGACAACCCCATAAATTTGGATTTCCTGTATATGATTCTTCTGTAAATGTAATCAACTTTTGTCCTTCGGGTATACTACCTGAAAGGTTGTTGTTGGACAAATTTAATGTCCCCAAGTAGTTTAGAGAGTCTAGCTCTATTGGGATTTTTCCAGACAGACTATTTGTAGAAAGGTCAAGTGAGTCAAGTTGAGTCATTTCTCCCAAACTATTTGGAATAGACCCCATGAGATTGTTCATAGATAGATTAAGAAGTCTCAAGCCCTTCAACATTCCAAAATCAGATGGAATTTCTCCATTCAATTGATTGTTTGAAATATCTATAGATGTCAAGGTAGAAAGAATATAAGGGTAGTGTTGATCTTTGCCTTTGGAAGTTATATACAACTCATCCTCATATTTGTATACCATGCCAAAACCATATTCCATGCCAAAACCATATCCATCATCATAGTTATTTGACAACACAAAATTATTTTGACTTGCTATGGCCATTGCTTTTAAATATTTGATGCTAGGTGGAATAAAACCTGATATACAATTGGAAGAAAGGTCCAAGATTTGGAGTTGCATTAGCTGGCCAATTTCTAAAGGAATATTGCCTATCAAATTGTTCTCCCTCATCACCAATACTTTTAAAAGTGAAAGATTTCCAATTGAATTTGGAATTTGGCCTGTAAATAGGTTTTGCCCAAAGTCAAGAACTTGTAGCCTTGTACAATTTGTTACTGAATGAGGAATTGATCCTTCCAACTTATTATTTCGAAGAACTAGTGAAGAAAGTTTGCTTAGTTTACCAAAGTTGGGAGGTATTCTTCCCTGCAAACTATTATTTGCCAAATTCAATATTTGAAGAGAAGCACAATTGATCAAGTTCAATGGAATGTCACCATCTAAATTATTGTTGGCTAGGTTTAACACTTGGAGTTGTGATAAAGTGGGCAAGGTGGGAGGAATGTTACCTGTAAGCAAATTATCATTTAGTACTAAAATTGTTATATTAGGAGACCATGATGAAGGAATGCCTCCACTCAATGCATTCTTAGACAAGTCTAAGGAGATAATTTGCGCCCAAGCTGAAGTATTTGTAAGAAGGAAGCCTTCCAAAAAAATTTCTGTAAGATTTATATATTGCAAGGATGGACTAATATCCCATAGCCAAAAGGGAATTTCTCCAACAAGGCTGTCCTTGGCCAATGTCAACTCCGTGAGTGAGTATTGGGTTGAAATCCAGAGTGGAAATTGTCCGTCAGTATTACATGATATCAAGACCAGACTATCTAATTGAAAAGAGGGGATCCACGAGGTACTCATGTTCAGTACACAATTGGATAAATACAATTCCTTTAGTTTGGTGAGGTTATGGAAAAAAGTTTCCGAAATTGTTTGATTGTTGTCGAGGGAAAGGGAGAGAACTTGTATGGAAGATGACAATGCTGAGGAAGGAATGCTTTCGTTGAACACATTGCTATCAGCATAGAGCCTAGTGAGGGAGGAAAGCCGAGCAAGGGAGGAGGGAAGGGTCCCACTTAGTTTGTTAGAGGAAATATCTAAGTAAGAGAGTAAAGAGAGATTGCCCAAGGAATCTGGGACGTTACCGCTGAACTGATTGGACCACATATCAAGATGAGTTAGAGACGAAAGACTTCCTAGAGAAGGCGGTATACTTCCACTCAAACGATTGAAGCGAAGATAAAGAGTCTCTAAAGAAGAAATTTTACCTATACAAGATGGTAAACTTCCATTGAGTTGGTTGTAAGAGAGATAAAGAGAAGTAAGATTGGTAAGCAGACAAATAGTCGGTGGAATTATCCCACTGACGCTATTATTCGAGAAATTAAGAGATCGAAGATGAAAGAGATTTCCTAGACAGAGAGGAAGAGTACCTGTTAGTTGATTGCCCGATAATTCCACCTGTGTAAGATAAGGGAGATCGCACAAGCTATCCGGTATGACACCACCGTCCATAGCAGAGGAAATATTAAGTGTGAGCACGTGGTTGGCGTGGAGATCACAGGATATGCCGTGCCAGGTGCAACAGTCAGTCCCGTTCACCCAGGAATCGAGAATGCCCCAGGAATCATTGAGGCGGGCTTTGAAGAGGAGGAGGGCTTGGGATTCCTTGTGGTGGCAGTTATGCAAGCCATGGCACAGGCTTGCACAAATGCAAAGGAGAACAAATACCCGGAGTTTGTGAAGAGCGAGGGTCATTTTACTAACGAATGGGAAATGGGCAACAAAGACTATATCACAGGAAGGAGAGGGAAGGTAAGAGAATGGAAGTGAAAATGGATAGCGTGTAAAAGGCTATTTATAGAAGCTAAGTGCGGACTAGGAGAAAGGGGAATCGCTGTGTAAACGCAAACCCAAAGGGCACTTTGCCGGGTCATAAGGCTTTTGACATTTGTGAGAAAGCCAATCTTGTGGAAAGATGTGTGGATGGAAAATGGTGACAATATGTTTGGAAGATACCACGAAGACGTGTAAGGTCATTATATGCGTGTTTTCCTTTCGCAGTGTAAACGCAAACCCAAAGGGCACTTTGCCGGGTCATCATGCTTTTGACATTTGTGAGAAAGCCAATCTCTCTCGGGTCATCACAATATATGCTTTCTTTTGTCACAAGATAGGACTCGTAACTTTCTACGACTTGATGTTAATAAAAACTTATTTATAAAAGCTGAGTGGTATTAGGAGAAGGGCAATAGCAGTGCAAATGCAAAGCCAAAGCCAAAGTCATTACGGTTTTGACATTTGAGAGAAAACCAAACTTGTACTTCACTTCTTTAACGAATGGCTTGTAGTTATAGAAGCATTTTATGGATTGTAAATTCCAGTACGAATGTAAAAGTGAGTGCGTGTTTAATAGGTGATTGTTTTGATACAAGTTTTTTAAAAATTGGTGGAATATGTTTATTAAGTTTTAAATAAGTGAATGAGATTTTTTTTATATAGTGATTATCTTTATTAAAGAACAAATAATAGATCATGTTCTCAAATTTGGGTATAATGATGAAGATAGTTATGAAGTTTTTTAATGTTTAATTTGATTTTAATTACTACTTTATTTTTTTAATGGCTTGACTTGACTATGTAACATGACTTTTAATTTCTACTTACCTTTTATATGCTTGACTTGACTATGTAGCATGATTTTCAATTACTACTTTACCTTTACTTTACCTTTTATAGGCTTGACTTGACTATGTAACATGACTTTATGGTTTCAATGTTGACTTGACTATGTAATACTTAAAAATAATAAAAGAAGTTTCTCTTTAATTTCTTTAGACTTTACATGGCTTTACAAATCTAGGTACCTGCTTGGTAAGTGTTATACTTTACCTTTTATAGGCTTGACTTGACTATGTAACATGACTTTTTGGTTTCAATGTTGACTTGACTATGTAATACTTAAAAATAATAAAAGAAGCTTCTCTTTAATTTCTTTAGACTTTACATGGCTTTACAAATCTAGGTACCTGCTTGGTAAGTGTTATATATATATATATATATATAAAAGGTTTGAATCTAGGTATCTGCTAAAATGAAGTTTACTCATAATATATATTTGATTAGATAATTATATTATAATATTTTGTTTGTTTTATTAATTTATATATATATATATATATATTAAATTTTAACTTATTTATGTTATATATTATATGCCGGGTCATCATGCTTTTGACATTTGTGAGAAAGCCAATCTCTCTCGGGTCATCACAATATGTTTGGAATATATGCTTTTGACGAGCGTGGGTAGAAAATGATGACAATATGTTTGGAAGATACAACGAAGACGTGGAAAATAATTATATGCTTTCTTTTGTCACAAGATAGGACGCGTAACTTTCTACGACTTGATGTTAATAAAACTTATTTATAAAAGCTGAGTGGTATTAGGAGAAGGGCAATAGCAGTGGAAATGCAAAGCCAAAGCACACTGCAGCGGGGTCATTACGGTTTTGACATTTGAGAGAAAACCAAACTTGTACTTCACTTCTTTAACGAATGGCTTGTAGTTATAGAAACATTATGGATTGTAAATTCCAGTACGAATGTAAAAGTGAGTGCGTGTTTAATAGGTGATTGTTTTGATACAAGTTTTTTAAAATTTGGTGGAATATGTTTATTAAGTTTTAAATAAGTGATTGAGATTTTTTTTATATAGTGATTATCTTTATATTAAAGAATAAATAATAGATCATGTTCTCAAATTATATTAAAGAATAAATAATAGATCATGTTCTCAAATTTGGGTATAATGATGAAGATAGTTATGAAGTTTTTTAATGTTTAATTTGACTTTAATTACTACTTTATTTTTTTTAAGGCTTGACTTGACTATGTAACATGACTATCAGTTACTACTTTACCTTTTATATGCTTGACTGGACTATGTAACATGATTTTCATTTACTAGTTTGCCTTTACTTTACCTTTTATAGGCTTGACTTGACTATGTAACATGACTTTATGGTTTCAATGTTGACTTGACTATGTAATACTTAAAAATAATAAAAGAAGTTTCTCTTTAATTTCTTTAGACTTTACATGGCTTTACAAATCTAGGTGCCTGCTTGGTAATATATATATATATATATATATATATATATATTTGACTATGTAACATGATTTTCAATTTTATAGGCTTGACTTGACTATGTAACATGACTTTATGGTTTCAATGTTGACTTGACTATGTAATACTTAAAAATAATAAAAGAAGTTTCTCTTTAATTTTTTTAGACTTTACATGGCTTTACAAATCTAGGTGCCTGCTTGTAAGTGTTATATATATATATATATATATATATACTTGACTATGTAACATGATTTTCAATTACTATTTTATCTTTATAGGCTTGACTTGACTATGTAACATGACTTTATGGTTTCAATGTTGACTTGACTATGTAATACTTAAAAATAATAAAATAAGTTTCTGTTTAATTTCTTTTGACTTTACATGGCTTTACAAATCTAGGTGCATGCTTGGTAAGTGTTATATATATATATATATATATACACAATCTAGGTATTTGTTAAAATGAAGTTTATTCATAATATATATTTGATTAGATAGTTATATTATAATATTTTGTTTGTTTTATTAATTATATATTTATATATATATATATATATATATATATATATATATATATATATATATATATTAAATTTTAACTTATTTATGTTATATATTTTTTATTTGGTTAGTGTGAGAAACCTTTACGACCAACACACAGGGTTGAGCAGTATCCTCTCAACCATGACTCCTCATAAAGTTGAGAGCTATACTTATCAATAGGGAATTTAACACACACCCACCATGATACGGATATCAATTTGAGAAATTTAAAATCTGAATATTAATATTACATTGCAAAGTTTTACATATTTATAGGCAAAAAATGCCTTTGACAACATCATCATAGATGGCAAGATAAGATGAACTTGCCACATATTACATTATCTAGATTGGCAAGCCAAATATTACATTATTGAGAGGATAATGATTATTTAATATTAATATCTTCATCAATCAGATAAGCAACCTTATCCAATTATTTATGGTAAATTTATCATTTGCAGATAATACATATAAACATGGCAATATTATCATCCACAGATAATAAATATAATTATGATAACATTATCATCCATAGATAATAAATATAAATATGGTAATATTAGTCCATATCATTCCTCCCCACTATAGAAGCATTGGTCCCTAATGCATACAAGAATTTTTTTTTTTTATTTAATTTTGTATGATTATTATTTAATGATTTAATAAAGTACACTACATGATAAATGTATGTGGATCACGCACGTGTGGTGCATGTGGTGCCCACATGATGTGGAGCACACGCGTTGACCAAGAAATGGCCATGCAGAAAAGAAAGTGTGGGTAGGAAGAAGAACAAAGATCCGCGAAAAATGCTATAAGGAAAAACTACATAGAAAAATTGCATAGAAAAATTACAAAGGAAAATTGCATAGGAAAACTATGGGAGGTGGCAATAGTGGGGCACGTGTTGGTTTGAGAGCACACAAGGTAGGGCCACAAGAAAATAAGAACAACACAGAGTAGCCAGAGAGGAGGATAGAGTTGTAGAAATGTTGAGGGCCATAATTTATGTTGTTGATGAAGGCAAGTGATGGCAACATCGTTGAGGAGATAGGATCGTGAAGAGGTTTCCATGGTTGTATATCCAACGGACCACAAAGAATAAATTGAGGCTGCATGGAATACACAATATCCTCTTCGAGTCGTTGTAATACATATCAAGAATTTGCATCTTTTTAGCTTCAACTTCTTGGGCTTCATTAGGAGAGTCCTCAAATGGATCTATACTTTTCAAATTTACAACAAACAAACCTGCAATATTATCAAGTAAAATAACAACATAATTTTCATCAATTTCTTCTTCAACCAGAAGAATTTCTTTTTATTTTTCTTTTTGAACATCATCTTCCTTTTTAGTAGGAAGAAATTCATCTTCAGCAAATACCATTTTTTTTGCTAGCATGGCAACATGAATGGACTCAATATCCTTCAAGAGCACTTTGGTTCTTTGAGAGATCTCTTCAAGAGAGAGACTATTTTTAGGTAGCATGGTACCTTAAATGGATGAATAAAAAAAGGAGTAGGAACGACTACTCTGATACCAAACTGATACGGATATCAATATGAGAAATCTAAAATCTGAATATTAATATTACATTGTAAATTTTTACATATTTATAGGTAAGAAATACCTTTTACAACATCATCATATATGGCAAGATAAGATGGACTTGCCACATATTACATTATCTAGATTGGCAAGCCAAATATTACATTATTGAGAGGATAATGATTATTTAATATTAATATCCTCATCAATCGGATAAGCAACCTTATCCAATTATTTATGGTAACTTTATCATTTGTGGATAATACATATAAATATGGCAACATTATCATCCACGGATAATAAATATAAATATGGTAATATTAGTCCCTATCACACCACACACCCACCCTCTCACACACCCGCCCATGTTGCGGTTTGAAACTTTGACCTCTTGAAGAAGAGCCAAAGCCCGAACCATTGCATTGTCCTCCTGGAACGTTTTTTATATTTATGTTATATTTTAATTGTAAGCTATTATTACATCATTTTAAATATCTTAATATTTCTTTAAAAGTTAAAGAATTTCAACACATAAGGCAGGAATTCAATAAAGAGGCTGACACACTAGTGAATCTGACAATAAATATAATCCCTGGTTACTTTTGTCAAATCATCAAGAAGTAGAAGGGCAAGGGTGGTATGCGAGGATGACAAAGACTCCAATAATAAGGTTCTTTTTTGTCTTCATTTTTTGTTTTTTAGAATTCTCTATTCAATTTGATCTCTCATTAAAGAGTTTTGTAGTTTTTTGTTAAGTAAATAAATATTTTCTTTAAAAAAATATATTTTCTAATTAAATTAAATAATTTTATTATATATTTTATTGAACAAAATAATTTTCAAGGATATTACTAGAGATGAATCCTTTGTCTTTAGAAGGATTAAAGCTGCTATTGAGAATAATATGACTATATTTGATGTTGGAAATGGTAGGGAGGAAGTTATGGAGAAAGAGGTTGTTGTTGGTTAGAATCTGAATATAGAGAATTCTTTTTTTGTATCCACTATTTAAAAAATATTGGCTACTAGATGGCATAAACCAAATAAAGGGTGGGTCATTCTAAACTTTGATGGGGCAGCCAAAGGTAATCCCGGGAGGACTAGTGGAGGAGATGTTGTTAGAAATGATAATGGTGAGGTCATTTGGAATTACACTAAAGATTATGGTATTCAAACCAGCCACCTAGTTGAATCTAAGGCTCTTTTCTCAATTGTTCACCATGTTTTTGAGAGGGGCTTCAAAAGACTTCTCATTCAAGATGACACCTTGAACATTATTTGGGATCTACAGGTTGGAAATACTGATAATTATTTCATCCTGATTATTATTAAGGATGCATCAAATATTTTTGAAGGTATGTTAGAAGTTAAAATTGAGCATATTTATAGGGAATGTAACCAGGTTGTTGATGTTATGGCTAATTTGAGGGTGGATAGTAGCCAATTCAAAATGTGGAAAGATAATTTTCCTTCACAGTTAATGATAATTGTTGCTTTCAAAGAATTAGACCTACCTATCCAATAGGACTTTTTATTGTCTTTCTGTTTGGATGATATCTCAGTTGTGTTCTTGTGATCCTATATTTTGGGGGTTGGCCCTTTTACTCCTTGGTGGTTACCATTCTTAAGGAATACACTTGGTTTTTTACCTTCATCCTTGCTCTTTGAGTTTGGAGTTTTGTTATTTGTATCTTGGTGTATTTACTACCCTTCCATTATTATGCAAAAATAGAGTAGGATTGTTGCTTTTGGATAGCTGTTTTAGTTTATTTTTTGTTTGTTTTGGCCTTGGAGGTTGGCATGTGCTTAATTAGCCTTAACTTTCTTTGTCTCCTCTAGTTTAAAAGATTTTGCAACCTTTAAAAACCCTATTTTTCACCATTAATCAAAAAATATATAATTGTTTTTTTTGTGATATAGGAGACTTGGTCACAACCACACTATTTTTAGTAATTGATAAGCACAAGGTTCAAACCACATTGGTTGCTTCGACCAAACCAAATCCACCTTGTTTTTATTGACCCAATGTGAATAGGACCACCATTCAGGATTCATACTTTCATTGTTGGCCTAGAACGCACTAAGGGGATTCAAATTAGACTACTACCTTTACAAAAAATCTACCCCAAGTAATATTATATATACATAAGCAAGATAAAAATCATTTTTATTGTTTCATTGAACCAATTGTAATATTATTTAAAAAATTAAATTAATATTATTAATTAAATTTTAAATATGATTTATATATAAAAGATAAAAGGGTAAAAAAAAAATTTAACATCTACTAGACAACCCACTTTAGAGGATGTTATTTACCTAATATGTATTTACCCAACCATTCTACCTACTATATAGTTACCCAACCATACAACATACTATATAGTTATCCAACCATATTTTGGATACCAAAGTATGGTGCACAACCCTAAAATCCATATAATTCAAACCTTATAGCATTATTTAAACTTTTGTAAAATAATTTAATAAATTTTCTCATTTGAAGAAGATTAATTTAACTTTGGAATAAATTTCAATCAATAATTTAAAAGATTCATTTAATTTTTTTAAATAATAATATTTTAAAAAAGTCTTTTTATTTGAATTTTTTTATTGATAAGACAGGTGTCGAAAGGTCCCCAAACCTAAAACAAAGAGAAAGAAACCCCATAGTAGAAGCCTACACCGAGGTAGAATACAAGGGAGGCTACACACGAACTAGAGTTATGCAAAAAAAATAGCAAGCCTAAAACAAAATGGGATCATCCCAAATAAATTTAGAATAACCCAAGACCGAAGTAAACCACCAACACCAGGGAGGATGAGTTACACATTACTCATCAGTATTATGGGTGCCAAGATCATCTTGAAGGTCCTTGATCACCTTGGTAATGGTTGGAGACCACATATCCACCTTCTGCTACTTCAGTTTGTGAATAACCTTCCCAGCAAGAATCAACATAGATGTGGCCAAGGATCAACATAGAAAACCCAGACCCGCAATTGACACCAAGACCAATGACTTTACACAAAGGAAATTGAATCATTTGAGATAAATTATTTGAAAAATTATTACAAAGTAGGCTAAAAAATTTTAATTTTTGTTTACCATTATAAATAAATTCATTTTAAATTGATAATTTTTTTAAATCTATATTGATTCAATAAATAAACTATAAAACTAATCTTAATGCCATTAATTTTTTTATTGAAAAAAAGGGTTGTACTTAGATCCCCTACGTTTGATAAATCATAGCTCTCTTCTATAAATCCTAAGATTTAACAAAATATTTAATTCTCATCTTAATTGAGATGCTATAACTAGATAGCTACGTATTTTTTCATAAAAAGTTTAACTTTTTTATATTTATTTTTTTTATTTTCAATTTTATTTTTGTGGAAATCATCCCAGAAGGGATGCCACTTTTGGGTAAGATCCAAGGAGACATGGGTATCTATTCCAAGGATCATGCCTAGCTATGCACCTGGCCTACCACCTTTGACACACGCAAGGAGCATGCCTAAAACAACACACAACAAGAACAAACAAACACAAACATACAAAAAGCTAAAGAAAATAAAGCATACTCCTTGAGTGTGTCGGTAAGAAAAGGCACAAGCAAAAACTTAAAAAAAAAAACATGAACCCCACAGAACAAACACACAAACAACAAAGGAAAACACAATCATAAATAAACAAAATTAAAAAAAATTGATAAAAATAAACAACACCAAAACATGAAAATACATAAAAAACCACCAACGCAGCATAACAAATAGTACCATAATAAAAACAACAACAAAAAAAAAAAAAACCACTGAACACAAAACACACAAAAAACCCCAAAAATAACATAACAAAACAAAACTAAAATTGAAACAACAAAAATAATAAAAAACACCACAAACAAAATCAGGAAAAACAAATACAACAAAAACTAAACCAAAGGAGCGATCGACAAATCAAACAAAATACGGTAACACTAAGAAAAAACCAAAGCTTAACAAATTACCAGAAATATCAGAAATTGCTTAACAAAATAGCCAAAGCTTCCAACATTGCCATCAAGATACTAACTATAAAACTTAGGATTATGGCATCCTTATCCTTTTATTTGTATCTTGCTTCATTTCAATTAGGACTATAGGTTGGTTACTTGGTAGCACGATGCAAGGCTCCAAGTTCTATATGCAAGAATTATAGTTGAATAAACTTGGATAACAATGGATAAAGGATCTCTTTTGTAAGAGTCATAGTTTAAATAGTGAATAAGAACAATCAAATGGTGTATGAATATTTAGATAGAAAAACAACACCAATCCGATTAAGTGATCGCAAAAACTGATCGCATTGACACACACAAGCCCCCAGGGCAGCCCACAAAGGTTAAACAGTGGTCCTAACCACTCTCATAGCAGTTTTGGAAGGTCAGACATCATTTTGGCACCTTTCAGGCACTTTTCTCCCTATTCCTGTCACCCAAGGACGAATACGGACTTGTAGTTCGTGCTCGCTCCTAGGTGGGATGAATACCAGGTTTGACTAGAAAAATTTCAAATCTCGACAAATGACAACTCAGATCTACCACTTAACTATCCCTTCATTGCATGGGAGTTTGAGTGAGTTTTTTTGAGGATGTAGAGGCATGCAGAGGCAGTTATAATGCCAGTTACAAAGACATGCGTAGAGGCATTTAGGAAGCCCTTGATCAAGAAGAAGTCTTCTCTTAACAAAAAAAGCATTCATGCTAAGTAGCACTTCTGCATGTTAATTCAAGAGACCCCTTGGGTCTATAAAATGGTGAGTTTTCACACCCAAAAGATATAGAGGGAAGGAGCATTTGAGCAACGAAGTGCTGCCATTTTACATACCTACTTGTGATTTGTGCTTTGACATCCATAATCTCTCATTCGAAAGGGAGGTTATTGGGTGAATTTTGGAAGCACGAATCAAGACCCAAAACCCAATTTCTGGTTACAAAATACCACCAATTTGTCGACAACACATTACAACAGGTTTCGGACCCATCCCAAGTGGATTGGTGTCGAAACAAGGTTTTAACCAGCGGGTGGTTTGCCCTCGGGCGCACCTACCTTATTGCAAGTTTACTCATTTCACCCTGGAGCGAATACCAGTTTGTTATAGGTTTACTCGTCCCACCCTGGAACGTATACGAATCTGCAATGAATTTGTAGACTGTTTCTTTTGCAGTGTTTTTCTAGTGATATGTTCATGCTTTCATCAAGTTTTTAGTTCATTTAGATTTATTTAAATCATCATTTTATTTATCTTTTGTATTCACTAACAAGTAAGCTTTCAGAATCACGAGTTGTCATTTTCATATATAGGTGCTATTGACTCTTTTCTTGTTTCTTTGAACACAGGTCTTCAACATCAGAGGAGCAGCAAGGAGTCGAGTTTTATCAACACAAGTGGTGACAACGTTTTGGTTCGCCCATCTTATATGTGGGCACGTGGAAGAAGGAATTCTAAAACAAGTTGTAAAGAATCAATATTTAACGCTCCTATCCCATAAAAGGAAGGAGACGTATTGTAACATGACTTTGAAAGCATATCAATAAAAAGGGTCGTATTTTATATTGCTTTTATATATTGTGTTCATTCGTTCATGTTCTTTCCTTTTCATGCATTTTTCAATACATAGGCTTTAAGCGTTATCTTTAGTTTCATTTACATGGCATTTTAGTTTATCCTTTTTGTTTATGGAATCTCGTGCTTTCAATGGCGATCACGGTGGGACATCTGTCCTCTGTTTATTTTTTAGGTTAGAATTTTGATCTAAAATTGCTTGTTTTGCTTATAGGTATCTATTTTTCAAACATTAGACTGTTATTCATTTCAGTCTACGACGAGTACAGAATTGGGATTCATCTCACCCAGGGGCGAATAGGAATTCGTCCTACCCTAGAACGAATACTGTTCTGTTATTCATCTCACCTAGGGATGAATAGTGCTCTGTGCATTTTTTAGAACAGCAAATCAGAGATTTCCTTTTGGGCAGATAAGAGGTAGGGGTTTTTAACAGCCTCTGTCAATTTTCTATTTTTTGTTTTTTGATTTTCAATTTTTGTATTGCTTAGGGAAATTTTTCTTTTGGCTGCATGTTTCATTTTTCTTGCAAATTAAAAAGAACCCCATACATCACATGGTGACTTAAACCAAGGATATGGTCTTAAAACCCCAACCCTTGAGCAAGACCAACGGTGGATTTCATCACCACGTTGGCTTGAATATTTGCATCCATTACCCCGATCGCGACTATTGCTAGACATAAATCCTGAAGAAAGCTGACCAAGTGTAGCTACGGTGATTCCTAGTGCATGAGGATAAGTCTTCTATGGTAGGTGTCATAAACAGGGTGATTCCCCTTTCGTACCACCTACGTACCATGTACCATCTACTCTCACATACCAATAGTTTCCCTCACGTAAGGGCGGGTATATAGAGAAGTTGGTATATCGGCCTAGCAATGGTATATCAAAGGGGCGACCATTTATGGGAGTCATAAGAGCCTTCATACTGCATTTAAACGTTCTTCAAAAAGCTTTCAAAAAAACAAACATCAAAACACACTAAACCAGATTTAGGGCACACTTTTAATCTTTAAAAGAGATAATCATTGCTTGTGTGTGTGATCTTTTCTGTTTAGTGTAGCATAAAAATTTAAAAATCATAAAAAAAAGATAAAAATTTACATAGCTTGTAAAGAGTCATCACCATGGTATTCACTCGTAGCCAAGCCCAAACACGGGAAGAAGCTACAAAGGAGGTACAAGGGGGCACAAGTCGCCTCAGATACAGCTCCAAGGATTTGGTCATACCACCTTAGCGATAGAACTAACTAAACAGTCCTCTTCGCACCGTGACAAAATGGGACTATAGGGGCACCCCTTCAAAGAACACCCTCTTAGAGCACACACTCTCCCAGGAAGAGTACATCCAAAATAAAACACCCCTAGATGCTAGATATGAGTACCCACTGTGCACTGAAGCACCAGAATAGCCTAGGGTCCCAAAGGAGGAACCATATGATTTTGTCATCCCTCCTTTAGCACGCATCAATGTTAGAAACAACAAGCAACATCTAGAGCACAAGGATCTTAAACCTAGACGAGCCAATTACGCCCTCCATTTTCACATCTATGAAGGGGGATATGAGGAAGACCATTGCATCCCTCAAGAGCAACATACAGCATGGGAGCGATGTGCTTCCATGCCTGCTTTTCATCAAGACTCCCCATTGAGGCAAGATCCTCAGGTGAATGTTGCCAACCTCGACAAAGGGAAGCGACATATAGAGATCTTGGATCATCATGACTGAGATAAACAAGTAGGTGAGGCATCTAGGCCTCCTAGACCCAACACAGTAGAGCAAAATGACCTGGCCTTTGCCAGATATGTCGCCCATCAAGAGCAGCTCACGAAGCTTAAGAAAGATCAATAGTAGCTAGAAAACTTATATAACCTTAATAAGGAGCACATTCAGTGCCAAGCAGATGAATTGCTCAACAACAATGTGCCTGAGAGGGTCCCAATTCCTCGAATACAAAGGGCAGAGAGGCACAAGAGGCATGATAGGCATGATCCTTTGGTACAAAATAGAACATACCAACTGTGGCCCCCGATACCTCCTAGAGTCAAACGGAAGGCCATCCCTAGACACCATTATGGGCACCCTCTGTGGGCACCCATCTATGTTCATAGGCCTCACCCAAAAAATCCTCAAGAAGATTATGAGGAATATGAACAGGAAGAGGAGCGGGATGAAACGCCTTATCAAGACAAAGGGGCTGCTATTCAGCCACCCCCCTATAGGCCTCAAGTTCCCTACAACCTGCATAGGAGACCAATTCAAAAGGAAGAAATCAAGTCTTTTGATGCCTATAAAGCACTCTTAGAGTGCTTAGAGTCTATGGAGATCAAAACTTTTGGGCCCCAAAATCCCACCTTACGCCAACTCTGTAGCCACCGTGTGCATCTGTCAGTATCGACACCTCCTTACCATGAGCACTTTAAGTTGCCATAGTTGGCACTCTTTAGAGGGGAGGAAGACACCCAAGAACATGTAACCAGATTCCTGAGCCAATGCTTCGGCATTCAGGATAATGATGCTTTGTTATTAAGAACATTTATGACCACATTCATAGGTCTTGCCTCAGATTGGTTCACCCAACTTCCAAAGCATAGCATTTGTAATTTAGATCAGTTAGTGGATGCGTTCCTCGAATGCTTTGCCTTCAACACTAAGAAGAAGACATCACTGAGTGACCTAGCCAGCCTCAGGTAGTATAAGGAAGAAACTATGGTGGCCTATGGGAACCAGTGGAGGGATTTGCTTTCAAAGCTGCCTTACCTCCCTCCTATGTCTGACCTTACACAAATGTTCTCAAAAAGTTTTTTGAGATCGATCTCTATGCTATTGCAGCTGCAGCAATATGCCACTCTGGAAGAAGCCCTAGCATAAGCCAGAATCATCGAAGAGATCAAAATTCAAGACGATGAAATTGCTAAGCCTAAAAAGAAAGAATGGAATAAAAATAACAACAAGACAGGGACAACGCAACAGAAACCTACTGTGGTCAATCAAGTTGCTATTAACATACCTACGCTTGCACAAGCAACACAGTCCCAAAAGGCTAACTATCAGGCGGTCCCTCCAAATAATTATGAACAAGATAATAATTGGCAAAAGCAGAATCAGCAGCGTTGCCCTTAGCGACAATTCACACCCTACACAAAATCCAGAGATTCCCTGTTTGACCGCTTGTCAGTGGCAATTTTGATCAACCTACCTGAGATTCAACACATTGATCCCAATACACAAAAACCTAAAGGCTATAGGGAAGAATTATATTGTAGGTTTTACAAATGGAGAGGGCACAATATTAATGTCTATTAGAAATTCAAAGGCTTGGTGCAAGATTTAATTGATAACAAGACATTAGCCATGGCCAATCCCATAGCACTGGGCAACCAACAGATGGGAGTCTTCAAGGATCCCTTACCCGCCCATGATACACAAACAAAGAATGTGCAAGTTAACGAAGTAACATAGAACTGCCTTATGCAAGGGTATGTGGGCATGATCAATATCGTTACTCGAAATAAGAAGCATCCAAGCATAGTTTCTCCCGCAGTAGCTATAGGAGATGTGCCAACAACGTTACCACCCCAACAACACTCTCCTCCGCCTAGACCAGTGGTCACAATTCGAAGCAAGCTTACCCAAAGCTTGCGGACCACGTCAGCTAGGCTTTCCATTTATGAGCTTATACAACAATCGCCACCTCATCGAGAAGCTCTAATGGATATATTAAAGGCCATTGAGTTGCAAACCCACGAGGCAAATGCTTTCAATAATTTTGTGGGACACGTCCAAAGGTGCACGGAGCCAGTTATCACCTTCAGAGATGATGAAATAAAATTAGTAGCTGGTGACATGGCGGATCCACCCCTACATGTTATCACGCGGGTCAACGGGATCCCATAGAAAAGGGTGTTGGTAGATACTGGCTTGTCCAGTAACATCATCACAATAATGACTTTGAAGCACTTGAAGTTGTCTGTATTTCACATAGTATCCTCCACATATACATTGCGAGCATTTAATGATGCCATATGCTCAATAGTTGGCGCAATTGTTCTACCCATTCAAGTGGGATAAAAGACAATTCCCACATTGTGCCACATATTGGAGGGTGAGATGGCTTATAACATCTTGTTGGGACGACCATGGATCAGGGACATGAAGTGTGTCCCTTCGATAGCTCACCAATGCCTCAAGTACACTTTTGAAAGGGAAGTGCACGTAGTTGCAGTAGACCTGGAACCTTTCAAATATTGCAATTCAGTGCAATTAATGCCGCAATCAACCCTTCCATCAACGCATGTGGATTTTTAGTTGAATCCATCCAAACAAGGTTCGATTTCACAGGCATCCCCATTGTCAAAGCCCTTGGATCCTTAGCCAGGTCCATCTTCATCGGCTGGTCCTTCATCAACAGCGCCACCTATGGTGGCCACAATGAAGGACAAAGGAAATAAACCTATGGAAGAAGTACCACCTTCGGTTTCAAACATCTCTACTGAAGATATACCTAGCAGAATGGAAGTTAAAACGCCTAGTGCACCCGACATGGAGTGGACTTCAGAAGGACTTCCATTCTCTCCCCCTCAATCGCCAACAATCACTGTTGAAATGGCCAATATGGGCCTGGGGGAGTATTTGGTGAGGAACATTGTTGCAACGCCCATGCTTGAGTCTGTGCAAGACATGGGGAGACCTTGCCTACCCATTGGTAGTGTTGTTCCTCTAGGATAACCGCCCAACCAGACAAAATTTGTGTACAGGGGCCTTGATTATGGTGTTGAACCTTCCATGAAAGAAGAAGAAGACAAAAGGCCCTTTACGAAATATGTCAATTACTTCACTTCCTTATTCTCCTTTGGGTTCAAGTCCTCTGTGCAGCTCCTCTTGCAGGGCCTAAACTTGCCTCTGTAGAGCCCTGAAATCTTTAGCTCGCACCATGTTTCTCCCACCACCACGGTTTCTTCGTGGAGGCATTATGCTTCACTCTCTTCTCACAACCCTTCCACAGATCCTGGTGCAAGCTGCCTCACTTTCGATGATCTGCTCATACACTCAGGAACTCCCGCTCTGATACCACTTGATAGGGACACACAATCACAGAGAATCACTCAAGCTTTCATTTCATTCAACTCTCAAAAAAATTACAATACTAGCCCCCAGGCGTAGTTTTCTTTCTTTTCCTTTCCTCCCCCTTTTCCTTCATGCATCACCTGTTTCTATATCCCTGTCTGGACCTCCCTCGAGGTCCCGACCCTCTAGGCCATTAATGACCCACCTGCCAAAATACCTCCAGTCTCACTAAGCCTTTTCATCTTTCCCTATTTGGAAACTGTCACTGGGTTAGCCGCAAAAACATGCATTGATGAGCCATCTGACCTCTGGGCATAGTCTTCGAATGGCCGCCATGCTCAGCAAGCTTATCGGGCAAGAAATCATGCACTAATGAGGCCCTAATCGCCTCAAAAAACACCGTCTAGGGATGTAGGATTTCTCGAACTGAGAACCAACAGTATGTCACGATATCGCGACATTTCTCTTCCTTGCTGCCTCCTTTTCTTTTGGGTCACGAAATCGAGGCATGTCGCGATATCGTGACTTATTTTCCTTGTTGCCCTTCCTCTTAGTTGGGTTGCGATATCGCGACATGTCGCGATATCGCAACATTTTTCTCCTTGCTGCCTTTCCTTTCCTTCGGGTCGTGATATCGCGACATTTTCCTCTCTCGGCTATTCTTTCTTTCTTTTGGTCGCGATTTCGTGACCCGAAGGAAAGGAAAGGCAGCGAGGAGAAAAATGTCGCGATATCGCGACCCGACTAAGAGGAAGGGCAGCAAGGAAGAAAATGTCACGATATCGCGACATGTCACGCTTTTGCGACCTGAAAGAAAAGGAGGCAGCAAGGAAGAGAAATGTCACGATATCGCGACATGTCGCGATATCACGATATATTGTTGGTTCTCAGTTCGAGAAAACCCGCATCCCTAGACGATGTTTTTTGAGGCGATCAGGGCCTCATTAGTGCATGATTTCTTTCCTGGTAAGCTTGCTGAGCATGGCGGCCATTCGAAGACTGCGCCCAGAGGTCAAACTGCTCATCAATGCATGTTTCTGTGGCTAACCCAATGACAATTTCCAGATAGGGAAAGATGAAAAGGCTTAGTGAGACTGGAGGTATTTTGGCAGGTGGGTCATTAATGGCCTAGAGGTTCGGGACCTCGAGGAGGTCCAGACATGGATATAGAAATAGGTAGTGCATGAAAAAAAATGGGAGGAAAGGAAAAAAAAGAAAACTACGCCTGGGGGCTAGTATTGTAATTTTTTTGAAAGTTGAATGAAATGAAAGCTTGAGTGATTCTCTATGATTGTGTGTCCCTATCACAAAGTCCTCCAAGATCCTAAAAATATAATATCATGAATTCACAATGTATAAGCATGATAGATGGCTTAGATCAAACCCAATAGTGGACCACCTATATGGGTATTATCGTCATATTAAGACACTTGGAATACAATATCATTTGTTAGAAGATTCTCGGTAAGATGTTTATGCACATGGCATCATGCAGGCAATAGGGCAACTCATATAGAAAATAATCAATGAAGATCAACGAACCAAATGCAAGTAGCAGACTCAATACTACCCAACATAACATAGATTTTGGCCAAATTAGTAGGTCATGATGAGGTAGTTGGAGTGGCCATACTTCTAAATAGTCCAACCAATTGGCACTCCCTCTGACATGACAATAATTCGTTTTTAAATAATGATGTTTTTGATAATTATGAGATTGTAGACAAGCCTATATATACAATAATGTAAAAATAAAAAAGGTTCGGCTATTAGGCATTTATAATTCATATGTATAGATGGATTAGCTGCATTTTAATACAATTTGACTACTATCTGTTCTTTATTTGATTCATTTGCAGAGCATATATGTATTGATGACCACTTATTTCTAACTTAAACATGTTGAATATTTATGGTGTTAATTTTGAATCCTAGATTTTTGTTGTACTCATTCACTTGTCTAAAATTTGTGGTCTGATAAAGATAAAATATATTTAAATATAATATTCTGTAATTGATTGCAAAGTAGTTGGTCTATTAGGGAGTTGATTGTTTAGATATGTGATCCTTGTTCTTGCTTATGTCTTGATGTTGTTTAATCTATACCACTATAAGTTCTAGATTTAACCTCCTTTATCTCTTTTAGCATCCTTTTCCCCTTGCAATTATGCATAGTTGGATGGGACTTCAAGGAACCAACCTCCTTCGAAGATTGACCACTGTAGTTTTCATGAGCTCCCTAGTCATTCAATGTTGGTCAAGGTCTGTGGGCGCACAAACCTTTCCATTAGACAAATTCTTCAACCAACAAGCTAAAAATATTTGCAGAAAGGAAACTACATTAATTTCACACTTGCATGAAAAAAAAAACTGACTGATTTGCAGGAATTGAAAATGCTGGAATTGAAAATCACAAAATTATTTTTTCTAAATTTGAAATTACAAAATGAAATGCTAAAATTGAAAACTAGCTAAAACAAAAACTAAATGTGGAAATTTAAATGTCAAAATGGAAAGAACAATTCCAAAAATTAAATGTGACCAGTTACCTGTAACAAAATGAAACATAACATGCTGATAAAAATAGGGAAAAACACATGGAAAAACACAACAAAAACAGAGGAATAACATATTTAACAAAACTGCTAAAATTAATTAACACAGAAAATACTAAAAATAAGTTCTAAAACTAAGTTAGTACACCTTCCACTGATCCTTAGAGTGGGCCCAAGCTCCAGGATCAGTGAAAGGTAAAATATTACAAAAGAAAAGAAGTTAACCTACAAAGTTAATCAACTGCATACAAAGAAAAAATAATAATCAAATTATGATAGTGTACCAAAAACACGCATATGTGTCTTCTTATTTTATTTATTCTCCTCTCTTCTCTAATATTTTCAAATGGGTAAAGAAGGAGTATTTATAATTAAATACTCAACTTGCTCTACCTACAATTAGGGATAAAAATTAGAAAATACTTTGCTATCAAAACATGATTGTTGATTTTTTGTGTTGCTGCAAACAAAATACTTTGCTATCAAAACATGATTGATGTTATTTTTATGTAAATGTACATTTTTTCATGCCTCAAAATGATGGGAAATGGCTGGAAAATAGGTAATATTTTATTTGTTACATCCATCCACATATTATTCTTATTTTCCTCCCTAAAAATATACCAAAAAAAAATTTTAACACATTTTGCATTTTAATTGACTTTGCCACTCCATGAGAATGTGCTTTGGTGTGAAATGAGTTGGAAAATGGTGTTGAGTGTCTTCCAAGTGCTTGGCCAAGTCTAACTCAATTTACTTCATGCTTCCAATACGTTTTCAAATCAAATTTGAGCGTTATAACTCATCCTCCTTTAAAACTACAGGTTGTTGCCTTGTTGTGCCAACAACTACAGATTTATTTTCAGTAGGTTCTTTTATCTTGTTTCAGCTACAATGTGTCTTTCTTGATGCCACCTCATCCTAGGAACTTATTTGATGCAAGGAAACACTTTAAAAATGCTTTGTTAATTAGATTTCAGAAATCCTATATTTACTAACTATTTTTATTGTGCATTTCTACTGTTAAAAACATGCAAAATAACCATTAAAACTACATAAAAACTTGTTCAAATAGAAAAAATATATTTTTCCGCAATTTACTATGTTAATTTCAACATAAACATGAATAAATATTAAAATACTTGACATTTTTAGGCAAAATAGGTAATTTTTTTGTGTAAAAATATTGAAATAATGAGCCATTTTATGGACTCATCACTCCCCCCTGCTTATCTTGATGCATGTTCTCATGCATCCTAATGAGCTATAGCAATGTTTAGGTCTAGCCTTCTAAACAAATCCTCAGTCAACCAAATTGTTGAAATGGTTGAAATGCTAAAATTGATGCAAGTTTTGAAAAATGTTGAAAGTGTTAAAATTGTTGCAATTTTAACAAATATTAAAAATTCTCCAATTCCAAAATTGTTGGAAAATTTAGAATTATGAAATTGTTGTAATTGTTTGAGAAAGAATATTAAAAAAATGTAATTGCTGCAATTGTTTAAAAAATGCTAAAGATGTTGCAATTTCTGAAATTGCTACAATTTTTGAAAATTGCAATTTTTTTGAAAACTGCCAAGTTTTGCTACAATCGTTGAAATTGTTCAAAATTTGTTGAAAAATATTGAATTTGATGAAAACCTAAAAATTCTTAAATTTGGTGAAAATTTTAGAAATTGCTAAAATTGATGAAAATCTAAAAAATTTGCAATTTTGAAAAATGTTGCTGAAAATCTGAAATAGGTTTAATTTACATGTTAATAGTTCCCTTCATAAAAATATTTTGCTCGAGAACTCTGATTTCACCATCCCCTGCCAATACAAATTTGTGCACAATAATGTTTTTGCTCCTCAGGACTCTTAGCTTGTAATTTTACAATTTTGTAATTTTTGCACTTTGTTTTGTTACATTTTTTGTGATTCTGCACTTCCAACTTGCAATGCTTCAATTTCTACACTTTCAACACTCATCATTGATTCCACATGTTCTGTAATTTCAACATTTGTTATTAATTCTACACTTTCATCCTTCAATGCTACAATTTCTATAATTTTATCTCTTTTTCTTTCCTTCCATAGGTTTTAGTGCTAAAAGGCATAACTTAAGGGCTTGGTAGCATGTAATTCGTCCTGCAATAGCCTCATTGTGTTTTTCTAATGGGGCCATATCTAGCAGATGCACTACTACTGGTGGAATTTTATGTTTTGACAATACTTCAACTTGAGTACATATTTTTGTAGTTTGTGCTATTTGAATAGATCTTGTAAAAATTTATTTTATATCCTTTTGAAGTGTCGTACATACATGTAGTGACGTGGCTTGAACTTTAGGGACTTCAATTTTTTGTTTTCCTAGCTTCTGTTGTTGTTATAGAGCTTTATATTGATATTTTAATATAATTTTTGGATATTTTAGAGATGCTCCAGAATGTGCCTATTCAGCTTCAGAACGTTCTAGAGCTGCATCCAAAAGTTATGGGATGTTTTTTTTTAATTTTTTACTAAAAATGTTATTGATGACCCACCTCTAGAGTATCCTCTCTCTGATGTGAACTCTCTATGACATCCATGATCCCCTTATTATTTTGTTTTATAGGTGTAATATATTTTTCTACCTATTGCTATTCTACTACAACACTAAGCATGGCAAAAACAAAATTATCAAGTTCTTGCTCCAAGGTAGCTTGCTCAATTTGATGGGGTAATTGTGGGATGTGTTCTTGTGTTGCCCCCTCCAAAATTTTCTCTTCTAATTCAAATAAAATTTTTGCTATCTCCTTCCCAAAATCAATATTTGTAAGTGGATTTTATAGTTTGTGTCATTTTCCCTTTTAATTCAATTATTTCTTGCAACAACTAATTAATATACTCATTTTTTCCCCTAATTATTACTTCTCCCTTCTTAATTAAGGTTTTCTAGGTCTTGATGATCATCCTGGTAGCCTTCATTGGGTCTTTTGACTCATGACCCTCATAGGTAAATCCATGATAGGTGGTGAATGTAGCTCTTTATTCTCTTTAGCCTCTGCAAATGATTCTTTCACTTGATCAAATAATTTCTAAACTAGCATGTCCTCTATCTGAGTTGGCACTTATTCAACACTTTCATCTTCATCCTTCTACACTATTAATTTTCTCCTTCATTTGGGTTTGGATGGTGCAAGAGATATAGTTTCAGTGGTTGCAACTATATCCCATCGTTTCCTCCATAAACTCTTCAAAGGAGGAGGTGAAGGTGGTTGTGTTTGAGTTTCAACCTTTATTTCCTCTGCCTCCACATGTTCCTCTATAGTAGGTTTATTTATTTTCCTGATGGACCTTCTCAATGGTTGTGCACCTATCTTTTCTCCACTAGTTTACTCTATTTTTATAGGATTTTTTCCTGCAAACCTAACTATAAACCTAGGATCAGTTTCCTCTTCTTCTCATGAATCTGTTATTTCAACTAAGGACCCAATTGTTTTAGGTTCTAACTGTGCATATGTTTCTTCTTGAGCAACAAACCCAGTAAATTTATCACTAAAAGTTACTTTCTTGGTCTTTTGTTGTTTTGTAGGGCTGCTTTTAGCTTTCCTCTGTTCCACCAAATTTACTCTGTTTTTGCAATTTTCTTCTTACAGACCTATTTGTATAGCCAGTTTCATCGTTCTCTATAGATGATGAATTGGCTACTTCAGCCCATGCTCCAATTATTCTAGAACTAAAATGTTCTTTCTATGCAAGTTCTTTTGCTTAAGAAGAGAATTTAGTATCCCCTAAAACAAAGTCTTCAAGCATTTCTTTTTAGTTATTACATTTTCTTGTGTGCCCTAGTTTTATAATATGATTGCGCATGGGGTTCCTTAAGTTCAGAAGTAGCCCTATCAGCAATGTTTACCCTAGAGGTCTCTACCCTACTAGTGGTTACCCCGTCTCCTTATTTCAACTCATTCTCAGCAAAAAAAATTTGAATTGCATTTTTTCCTATAAATTTTCAACTGCACTTTTGCAATTTTCCAGCTACACTTCTGTAACTTTCCAATTACATTATTTCTTGTAATTTTCAGCTTCTATTGTCAAAATCAACTATGCATTTTTTTCAATATTATTATTATGAATGTTTGGAAGCACTTTATGTGTGATGTTTTTGAGCTTTGCTTGCAACCTTGGTTTTCAGACCCATAGGTTGTGAAGTTGGACAAAACATACTTGTAATATTTTGAAACTCTATCTGCAAGTCTATTTTTAGACTTGTATGCTTCAAAGTTGGACAGAATATACCTACAATGTTTTGAAACATAGGTAGAATACACTGTTTTGTGCCAAAGTGCTACAAGAACATAAAAATAACCTAGAAAGTTGTGTAGTTTAATTTTTCTCTATTTTTTTATTTTCTTCTTCCTTTTTTTTCTCTTTTTTTCACACCTTATTCCTGCACAACTATGCTAAGATGTTTGCATGATTTGGTTGCACCCTATTTTCACATAATTATTATGCTAGAGTACTCAAAGCAACTTTTTCTCATTTTTGAACCTTTCAAATATGAATCTCCCATAACCAAAGGTATACCATAACAACTTTTGTGAGTACTTAATAGGGGTTTTAAGTTTACCATTTATACACATAAGTGTGCCAAGCATTTAATTACTATTTATGCAATGCTAAGGCTAACTAATAGTAAAATTGAAAAAAATGCATACCTAAAAATAAAAACAAATACCTTAAAAGGTGGTTTCACTTTAGGTTCACCAATATGCTTATTGTAAAAAGAGTATATCTCATACAATGATGCAAATTAGTACAAGATAAACTAAGACAAGAAAGCAATAAATTAACAGTAAATGTCAAAATATATCCTAATTCAAGCATAAATAAAACGGAGTATTCAAGAATAAATTACACTAAAATTATCCATAAAAAGTAAGCACTAAGGTTATTCCTAATGTTTTAAAATAATTACTTGATACCTAGGGCATCAAGGACCATATCATTCAAAGCAAAAATATGATAAACAACCCTTTCCTACACTAACCTACTTGTAATGTCACCATAGTAAATAAGGAGATATCACACCTAGGATGTTTGTTGAGGGTTTGACATACCTTGTAAACTAGCCCTTGAATGTAAATTAGTGACATTTGGCTATGAACCCCAGCAGAGTATTTTGTCCTCCTCCATGGAAGGTAACAAACTAGCAATAAATGGCTTTGGTTATACCTACAAGGACAAGAGATATAGAGAGAAAGAGAGCAAAAGAGGTGCATGATATAGTAGTGATAGAGGCAAAATATATTGAAATAAGAGTTAGTAAGAGTATAGAATATTTTATAATAATTTAGCGAGTATATGGTGAGAAAATAAGGAAGTGAACGGGGTATTTATAGCATAGAACTCTTTTTTTAGAGTGAATGAATTATTTTCTCCCTTTTAGGGGTCATAAAAACATTATCATTGGTCCAAACAATGCATCATTCAACCCCTCAATGTAAAAATATGCTAACATCATGCCCATGCATCAAAAACCCTAAAATTAATTGGACAACCAAGCTTCCTACTTAATGTAGTAGTATTAGAACCATCACTTTTATAATGCAAGCTTTGGGGGAAACATGTCAAAACATCCCTTAATAACGATTCTATCCTTATTTTTTGGTTTTGGGAAAGCTAAAAGAACAAAACATCATGATAGATGGAAAAAATGATAGTTGGGTAAAGAAAGTGAATCAAAACCAGTAGCCAACACGGCTCATTATCATCCTACCCAAGGAGTAAAAAATTTAGTATACCCCTATTCCATATAAAATAGGATGTAATTCTCCACCACATATGAATACAATTCTTAGTGCTTACAATTAGGTTCTTATATGAACCATTGTCAATGATACAATCTACTGATAATTTGTGTGTGAGGTGAACACAAGTGATAAATAAACTAACTCATGCTCCTAGATTGGAATTATGATGCATCAAGATGATTTTTAAGTTAAAATTTCAACTCCTTATATATCATATATTCACTATAAGTCTCATTGAAAATAAAATTAATTTCCTCATCATGAGACAATAAAATCAAGTTCTTATTTATGTTGAAACTCTTGGCTCTTACATGTCTTGACTTGTTATAATGATGATAAAACTTACTAACTATCATGAATTCAAAATATTAAGAATGATACACAGTAGTAGTAGTAGTAGTAGTAGTAGTAGTAGTAGTTGAATAAGAAGAAAAATATTAATTTTCTAGATGAGATAAAGATTATCTTCTTAGTGAAGGGAAATATGACCTCGCTAAAAAGGAAGAAACTTACCTTGTTCAAAAAGAAAATGTTGTCTACCTATTATTGAAGGATCATCTTAAAAATGATGATATTTCTAGGAGAAAAAAATGTGGGTCTTTATATCTAGTAAAACTTTCTCTTTTCCTATGTGTGCTTGGTGGAATTTCATATCAAGTGTGTTGATTGTCACATATTGTATCTCCTAATATAAGTGTTCATGCAAGCCACTCTTAAACTTTAGGATAAGATTTGCTCTATAATATACTACATTCAACATGATTCATAAATGGTTGAAGTAGTAGTAGTCTTACATGGACATATTGGGTCCTTATCACAAGCAAAGCCATCTAATGCCCAAATCCTCCAAATAATGAGAAGGAAAAAATATGATCTTAAGAGTTGTAACAATCTCATCCCATGTGTTTATGAAATTATAATATTGATAATGATCTATTATTAGGACTATATCCATGCCACTAAGCTTCAATTTGGTGAATGGAACCTTGTCCTCTATGATAATATTGTTATACTTAATCTCCATGTCCAAGATTCAGCTAACAAGAATCTTAAGATCATGAGAGCCATTGTACATTTTTACTTTGCTTTTTCCTAGTGGGTGGCTTGGGGGTGTACACAGAGATATCACTAACTTTATTCATTAAGTTAGCCACCACATTAGCTAGATCAACCATATTTTTAGCAAATGTAGTGGTATATATATTGCATGTTATCACTACTTAGGGTGACTTTTCCTTCCATCAATAAAAATTAATTCCCACACAAACTATCACTACACAAGTATGTCTATACTATGGTATAAACCCCTATTACAAAGGGTTGTATAACAAATTTTACCCCAAATGATAAGGTTATAAAGATTTGAAGTTTTTGACTCTTATCAAGGTGAAAATTGTTGTTACCAATTGCAATTGAAAATCACTAGATCTTTTCCAATAATTAAATCCTTCTACCTTTTATTAAATAAACAATTTATTTAGTATCTTAATTATAGTTTTTAATGGTACTAATGTTATGAAAAATACTTAAGAATGTAGGAGATAAAGTGTTAAATGTCTATAGAGGTAGGAGCAAACCTTGCTTTGGGTATAAATTGTTTCTTATTAATATGATCATAGGAAAACTAGGCATCAAAATGCTTCAAACAAAATGTGCCTATTACCAAACAAACCAATAGAAGTTTTTTTCATAAATTTGCATGCATAAATAATGATGGTAAAAAAAAATATTTTTTTATTTTTTAAGCTCATCCTACACAAAAGGTCCATTGTCTAATATTAGAACATTGCCAAAACTTATTTGACATGTTACAAAACCCTAGGAGATCAAATTTTTATCCCTAATGCATCACCAAATACTATAAAATATGTAATAAAATGCACTCACATATAGTGAGTGGTCTTGAAAAGAGTTTGTCATTGAGCAAGTTGAATTCCTAGGATCTTGAGTTTATTTCAGGCACAGTTCATGTTCATGCTCAAATTCCAATTAATAAATAAATTTCCATCATAGGGCAAGGTCCCAATACAAATACTAAGTGAATATCAAAGATAAAACCCAAATATGGCATTAAATAAAGCACAACTGTTAGGATATATAGGGTTAGGAATATGGAGATATGTTATTATATTGTGTAAAGGTATTATTTAAGGAGTTGAAAAGGCATCAATTATGGTAGTATTTGGTAGAAAAAACATAGTGATTACATATTTTAGAGTGGTGCAACAATATTAAGGAACAATAGGATCAATCCTTTAAAATGTCATAGTCTAGTAGCAAAATATGAATCCAACAAAGTAGTTATGGATACTCAAGTGACACACGAGTATCTTAGCATCATAGAAAACCACAACTGATCAATATTTCACTAGGATGGATGAATTATCAATATTGGTACCAGTTTTCAATATTTCTTAGAATATCATATTATTTAGTTTTTTGTCATATTTTGAGGATGAAACATTTGTAAGTAGTATGGAATGTTAGGATACCTAGGGATAGCAATATGGAAATATGATATTAATATTGTATAAGGGTATTATGGATATTTGTAATAGGTCACACATAACCCAAGGTTGATTATATAATAATAATCAGTGGGATAAGGGTTTAGGAAGATGGGTATATAAAGAAGAAATATTATCATTGTAATAATTAATTAATCATATCGAGTACTCTCTTGTAATAGTCTTGGATCATGGAGCACATCTCATTTTGGGATATATTGTGGAGTGGTTCCTTCCTTAAGGAATAACATTGGTGTTGCCCTACCTTAAGGGTATTATCTATCATTGTCTTATTGTGTTGATTATTTTTTCTATGGATAATTATTTGTGGATGAATGATTTGATATTTTGCATAATGGTAATGATTTATATTTATGAGAAGCAAAGGTTCATAAGTGGTATCAAAGAAATAATTCTACCAAAGTGGGGATTATTTTTTTATAGATTAGAGAATTAGGGGAATGTTTTTAAGAAAATATCTTATTTTCTACGAGTCAAATATTTATGTAAAATAGACTGATTTAGATTATTCTTGTGCCATTTTGTTTAGAATTTAAATATGTTTAAAATGAGTGATAATATAAAGGAATCCAAGTAGTATTAATAGATATACAACCCTATGAATTTAGCCATATCAAACAAGGGCAATGGCAATTTTTTGAATCGCATATTTTCTAAAAAATGAATTTGAGATAGTTGTTAGTTGGGGTAAGCAAATCATCTATTATTTTTTGGGTCTATTTATTTATATATAATTTTATCTTCAGATCTATTGGGATATATATACCCAGGTGTTGTAGGTGAGTTGGAGAGGGTAGGGAAATCCTCTGAGGGAGGTCCCTGGTTCAAATCTCCATCCTACCAAAAGTACATTGGGTACCCAAAATCTAGTTGATAATGTTGGTGCGTTCAGGGCCAAGCATGACTCCCGGGTGATTTTGACGGTGTAGAACCCTTTGGTTATGGTTTCTTAGACCAAGGTGGCCCCGTAAGGTATTTTTTGCTAAATTCAAAAAAAAATCTATTGGGATATATATAATTTTGTGAAACCCTAGTTTGCATTATCATTTTGGTGGATGTGATTTCATGGTACAATGATAGAAAATGGTGGATAAATTTTATGTCTCTATATTTTGTTGATCGTTATTGGAAATCCTACCTTAATACACTCTTAAAAAAGTAATCTAAGACATGGTTGTTAATTTTTACTAAAAAGAGTAATGGGTACACATGGGAAGAAATTGAGCATGCATTGTTAAGTCAATAGAACCCATATACAAAGATAGCTAGTTTGAAATATACCCTCAGCAGCTATATAGAAAAATAAATAGGCTCCAAGATGAACAGAAGGAATTAAAAAGGGAGTTGAAAATTTTAATGAATTGAAAAAAATAAAAGGCAATGATGATAGTGTGCAGGCTAAGGGAATCACAACTTTGGTGTCAGATAGGCCAAACTATGATCACAAGGATTCAATTGAATCGAAAAATTTTATTTTGTAGGTTCATGGCTATATTTAGATAGAAATATTATTATTTCCATAAACCCTAATAGAAAATATAATTTTTTAATATTGCCTTGGCTAAGAGGTTGCAGTTTTAAGCAACAAAATTAAGAACATAGAAATTGAGAGTGAAAATGTTTATAATTTTCAAGATTATCATCATGGATAAATATATTTTACATTAAAATTATCATACTATTAGGCTGAACGATGTGGATTTTTTTTGGGTTTTCCTTGGTTGGGTTCTTTAGGTATTGTTAACATTAATGTGCAAAAGAAATTTATAAAGTTATGGTATAGGAAAAAGAAGATAACACTACAAATTATTTTTGAGATTAAGGAGAAAGGACCCAATGAGAAGCATGAAGTATTTATGGTATGGGAACAAGTTAAAGAACCAATAATAAAATCAAAATTTCAATCAAAAGTCCAAGGAATATCTATTAGAAGTGCATAATAATGTGTCAAAATAATTAAATAAGAGAAAATCATAAGAAAGAAATTAAAAGGGATGAACAAAATTTTGAATAATGAAAGAAAGAAAATGTTAAGGTTGCAGCATATCGCCACCCATGCCACTGGGAGGGGCAACAAACTTAGAGACATGGATTAGGGCATTAATATTATTATAGATCTACATGAAATCATAAAGGCATCAAGTATGGAAATGTTTGGCAGAAACATCATAGTGATTCTAGGTTTCAAATTTGTGGAGCAACATCAACGAATAATAATTAAGGAGAAAGAACCCTGTGAGAAGCATGAAGTATTTATGGTATGGGAACAAGTTAAGGGACCAATAATAAAATCAAAATTTCAATCAAAATTCCAAGGAATATCTATTAGAAGTGCATAATAATGCATCAAAATAATTAGATAAGAGAGAAAATCATAAGAAAGAAATTAAAAGGGAGGAACAAAATTTTGAAGAATGAAAGAAAAAAATGTTAAGGTTGCAGCATATCACCACCCATGCCACTGGGAGGGGTAACAAACTTAGATACATGGATTAGGGCATTAATATTATTATAGATCTACATGAAATCATAAAGGCATCAAGTATGGAAATGTTTGGCAGAAAAATCATAGTGATTATTGGTTTCAAACTAGTGCAGCAACATCAACGAATAATAGAACTAGGTGTTCAAAATTTCACAATAGAGCAATAGAAGCATGGATCCAACAGATAAGTTATGGATAATCAAGTGGTACAAGGGCATCTTGTTGTTAGCGTAATATTTTGTCTGTATTACATTATTTAGGTTTACTGTTACAACTCCTGTAACAGTTCTATTTACGTCGGTGCTATTCCCGGCATTGTAACCTTTATTTAATATGCTCAATACAATACCTCCAATAGTTCGTTGTTCTAACATGGCATCAAAGCCAGTCTGAGAGGAGGCAGAAATATTTTACGAAAGCACGTCTGGAGAAAGAGGAAGCACACCTGGAGAAAGTGGACGCACGCCTGGAGAAAGCGGAAGCACGCTGAAATTTTTTTTTATAAAGGTTTCAACCTTTAAGTTTAAAAAAAAATAATAATTTTACGCCCGCCACCCCGACGCCACCCGTGGGCTCCTCCACCCGCGTGCCACCCCACGCGCCACCCCCATCCCACGCTTCCAAACCCTGCCCCACCCCACCCTGTGCATCCCCGACCCATGCTCCCCCATCCCGCGCTCCCCTCTCCCCTCCCCCATTCCCTGTGGTTGTAACGCCGCGTGCAGCAGCAGTCGTGCGCCCCCTATCACACGACCTCTGTCGCAGCCCCACCAGCCACACGGTACAGCCGTTCGGGAGGTACAAGGGGCGTGACCTGGGTTCCTATACCCAGATCAGCCCACGGGCTCACTGGCAAGTGAGCCGCGTGGTGGGTTCTGGGAACCCAGAGGTCGCGGGTTCAAAACCCGCCGACCCCCCCTGCCGAGGTAATAATTTTTTTTTATAAAGTTATTTTTTTTATATTTTTGTAAGGTTAATAATTAAATTTTTTTAATTATTTTTATATAGTAAAAATTAAAAAAAAATTAAAAAAAAATTTACTATATGAAGTAATTTATTTTTTTATTAACCTTACTAGTAAAAATATTTTAAAAAGTGCTTTATTGAGAGAATTTTTTTTTTAAGGGGGGCATTCTTTTCAAAAATAAAAAGGGAAAGTGAGTAATTTTTTTTTGGAAAAGAGCAAATTTTTGGCATTATTGTAAAGGTGCATTTTCGGCTGCGCCCGACACCTAGCGGGTAATTCCTGAGGGCACTTTTATGTTGTAGGTTGCATTTTCTTTTTGTTTTGCACTACTTCATTAAAAGTTAAAAATCAAATTCACTCCCTAAGTCCCCGGAATAATTAAAACCCATCCGTGCAATTTATTGCACTGCAGTGTTCGGTATTTGTGATACCTCTGGCCAGCACTTATAGGTAAAGTTGTCGTGATTGCGCTACTGTATCCATCGCCTAATATAGCTGCCAAAATGACGTCTGAGCTTGTTCTCTATAAATCTTTGGGGAGATATAAGTTTACCATTTTGCTATTTTTTTACTCCATCCACTACCCTAATCGTTCTTGTGTTTAGGCGTAAATCCTGATGAGAGTTCTGACATCCACAGTGTTTAGGGGAAGTTACGCCCCACGCATGAGGATTGATGACTTTCTATGGTAGGTGCCATCAACAAGACGATTCCCTTTCAGTACCGCCTAAGTACCACGTATCATATAATATTTAAAAATTACCTATAGTTTCCCTCACGTAAGGGCGGGTAATTTTTTTTATTTTTCAAAATACCTATAGTCTCCCTCACGTAAGGGCGGGTATTTTGTATGGTATAACGGCTTGGCATTAAGGTATATAGAAAGGGTGACCAATTGGTGATATAAGGAACCTTCACTATGGCTTCTGCTGCAAAGTTAATGACTGATGCTCATCAGTTATTGAAAGGTCCTAATTATACACCATGGAAAAATAAAATGAAGGCAGTCCTCATCATGGAAGATTTATGGGATGTTGTTTCTGGAGCAACAACGAGACCTTCACCAGCAGTTGGATCCACAGCTCTCACTGCTGATCAGATCGCATTTGATAAGAAAGACAATCGAGCAAAAGTGCTCATTTTGTTTGTTGTTTCAGATGAAGTTCAACCTCATATAGCTGACAAAGCAAGTGGTAAAGAGGCATGGGATGCCCTTCAAACCATTTATGAGGGAAATAATGATTCCACCATTCTTCATCTTCAAAAACAACTTCACAATCTGAGTTTGAGACAGGGTGAGACAGTTGAACTCTTTCTTTGCAGAGTTTTTGAATTGAAAGGCAAATTGAATTCTTTGGGAGATACAGTGGACGACAAGCTTCTCACTTCAATAGTCATGAGAGCTTTGCCTGATTCCTTTGATACGTTGATCACCTCCATTCAGGTGTCACAACGACAAATTACCTTTATTGAGTTGGTCAATTTGCTTCAACAATAGGAGGCATGCCAACTTCACAGGGATGATTCTTCTAATACAGCCCTATACTCCAACCGACAGGGTTCTAAGAAGAAAGGTAATTTTCAGAAAGGAGGTAATTCTCAACAGGATTCAAAAGGAAAAGGGAAACAACCTCAACAAAAGAAGAGGTATTGCAAAATTTGTGATAAAGACAACCATGACACCAACAGGTGTTGGCATAAGAATAAGCAAAAAGGCTAGAACAAACCACAAAACAAGAACAAGCAACCCAAGGTGAATGTTGTTGTTGAAGAATCTGACTCAGATTCTGAATGGGCACACAAGGTGCTCATGACTACCATAGCCTCCAAGGAGAAGGATCCTGTATGGTATGTCGATTCTGGCGCTAGTAAGCATATGACTAGCGATAGATCATGGTTTGAATCATTTGTGGCCAAAGAGGGTAGACCTGTCACTATTGTTGATGACAAAACCTACAAGGTTCAGGGAGAGGGTACAGTTTTAGTCACTCTTCCTGATGGCAAGTGTCAGATTGACAAAGTCCTCTATGTTCCAGGATTGGCTAACAATTTGTTGTCGGTCACACAAATCCTCGATAAAAATATGGTTGTCAACTTTCATGTTGAGGATGGCAAGAAGTGTTGTACAATCACCAGTAAGGGTAAGAAGATTGCAATAGCTTCCTATAAGCATGGCTTATTTTCCCTAGATGCTATCTCTACTCCCCATGTTGCCATGACAGTCTCTACCAAGGAGGCAACTTCCCTATGGCACAAGATATATGGGCATCTTAGTTCTGGCTACTTACTTGAGCTTAGTAAGTATGAGATGGTAAAGGGTCTTCCTTCCCTTTCTTCCACATTGCCAGTGTGCTCTGACTGCTTGGCAGGAAAGCGACATCGAGTACCTTTTGAGAAGAGCTCAACAAGAGCGCAGAAACCTCTGGAGTTGATTCACACCGATCCGTGCGGTCCTTTCACACCCAACAGTTGTGGGGGGAAGAGGTATTTTTAGTTATTTGTAGATGACTACTCAAGAAAGATGTGGGTTTTCTTTCTTCGACTGAAATCTGAGGCTTTTGATTTCTTCCAACAATTCAAGAAATATGTTGAGGAGTCAGGGACTTCTATAAAAACATTGTACTCAAATCGAGGGGGGAGTTTACCTCTAAAGAATTTTCAGCATTCTTAACTGAGCATGGAATCTCGAGATAGTTAACTACTGCTTACACTCCTCAACAAAATGGAGTTGTTGAGAGGAGGAACCGTTCTATTATGGAAATGGTTCATTGTATGCTCACAAGAGCTACTCTTGGGCAACAATATTGGGCAGAAGTTGTCACCACTTCAGTATATATGTTGAATAGGGCACCCACAAAGGCCCTAAAAGGAATAACTCCACAGGAAGCATGGAGTGGCCATAAACCCTCCATATCTCATCTTCGTATTTTTGGGTGTCAAGCTTTCATGCACATACCGAAAGAGAAAAGGAAGAAGCTAGATGAGAAAACATTGAGATGCATTTTTCTTGGCTATGATGAGCACTCTAAAGGTTATCATTTGATAGATCCTTTGACCAAGAAAATTCATGTCAATAGAGATGTTGTTTTTGATGAAGCTTTCACATCACAAAGCACATCTAATGTATACCTAGATCTTGTGGAATCTAAGGAAGAGAAGTTTCCTTCGTCAACACAAACAGGAGGTCCTTCCACCTCTTCTTTATCACCACAAAATAAGAATCCAAAATGGTATACAAGCACAATTAGAGACTCAAAACTATCTACTCCACCAGATTTGACATTGGATAGGCCTTGGACTCGTAGTATGGCTCAACATGAAAATGCTGCAATAGAGATTACTGAGGTTGATGATCTATGCCAATCTTTTGAGGAACTTTCTGTAGATCCATAGAGAGATACAACAGATATGGATATTGATGATGATAGGGTGTTTATGTCCTCAATAGATGATCTTGAACCTGCATCAGTGCAAGATGCTCTTGGTGAGCCTCAGTGGAAGGCCGCTATGGATGCAGAGTATAAGTCTCTGATGAAAAACAAAACTTGGAAGCTTGTCGATCTGCCATACGAAAAGAAGCCCATAGGCTACAAATGGGTGTATAAAGTTAAGTATAAGGTAGATGGGACAATAGATAAGCATAAGGCCCGACTTGTTGCAAAGGGCTATGCTCAAAGAGAAGGCATTGACTACGAGGAAACTTTTGCACCTATTGCTCGGATGACCACAATTCGAGTTATTTGTGCTATGGCAGCACAGTTTGGGTGGAAAGTTCACCAGATGGATGTCAAAAGTGCTTTTCTGAATGGTGATCTCCAAGAAGAAGTCTACATGACTCAGCCAGAAGGATTTGAAGTGGAAGGCCAAAAGCAGAAAGTGTGCAAATTGGTCAAATCCTTATATGGATTGAAACAAGCTCCTCGAGCTTGGTATATAAAAATGGATAATCACCTCCTGCAGCATGGATTTAAGAGATGTTCGTCAGATGCAAACCTCTATTTCAAGAAATAGGGTTCTAAGATAGTGTTGCTTGTACTCTATGTTGATGATCTGCTCATTACAAGGAGTTCAAAAACTATGATCTCTATTGTCAAAAGAGACTTGTGTCAATATTTTGAGATGTCAGATCTCGGACTTCTCCATTATTGTCTTGGTCTGGAAGTCAGCCAGAAGGAGCACTACATCAAAGTGACTCAGAAAAAATATGCCAAGACACTGTTGGAAAAATATCGCATGACTGATTGTAAGCCAATGGCAACTCCGATGGAAACAGGGATACAATTATCGTGATATGATGATTCACCGTAGGTAGATGGTACTCTCTATCGATAGTTGATCGGGAGTCTCATATATCTGACCAACACTAGGCCAGATATCGTGTTTGTTGTAAATTATCTTTCGAGGTTCATGCAGGAACCTAAGACTACACACTAGAAAGCAACAAAGTGAGTTCTTCACTATGTTCATGGCACAATGGAATATGGCCTAGAATACAAGAGGAACAACAAATTCTTCTTACAAGGATACACGAACTCCGACTATGCCGGATCATTTGATGATCGCAAGTCAACTTCAGGATATATTTTTCATCTTGGATCCGGTCCTGTCTCTTGGCACAGCAAGAAGCAACAGGTGGTTGCTCTCTCTTCAATAGAGGCAGAATATCGTGTCGCACGTGATGTTGTGTGCGAAGTGATATGGTTGCGTCGCATCCTAACAAGTATGGGTCTTCCATCAAAATCTCCAATACACTTGTTCTACGACAACATGGGTGTTTTGAATCTTGTTAAGAATCCAATACATCATGAGAAAACCAAGCACATTGATACACAATGCCACTTTATTCGAGACGAAGTACCAAAACATCGAATTCAGCTTCAGTACATCTCCACCAATGCTCAAGTTGCAGACATTTTCACTAAGGCACTTGCACATGTCAAATTTGAATTGTTTCGCAGCTCTCTATGTATTTCAAAATAATGTTATGGGGGGATGTTAGTATAGCTAGAAGTTATTCAATTATCCAAATAATGTAATAAGGGGGGATGTTAGCATAATATTTTGTCTGTATTACATTATTTAGGTTTACTGTTACAACTCCTGTAACAGTTTTGTTTACGTCGGTGCTATTCCCGGCATTGTAACCTTTATTTAATATGCTCAATACAATACCTCCAATAGTTCGTTGTTCTAACACTTGTCATCATTAAATACCACCACAAATCAAGATTTTACTTGAATGGAATGGTTAATAAAAATTTGTATCATTTGTCAACATTGTTTAGAAGATCATATTATTTAGATTCTTCTCATGCTATAAGGATGAAATATCTATAAGGAGGTGGAATGCTAGGATAAATAGGAATAGGAATATGGAGATATGATATTATATTGTTTAAAGGTATTATGTATAGTTGGCATGGGCCACACATAACCCAAGGTTGATTAAAATATTATATTACAATAATGTGTGGCATAAGGTTTTAGGAATATGGGTATATAAAGAATGGATATTTTCATTGTAATAATCAATTACTCATATCGAGTACTCTCTTGTAATAGTATTGGATCATTTAGTGGATCTCATTTTAGGAGATATTGTGAAGTGGTTCCTTCCTTAAGGAATAACATCGGTGTTGTCCTACCTTAAGGATATTATCTATCTCTATCTTATTGTATTGATTATTACTATGGATAATTATTTGTGTATGAATGATTTGATATTTCTACATAATGGTGAATGATTTATATTTATAATAAGAAAAGTTTCATAACAACAAAACAATGATAGATGGACAAATCCATAGGATTCCTCAAACTTTAGAATCCCATAGATAATTTTTTTAGACTTTCAAAAATGATTAGTTCCTATCCATCTCTTAATTTCCTTGAAATCCTTACAAATTTAAATCCAAGGACTCTTACACCACTAATGAAAATACAAGATTCTATATCTTGACATGAAAAATCAAATCTCTTGGCAGGTAATTCTATCAAGTCATGGGCAACCAACTTTGGCTAGAGTAGTATGGTAAAGTTGATGAGATGCAGTGTTCTTATTACAAGGGACATGGAGGGTTTCATCACAATGGAATTGGGGTAATATATAATGGAATCAACCAAGCCATACCAAATAGAATAAGTATAATTTGTAAACAATAAAACTAAACTCTCAAGAGAATGATCTTTTTGAAGATAAAAGTTGTCCATAGTTGTTAGGTTGAGGATGAATATCATATGTATTCCAATGAAAATCAATTATGGCAATCATCAATAGGTTGGAGAAATTTGTTATGGATTTTCTATTATTTCTGATGGGTCACGAACCATGGGTAGCAAATACGATGGTGGAGATATCCAAGTAAAGAACATTTCCAAGGTGTACACTACCATCGATAGAGTAGACATTAATAATAGAAAAATAGTAAATAGATGCACTCTCAAAGAACCAAAATGACAAAATTTATCTCAATTGTGACCTAATATTTTATCCTCTAACCACATAAATACCACAAAAACATATAGAAATATTGAATGCAAAAAATAGATGAAGCATTGAATGTTCAAGGTGGATTGATACTTCATGACACCAACTCTAATACCAATTATATAAAAATATTTCTAGTTGATATGCATTACTAAGAGAAGGACTTAAACAGACTTAAAAATATGAAACAATATCTCTAAAATAGGAATTTATAGTTATAAAATCCTTTCCATCAAAACATATATAATATAACAACTAGGGTAAGCATTTTGATGGACCTACGAAGACGTATGGAGAGCGGGAAAGGTAGCGATCGAGCGGCGGATGGAGAGCGACAGGGAGGATACGGTAGAAAGGAGGCAGGACGGTCAGGCGAGTGTCCAGGAGGGACCAGTCATGATGCGGTTGACGGGGCAGTGGCTGATGCATCAGGGACCCAGGCGGACGGGTCGGACAGGAGTGGAAAAGACCCTCCTGACAAGGAGGGACAAAAGGGCAGGCTTAACCTAAACCAAAAAGGGTCCTACGCTCAGGTCCTGAGGCCAGGATCATCAACAAAGCAACCCTCCCAGGAACTGCTTCCTTGTGGAACAGACCTAGTTATCCCGGAAGACCTAATGGATAGCTACATGGAGCTTGAGCGTTTCACTCTGGTTGGCAAGTTTGTTGGAGGGAGACCAGACATGGAGACCATTCGTAAATGGGCATTTTCCAAGTGGAAAACCAGTGGAAACATGGAAATCGTTGCTCTCTCTCGAGGTTTCTTCGCCATCAAACTCAATACTCAAGAGGACTGCTGCAACATCTTAGTTGGGGGACCCTGGTTCCTCGGACGCAGGAGCCTCTTTCTCCGAAAGTGGGGGGATGATTTTAACCCCGAAACTCAAAACATAAACGTAGCTCCTCTGTGGGTTCGGTTGCCAAACCTCCCTTTCCAGTTCTGGCATGAGGATGTCATTCGAGGGATAGCCCGCTCCATAGGCGAGTTCATTGCCATCGATCCCTCCACCAAAGTCCGATCCAGGATGGTCCATGCCCGCTTCTGTGTCTCCGCTAACTTGGAGACAGAGCTACCTTCCTTCATCAATTTGTACAGAGGATCCCATATGATCAGGAGGCAGCCCATCGAGTATGAAAACAAGCCTACCTTTTGTACTCACTGTTGCACCCAAGGTCATCTACCGAATCAGTGCCCTGGTTTGAGGACCCAGAACCAAAAGGTGGTAGGTCCCACCAAGGGCATGCAGAGGAACCAGGGCATCCCCCCTCTCAACAAGGAACCGTTGGTAGGGCCGAAACACATCATGCGTAATCCTGCTCACCGAGCACCTCAGGAGGCTGGCCAGAGCGCCACTATAGAACAAGGTAAGCAAACCAGTGAGCAAGGAGAAGGATCCCTGCCAAGCCAAAAGGAGTAGGAGGCACTCCCAAAATTTTTGTTTCTCATCAGTCCCACCATAGAGGATCCAGTGGCCCAGGTACAGACCCCTCCCAAAATGGTATGTCCAAATTCTCATTCGGATGAACACCTGGTGGTGAGCAACGAAAAATCCCCAAATTTCTCGAATAGGGGAGAGGCACCCCCTTCTCCTTCATATGAAAAAGAAGACCTTTCTCTCTCGGGAAGGATCAGCCCCAGGAACACCAGGAGCAGGAAATAGGCAATAGACTATGGCAGTGAAAGGAAAAGAGGGAGACCCTTTGACAATGAGAAAAGAAATAAGGAAACAATGGAGGATATCACAAATGGGACCCAATCGATGCTTTTTTTGATGAGTCCGACAATGATAAGCAAGGAACCAAACCCCCCTTCCAGCTGGTGAAGGGAGGCAGGAAAAACCCCAAACCCTTGAGATGAAGGTTCTCTCATGGAACGTGAGGGGCCTAAATGAGGCAGCCAAGCAGAGGTTGGTGGCTGACCTAAGGAAAAGGATTAATCCTTCCATATTCATCATGCAAGAAACCAAAATCGATGAATTCTACTCTCGAAAGGCTGCCAAGGCCATTTGGGCCAGTGGAGACTGCCTTTTCAGTCCTGCTCAAGGCACGTCGGGGGGGCTTATGTGTCTGTGGGATCCTACCCTGGTCGAAGGAAGGCTTTTGTCATCATCGAATAGGATCCTAAACATTTTGTTTCTCTCCAAGACCAGCAAGCAGTCTTGGATTCTATCAAATATTTATGCCCCAAACTCACCCAGTGAGCGGGCCGCGATGTGGGAAATAGTAACTCAAATGAGAACCAACTTTAACACCTTTCCTTGGATATTAGCAGGGGACTTCAATAGTCCTTTGCATCCATCTGAAAAGAGAGGAGGCAATGATTCTTACAGCAGAAGCATGGAGGACTTCAGAGGGTTTGTCAATACCAATGAGCTCATGGATGTTCAGCTCAAAGGATCCTCTTTTACTTGGAGCAACAGGAGGATTGATAGCGGACTCATCCAGGTCAAGTTGGACAGGTTCCTAATTTCTCAAGAAGCTATCCCATGGTTTGGCGATGCCACTCTGCTGGCCTTACCTCGGATCGGATCAGACCACAATCCCATCCTCCTTGAATCTGGTAGGCCTCCCTCCTTTAAAACTCCTTTCCATTTCGAAGCCATGTGGACCCAACACAAGGATTTCAAAAATCAAGTGTCCTCTTGGTGGCATCAAAGTGTCAGAGGGTCTGCCACTTCTCAGTTGGCTCAGAAGTTGAAGATGGTCAAAGAAAACCTAAAAATCTGGAATAGGGAGGTCTTTGGCAACCTTTTTGCCAACAAGAAAGCTATTACTGAGAAACTTCAGGACATAGAAAGGAGAATCGAAGCAGGGGACCACAACAGCCCCACTAGGGAGGAGGAAAGAAACCTCCTAGCAGAATTCCATAATATCTTGGCCAGAGAGGAAACTTTCTGGAGGCAGAAGTCAAGAGACCTATGGGTCAAGGAAGGCGATGCCAATACAAGGTTCTTTCATGCCTCCACCATGCGGCATAGGGCATCCAACAAGATCAGGGAGATCATGTGCAGCAACGGATCAGTGTCCACTGACATTGTGGAGATCAGGACCGAAGTAGTGTCTTTCTTCCAGAACCTCTTGGGAAGTGCCTCGGAGGATGACAGTCAAGCTCAGGATACTCTCCTTGCTAATATCCCCAACATCGTTCCTCAGGACTTGAACTCCAGACTGGTGGATCCCTTCACCCGCGATGAAGTTAAAGAGGCCTTGTTTTCAATGCAACCCGATAAAGCCCCTGGACCGGATGGTTTCTCTCCAAGGTTCTTCCAAACTATGTGGGATGTGGTGGAGATTGATGTTTGTAAGGCTATTAGAGAAATTCAGGAAACCAAAGTCGTCCCTCATAGTTTCAATTCCACTTTCTTGGCCCTCATCCCGAAAGTCTCTGCTTGCAAATCCATCTCTGATTATAGGCCCATCAGCCTATGCAATGTCATCTACAAAGTTTTGACCAAGGTTATGGCCAACAGGCTGAAGGCCATTCTTCCCCTCATCATTGACCAATCCCAAGGCAGCTCGGTTAAAGGGAGGAACATCCTGGATGGGGTCATCTCGATCCATGAAACCCTGCATTCGGCCTCAATGTCTAAGAAGGCTGCCATGTTTCTTAAGTTGGATATGAATAAAGCCTTCGATAGGGTTGATAGATGCTTTCTTCAGAAAATCCTTCTCAAGTTCGGCTTCCACCCTTTGTGGGTCGATCTCATCCAGGGTTGCATTTCCTCTCCCTGGTTCTCAATTCTAGTCAATGGCTCCCCCATCGGGTTCTTTCAAAGTTCAAGAGGTTTACGCCAAGGGGATCCTCTATCCCCCATCCTTTTCATTATCCTTGCAGAAGCATTGGGAAGAGCTCTCAAGGATGGCCAACGTCAAAAGAAGGTGACGGGGATCCTCCCTGCCTCCGAGGGTGATGCGATCACCCATCAGCAGTTTGTGGATGACACACTTCTGTCCACCATTGCGTCAGTAGCTCAAGCTAAATCCATCAAACGAATCCTTGGTCTCTATGAGAAGGTTGTCGGCCAAAAAGTAAATTACATCAAAAGCAAGATCTTTTTCATCAACACCCTGGCTAGGCGTCAAGTCCAGATTGCAAGGATCCTGGGCTGCTCAATTGACTACCTTCCCACCACCTATCTTGGCCTCCCACTTTTTTGTGGGCGTGCAAAGGAAGGGATGTGGAATATGGTGATTGAGAGGATCCACAAAAAATTGGCGTCATGGAAAGGCAAGTTCCTGTCCCAAGCTGCCAAGGCAACCCTTACCATGGCTTGCCTCCAAGGGATTCCGACTTTCTTCATGTCTATTTTTAGAGTGCCTGCCTCAGTTCTTCTCAAGATCGAGCAGGCTCAACGGAATTTCCTTTGGTCAGGCAATGAAGATAAATCCAGGATCCCTCTGGTAGCCTGGGACAAAGTGTGCAGAAGCAAAAAGCAAGGTGGGTTAGGGCTCAGAAGAATGGCCATGATGAACCTTGCGCTCATTTCCAAGCACACCTGGAGGATCCTAGTCGAAGAACCGGTCGAATGGGTTAGGATTGTCAGGAGGAAATACCTCAACAACACTCCCCTTCTTGAGGGTGGAATTCCCATCGGGGGGTCGACTTTTTGGAAAGCCATTGGTCAATCCAGATAGTTGATCCAAAATGGCATCAGGTGGATCCTTGGGGATGGTCAAAGTATAGACTTTTGGAAGGACAGGTGGGCCCTAGAGGATCCTCTGTCAGAACAGACCGGGTTGGCTCAACTTAAAAGTTTCCTGGATAACAATGTTGGGCAGAAGGTGGCCGATTTCATTGAATGGAGAAACGGCTCCCTGCAGTGGAAAGTCATCAATGCAGAAGGGCTAGAGTCGGAGGCCGACTTCCTATCCTCAATCCTCAAGGACATCATCATACCCACTAGTAGAGGACCGGACAGATTGATATGGAGGGGGACCGATGATGGGGGTTTCTCTGTCAAAACTGCCTATGGGCTTCAGTGCAAAGGACCAATTTTGGACTTTCCTTACAACTTGATCTGGAGGAAAGGAGTTATCCCAAAGGTAAATTTCTTTTGTTGGATTGCTTTTCAGAACAAAGCCCTCACTATTGACAATCTTCACAAGAGGGGGTTTGCTTTAGCCAATAGATGCTACTTGTGCGAGTCTGCCTGTGAGTCCTCTGACCATCTCTTCCTGCACTGTGGCTACACTGGGTCGGTCCTTGGCGCCATCCTCTCCGCCTTCCAGATCCAATGGGTTTCCCCCAAGACCATCAAGGAGGCTTTCTTCCAATGGGGCAATCCTTTTAAAAACCCCAAGCTCCGTTTCCTGTGGAATGCTTGCCTCCACCACTTTTTGTGGTAGGTATGGTTAGAACGCAATGGTCGGATCTTCGGTCACCCCCCAGGGATCCTCCCTCAGTCGCTCATAGGGCCATCACCTTTGCCATTGAGAATGCCAAGCTTATCCCTAGCCCTTGGCCCAAACATGTGTTCGAAGAAGGTTTGTTCAAATCCTTTAAGTTATCCAGGGAGAGTAAGGAGCGGGAGGATCCACGGGTTTCCAGGAAGGACGTCAGGTGGGTCAGGCCTCCTCATGGGTGGTTGAAGCTAAATTTTTATGGGGCATCTCACGGCAACCCAGGAGCGGCCGCTGTGGGTGGGTCAGTCCGAGATCACAATGGAAAGCTTGTAATGGCTTTCTATGAAAACTTAGGGCATCAAACCAATCATGTCGTAGAGGCTAGAGGATTGCTGAGAGGACTCGAGCTCATGACGGAGGATCCCCATCCCTTGGTTGTTGAAGGGGACTCTTTGAACATTATCAACTACATGACAACTTCCAAGGTTCCGGCGTGGAAGGTTTACAATATCATCACTCAGGCCAGAAGCATCCTTCGTCGGAGGAACCAGGTTCAGTTCAAGCATACCTACAGGGAGGGCAATGGTCTAGCTGACCACTTAGCAAACAAAGGTTTAAAGTCCACATGTCTTGTGGTGTGGCATCAAAGTTTTCCAACGGACATTGAGAAGATCGCCAGCCAGGATATTATTAATGTCTCCACATAAGCGTGATGTAAGGACCGGGCCTAGGTGGTCGGGCTCGGGGAGAGCCATGACACCTGTGCCACCGGACCCAATTGGCACACCCGTCATGATGGTTCATGGCAGGTATGACGAGAATGATATTTTCCCAAAGTCCCTCGAAAGGTGGTCCAACAGATCTCCGGTCCTGTCCCTCGTGCCTGGCAAAGGTCGAAGATAGGTGGATGTTTTGTTCATCTCCCCTACTGAGATTTGGATGGGCCCGACATGCCCAAGCAAAGATCACCATTGGCCCTCTCCCGGGCACATCGAGAGGACGCTCCGGCCCACCTCTCTAGACATAACTACCAAAGGCGCCACTACCTTCGGCAACACGTGGCACCTTCGGAGGTTGCGTGTCCACCTCAGCATCAATCTTTGCCACCATCCTGGATCTAACGCTATCTTTGGTAATGATGGCTCTCTCTGCATGCATGCGAGGCTCATATCCAAAGAAAATCTATTTAATCTAGTGGTGTTTGGGCGAGCCTTGTATTTTGGTGTAAGGTGTCCCCTGGAGTGTGGTGCAGAGTCATCTGGCTTCCCTCCTGGCATGTGTGTTTGTCCTGAATCCATGGCTTCTCCTTATGTCGAGCCGGTTGATCTTTCCCTGTGTGACGAAGCCATGATGTTTATGAAGGCCAAGGGTATGCTCCCTTTCCTCCAAAAATTCCAAGGACCCGAAGACGATGTCACCCGTGCCTTTGTGGACTCCTGGAACCGGGGCGAGGTTGTGGTGAGGGGGCTAAATTTTAAAATCTCCATTGAGCTTATGAGTGAGATCACTGGGTTGTCGGTGGTAGGTCGTAACATTCGACGCGATCATCACAATTGGGAAGAGGAATTGGAGCAATTCCCTGACAAAGGATGAAACCTTGGGTGGGATAAGTCGGCCCTCCTTCGCTCGGCCCTCCCTGAACCTTGGAATCTTGCCATCATCCCCATCCTTCAATATGTTACTTGCGATGATACCGACAAGCCTCTCCGTAGTTTCCACATCAGTTTTGTAAACCACCTGAGGGATGCCAAGCAGGTCTGTATTCTCGACTATCTTGTCTACTCCCTTGGCCTCACTATCAAAAAGAGCAAGAAATCATCTTACCCTCCCATCCACCAGGGGTTAATGAGTGTCATCTTCCGCCATGTCACTGCGAATCATCCTCTGCCCCAGGCGGTCCTTCCTATTGCTACCCAAGCCCCGGGTAGTCCTGGTTTTGTCCAAGAGGATGGGACTTCCAGCCCTATCCGTAATAGCCCCCCTGAAATGGCCAATCCTGCGTCCCTCCAAAGAGTTTCCCGTAGCAAGCCAGCCAAGAGAGGGCAGACTGACGCCCCGACCCCATCTCGATCATCTCTGCGGCTTAAGAAGGTGAAGAAGGAGAAAGGGACCCCGTCGCAGCAAATCAACTCTGACACTGAGAGCGAAGCCGAGGGGTTGTCTCCCCAGTTTCTGTTAGACATGACGGCCAACATCCTCTCCTCTACAAATGCAATGGTGAGGATCCTCAAGCGCTTCAAGGGGCGTGAGACCCAGGAGGATCAGGAGGATCCGGACGTGTAAGGAATTTTCTTGGGACGGTTTCCTTTTTGTCGTCTAGTGGAAGCGATCTATATAATGGATGGTTATGTGTTTTTTATGGTTTTTCAGCTATTTTTTGACCTCCGTTGGGAGGGGTTGATGTAGCCCTCACGGGCATCACTGTGTTTTTTTGTTTTTTTGGGAAATCTTCATATGGTACCTAATGTATTAGCCCAAAGGGCTCTCTCTAATGGTAAAGGCTACGACCTCTCTTGTTATAAGGTTTTGGGATCCTCTTAAAAAACCCGTTTTGTATATAAATTAATCTACTTACCAAAAAAAAAAACATATATATAACATACATAGCAAAAGAAAACAAACAAGTAGTTATAACCAATAGAATAGTTGGTAAAAGCATGCATTATTCCTCAGTAGAAACAAATCAACAATTTAAACTAATTAGTTCCACTTAATTATCAATAAAAAACGTAAGTAACTATCCAAAATAGCACTGGGTCTTTAAGGAAAATATATCTTGATAAAAAGAATTCAAATTCAGTTTATAATCTACCAAAGTTGTGCCAATTTGTTAACTAAAACTTAGTCATCATCTTTATTAAAATACAACATACAATAATATTGATCTATATCTAAGAGGTAACTATTACTTAGTACAATCATCATAATCATTCACTAAGAAAACATTATAATTACTTGATGCTTCATTCATTTAGGTATAGTAGGAAAATTACCTTTAGGAAACAATAGTACATCCTTATCATTAGTACAAAAACTAATTGTCTTCAAACATATGAAGGTAAAATGAATTTTGTAAAGTTATTCCTTATTTTTTTCTCAATTTATGTTCTTGTTGGATATTATTGGATTTTGGAGAAAAGGTATCATAAGAATGCTCCACCACACAACCAAGTGACATTCTACTAAACACCCTTGTCTCAATTTCTTATAAGAAGTTTTGTCCCTTAATGAAGGCACAAGGAACCAATCCAATTAGAGAGACACAATTAGTGCAAAATTACTCATCCATCATTCATATATGTAGTAATTTTCAAGATCTTATGAGTATAAACTCCAAACTACATATAGCTTTTAGTGTAGCAATCAGTTTATACTTAGGTGATGTATCTATTATGTATTTATAGCCCACATTCATATTTATACACCCTAACATGCATTCCATATTTTCTATAATGAAAGTAACCTCATTTAAATGTACAAGTCGATGTATTATCCCTAGGTTACCTTATTAGACCCTCTCTATCCAACTAGGATGTATTATAGTTTCAAATGTCAATTTTTCTCAATTTTCACAATATATGATCTCTATAATCATTCTTTTATATACTAATTTATTTAAGTGTAAATGTAATAAGTGGATATTGAAATGCCCAAGTATGGTATAAAATGTTTATCTCTTATGATACAAGTTTTTAGCCATCCCACAAGAACATATTAACAATATTTCTCTAATCTAGTTTAATTAAAGTGAGATTAATGTCTTTGTTCTAATGTGCATCAAGTTAGAACAATTATATTTCAAGCAAGTAGACAACATTTTTAAAGAAACAAAAAAACATCTTGTTTCCATTTGTATATTATAGCAACTCTTATAAATTTTCAATATGAAGAACACTTTCACTTCAATAAGCGACCTATAACAATTCTTCTAGCACATATTCTATATGTACATCCCTTCATTTATATGTTACAATTAATCACTTTTGCAAACATGCAACCACACTTACATTCAAGAAGATACTATGACCACTAATGTTTGTACTGGACAATCAAAATAATCATGTTTTCAATAATAATTATCCTACAACGACTAACTTTTGTACTCATGCAATCACACACTCATGAATGGATATGTTATAGCCACTATTTCATGCAACCATACATTCATTTATGGAGATGTTACAACCACTATTATTGCATTGAGGCAACCAAAATGAATACAATTTTATCATTTGAGATGCCACAACCATTAACTCATGCAATTCCACATTCATGTATGGAGATGCTACAACCACTATTATTGGGCTCAAGTAACCAAAATGAATACAATTCCATTTATGGAGATGCTACAATTACTAACTCATGCAAGCCTACATTCAAGCATGGAGATGTTACGAACACTACTTTATACACCCAAAATGATCACACCAATGCATAGAGATAGGCATTTTACAATCATGTATAAGTCATTTTAATACTAAATAATTTTCCATCATCATATATAAAACTCCAATAATACTACTTTTACTAGAAAACCTCCGATAACAACATTTAAAAAAAAATTTATAAACACAAAGTGAAGAATTGTTTAACCTCCTTTCTCTATCTGCCATGACTACACGCTATTGATCAAAATAGCCAAGGTTTCTACTCAACCAATAAATTATTTCACGAGTTTGACAATGCTTTCTTTTCAATATACAAGCTCAAGGAAAAGACACTCATAAATTACTCGCTCTTACTTAAATCTTATTTATTTGTTTTTCAAATGAGTTTGACAATGCTTTCTTTTCAATCTACAAGTTCAGTGAAAAGAAAATCATAAATTACACACTCTTACTTGAATCTCATTCATTTGTTTCGTGAGTAGCTCCATCTCTCCATCTCCATCTATGATCAAGTCAAGAAAGGAAGGACAGTTCATCTTTATTTTGTCATCAAGTCAAGAAAGTCAGACTCAATTTAATTTTCAAAAAGTTAACCAGATTCAATATTGGATCGGATGGGTTAGAGTCCTACTTCGTAGTCCTACATCCAACTATTGAATTTTGTTCAAATACAACCATCACAAATTTCCTTATCATCAGTCTGAAAATTACGGTGAAAGATAGACCAATGAATATATATTAAAATCTCTTTCAATTCAACACTTTAAAAAGATAAAAAAAAAATGGACACTACTCTTTAGACAGAAAGCACATAATCTGACATGTAATTTTTTCAATATATGTTAAAATCTCTTTCAATTCTACACTTTTAAAAAAAAAAAAAGGACGCTACTCTTTAGATAGAAAGCACATAATCTGACATGTAATTTTTCCTGCTTAGAGTCTTACAGTGCCGAACCGAACCAAAAACAAAAAACTAGACTGTTGAGCATAGTGGCAAATACAGAAGACTTTGTTCTGCTGTATAGTTAAACTACCAGATTATTCTCCACGGAAAGGCCCTTGACCTCCGAAAGAAGGCCAAATCTTAATTAGTTGAAGAAATTTTCTCTTACTTCACTCGCAACTTTATTATATATTTTTAATGGATTTCATTAGTTTGACATGGATTCAATTGCACAACATTATCATGAAAAGTAGATGATATGAATATCTTTGTTAACAGGTAATATTATAGTGATATGAAGCTAGAGCACTTTATCAAGGTGTCTTTTATAATTGTAAAAAAATTATTTATTATATATTTTTAATGGGTTTTATTAGTTTGATATGAATTTAATTGTACAAAATTATCATGAAATTAGATGATATGAATATTTTTGTTAATAAGTAATTTTATAGTGATATGAAGCTAGAGCACTTTACAAGTGAGTTATATGAATTGTAGAAAAATTATTTTTGAGAGAGATTTTTAAACATTATCAAGATGGTCAAAGAGAATTATACTCTCATTTGAACTATAGTAAATCTGATAGATGAAGTTCTTAGAATAACTCAAACTCTGAAAGCTGTCCAATTTAATCATATTTTCAGAGAAGGAAATAAATCTGCTGACTTCCTAGCTAACTTGGGACTCTCTCAAAATGGTGTCAATCTCGGGCAATGAGTTCCGGGAAGGTTTAAATCAGCTAGATAATGAAGACAGGAATAAATAAAATGTTAAGTGCTTTGCTGGTAACCTGAAAGAGGAAAAGGCTGAGTGAAATGGTACAGTTTTTATTTTTGAAGAGACACCTTTATTCAAATATTTTGAATTTGAATATAAATTTGATTAGGATGACAACATTAAGCAGTTAGGACATATGATTTTCTCAAGTGGGCCTGACTCAAAGACATCCTGGAACGCACGGGAAGGCCCATGCCCAATTTCAAAAGTTTTGTTTCCCTCCCTTCCATGGGTAGCTTGTGCCTGCTCTCTTTTGAAATCCCCTACTAGCTATTGTGATGTGTTTAGTTTCATTTGTGGTTGATGTTTTCTATTTTCTTGGCCCCTATAGCTTCACATGCTCCTATAGCTTCTTCTAGAACGTACTCTTCTTAAAATCCTTGTTTCTCATGGTGGCTTGGCTCCTATAGCTTCTTCGAGAACGTGATCTTCTCAGGATCCTGGTTTCTCATGGTGGTTTGCATGCCCTTTTACGTATTTATTGGCTAGATCCTTTTTATATAAGGTTCTGGAACCCTTTTAAAACCCCTTCATCTCCCTAATAAAAAATATATATTATAGTGATATATATTTGGATTTTTATCTAGAAGAATAGTTCAAACCGTTATATAAAGAGTGGACCCATTAAAAAAAAACTTTCTTAACCCTAAAAAAATTTTAACCCAAAAGGATAGGTTGGTTGGTAGTAGCCTAGTGCTTGCCCTTAGTTTGCCCCAACTTAGTTTAATTGCATAGACCACATTTTTTTAACCCAAAATGATTGGTTGATTGGTAGAGGATGAGTTAGTTTGATTTCATGTAGTTGACTTTATCTTAAGGTTAATTAAAATAAAAAATAAAAAGAAAGCAACACAACTATAATTAAATAGCATTTTATTTTTTAAACTAAGAAATAATATTGAGGTTTGATAAGTTATCTGAATTCAACCTTAACATTCCCTTAGGGTTTATGGTAGTGGTCGAGTGCTTGCGGGTAGGCTGCCGAGGTTAGTTCCTTGGATGGTTGTTGACTTAGTCTTTATCCAACTGATAGACGAATTTTAATCTAGAATCCAAAAGTGTTTGGAATATAATAGGCTTATGGAATAAATATTAATGGAATAAGATCATATAGGAAAAATATTTAGAGTCTTTCGTTGATTGGATAAGGACTCTAATAATGAAGCAAACCTATAAAATCTTGGTTTGAAAATAGATCATACAAAGGTTTCAAATAAAGCAAACTTATAAAATCTTGGTTTGAAAATAGGTCATACAAAGGTTTAAAACGAAGCAAACTTATAAAATCTAGATTTGAAAATAGGTCCTACAAAGGTTTTATAGCTCTCTCATTTTTGTGTCATAGGGAGTATGGTTATTTAAGAACACCGAAAACTTTTCAAGATCAAGAGAAGCCTATTTGGTAGTTTTATAGAAAGTTTCAATACTTGTAAGGTTTTGGCAACAACAAAGGTAATCAAACAAATCATCCCTTTAAACATGAAAAATTAGGGGCTTATGACTTTCTCAATGGGGCTAAGCAAGGGTCCTTGGAGTTTGTGAAGCACGAGGATTACTATATATTTCTAAATCTAATTATTCTAAATTTAAGGCTAGACTAGGAGAAGGTTCTAATAATTATGTTGAAATTATGAAATTCAAATTGTTGGTTCAGTCGGCAGAATTAGGAGAAGGTTCTAATAATTATGTTGAAATTATGACATTCAAATTGTTGGTTCAATTGGTAGAATTAAAAGGAATACAAAAAAATTACAAACTCATTGGTAGTAATAAACTAGATGCTTGGTGTTTTTAGGATAAAAACATGATTCTACAACCCATCTTCACTTAAATAAAAGTTGTGAATTGAAATGAAGCTTTGGCATATTTATTGATAACTTAATAAGGAAGCAAATGAAATCTTAAAGGATGTTCTTCACATTGAACCAATTGATCCATATCTCTATCTTGGGGAATTTATTCACTCAAGTTAAATAAAGCACAATTAAATTAATTTTTCAAAAAAAAATCAAAAGTCAATTATTTAAAGGATATTGGTTGATAAATTGGGAATGTATTCAAGGATAGAACTCAGCATAGATATAGCTAGTTATGATATATAAATTATTTTCTAGATCATTATTGAAGCTTTAAAGAAATGCCAAAGAAGCATTAGAAGAATGTAATTTCATATTTGCTTAATATAGAATTACATTTTTTTTTTTAAACTAAGAAATAATCTTGAGGTTAGGTAATTTATTTGAATTCAACATAACATTCGTGTAGGGCTTATTTCATTGAATAATATTGCAAAATATTTTTTTATGACAAAATACCTATTTTAGGAAAATAAACTTGATGGCTATATCTTAAATTCAAAGATTGTTTAACTTTACAAAATGAGATGGTTGAAAGTTCTTATAAGTTTAAAATGTGGGAGCAGCCCTTGTGGTTTCAAACCTACACTTGTCATTACTAAAAATAGTATGGTTGTGACCATCTCTCCTATGTAAACAAAAACAAAAAGTGGGTGGGTTGGTATTAAAACATGGACTTCAATATTTAATATTATAATAAATTGAATAATTATATATATAAATTTAAATGGATTTTTTTATTATAAAATATATTATTTAATTTATTGTAATAATTATTTATATATTTTATTTAATAATATTAGCACAATTAATTAGGAGACCCAATCATTTATATTATCTAAGTTATTTTGCGGGGTATAGTGGTATCAAGATTAAATCATAGACTTGAATTTAATATCTTTAAAAATATATGTATTGTTTAGTTTATTATAATTTTAATAATCATAACTAGTTAGTTCTACTTTGAAGTTAAAATCATTGTTTCTATTTTTAGTTAAATATGTTGTAAATTAGAAAGAATTTCTATGGTAAAATTTTGTCATGGCTAGTTTAGAAGTGGTGGGAGAAGAGAATTCCACATATGGGGGAGGACCTTGAGAATTTGGTCCATAAAATAGTGAAAGGGATGTTGATGGTGGAGGAACCCAAGAATTTGACCTAGGAACATCCCATGATAAGGGTAAATGTTTTATTAGTTGGATTGATAAGCTCATAGAAAGCTCTAGTTCTATGAAAATATGTGATATCTTCCCTTATAATGGAGAAGGTAATTTTTGTTTCAATGTTCCATATAAGCTTTCTAAAAGGTCAGTTTCTCAAAGGACTAATAATATAGCTGAAAACAATTATAGGAACTTGCTCAAATATAGACTCTATAAGAAAGTGGACAAAAAATAAATGGAAACCTCAAGGACACATAGGGATAGTAGCTCTCCCTAAAGGTTTTTTTCTCACCACTTTCTCCAACTATGAGGATTGTGTTAAAACTTTGTTGAGAGGACCCCAATTTTTTGGGAAAATGGGTCTATTTTTGGGAAGGCAAAAACCATGTTTCAATCTAGAAATGAAAAACTTAAATCTTGCCCCAGTTTGGGTAATACTTTTAGGATTGCCTATAGAATTTTATGATGAAGATATAATTGCAAGAAGTATAAAATCGATAAGTTAATTTTTAGCCTTCGACTTAGCAACTAAAGCTTGAACTACACTAATTTTTGCTAGAATATATGTCAATGTAGACATGGAAAAAAATTTACCAATATCTATAAGGCTTATGTCTAAATTTAGGGTCTAGGAGCAACATAATGAATATAAAAGCTTGTTAGATCTCTATAGAACATGCAATAAATCTAAACATTCAACTGAATAAAGTTTGGAGAAAGAAAGAAAAGGTGGACAAAGAGATATAAAACAGATGAGGAAGACATGGAAAAAACCCTTATATAGAAGGTACTAAGAATTTTTCTATATATGAGGAAGGAGAACTAGCACTAGAAACGAAGAATAAACCAAATGTGGAGAAAGAAACAGTTTTCCAACCTAATGCTCTAGTAGAAACTAAAGCCTATGAGTAGAACCAAAAACAAGAAATCTAATATTAGGAAGATAAGGTTAATTGTATGGATAATCCTAAGTAGATATCAATTAAGGAGAAAGAAAATGCAAGATGGAATTGGTAAATGGAAGACACCCCTTTTCAGGGTTTATATCAATCAAAATAATGTATGAATACACCATGTGACTCTAAAGAGATGGCCCCTTATTATTTTGATGTTATTCATATTTTTCCAATAAATTTTCTAGTTAAACATCTAGGTAACAAAAAAAAGGAAATCCCTTCTATCAATCCCACTAGAAACTGAAGAACAACAGATGTAGGGAGTGAGACCAGAGTAAGGAGACCTAAATCAACTAAAGTTAGAAGTAGAGAAATTGCTAAGGATATAGCAAATGGAACACAAAGCATTTTAGATCTAAGTGGAATAAAATCTTTCACTCAGGGTAAAAAATGAAGATCATATATTGGAATTTAAGAGGTATGAATACCCCTTCCAAATAGTGGGTAATTAAAGATCTTAGGAAGGATAATAACGTAGACATTGTTCTTCTATAAGAGACTAAGATTGACAACAAGAATATTTTAGCGAGTTAAGAATAATATCTAGGAAAAGATGAACTATGTACCCAAAGAAACAAATGGAGCCTCAATAGGCCTTTGAATTTTATGGAACCTAGATTCAATTTATGGGAGCTATATTTAGAATTTTGAACTGCATATATCAATTGTTTTCTTCTCTAAATTATCAAACTTTAGTTGGGTTTTAACTAATGTTTATGCTCCTAATTCTCTCATAGGTAGGAGAGCTTTTATGGGAAGAGTTAAAAGATATTAGGCAGAATACCAATGATCTCCCATGGGTGCTAGTAGGGAATTTTAACATTGAGATCTTCCTAAGTGATAAAAAAAGGGGAAATCAAGATTTTAATGATAATATGGAAGAATTAGGTAATTTCATTTGCCATTGTGGTCTCACGGATATGGAATTAAGAGGGATTAAATACACTTGGTCTAATAGAAGGATGGGGGATAGCTTGTAGATTGTACATATTTTTGGTGTCTCATGAATGGTTTATGAGGAATAATAATTATCCTCTCTCTGCTCTTCCAAAAATTGGATTTAATCACAATCTGTTGATTCTTAACATAGAAGAAAGAATAAAATGGTAAGAAGTCCTTTCTATTTTGAACTCATATAACTTTTTCACCTAGGATTAGAGGGAGAAAATAAGAAATGGTGAAATTGTGAAGTTGTTGAAACATATATGTTTAAAGTGGTAAATTTTTTTGACAAATATTTCAATATAATATTAAAAAGTGGAACAAGAATATTTTTGGTAATATTTTACAATAAAATGAATTTTAATTTAATAATTTATAGGTTATTGAAGAGAAAATTTAACCCTAGGTAACCCTAGCACTTTTGGTACCAGTGGTGATGCGGACTGGCATGTGGTTTCTAATCGTCGCAATCGTCATCCCCCGCAACAACCCCAACAACAACGCCCACAGCCGCCCCCTCCACCACCCCGTCAGCAACCCCAACAGCCACCCCATCCACAACCCCGTCCTCAACCCCCACAGCCACCCCATCCACAACCCTGTCCTCAACCCCAACAGCCATCTACTCCTCTCCCTTCTCATTCTGATGATGTTTCTACTCAACAGGATTTTGTTGGTACCACTGTTCTTTCTCCCAGATCAGCAGATGAGTTTAATCGTGCTAACATTCGGCGGTCCCGTAGCCCAAGAAGACGTTTGTTTGATGCTCCCTCTGAGAAATGATGTGTGATTGATGGGCCCCTGCAGGTTGCTATTTTTGATGATGATAATCCTTTTGAGTCCCTCAAAGCATTGGGGGATTCACCAGTACTCATGAAATGATATTTTTTTCTTGGAATGTCCGAGGGCTGACGGACCCAGTCCGAAAATATATGGTCCGGGATGTGATTGATAATACTGCTCATATCTATGGTACATTTGACTTTGTCTGTTTGCAAGAAGTTAAGATCAATGATTTCCTGTTAGATTGTACCTGCAATTTTCTTTGGCCGCATGGTCCTTTTTTTTACACAAATCATGAACCTGGAAAAGGTGGTGTTGTAGTTTTCATTTCCCCCAATTGGCACTCGCAGGTGGTGTCTTGGGGAGTTGACCCTTCTAATCAAGTTGTTTGGGTGTTGCTGGAATTGGCTGGGAAACCATTTGGCATTATTAATGTTTATGCCTCTAATAATGCTTCAGAGCGATGTGCTTTATGGCGGTGGCTTGCTTTCTCTCTACCTTTTGCTACTTGGGTTCTGTGTGGGTATTTTAATATGGTTGAAAAACCATCTGATAAGCTGAGTCGAACCCCTATGCGTTGGTGTGTCGGAGAACGAGAGGCTTGGTATTTTATGAAAAGTAAACTTAGTCTGTATGATCCTAACTTTGGGTGTTCTCCAGAAGCTTTCTCCAATTCTCAATGGTATACTTGGTCTAATTTTCAGGTTGATGATGCTAGGGTGTTGAAAAGGTTGGATCGTGCCATGTTTTCAAAGAGTTCTAGTTTTCACTTTACCCGACTTTCTCTTGGTCACCCCTTTGTCATGACCCTGGCAGCTACCACTCTTTCTGATCATGCTCCAATTTTATTTGATATCACCCAAGATCAAGCTCCTGCTAGGTTTTTTTCCTCTTAGTTTTATTTTAATACTTCCTTTCTAAAGCATGCCTCCATGAAAGCTCATATCCATAGAATTTGGAATGTTGTTCCTCAACCCTCTGGTGCGGTAGGCTGGATTCGGTGGTGGAATGATGCTATCTCTCGTACTACTATTGTTCTTCGCATCCTTGGCAAGGATGTGGCTAAACGAAGGAGGAAAGCAAATTCAGTTTTAAAGAATGAGTTAATCAAATCTACTCTCCGTCTGCAAGCTAATCCTTTCAACTTTGCATACCAGGCACATGCTGCTACTCTTCGGCATGAAATTCATAAGGCAGAGTTGTATGAAGCTAGAGGTGCTCAACTCAGAGCACGACTGAATTGGCTTGCAATTGGTGATAGGGTTTCTAAGGAGTTCTTCAAGCGCCTCCGGCCCCCTATTCATTCCACACAGTTTCAAGCCATTCAATCTGAGGGAATCAGGTTCACTAATTTACCTGATATAATTCATACTTTTGTGTTACACTATCAAAAAGTTTTTGCTTCTCAGCCTCTTACCTCTGCTAGAAAAAAAGCTCTTGATGATTGTTGTGCAGTTGTTCCTCAAAAGCTCTAGCTGGATCACCGAGATTGTTGTGATGCACCTTTAACCCTGGAAGATTTGAAGAATGCCCTGTCTCACATGGCTAATGATAAGGCTCCTGGTATTGATGGTTTCCCCTATGAATTTTATAAAGAATTTTGGGATATGCTTGGTTCTGATCTATTACATGTCTATAAAGAAGCTATGATATCCGGGTCTTTAGGACACCTCATCAATAAAGGAAATATCAAATTTATCCCCAAGCCTGGAGACCCAGAACTTATTACCAACTGGCGCCCTATTACATTACTGAATGTAAGTTACAAGATCATTGCTAAGGCTTTAGCCTTAAAACTTCAGCCTATTTTACCTCTTCTCATCCGACCAGAGCAAACAGGGTTTTTTAAGGGTAGGTATATCTTGGACAATGTGCTTGCTGTCTGGGAAGGCATGGAATGGGCTAGAACTTCTGGACAGGATACTCTGTTTATCAAACTTGACTTTGAAAAAGCCTATGATCGTATTGAATGAAATTTCATTATTTCCCTCCTCCAGGCTCTTGGATTTGGCCCCTATTTTGTGCAATCTATTAAAATGTTATTCTGTGATGCTTCTGCAGTCCTCATGATGAATGGCCAACACTCTGCTGGTATTCAACTGGCTCGCTCTGTCCGACAGGGTTGCCCATTAGCCCCTTCCCTGTTTATTCTAGCTGTTGAAGCATTTGGCTACCTTTTAGCCCATCAAACTTCACAAGGAATTATTAAAGGTATTTCTTTACCTGCTTCCTCTCTTCAAATGGTAAATGGCCATTTTGTTGATGATTATTTTTTGACATTACATGAAGATGAGCAATCAAGAAATGCAGCTTTACAATGCCTTTAGACTTTCTGTTTAGCATCTGGTTCTAACATTCAGTGGAAAAAAAACATCTTGTTATAGACAAGCTCACACGCCACTTCCTGAGTGGTTAGCTACTTACTCTTGGCATTGGATCCAACCAGGAGAATTATTCAAATTCTTGGGTATTCCTTTTGCCTTCCAGGCTTCTCCTGCTCAACTTTGGAATATGGTTGTCCAAAAAATTGAGAAGAAGTTGGGCTATCGGTCTAGTAAAAAGCTTTCCTTGGTTGGTAAGTTTCAAGTTTGCTCTAAGGTGCTAGCTTCTACACATGTCTATTACTCTTCTTGTTGGGTCCCATCTAAAAATTGTTATCAGAAGTTGGACAAGCTCTTGCGGGATTTTCTTTGGGCTTCAAATAAACAAAAACAAGGGTTTCATAGAGTGGCATGGAATGTTTGTTGTCTTCCTAAAAAGGCAGGGGGTCTGGGTTTATTTAACTGTCATTTTCAGGGGTTTGCTTTATGTGCTAAATGGATTGTTAGGGCACTTCAGGGTGATGAAGCTTGGAAAGTTCTTGTACGGCACTGCATCTCTTCTGGCCTGCCCTTTGGGAGGAAAGGGTGGCGGGGCCTGACCTTACAAACCATTTTGACATCTCCAGCCCCATTTAAATTTACAGGTTCTTTTGTGATGCAAAGTATCTGGAAGGCATGGGAAGCTTTCAAACCCAGGCTCCAATGGCAGGGTAAAGATAAATCTACCGGAGCTTCTATATCCACTCTAAGTCCTTGATGGTCTCCCGTAGTCACTTTAGAGGGCCTACCTTTGGCTCAAGTTCAATGGGTTAGAGCATTACGCTTCTTCAAAAAGGGTATTGTAACATTTTCAGATTTCTTTGATGCTCATACCAAGCATTGGTATTCTTGGGATCAGTTTTTGCCGAAGTTTGGTCTTAAGCTAGATGATCGAGCAACTTTTGATGTGGTTCTCGACAACACTCCTTTCTCTATTTGGCTACATTTTGGTAAGAACTTTCAACAGCATTGGTCATCTGATTGGTGTTGGCCTAATCATACTCCTCTGGTGAAATATAAACCTTCTTTAGGGTATCATATGTTGTCCCCTCATTCTCCTTTGGTTGATACTTTAAACCACCGTTGGGATCTAGTTTCTTCTCAATCTAGATGGAGCCTTCGCTTTTCTGTGGTTTGGCAGTCCTATCTTGAACCTAAGCATTGTTTTTTTGCCTGGAGTTTATTACATCAAGGCCTTCCCCTTGGTCATAGGTTACAATATATGGGGGTTGCTAATTCTGTTTGTGCTTTTTGTAGAGGTCCTGACAATTTTGTTCATGTGTTTTGGGCTTGTCAAACAGCCAAAAATGCTTGGGATTGGGTTCTTTCTTTTTTCAATTCCTTTTTACTGGAGCAATGTTCTTGGGTTAATGCACTACTTGGGGATCCCCTAGATTTTTCTCTTCCCCTCAACGAAGTTTGGCATATTTTTCGTCTTAGTATTTTATACCATCTCTCGGAAAACAAGAAATAATATTATCTTTGGGAGACAGGAGGCTTCTACCTCCTTCTCTCGTTGTCGCTAGATATGCTCTCTTCTATGATTATTGGTTACGTGATCCTTACTCGGGTGGAGAAAGTTCAGGTGGAGCTGCAATATCTTAGATCACTTCTGGATCATTGGGCTAATGCACCTTGCTCTGTTAGCCGGCTTCCTTCCGACAACCATGTGTCCAGAATTCGTGGCTTCTCTCGCACAGGCTCACCTTCAGCTCATTCTCGCAGTGGTCGAAGAGATCATTTATCTGCTCCAACTTCTTAGCATCATTGGTCTCCACTGTAGTCCAATTCCGCACCTCTAGTGGATGGGATGTTCGCTTGATTCCAATTGGCTTTTTGAGTTGATTCATGTGATCATGTAATTTTTTTGGGTGTGTGCCACGGGGTGTGTTAATTCCACCCAACATTTTTGTATGAAAGTGATTATTTCCAATTAATATAAGGTCCTTTCATTCAAAAAAAAAAAACTTAATCTCAAGGAATGTCATAAAATATAACCATACAAGAAAAATCCTTATCTAATGAATTTCATTCAATTCTAGTTGAGGTTACCTTTTGGAGGTAAAAATCCATAGCCTTGTGGTTGAAAGAAGGTAATAAAAACTCTAAACTTTTTTTTATTTATTTACTTTAATACATATAAGAACCCAAAAAATCAAAGATATTAAAAATGATGGAAGTAGAATAGTAAATGAAGAAGAAATTAAAGATGCAACAATGAGTTTCTTTAAAGAAATAATTTTAAATAACAATGATATAGAAGAAGAGGCGGTAAATTACATGCTAAGTAACATTCCAAATTTGGTATTAGATGAGATGAATGAAGCTCTAATGAAACCCTTCTCAGAGGATGAAGTCAAAGAGGTTGTTCTTATTATGCAAAACGATAAAGCCCTGGGTCTAGATGGTTTCCTAGTTAGTTTCTTCTAGTCTTTCTAATACTTAGTTCATGGTGACATTGTGGAAGTATTTAGAGAATTTCAAGTTTCTAATAGCCTTTTAAGAGATTGGAATTCCACATTTTTTGTTCTCATTCCAAAAAAGCAAGGTGCAAAGGATTTTAAAGACTTTTGGTCGATTAGTCTATGCAATACTATTTATAAAATTTTAACTAAACTTTTGGCCAATAGATTGAAAAGAATTCTTCCTAGAATTATTTCCAATCAACAAGGGGGCTTTGTGTAGGGTAGACAAATTCTAGATGACATTATCTCAATCCACAAATCTATCCACTCAATTGAAAAACGTGGTTTTGTAGGGATGATTCTCAAGCTAGATATGAATAAGGCTTATGATAGTGTTTCATGGTCTTTTCTAGATAAAGTTTTAGAAAATTTTGGTTTTCGTCTTTAATGGATTTCTTCGTTATAATTATGTATTTCTTCACCTATGTTTTTTCTTATTATTAGTGGCTTACCTGCAAGTTTTTTTCAAGTGAAAGAGGGATAATACAAGGGGATCCTATATCCCCTTACCTATTTATGCTTATGGAAGAAGCACCAGGAAGAGCATTAAATGTAGCAAAAATACAACAATCATCAAAGGTGTTAAATTGATCTCAATAGTAGAAGCTATTAGTCATCAATAGTTTGTTTATGACACTGTCATAGTGGGTCAAGCTTTGGTCAAGGAATAAAAATAGATTAATAATATTTTGTAATTATATGAGAAGGCTTCAAACCAAAAACTAGATTATACAAAAAGCATAATTTTTTATATCAATACTCTAGTTGAAAGGAAGCAAAGACTTTCAAGGATTTTTACTTGTAGCATTGATAATTTCCATCCATCTATCTTGGTATAACACTCTTTAAAGGTGGGATGCAAGAGGATTTATGGAATACAATCCTAGATTGATTTCAAAAGAAACAAGAATGGTGGAAAGAAGTCTTGTTGAGCCAAGAAAGTAAGCTTTGGTTGGTTATATCTACTTAACAAAGCTCGTCAATTTATTTATTTTATCTATTTTCAAAATCCCTACTAAAGTTACAGAAGGAATAGAATATATTCAATGTAAATTTATATAGATAGAAGTAGAAGAGAAATAGAGAATTAGCTTCCTAGGATAAAATTTGTACTTCCAAGAAAGAGGGAGGTTTAGGGTTAAGAAATATGAAGAATATGAATAGAGCTCTTTTAATTAAAGTGGTATGGAGGATCATAATTAGTGGAAGTGGGGGAGAAGAAGGTGATGGTAACCAATATGTTTATTGACACAACAAGATGAGCTGGTATTCGGGCAGGATCGATGGTGCGCTACTAGAACTAAAGCTGGATTGTAATTAGAGCTCTTTTAATTAAAATGGGATGGAGGATCATAATCAATGGAAGTAGAAGAAGAAGAAGGTTATGGTAACCAATCTATTTATTGACACAACAAGATGAGTTGGTATTCGGGTGTGATCAACAGTGTGCTGCTGGAATCGAAGCTGGATCGTGACCCAGAAGCGTCCTCAAGTTTGGAGTCTCTTTTAACTCAGTGGGATATAGCTAAGGGTGCTTCCTATCATTTGGTATTTTTGGGGAAGGGGCCCACTCCCTGGTCCTTATCCAAAGTGGTGGCTGGATTGGTGGGTGAGGATGTGTCACGAGGTTGCAAGATCAACTATGAATCCAAGCAAATCTTCGTTCTTGATCGTCTTGTAGACAATCTCATTGGTAAAGAGGCTTAGAATCTAATTGGTAAGATCCAAGGTGGTCGACTGGATCTCGATGCCCTCAAGAGGTGGGTTATGGCTAGGTGGAAACCTCTGGGTTCTCTAGACATAATGGCTATTCTGAGGAACTTATTCTTAATTAAGTTGAACTATGAGGAAGACTCCTTGAGGATTTTGGAAGGAGGTTCATGGTTCTTATGGAAGTGAGGTTTATTCCTCCGTAAGTGGGGTCCCAATTTCAATCCTTCCACGCAGTCCATTAATAATGTTCCTATTTGGATAAAGCTCCCAAATTTCCCTCTCCATCTGTGGGATGAAAGTATATTCTGGGCAATGGCCAATATCATTGGTGATTTCATCTCCTTCGACCGCACCTCCTTTAAAAATTCTAGGATTCTCTATGTTCGGATGTGTGTGATGGTGAACATGGAAAAGATATTATCATCGTCTATGGAACTCGTGTTGCATTTGGGCTCATGGATCCAATCTATTGATTATGATAATAAGCCAAACCCTTATCAGCTTTGTGGTAAAGGTGGCCATAGTCAATTTGCTTGTCCCTTAAGAAAAATGTCCAAGCCTATGGATCTGGCTAAACAAATGTGGTTCCCAAAAAAGAAAAAGAAACTGGATGAAAAAGGAAAATCTATTATTTTGGATAATAACCACCATTCCTCTGGTTTGGAAGTGTTGGTTGAGGAGACAACTCAGTCTGCAAAAGGTGAAAAATCAGAAGGGGGGCAGAGCCCCTGATCCAAAATTTAGAAATGTTGGAGGTGGATCTTAATTCTGATACTTCCAACCTATCGCATCTCCACAATTATTTTTAATGTGTGGTGGTGGAAGAGGTTTTTATTCAAAAGATAGTGGAGACCCATCCTGTATCCTATTCTACCCCTAGGAAAAGCCCTACCTCTTCTTCCATTTTGGAAATTATTCCGAGTGCAAACTCATCAGAGAAGAGCTCTCCTTTGGGAGTGGATTAGAAGCTTGTCTTTGCAGCTCCAGTGATCTCGATAGCTTGTGGTGTTGAACCGATGGTTGTTTTTTCCTCCCCAAAAGCGTGCAGGGCAAAACTGGTGGTTGATTGTCCCTTTACTTTCCAATCGACCAAGAGTTGTCTGAAGTCCTATAATATCACAAGAACTAAAAGAAAAGTGAAAATTTTGAAGAAGAGTGAGTGTGTATGTGAAGTTGCATGTGGTATCATATTGCACATAAGGGATCACAGTAGATAGCTCATATTGGATGCATTTAAACCCTCTCCTCCCACAGGTGATTGAGCGGTTGAGGGTTACGATTTGTGATTATGGTCTCTCCGTTGTTCTCCCTGGAACTGCAGGGGCCTGGTTTCATTCCCGGTTTCTAGTTCTCATTGGGCATTTTTGGTTCTTGGAGATGGTTTCTGGTCTGAATCCTTTCTTGTACGGGATCCTTTTTGCAGTTGTTTTTCAAATCCGTCTATAGGTTTGAATTGTTGTACTTTCTCTTTGGTTCCTATTGGTTGGGTGAGATACCTGTACAATCTTTTAGTGTTTGTGTGGCTGGTATATTTTACTATTAATCTTGGGATCTTTACCTTTATTAGCTATCAATGTTCGGGTCCTCTTTCGGATTGGTGGAGCAGGTGCATTTACTCAAGGTAATGGACGGTTCTCATGGGGTTTATTTGCGCACCTTGGAGATTGTAATTTTTAATTTTCTTAGTTGTTGTGACCCTTCTATGTCTCATGGTGGTTCATTCTCACAACGTGATCCCACAAAATTTCTCGTTGCTTTTTGGGCCACTTCGTGGTGTTGTTCCTTTTTCTTTAGGTTGTGTGTCAGTCCTTTTTCTCGGTATATTTTAAGTGTTTGAGTCTTTGTGTTTCTCCTCTGTGGATGGTTTTTCAGTGCACGTAGTATCTTTGTACCTAGTTCTTCTCTCCCTTCTGAGTTGATGTTCAAGGTTTAGGGATTCCTTTCAAAACCCTTTTTCTTTAATTCAACCAAAAAAAAAAGTGGGATGCATCAATACAATGATTCTCTTTGGAAAAAATTATCAAGGCTAAGTACTTGGACTATAATAATATTTTTGTGAGATGTAAAAATCCCACAACAAGCTTTGCCATTTGTAATAGAATAATCAAAATCAAGCATATGTAATGGAAGGGCCTTAGATGAAGAGTGGGAAATGAAGATAAAAATGAGTTTTAGGAAGATACTTTGTTAGTGGATAAACTTCTTAGGTTGTCATTAGAGAACCCTTAGTAAGGTTGTATGGAAGAAAATTTAAGGACTACATTGAGATGGATAACAACTTCAAGATATGGAGAATTTGTTCTTTACAATCAAATACGCAAATAACTCAACGACCAATGATGAAACTCAACAGTCTTTTATTGCTTTATCATATAAGTCAATCCTTCCACCATGATGTTATAATTTGGGCTTTTAACTCTTATAGAGTTTACTTAGTTAAATTAGGATATGAAAGTTTATCTTCTCCTTTTGGTATGGATTTTCTAGCATCTAGAATTTGGTTGAAGCATTTGACTCCTAAAATTTTTCTTTTTCTTCTCGGTTATTTGTGCATAACAAGATTCTAACTATTGATAATTTGAGGGAAAGAGGTTTCTATTTCCAAAATATGTGTGTGTTATGTAATTCCAATGAAGAATCAATGGATCACATTTTTGTGCATTGACCTTTTTCTTCTAAATATTTTTAGTTGTTGTTAAGGACTTTATGTTGGGTTAGTCTTGATAATTTTGCTAAGCTCTTTGAACAATGACATTCCTCATTTCTTAGTAGCAAGCTAATAGTTTTATGAAATATGTTATTACCTCATTTTATTTGAAGTATTTGATTTGAGAGAAATAATAAAAAATTTAAGTTATTTTTCATAAAAAAAAAAAAAATTAAAAATAATTATTAATATTTAATTTAGTTAATTTTTTATAAAATATTTATTCGTTGGTTATTATCATTAGACTAAGTCTTCAAGCATATTATAGATATTATAAAGCACAATAGATTTAAAAACAATGTTATTACAAAAAGCAAGGGTGAAATCACTATTAAAAAAAATATACCTTGTATTGGCTAGTGTCTATAAGATACATCAATGCAATAAGCAATAAGACTGGCTATTTAAATAGATAAATTTACATCAAAGAAAATCAATGATCTACTCTATATTATACTTAGTTATAGCTTCTCCATATTTTACTTGGTCTTGTGGGTGCTAAGAACACTTTTTTATTAGGTGGATGAAGGGGTTTTGAAAGGTACCCCAAACCTAACTAGAAAAATGAGCACGCAGGCCACAAAGAGAACCTAGGATCCTGAAAATGACACACTCTAAACTAAAAACAAAGGGAGTAAAAGGAACATAGTTACAACCGCCACCTAAGATAGCAAAAGGCACCAGCATCCCTCATAGGAAATAACAACATCCAAACAACCCACGCATGGGAAGACAAGAACAAAAGAGAACCCAGAAGAATAGAGAACCTACCATGGGAAGAGGGCATAAAAACTAACCACCACAGACCCGACCCCCACCCATAATATAGAATATAGAACTTAATTTTGAGTTCCACTCAAACCAGCTTTATCCAAGACTTCTTCCTTCAACTCCCATTGTTCCTAGCCCATCAAAACAAATATTTCTTTCGCATAAGCTATGGTAGTGTGCATGGAGTCTATCAGAAACCTTTGCATCTTAAGTCGCGTACTCTTGAGAGGCTTCGGATCCATCCCCGATGGGTGAATCCTGGCTTCCTGCTTCTTCTTTGTTGGTATTGATCCCAGAACAATCTTAGCCTTCTTGGGTTGGAGAGAAAATTTTTCAGAATCCAAACCATCTACAAAAGAGGAGCCTTACCTTTTTTGGTCAATTTTACCACCATACATTTGGATCATCTAGTTTCACTACCTCCCACCTCATTTGGAGGTGACTCCACCACCCTGGCCACGATCCCTACAATAAGGAAATATTGTCCATCTCTGTGCTGAAAGAGGGTTCTTTTGAATCCGTGGAGTCAGGGTAATCCACAATGGAATTTGGCACCCGGTTGAGCAAATTCAAAATTTCCTTACCGTTCAATTCTCACCAAATGAAAAAGCAATTTAATCGGACCTTTGTGATATATCTTTCTTAAATTTTCTTACCGATCTCACAAAAGATTGGAACACTTTATGATAAAATAATAGAAGAGATAAAGAATATGTTTTATTTTTGTCTGGTAAGGGTGGAGTAACTATGGTTGTAATAAAGGTAATTTTTTATTAGTTGGGTTGATAAGCTCATATAAAGTTTTGGTTTCTATGAAAAGATATGATATCATTCCTTTTAATAGAGAAGGAAATTTTTATTTACAAGTTCCATATAAGCTTTCCAAAAGATCGGTTTCCCAAAGGGCTAATAGTCTAGTTGAAAAAATTATAGAAACTCGCCCAAATATAGACTCTAAAAAAGTGGACGAAAAGGAAATGGAAACCTCAAGGACACATGGGGATAGTAGCTCTCCCTAAAGGTTTTTTCCTCATCACTTTCTCCAACTATGAGGATTGTGTTAAAACTTTGTTGGGAGGACCCTAATTTTTTGGGAGAATGGGTCTTTTTTAAGAAGACAAAAACCATATTTCAATATAGAAATGAAAAACATAAATCTTGCCTCAATTTGGGTAATAATTTTAGTATTACCTAGAGAATTCTATGATGAATATATAAATGCATGAATTATAAAATTTATAGGTCAACTTTTAGCCTTTGACTTAGCAACTAAAGCTTCAACTAGGCTATTTTTTGCTAGATTCTATGTCAATGTAGACATGGAGAAAAAGTTACCAATATATAAGGCTTATGTCTAAATTTAGGTTCTAGGAGCAACAGATTGAATATGAAAACTTGTTAGATCTCTATCAAGTGTGCAATAAATCTGAACATTCAACTAAAAATTATCCTTCCAAGAAACCCTTGAATAAAGTTTGGAGAAATAAAGAAAATGTGGACAAAGAGAGATAAAATGGATGAGAAAGACATGGGAAAAACCTGTTATATAGAAGTTACTAAGAATGTTTCTCTAGATGAGAAGTAGGAGGAAGGATAAATAGCACCAAAAACAAAGAATAAACCAAATGTGGAGAAAGAAACCTTTTTCCAACCTTATGGTCTAGTAGAAACTAAAGCCTATGAGTAGAACCAAAAATAAGAAATCTAATATCAGGAAGATAAGGTTAATTGTATGGATAATTCTAAGTAAATATCAATTAAGGAGAAAGCTAATGCAATATGAAATTGGCAAATGGAAGGCACTCCTAAAAAGGATCTAGATCAATCAAAACAAGGTATGAATACATCATGTGACTCTAAAGAGATGGTCCCTTATTCTTTTGATGTTCTTCATATTTTCCCAATAAAGTCTGTTGTTAAACATCTAGGTAAAAAAAAATAGGAAATCCCTTCTATCAATCCCACTAGAAACTCAAGAATAACAATAGATGTAGGAAGTGAAACCGGAGTAGGAATACCTAAATCAACTAAACTTAGAAGTAGAGAAATTGCTAAGGATATAGCAAATGGAACACAAAATATTTTATATCTGAGTGGAAAAAACCTTCGACTTGGGGTAAAAAATGAAGATCATTTATTGTAATTTAAGGGGTATGAATACCCCTTCCGAATAGTGGGTAAATAAAAATCTTTGGAACGATAATAACCTAGAAATTGTTCTTCTATAAGAGACTAAGATTGACAGCAAGAATATTTTAGCGGTTAAGAATAATATCTAGAAAAATATGAACTATGTACCTACAACAGCAAATGGAGCCTTAATAGGCCTTTTGGTTTTATGGAACCTATATCCGATTGATGGGAGCTATATTTAGAATTTTGAATGACATATATCAATTGTTTTCTTCTCTAAATTATCAAACTTTAGTTGGGTTTTAACTAATGTTTATGCTCCTAATCTCTCATAGAAAGGAGAGCTTTTGTGGGAAAAATTAAAATATATTAGGCAAAATACCAGTGATCTCCCATGGGTGCTAGTAGGAAATTTTAACATTTATCTCTTCCTAAGTGATAAAATAAGGGGAATCAAGATTTTAATGATAATATGAAAGAATTAGGCAATTTCATATGCCATTCTAGTCTTACGGGTATGGAATTAAGAGGGACTAAATACACTTGGTCAAATAAAAGGATGGGAGATAGCTTGATTCATATTATATTGTACATAGTTTTGGAGTCTCATGACTGGTTTATGAGGACTAGTAAAATTGGTTTATGAGTTAAGCTCTTCCAAAAATTGGATCTGATCATAATTTTTTTATTCTTAACATAGAAGAAAGGAAAAAATAGTAAGAAGTCCTTTCTATTTTGAACTCATGACTTTTTCACCTATGATTAGAGGGAAAAAATAAGGAATGATGGAATTGTGAAGTTGTTGAAACATATATGTTAAAAGTGGTAAATGTTTTTGACAAATGTTAAAAATAATATTAAAAAATGAAACAAGAATTTTTTGGTAATATTTTGCAGTAAAAGGAAATCTTAGGTTAAGAATTTATAGGTTATTGAAGAGAAAATTCAATCACAAGGAATGTTATAAGTTATAACCAAACAAGAAAACCCTTATTTAGTGAATTTCATTCAATTCTAGTTGAGGAAACCTTTTGGATGCAAAAACCCATAGCCTTATGGTTGAAAGAAGGTGATAAAAACTATAATTTTTTTAATCTATTTAATTTAAAAACTCAAGGAGATTATGTGGTAGGCAGGAAAATTACTGAAAGTATCATTACCATTTATGAAACAACACACTCTTCAAAGGAGGAAAGAGTTAGGCATATTTCTTAAGTTGGAAATGAACAAAGCCTATGACAGGGTTTCCTGGTCTTTCTTAGATAAAATCATGGAGCAAATGGGTTTATGTGAAAAATGGAGGGCATGGATTGGTATGTGGATTTCTAATACCTACTTTTCGATCTTGATCAATGGACAATCAGCTGGGTTCTTTCCTTCTACCAAAGAAATTAAGTAAGGAGATTTGTTATCTCTTTATCTCTTTATCATTATGGTAGATGCCTTGGGAAGAACTTTAGAAATAAATCAAAAGGATGGTAATATCAAAGGTCTAAAACATTCATCTATTGGTGAAGCTTTGTTCCTTGAATAGTTTATGGATGATACTTTCTTGCTAGGGAAAACTACAAGAAAAGAAGATTTGGAATTTAAAAAAGTCCTTGATTCTTATGAAAAAGCTATGGGCCAAAGACTAAATTATGAAAAAAGTAATATTATCTTTTTAAGCACGAAGGAAAGTAGAAGAGATCAAATAATTAAAGTGTTAGGCTGTAAGGAGGAAAAGTTCCCTATCACCTATCTTGGTTTTCCTTTGTTTATAAGCAAAATGAAAGATGAAATTTGGAATCCAATTATTAATAAATTTAATAGGAAACTTTAAGGTTGGAAGGGATCTCTATTATCCTCTGTGGGGAAAGTACAACTTATTAAACACATGCTTCAAATCTTCCCTATTTACTTCATGTCTTTCCTAAATATGTCAAGGAAAGTGGAAGAGACTTTAGAAAGATTACAAAAAAATTATTATGGGATGGCACTGCATGCAAAAAATGTATACATTTGGTAGCCTAGGATACCTATTGCTAACCTTTACAAAATGGTGGTCTCGGATTAAGGAAGTTGAGAGATATAAATAGAGTCCTTCTAGTTAAACATGTTTGGAGGCTTTGCACTGGAGCATCAAGAAAAATGGCTAGCATTATACAAAATAAATACTTGGAGGGTAGCAACCACTTTATCAGTTGTTCTAATACTCCACATGGGTCTATTTTTTGGTAAAATATTATCAATAGTAGAAAAGTTCTATGGCAAGGACTAAAATGGAAAGTAGGTTGGGGGATAAAATAGACTTTTGGAAAGACTCTTGGATTCAAAAGGAGCCTTTAGCAAACTACAGAAAGTTTAAATATATCAAAGAATATTTAACCAGAACCTATGGTAAGAAAATTAATGGTTACATTCATAGGGTGGATGATTTTTAGGAATCGAAAATCTTGCAAGAAGATATACAAGGCTCAGGGGTGAAGATATGCATAACCTTTTAAGGAGTTATTATTTAGGCAAAGGCTCAAAGGAGGATCAGATAATTTGGGAAAGAAACCAGCAAGGTCAGTACTTGGTGAAGGATGGGTATAGAGTCTTGGGCAAAGTAACCTTAGAGAAACCCAAGCTTAAAATAATTTGGAATCTAAACATCATCCCTAAGGTTGCTATATATTTTTGGACTATCATTATCAATAAGATCCTCATGAAATACAATATGTTCAAAAGAGGTATTGTGGTTCCAACTATTTGTGTGTTGTGTAACAAAGAGAATGAGTGTGTGGACCACGTGTTTGGAACTTGTGATTTTTTTTTAGATATCCTAAATATGTTATTGAGAGAAGTTAATGTTGCTTGGATCATTCCAGATTATCTAATCAGGATTTGAAAACATTGGCACATAGGAATCAGTATTTTTTGGCAAAAATGTATTTCATATATTTGGTGGAGGATTTGGTTGGAAAGAAACAGACGAGTGTTCAAAAATAAAACCAGAGGAATAATTGGGGTTTATGCTAGGATAAGAATAAACCTCTTGGAGGATTGTATTAAAAATATTGTCTACCAAAAAAATCTTGCAATGATCCTCTCTAGAGAAAAAGATATCTTAAATATGGAAAAAAAATTAATAAGGTGAGACTAGACACTAGATGGGAATGTCCTCACAAAGACTGAGTAAAAAATTAACTTCAATGGGCTTGTAAAAGGTAATCCAGGTCATGCTGGTGGTGGGGGTCTCACCAGGAATGATAGAGGTTAGGTAGTGGTTGCATATGCTGAGGATTTGGAAATTACCACAAATCACCAACCTGAAGCAAGGGCAATGCTTACGGGTCTCTGAATTGCAGTGAATTTGGATTTTAGTAGAATTATTATCGAGAGGGATTCTAATAATATTATAAATTCCCTTAAAAAAAGAGAGCTAATTAATTCTACCATTTTCTAAATTATTACAGATGCAAGGACTATTTTAGGAAACCTAGAAGAAAGTCAAATTAAACATATTTATAGAGAGGGGAATAAATATACCAATAAAATGGTGAATATGGCAGTTAGATCTGAGAATTTTAAGGTCTGGTCATACGCCCCCATGGAATTGAAAAAGATTATAAGAATTGATATTGAAGCTAGCAGATAAAGAGGGTAGAGAAAGGCAAAATACTTATTGGGACCATGTGATGAAGGATTTGAGCACACTAAATTGCATTGTTGTTAGCAGATTCTTTATCAGTCAATTGAAACATTGAGAACTGCATAAGCCTTGTCAAATAGGAGGATAGCATGATGGATATTTTTTCAGATTCCCTATAAGCAGGTTTAGCCCAAGTTTATTTGTTTTACTAAGATAGGATTATCTTGCATTTTTCTTATCTTCTCTTATTTTTTCCTGTACATCTTTCTAGCTCTTTGTAAACAGTTGGGGCACTTCAATCCCTTTTTATTAATACCAAAAAAAAGAATGCATATAAGCACCAAAAAAATAAAATATATTATTAAAACTGTTGGAAGTAGTACAGTAAATGAAGAAGAAATTAAAGCTGCAACAATTTGTTTCATTAAAGAACTATTTTCAAATAACAATGGTATAGAAGAAGAGGTGTTAAAGTACATGCTAATTAATATTTCAAACTTGGTATTAGATGAGATGAATTAAGCTCTAGTGAATCCCTTCTCAGAATATGGAGTCAAAGAGGTTGTTTTTAATATGCACAAAGATAAAACCCCGAGTCTGGATGGTTTCCTAGCTAGTTTCTTCTAGTCTTTATAGAACATAGTTCATGGTGACATTGTGGAAGTAGTTAGAGAATTTCAAGTTCCTAATAGCCTATTAAGAGATTGGAATTCCACCTTTTTGGTTCTCATTCCAAAAAGGTAAGGTGCAAAGGATTTTTAAAACTTTTTGCTGATTAGTCTATGCAATACTATTTATAAAATTTAACCTAAAATTTTGGCCAATAGACTGAAAATATTTCTTCCTAGAATTATTTTCAATTAGCAAGGTAACTTTGTGTCGGGTAGACAAATTCTAGATGGTATTATCTCAATCCACAAATCTATCCACTCACTTGAAAAAAGTGGTTTTGTAGGGATGATTCTCAAGCTAAATATGAATAAGGCTTATGATAGTGTTTCATCATATTTTCTAGACAAAGTTTTAAAAATTTTGATTTCTACCTTTAATGGGTTTCTTGATTCTAATTTTGTATTTATTCTCCTATGTTTTATGTTATTATTAGTGGCTTATCTACAATTTTTTTCAAGTGAAAGAGGGATAATACAAGTGGACCCCATATCCCCTTACCTATTTATGCTTATGGAAGAAGCACTAGGAAGAGCATAAAATATAGCAAAAATATACTAATAATCAAAGGTGTTAAATTGACCTTAATAGTAGATGTTATTACTCATCAGTAGTTTGTTTATGGCACTGTCATCATGGGTCAAGCTTTGGTCAAGGAAACAAAATAGATTAATAATATCTTAGAATTATATGATAAGGCTTCAAACCAAAAAATAAATTATACAAAAAGCAGAATTTTTTATATCAATATTCTAGTTGAAAGGAAGCAAAAACTTTCAAGGACTTTTACTTGTAGCATTGATATTTTCCATCCATCTATCTTGGTATGCCACTCTTTAAAGGAATGGTGCAAGAGGATTTATGAAATACAATCCTAGATAGATTTCAAAAGAAAATAGCAGGGTGGAAAGAAGTTATGTTGAGCCAAGCAAGTAAGCTTTGGTTGGTTAAATCTACTTTACAAAGCTTGTCGATCTATTTTTTTCTCTATTTTTGAAATCCCTACTAAAGTTACAGAAAGAATAGAACATATTCAATGCAAATTTCTATGGATAGGAGTAGAAGAGAAATAGAGAATACCCTTAGCTTCTTGGGATGAAGTTTGTACTTCCAAGAAAGAATAAGGTTAGGGTTAAGAAAGATGAAGAATCGGAATAGAGCTCTTTTAATTAAAGTGGGATGGAGGCTAATTCAAGATAATTATTCTCTTTGGAAAAATTATCAAGGCTAAGTACTTGGACTATAAATATTTATTTTTGAGATGTGAAAATCCCCCAAGAGGCTTTGCCTTTTGGAATAGCATAATCAAAATTAGGCCTATGTTATGGATGGGCCTTAGATGAAGAGTGGGAATGAAGATCAAAATGAGTTTTAGGAAGATACTTGGTTAGTGGAAAAACCTCTCAGGTTGTTATTAGAGAACCCTTAGTAAGGTTGTATGGAATAAAATTGAAGGACTACACTGAGATGGATAACTTCTCGAGATGGAACTTTGTTCTTTACAATCAAATAAGCAAATAACTCAACAAGAAATGATAAAACTCAAAAGTCAATCCTTCCACCATGATGTCCTCATTTGGGCTTTTAACTCTTCTAGAATTTACTGGGTTAAATATATGAAATTTTTTCTTCTTTTGGTATGGATTTTCTAGCCTCTAGAATTTAGTTGAAGCATTTGACTCCTAAGACCTTTTCTTCTAAATTAGTTGTGCATAACAATATTTTAACTATTGATAATTTGAGAGAAAGAGGTTTATATTTCCCAAATATGTGTGTGTGTGTTATGTAAGTCCAATGAAGAATCAATTGAACACATCTTTGTGTATTGACCTTTTTCTTCTAAATATTTTTAGTTGTTTTTAAAGACTTTATGTTGGGTTAGTCTCGTAATTTTGCTAAGCTCTTTGAACAATAGTATTCCTCCTTTCTCATTTCTCAGTAGCAAGATAATAGTTTTATGGAAGATGTTATTACCTCATTTAATTTGGGGTATTTGATTTGAGAGAAATAATAAAATATTTAAATTAGTTTTCATATAAAAAATCTAAATAAAATAATTATTAATGTTTAATTTAGTTAAATTTTTTAGAAAATATTTATTCGTTGGTTATTATCATTAGACCAACTCTTCAAACATATTTTACATATTATAAAGCACACTTGAAAAAACAATGTGATTTAAAAAAAAAAAAAAGGTGAAATCAGTATTAAAAAAAATATCAGCTAATAGAGTGTCTATAAGATACATCAATGCAATAAGCAATAAGACTGGATAATTAAATAGATAAATTTGCACCAAAGAACATCAATGATCTAGTCTAGATTGTACTTAGTTATGGCTTCTCCATGCTTTACTTGATCTTGTGGCTGGTAAGAACACTTCATGATAAAATAACAGAAGAGGTAAAGGATATGTTTTATTTTTGTTTAGTAAGGGTGGGAGTAACTAAAGGTAAGGACTTTGTGTTTTTATAAGTGCATGTACAACATCGTTACTATCCTATGGAAGTCCTCGAGAGACCATTTTGTTGTGAAATGGTTTTGCATATCCCTCTTCCTAATTGCCTTGCTTTATTCAACTGCAACCATCTACAACAAACCAAGAATTGAAATCTAAACACAAATCAAAAGGATGAGGTTTTATAAGAAATATTAAATCATTGAGGTTCAAAGTCCTTTTTCTTTTTAAGTTTCATGCGCAGGCTTGTAACCCAGGCTGATCTAGTGGAAATTAGATATGTGAAGTTTCAAAACACATGTAATAGTAGATTTAGGTAGATGAAATTGCAAAACATTTCAAAAACCATTACGATGGCAAAACTCCAAAATGCGATGAGAGCATAATTCAACTGAACTTAGACGTGATTGCACTACATATCATATACGCACATAGAATTCTCTGTCACGATTTAAGCTTCTTAGGAATAAAAATATTAAAAAGAAAAGCATAATTAATAGAGAGAAGTAACGTGCCTCGTCTCTCAACTTATTGTGTTGTTCCACCAGCTTTAATCCCTATACATGTCCAATGGGTGCATCAAATCTCATTAAGGCTTATGTTTTAAAAGAAATAATAATATAAAACGAAATTACATGCAAAATAATTAACAGCTTATACATGAAAAACATCATTATATAATACGCTTACTATTTTCCTCTGTAGAAAGGGCTTAGAAGCACATAAATTACTCACTCTTCTTTGCTTGAATCTCATTCATTTGTTTCCCGAGTAGCTCCATCTACGATCAATTCAAGAAAGGAAGGACAGTTCAGACTCAATTTAATTTTCCAGAAGTTAACAAAACTCAAAGGTTATTCTTTGTTTACCCCAGTACCGGATGGGTTGAGTCCTACTTCCAACTATTGAATTTTGTTCAAATACAACCGTCACGAATGTGAAAAATTTCCACCCCTAAGAATAAGAAATATTGCGTTTCAATAATTAAAATTATAGTAAACACACGAGGTCTGTTAGGATCTTGCCTGTCCATATCCAAACAGTGCATTTTATTAACCCAAATGTTTTTATCATTGAGCATATACGTATGTTATTAATGTTGGACATTAAAGATATTGGATATCCATACATGACAGGCTAAAAGGCTACAATAGGAATAAAAGTTGTGCATGCACAGAGATAAACGACTGATTAGATTAGGTATAGGTATTGTGGTAGTGGCCATCATCCTTATAAATGATTTCCACATTCTAAATCTATAGATATAAACACTGAGGGAATTGTCATTCTTATTAGATGATATTTGAAATTATAATAGATTTTGAATTTCTTGTTTGTTGTGACAGTTTAGGAGTAAATTAATGGCTTACATTTGCTTCAATTTCGTTCACTCGTTTCCCAAGTAGCTCCCATTGTGTTAAACAAATTGCCTAGTCTGGCGGGTCAGACTTCTTTAGGGTTGAGGTTCTAACGGAGAAATTAACGCACCAATTCAAAGTATTACTATTTCTTTACTGCCTGGATTTGACCCGTTTCAAAGCTTCATTTCAAGATCTAGTAATAAATGAACACTCATTTGTAAAAATACTAAAATTTAGTTTAAAAAAATGGACACCACTCTTTAGATAGAAAGCACATAAGCTGACATGTAAAGTTTTTCTGCTTAGAGCCCTACAGCGCTGAACCGAACGAAAAACAAAAGTAAAAATCAAAACAAAAGCTTGAATATTGAGCAAGATAGTGGCAAATACAGAAGATATGCTCCATGGATTCTGGAAAAGCCTGAGGAGGCCAAATCTTAATTAGTCGAAGTAATTTTCTCTTACTTCACTGACATTTTTACTATATGTTTTTAACTGATTACATTAGCTTGACATGGTTTCAATTGTACGACGTTATTATGTAAAGGTAGTTGATATGGATATCTCTGGCATCATCCCTATTATGTAAAGGTGGTTGATATGGATATCTCTGGCATCATCCCTAATGTTTAACAACCAACAAAGCGACATTTTAGTTTTTTAACTAACAAATAATCTTGAGGTTGGATGGGTTATCAGAATTCAACCGTAACATTCGCATAGGGCTCATCTCATTGAATTATATTATAAAATACAAGAAACTTTTTATCTTAAATTCAAAAACTGATGAATTTTTAAAAATACAATGGTATACTTAGCTCTCCTTTTAAGATGGTTAAAATTTTTCTCAAAAGGAGAAATTCACTGTTTGAATTTAGTTCTCTTAAATAAAAACTTAAAATCATAAAGTTTTACATTTAAAATTTTTTATATATTTAAAATGTTTGGAGTATTATGATTAAAGCATGAACTTAATTTTAATATCTTTGAGTCTCAGGGTACAGTGTAAGGGTACAGCCTAAGGCAATGGTTTGGGTCTTAGATTTTTTTGGGAAAGTCCAAGGTTCAAACTGTAGTGTGGACGTGTGGTGAGTGTGTTAACCAAATAAAAATATTTTTTTTTTTTTAATATCTTTGAAAAAAATATTAATTAATTTATTATTATTATTTTAATAATTGTTTATATTAATTTTATAAAAAATATAATTAAAAATTATTATTTAATTTATCATAATATATATTAAATGTTATTAGTTCAATTAATTAGGAGATCTAATCTTGTATAATATTTAAGGTATTATAATATGGTTATGTGGCTATGATGTAATATAAACAAGATTAGCTAAATATCATAAAACCATTTTAAAAAAATAAATTATTTGTATTTAATTTAGTTAATTATTTTATAAAATATTTATTTATTAATTATTATCATTAATCCAAATCTTAAAGAAGATATAATAAGATACACAACATAAAACAAGTATGATTACAAAAAGTAAAGGTGAGATCACTAAAAAATTCTTGTAATGGCTAGTATCTTTGAAGGCAAACCAATGCACAAGACTAGATAGTTAAATAGGTAAAATTGCACCAAAGAAGTTATGGCTTCTCTATCCTTAATGACCATCATTATAGTTTGGTAGGGGTGAGAGTGACTATGATTGTAATAAAAGGTAAAGCTTTGTGATTATTTTAAGAAGTGTATTTAGAACATCATTAATATGTTATAGAAGGACTTCATACACCATACGTGATAGCTTTAATAAAGTTTTAAACTCTATACCCATCTTTTAAGTCTGAAAATATATTTATAATAAAAAAAAATTAAATAAAAAATATTTTTTTTTTAATTTTTTAAATTCATTGTTTTAGTATATATGAACAATGACATTTACCAATAATATATATTGAAAAGAACTTTATTAAAAATAACAAACTTGTTATAAAGTGAATAAACAGGCACCTTACAAATGATTATTCTTCAACAAGTAAATTTTCCCAAGGATTTTTTAAGGAATTGGAAGATTTGTTGTAGTGGGCTTGGAATTATTGATGTACACAAGTAAAATATGTTCTATTGATCTACGTGAGTGGTTTACTGGTGAAGAATTTTCATGAAACCACTTGTGCTCCATTTAGGTATTTTATATTTTAAATGAATGGATGAATAATTGTAAGCAAAATCTTATGGGAAGCTAGCTAAAGGTACCACATATTAAATAAACTAGAAAGAATCCAAATAAACATGTTTATGGATAATATTATGCATGATAATAAAAGAGGCATAACAAAACTTATTGTATGGTATGTTGATGTTTCTTGATGAAAAAATTCCACACATGCTAAACATCTACATCCTTGATGTAGGATGAGTGCAATAAACATATAGTATTGATATAAAGACAAATTCAAAGGGAAATTATACATGCAATGGAGAAACAGAAGTTGAGGATGAAGATGGTAGACAATGAGGATGTTATAGTGATGATTGTGTATTATATCAATGGAGAGTGTAAACATTAAATGTTTATGGTTTAGTTGATTGAGCTCACTAGATATTTTTAAATTTTAATAAGCATATTAAATAATATTGTTACCATCGTGACTAGATCTTGTTAGATAAATTCGTTTTTTTTTTTTGCTGTGGCACATGAATTTGTTTGAGGAAACTTTTGGTTTTTGTGTAGAAATATATAATATGTTCAATGGTTGTGATATGGTATAATAATGTTATTTGAATATAGATATTAGGTTAAATGTACACTTGGGAAGTTTATTCTCTTGATATGATATGACACCTAGATAGAGATATATTTGTATCTTTTATTAATATATTTTATGATAATATATATTAATAATATTATAATTTGATAAAAATAACTTTACTTATTGATATAAAAATACATTTTAATATTCATATCAACTTAAAATTAAGAATAAGCCATGAGAGAATAATATAGGAGCAAGCCTTACCTTTTTCTTATTTTAAAAATAAACTATTGCAAATGCAACTAGGAAACAAGTGTGAGCAAGAAGAAAAGTGCAAGCAATGACTCATAACCACTTATTCTTATTCCAACCCTTATGGTAAACTCAAAAACTAAAAGATTATTATGAAGAAAATCTAGGTAACATGGCAAAAAAAGTCATTTTTAAAAGTCCTTACTAGAAGTATGCCCTAGATAGGGATAAGAAGAAAAGTGAATCTATGAAAAAACCTTATCTAGGTAGTAGATATCCCACCATAAGTTATTATTAAGGATGAGATGATTGAGCATGATATAATGGTTCTTAAATGGAGAGGATTAATATGTAAGTTCCATGGATACTGACCAAGTTTCCTGGAGATTCAAGAATGGAGAAAGTGTAAGTAGCAATTGAATTCACATTACTCAATAAATTTTCTTCCAAAAGATTTTTTTCTCATCATCTTCTCTGGTTCAGAAATCAAGAATAAAATAATGGATAGTGGCCCTTCTTTTAGGGGTAAGGATGCATTACATTAACAATAAAATGAGATTTTTTTATGTGGATATAGGTATTATTAAAAGGCTTCTAGTGTGGATTAAGCATTTTGGAATTTCTTATTGGCTTATCAATAAAGAGGTTTTAAAGAATATCAAAAATACACTAGGGGAATTCATCTAGGAGGGACTAACTACAAAGGAGATAAAACATGTTATATAGACTTGAATATGTGTTGCCATGGACATTTCAAAGCCTTTACCATAGTCCATTAGGATTAAATCTAAATAAAGAGAATGAGATCAACAAGTGGATTATAAAAACATTGCATTTCAATGTTACAAATGTTATGAGACCAAAGGACACATGGCAAGAGATTGCAAAGTGAAAATGATAGAGAAAGAGATGAAAAGTTTTGGGCGTGAGAAAAATTTCAATATGATAGTAGAAGCTAGGTCAAAAAAAGGTTTTTCAACTCCCATGAGAGGCAAAAAATAAAACCTCTACATGATCAAATGGAAAATGCCATTATAGTTTACATGAATCAACCATTAAAAGAAACATTTAATATAAGGTATGGGGAACTACAATGTGCAAGTTTGAATTTAAAAGGATTAAACAGTGCAAAGGAATATAAGACGGTAATTTTTAAAGTGAGTGAGGGAAAAGAGGTCAATATTAATCTAGGTAAATCATCTTCACTTTTATCAAGTAGCATAAAATCCTCTCCTTCTAATAAAAAAGAAAGTAGTATATAATGTATTTGTTGCACATTAGGATTTCAAGAGCAACATAATAAATAAATTCATATGGAGGATATCCTTGGAAACATAGGTTTTTTGGGGAAGTATCAAAAAATAATAACTATGGAAGATCATCCTTGTACTTTGGGTTTTTTTAGGCAACATAAAGAAGAAAGTGTTTATGAAGTTATTCATTCCATTTTAGATTCTCTAGGGAAACACAAATCTTTAGAAGATAAGTCTCATTATGAACAATATGAAAAAATAGAAGGGAATTATGAAGATTAAATTATCAATGGGAATGGGAATGGAGAAATGAGAGGAGGGCCATCAAAGCAAGAACACACAGAAAAGTAAACTCAAAGGAATATTGATTTCTAAATCCAATAACAAATACCATAGGTTTTAACAATAAATGGGGCTAAGCCCACTAATAAGTATAAAAAGTGATCATGAAAATGGTATCATGGAATATTAGGGGTATTAAGACCCCTAAAAAAAGAGCTATTAAGGAATTAATAGGTTGTTATAGTATTGATTTTATTTTAATACAAGAAATAAAATTAAAGAGTGACAAGTGCAATGATGCTTTTAAAAGATATGGAATATGGGGGATAGTCTATAAATCTCATCTATAGGAGCTTCTAACAATACTATGATAGTGTGGGATAAATGCAAATGGAAAGTATAATTTTTAAAAGCATAAATTAATTGAGTTGCTAGATTAATTTATGAAAAAGGGGAAAAATAATAAAGTTGAAATAACAAATGTATATGCTCCAACTCAAGTTACTCCTAGTGGAAGATGTTAGAAATACCTTAGCATATTTTTGTCAGCCACAATAATGATTCATAAGTGTGATCTATGGATTCTTGTGGGTGACTTCATCATAGTTGTATCTTCTTTGTAAAAGAAGGGTGGTGCTCCTATATGGTCTAAATTAATACAATATTTTGCTTCACTTATCAATTCAAATGGTCTTTGGGATGTTATTCCTTCAAGTTTTTCCTATGCATGGGATAATAGATGCATTAGGCAAAGTCATGTACTTGAAATATTGGACAGATTTTTATCATTCAACACATGATTACATATAGAGTATACAATATTTTTAAATATTTTATTACGAGTAGGATTAGATCACAAACCCATTCTTTTAACTTGTGATTTACTCAACAATGGTCATCCAGATCCATTTTGCTTCTATTCTAAGTTGCTCCAAGTCACTAATATCTTCTATATGGTTATGTTATGGTGGATGAAGCAAATTTTGAAGGATTATGTATAGATATAGATATTTTTCTACAAAAAATAAAGTATCTAAAGGAGCAAATGAAGATTCACAATGCTAAGCCTTTTGGTAATGAAGATTCACAATGCTAAGCCTTTTGGTAACATTTAAAAAGAAAATTAAAAAAATGAATCAAGCTCAAAATTTTACAAGTAGTAAAAATCAATGGAATGGACTAGGATTCTTATGTGTAAGAAAAAAAATTAATTTTTTGTTATCATAATGCATTAAAAAGGACTTATAGTGGTTCCCAAAATCTAAAGGAAAATGGTAGAAATCTAATGAGACAAAAATACCATTTTTTCAAGCTACAACAAAAATAAATTTCTCTTTCCTCCATTGGTAGAGAAATTTATAAAACATTATGCCTTAATCCCCTAGGAAGCCACAATTCGAGGACAAGTTTTCCTTCTTTCTTCTTTACGGCTCTTTGGAAGAATGGAGGGAACTTTTGAGGAGACTAGCAATTAGGAAGCAGATCGAGGAGGAACATCCCTCCAAAACTAGGAGAGTATCATTCTTGGGTAAAAATATTGATGCGAGTTAATAACTCAGAGAGGGAGAGCTTTGACTTGTATCCAATATAAGGGGAGGAAAGCCCAATGTTGAGTATCCCACAACCTATCTTTCAAAGGATATCAAAAGAAAGAGAAAACACTTTGGTTGTAAAATTTATAGGTATCCGACCAAATTTGGATACAATCAGGAGTTGGGGAGATCAAAAATGGAAAGTAAAATAAAGACTAGAAATTGTGGCATTGACCAAAGGTTTTTTATTATTCAACTTTAAGTGTCAAGAAGATATGAGTTCAGCTCTATTGAAAGGGCCATGGTTTTTTGGGTCAAAAGGTCTTTATTTGAGAAAATGAACTCTAGACTTTAACCTAGATATAGAAAATATTTATATGGCTCCTCTTTGGGTCCAATTACCTAGGCTTCTAGTGATTTTTTGGGATGAAGATATTTTTTGAGGAATAGCCAAATCAATGGGAAATTTGATAGCTTTTGTTCCAGCGACAAGGGAAAAAACAATGATGGTTTTTGCTCGGTTTTGCGTGAATGCAGATCTCACAAAATCGTTACCCACTGTAATCAAATTGGTCTCAGATAGAGGATTTTGGACACAAGAAATACATTATGAGTCCTCAATGCTAATTTGTTATGGTTGTAATAAGGCAGGACACTTACAAGTAAAATTCCCAAAGAGGAAAGAGTTAAAGAAGGGAAATGCTTAAATCTGAAAGAGAAAAGAGCTTCAATCAGAATAATAATCAACTCTCTTTGAGAAAGGAGAACCTTCTAAGATAAAAGCACAAAATGAAAACAAGTTTGAATTTCTAGAGGAGATAAATGAGCAGGAAATAGAAAAAGAAAGAGAGAATGAAGGAAATATGGCCCATCAACAACTAGACCAAAATCAATTGCCTGTTGAAGAAAGAGCTCCAAAACAAAACACTCTTAATCAAGTAGTCCAAAATTTAGGAGAGGGGACAAATTTAACCCAAGAAGGAGAAGAGTAGTAAGTCGTAAGAGAGACTCAATGGAGTGGTGGAGAGGAAGAGGTTTTACCCAATGAACAAGAAGGGGAATCAGAAGATATTTGGTCCTCCTCAAAATACGAAGAAGGCTTTCGAGAGGTAGTGAATAAAAAGAAAATGAAGAAGAGAAAAAGAAGGGCCAGGAAACAACAAATCCAGTCTTCAACAGAGCAACATAATAGGGAGTGCAAAAGTTCTATGTGAATAATCAGAAGCACGAGAAATACAACTTATTTGGGAAGTGGTAAAAAGTGATGAAGACCCAAAAGTGTAGAGGTGGGGAGTAGGAAAGTGATCCAAGAAGTAGTTTATGGAACACAACATACATTGCAGTTGAGTGGAGGGAAAGTACTGCAATCTCCTAGAAGATGAAGATTATATCATGGAATATTTAGGGATTAAACGCCCCATCAACGCAAAGGGTAATGAAGGACTATAGGAAGAAGATAAATGCTGATATTTTTCTAGTGCAAGAAACCAAAGTAGGTATCAATAATTTTGAAAAAATTAAAAAATCTATATGGAATAAATCTAAAGAAGTTTGTAGAGCATCTCAAGGAGAATAAGGGGGATTGTGGATGCTCTAGGATCCAAGAACAATAAAAGGGAAGTTAATCCAAGAAGTAGATAGGTTTCCTTCGGTCCTATTACCTGTAAGAAGTCAAATTTTTCTTGGTTGGTCACAAATGTGTATGCTCCTAATTTGGCTATGGATAGAAGGAGGCTGTGGAGATACCTCAATTCCTTAGGTATTGTGATGGATGTACCTTGGCGACTTTTGGGAGATTTCAACTCTACTCTTTCTCCTAGGGAGAAACAAGAAATTCCATTATAGCAATTTGCATTTCTTCAACTAAATTTTCAATCATTATAAATGGAAAACCTTGTGGTTTCTTTGGGATCCAAAGAGGCATAAGACAAGGGGACCCTCTATCCCATTACCTTTTTATTATAATGGTTGAAGTATTAGGAAGATCAATGCAAGAAACCACAACTATAGGTAGAATCAAAGGTATCAAATCAGCAAGGAGTTCAGAACCAGTTTCATGTCAGCGGTTTGTGGATGATACTGTCATTATGGGAGAAGCTAAATGTAGAGAGGTAAGGGAAATCAAAGAGACTCTCCATAAATGTGAAAGGGCATAAAACCAATTGATAAACTTCATCAAAAGTAATATTTATTATTATGAACATAGAGAGACAGTTATAATTAAGGACTGTAGAAAAATTTGGTTGTAATATTGCTAATCTCCCATCCATTTACCTTGGTATGTGTTGGCCATATTGTATTTCATTGGGATTTTGGGGAAAATTTTGTACTAATTTCTATATGAAGCGATAATATACTTTCCATTCAGTATGTAGAATTCTGATATGTTGTATTCTAGAAAGAATGAAGAAAAGTCTCGAAGACACTTTGAAAAAATCTTTATGTATTCATGAATATTTACGTTCGCCCTTAAGGAAGGGCGAACGCCTCATTCGCCCTTTCCTGGGGCGAACATGTTTTGAAAATATATTGGCAAAAATATCTAAGTATGAAATCGCGTTCGCCCTTCCCTAGGGGCGAACGTGTCGTTCGCCCTTTCTTGGGGCGAACGCACCTTGGGGTACTTGGTCGCCTGTGCGCCTGAAAAATATTGTGCGCCCTGGTCGAGGGGCAAACATGACATTCGCCCATCCCAGGGGTGAACTTACTTTCAAAAATGAAGAGTCCCTTTCGCCTTCATAGGGTGAACCTGCTTAATGAAGATCGCGCGCACGTTTGATGTGGCAAAGATGAATCTAAGGCGAACAAAGAATTGGTCAAATGTTGAATTGCATGTATTTAATGAAGGACACCCTCAGTAACTCTATTTTGTGAATCTCAAGGACAAAGGTGAGGAGAAATAATTTTTCATGATTTCCAATGTACCAAAGGTGTTTTGAAGAATTTAATGATTTCTCCTATCATGCGCATGTACGCCTGAATTTCAGATTTTTTGGAATTTGTTTCTCAAGTGCACAGATTTTCCAAGAAATCGAGGATATTTTTCCTGGTTTTTGTCTTTGATCCCAGGACATTCTTCTCTCACATGTATTAAATGAAAGAGGCGGAAACCTCTATAAATACTACGTAAATCTTGTTGTAAAAAATGGGGTTAGACATTTTGCGAGAGATCTCTCCAAGCTCTCTGCATTAATACAAGGCATTCAGGCTTCTGAATTTGTGAGCGATTTTGTGTATGTTATCTTTCTGTGTGTTGCACTTCTATATTACATCCACCTTTCTCTTTTGTTGTTAATTTTAAATTCTATACTCAGATTTAAGTATTGCTATTGAGAGAGGGAATGCTGGAGTAACATTTTGGACGTTATTAGTGCAAGATCACAAGTAAATTCTGTTGCTCTTCCTTCTGTTAGATGCTATTTCTTGCTTGGGCATATTTCTTGCTATTTAGTCTACTTCAAATCCTGCACTTTGGCCTATGGCCATATTTCCCATATCTTTCTGCATTTTCCCAATTTCTTTCCTGCATCCTTAGTCTTTTACCAGTTTAGAATTTAGCTCGAGAACCAGCCCTCTCTAGAGATTGGCACGAAGGACGTCTCTTTCCTTCGGCCTTTCAATGTTGTTTGTATCTAGGGCGCATAAACGCAGTGTTTATCAATTAGGCAGATATTTGACCAAAAATTTTTGGCACACCCGATGGGACTTTTCCAAGGTTCCACCTTTAGCAGTGCTAGGTTTGGTGTTCGCCTTCCTGCTTGAGAATAAAACATCTGGCGACTCAATTGTTACCCAGAACTTCGTGAGCGTGAGAACGATGAAAGCTGTCTCTCATGAATACAAGATCAAAAGCCAAGAATCCTGATAATCAATTTTTTTACGAATTAGACATTCAAAGGCTAGAAGAGCATCCTCAAGTAGCCACTTTTCAAAGAACGTCCTCACTTCCTTATATTCCATCCATACCAACCATTTCATCTTCTTGATTAGCTGGTGTGTTTTTCGCTCCCGTAAGTCCTGTAAGTACTGCGACTAGTTTTCCCCAGCCTTCGCCTACTACAACCACTAACACTTCACGATCTATTCCTCATATTCTGGTGCATATGGCTCAGAATCCTCCACCACATCAACAACAACTTCCAAGACAGTTTCCGGCTTGGAATAGCTCAGTAATTTGCAAGCGCAGAACCCAGTACCTCAAGCTGCTCTGAAGGCTTTGCCAACATACGATTGTACTTGGAAAGACTGCGTACGAGCATATCAAATATGTAGCATCTCTTGCAACTATTCATGATATAACTGATGAAGATGTGATGATAAAGCTTTTGGTTTTGTCATTAAGAGGAAAATTGCTCTATTGGTACCGATCTTTGCAACCTAGCACAATTACTTCATGGGATCAATTGGTGGAATTGTTGATTAAGAATTTTCATGAGCAAGCTTATCCGTATTTGCTGCTACATCAGTTCACCTCGATTCAAAGACATCCTCAAGAGAAGCTTGTAGATTTCAATGTGCGATTTGCGCGAAGCTGGAAACGGGTTCCAGATGGTTTGCGGCCGACCCATGAGCAAGCGGCATTTTATTATCTTCGTGCGCTCAGTACCGATATTTGTATGGCGGTGCACCAGGCTAATGTGACCACCTTCCCGGATCTCTATACACAAGCTCAAAACGCTGAATCAGATTTGATTGTTGTAGGAAGGCTTCCTTCGAAGGCGACAATGGCTATTCTTTCGGATCTACCACAATATCTTTATTCCAATGCATTTTCGCAGCCCATGTTGTCGATGTATCTTGTTCCCTCATGGAATTTAGGCTCCCCTCATGTAGCTCCTATCCCTACCCCGCAGTCATCTGCTACAAGATTTCCATATTTTTTCGCTCCGACAGTATCATCACAGTATTCATCTGTTTCTTTTCCAACATTGTGAGTACTTCTAGTCCCTTTACCTTTGCCCACACCGCAAGCATCCTTTGCCATTGCCAGCGCCCATTTCGTCATCTAGTACGGACCCCCTCACAGTTTTGTTAAAAGAAGTAAAATCCAATAATGCGGCTTTGAGGACAATATCCAATGAGATGACAACTATGAGGAAGAAGCAAGCTGAAGCTGAGTTCCGATCAAGAAGGTTCCAGACTCCACCGATCACCCGAGAGCAAGCACCCACTAGCAGGGGACCTGAGAAGAATAATATGGTGTAGGCAAATGATGAGATTAATACGTCCGAAAGGACATATTGGTGTTCTACTTGTAATGATCCTCATGGTGAAGATACATGTATGGTCCATCTGAACTATGTTCAGACACTGGCAAAAATTTCTTCGGGTGGGCAAGTTAACATGATTCGAGAAGCGGAACATAATTGTATGGTGTCGTCTCCCGAGCAAGTTTCAGTCCTTACCAGGTCTGGAAAGAGGCCAGTGACCACGGATCCCGCAGAATTGCATCCATTGAAAGTACCCATGGTTCCAAAAGCTCTGGAAGAAAAGCAAGCATCCCAAATAAAGACTCTTGATGTTGTCAAGTCAAAAGATTCACCACCAGGGCAAGCACAAGGTAAAGCACAAGCTCACCCTTCAACTTTGCAACACATGGCCACTGCCCCAGTCTCTAGTGAGACGAAAGAGCAAGCTAAGGAAAAACTCAAATATCCTTCGTTGACTAAAAGGCAAAGAGTAGAAGCTACGCAGAAGTATCGAGATAAGTACGAACGGTCCTTAGAAGAAAAGGTCCCACTTGCTCATAGCTACAGTATCGTGGAGGAAATGAAGAAAATCCTAGCTAGGATTAGCTTGTATAATGCATTGCAGCTGCCAAGGCAGATTGATTTGTTGCAAGACTCCCTGAAGAGCGCCAAAGACCAAAAGAAATATCGTTTGCAAACAGTATTGGCCCAAGCGCTCCCCACTTTGATGACAGGTAAAAATTGTCCTCCGTTTTATTTATCTTTGAGAATGGAAGGGTGGATTGTGCATAATTGCATGATCGACTCTGGTGCTGCCACTACTGTTATGCCTAAGGCGGTATGCAAAGTGATGGGAATGGAGTATACAAGGAGCAGTCCATGAGTGTTACAATTGGATGGTACCCTAGTTAAAATCGTTGGAGTAATCAAGGATATTCCAATTGTGCTTCATAGCATGCCACAGATCACTATCATTCAGGAGGTTGTGGTTGTTGATTTAGAACCTTATTTTAGCATGTGAATTTCAAGGGAATTCACAACTAAGCGGGGAGGTTATCTGTCCTTATATTATTCACATTTGGAGATTCCGTTCAAAGGTAGGTAAATTCTCATTCATAATGAGAAACCTTCCCCTTTTCATATTGAGAAGATAGAGGAAGCAGAACAAGCCACAGGCGTGGTAAATATGATGACCAAAGAATTGGAATAAGTTGATCCGATTGAAGAAGTACCTGAGCAGCTTTGCCTAGAAGATGAATTCTTGTTGACAGACTTTAACGCTATGATCGGAATGAACATTGGTTGTTATTCCATTCAGAAGGCATAAAATCCCCGAGAACAAGCCCTTAAGCCCCCAGAACCTGTTTTGCATCAGTTATGGAAGTTGTTCTTTGATGGCGCTCGATGTAAGAATGGTGTAGGAGTAGGTGTTGTGTTGGTTTCTCCTAAAGGCATACAAAAAATGTACTCCTACAGATTGACCTGGAGTTGTACAAATAATGTCGTTGAATATGAAGCATTATGCCTTGGCTTGAAAAAGGCCGAGAAATTGGAAATTAAACAGTTGCAGATTTTTGGCGATTCTGAGCTTATAGTCAATCAAGTTACAAACAGATGGGTGTCGAAGCAACATTACTTAAAGGCTTATCGCAACAAGGTGTGGGATCTTTTTGAAGTATTTAAAGCTTTGAATATTCAAGCAATCCCTAGGGAGTAAAATAGACATGCTAACATTTTAGCTTCCCTGTGTGCTAATTATTCTTATGTCGAGCAAGTGGTCCAAAAACCCAAGACAATGAGGGTAATCTACAAACCTTCTATTCCAGATAAGGGCCTCTATTGGCAGGTGTTCGATAATGATGAGCAAATAGTGAATTTTCTCTTCAAAGAAGTTGCCAGCACAGAAAATAAAGTTCTTGTGGAAGAAGAAAAACAAGGAATGATCCAGTTAAGAAATAATCATATTCCCAGAGGTTTGATTTCGCTAGAAATCCTGTTTGATCAAAGTGATAGAGCTGATAAACATAGGATTAAGATGGATGCCAAGGAATACAGAGAATTGCAGTTGGAGCCAGGAAAGGTGATTAAGGTTGGTACCAATTGCGAATCGGATGAAATTGAGGGCATTAGAAGTATATGCTATGAATACCCAGATATTGTAGCATGGAGTTATCAAGACTTGAAAGGATACGACAAGAATGTGATCCAACACACCATCGAGCTGCAAGAAGGGGTTAAGCCTTTTCGACAGAAGCAGCGTCTTGTCAATCCTAATATCGAAGTCCTCATAAAAGCAGATTTATTGAAGATGCTTGAAGCAAAGATCATTTATCCTATTAAGCATTCCACCTGGGTAGCGAACCTGGTTCCTGTAAGAAAGAAGAATGGAGATATACGTCTATGTGTTGATTTTCGAAATTTAAATCAGGCATCACTTAAGGATCATTATCCTCTTCCCTAGATAGATCATATTCTTCATGTTGTGGCTGGTGCTCAGAGATTTTCCTTGTTAGATGGTTTCTCTGGGTACATTCAAATTCGGGTTAAGGATGAGGATCAATACAAGACGGCGTTTACAACTAAGTGGGGTATATTCGCTTATCAGCGGATGCCTTTCGAGCTTTCAAATGCTAGTGCAACTTTTCAGATAGCCATGGACGTCATCTTCGGTGAGTTGCTAAATAATATCATTGTGATTTATCTTGATGATATGAGAGTGTTTTCACATTGCATAACAGATCATGTTTCACATTTAAGGCAAATATTTGAGAAGTGCCGAGAATTCGAGATTTCCATAAATTCGAAGAAGTCAATTTTTGGAACGAAGCTCCTATATTGAGATATTTGGCCTAGATAATCCTTGTCCAATTAACTCCTATGGAACTAACTAATCTCCACCCCTTTTTGGCCAAGAGGGAAGTATTCATATCCCTTAGTCTTTTCAACCCCAGACCACCTTTCTTTTTGCTAGTGCAAATCTAGTTCCAAGAGAAGATATGGAATATTTTTTTTCTTCAGCCCCAGACCATAAAAAATTCTTTTGAATTTGTTCTAACTTGAGGGCAATTTTGGCAGGCAATTTAAAAACTAACATGAAATAGATTGGTAGACTTTGGAGGGAAGCCATCACTAGGGTAGCTTTACCAGCCTAACTTAAAAGAGCCCCTTTCCAGCCAACTAGCTTTTTTTGCATTCTTTCCACAATCAAAAACCATAATTTCTTCTTAGCACAACTAGAAAAAAGAGGTATTCCCAGGTATGAGGTTGGAAAATAGCAATATGACACCCAAGTATTTTAGCTATGGTCCTTTGCCATCTCAAAGGAGTATTTAAGAAGTAGATCTTACTTTTTCCAAGGTGAATTTTTTACCCTGTAACAACTTCATAAAGATTCAGGATATGTTTAATCACTTTGGCTTGAGGGACCAAGGCACAAGTCATGAGCAACAAATCATCTACAAACTACTAGTACAGAATATGATCCAGGCCTGAGACCGATTTAATACTAGAAATGTAATTGGACTCTAAGGCTTTCATTAGAGATCTATCTAGAGATTCCACAAGAATAATGAATAGATATATATTCATCATTCTTGTGGAACCATTCACCATCACAAAGAAGCTTGGAGTAGAGAAGCATAGTTTAAGAATATTCACCCATCTCTGATGAAAGCCAAACTGGATCAGGACCTTCTCCAAAAAACTCCAAGAGACTCTATCGTATGCCTTAATCATATCAAGCTTAATGAACATATTGGGGTTTACCCCTTTTATCAGCCAAATGGACAAGTTCATGCACAATGATGATGTCATATAATATATGTCTTCCTGGAACAAAGACCCCTTGGTTGGGACCAATTATACCCTCCAAGGATTGTTTCAATCTGTTAGCAAGGGCTTTAGAGAGAATCTTGTAAAGGACATTACATAAGCTTATAGGTCTAAAATCCTTAAGTTGATTGGCCCCTAGAAATTTGGGAATCAAAGCTATGAAAGTAGAATTAACATCGGGTGGAATGGAGCAAGATTTTTGAGCTTCCCGAATGGCATGTTCAACCTCCTTTCCCACAATATGCCAAAACTTCTAAAAAATATCGTAGGAAACCCATCCGGACTTGGGGCCTTCTCAGGTGCCATAGAGAAAACAACATCTTTAATTTCCTTACTAGAAAGGGGAGAGATAAGGAAATTATTTACCTCTTGTGAAATTAAAGTCGGAATACACCTCAAAAGTTGGTCTTGAGTAATAGCACACTTCTGGGAGTTGCACACAGAAGGTTTTGAAAAAACCAAACAGCTCCCTTAATCTCTACTGGATAAAAAGTTTTGGACCCATATTCATTAATCACTTCAATAATTATGTTATAATTTTTATGTTTTTGGGCAATCCCATGAAAAAACTTTGTATTTTTGTCACCCTCTTTCAGCCACAAAACTCTGGATTTTACCTCCAAAATATTTCCTCCTTTGCTAGGATGTGAAAATCTGACAAAAGTTGTCTTTCTTTATCATTGTTCATTTCCTCCTCAAATCTTAGCTCAACGTTTTTTAATTGATGCTAAATATCTTTTTTTCTAAGCAAAAATATTCCCAAAAGTCTCCCTGTTCCAGGTTTCTAGTTGGATCTTTAAATATCTCAATTTTCTAGTTAATTGGGACAAGGGTGACCCAGGGAAAGGGTGGGACTACCAGACTTTAATTTTATCCTCCAATTCTTGTTCTCTTAGCCACATGGATTCAAATCTGAAGGATTTTTTGAAACTTTGTGTACTAAAAATTTCCAAGAGAAGAGGGTTATGATTAGAGTCTATCCAAGGCAAAGAATGCAGAGAAGAATTTTCTAGGAAGTCTAATCCTAGCTTAGAGATAAGAAACTTGTCAAGCTTAACTTGGATAAGTTGATCTCCATATATTTTGTTGCTCTAGGTGAATCTGCTTCCTCTCAAGTCAAGGTCCAACAGTTCATTTATGTTCACAAAATTTGCAAATTCCTCCATTCTTTTAGACCAGGAGATGTTGCCCCCCTTTATATCTTAGTGAAAGAGGGGATATTGAAATCACCAACCAGTAGCCAACATTCATCCTTCAAAGCCTCCCTCATATGGCTCAAAGTAGTCCACACTGTCTCTCAACAATCGAGTTTGAGGCATATATATTTGTTAATACCCATCTTCGGTCAAAAATCTTGCACTGAAATAGAATATTCACAATTCTATCAGAGGTGGATAACATCGATCCATATACTCTCGAGGGATCCCATAAACATAAGAGGCCTCCAGAAGCACCATGTGCATGTGTAGCTACATAATTTACCTCTTTCCAAATGATATTCTTTATGGACAAGGTATTTAATTCAGCTAACTTAGACTCTTACAACAAAATAATCATCGGAGAAATATCTCCTCAAATCTGCAACTACTCTTTGTTTAGGATGGTCGTTAAGGCCACAAACATTTCACGAAAGTATCTTCATGGGTCGGGAATAGAGTCAAAGGTCTCCATTAAATCCAACGGAAGGGGTCCCTGATAACGAAAACCCTAACAAATGTTGTCCCCAAAGTTTAAAGTTCCTTGATTCCCTTTTGCTATCTCTAAATTTATCTCTCTTTTTGACATCAAAAATAGCTGGTCTTCCAGGTTTATTCTAGCCAACAGCGGGCTTTCTAGTATTACCAATGGGGTGAACACTGCCCAACGCCCCAATTTTGTTGGGAATAAGGGACTTTTCATTTTTTTCCTTTTTGATCAATAATCTCAGCTATATCTAGCTTCAAATTCATTATAGTAGTACCTGAATCATCCTTTAGCTTTAAGGGGGTTAGAGGTGTTTCAGTACATACCTGAGGCTGACCATTTTTTGTAGAGCACTCACCCTCCTCAAACACCGAATTGTCCCAAGGAGCCATATCTTCATCCGTTGGAGGATTTTTGAGGCTTGCTAAAGATCCAATACCAGCAGAGTTGTGTTCTTTTGGTTTCTTCACAGAGTCTTTGCATTTCCATATTTTCTTTAAATTTGTTGCCTGGGACTGCTCGCTTTTACCTAGCAAATCCAAATAAGAAACCCTAAGAGGAAAATTTTTGAATTCCATCGGTTGCTTCCTTACTCCAAGCTCTGAGATTAGGTCAACTATCTTAGGGAATTCTCTATCCAAATTAATTTTAATACACATTCTTGTTGCAACCAATCTAGACTTGGAACAAGTTGGGCCATCAATGGTAATTAGCTTCCCAAAGATTTTTGCAATCTCACAATTGTTAACATTTTATATAAAAACAATTGTTAAAACAAAATAATTGTTAACATTATATATATATATATATATATATATATATATATATATATATATATTATTTTTTTTTTTTTTTTTCAAAATATCACATGAATAATAAGCAAGATGAATAAATTGATTTCGTAAACACTGATCTCAAAAATCAATAAAAATGCATCATAAAATAGCATTTTATTTTTAATTATTCTAAATAAAATATTTGCAATGTAATAAATAAATAAAACATATATAACTTAGAAGGTCCATGATTCAAACCACAATGTGTGTGCATAGGGTTGTGTGCTAAATTACCTATTGATAAGCTCAAATCCTCCCGTATGAGAGGTCATGGTGGGATGGGGATGCCTAGCCTTGAGTGACGTTCGTAGGAGTTTCTTATACTAACCAAATCTAAAAATATAATAAAAAATAAAACATATATAACTAAAGAAGAGGAAAGGCAAATGATCTAGTGATTTAACGATCAACAAATCAGAAGGTTGAAGAAGCGTGGAAGGTTGGAGGCAGAAGGAGTGTGGAACGCTGAATGATGAGTTGATCTTTGGAGTGTCAAGGTTGAAGGAGTGTAGAAGGTTGGGTTGGCTGAAGGAGCGTCGAAGGCTGGGCTGGCTGAAGGAGCTACAGTGAAAGGCTGAGATGTTGGGTGGAAGGCTGGGATGGCTAAAGGAATTTGGAAGGACGATAAGATTGAAGGAGCGTGGAAGGTTAGGCCAGTTGAAGGAGCTGCAATGGAAGGTTGGGATGCTGAGTGGAAGGCCGAAAATCCTGAAGGAGCGTGGAAGGTTGACCTTTGTTGGGTGGAAGGCTTGTTTGAGACCGGATCAGTTGAGGGAACCACAACAACAGGCTAGGTTGTTGAGTGTAGTGCAGTAACAGATCAGGTTGTTGGGTGGAAGGTTGGGTCAACTAAAACCCCATGTTTTTATCTTTGGTGTACCTATGGATTTGGAGCCCACATGTATTGGGGTGGTTTTTCCCCCCTCTTTACAACAAAAAAATGTGCGAAGGATTAGGGTTTTTTTGAAAAACATTTCATCTTTTAGGAGCCATATCTTCTTAAAAGTTATCTTATTCAGCTGATTCTTGGACCAACTTGTGCAGAATTTGAATAGCTTTAAAATGAGCGGTCATATGCAAGAATACAATCAATATTGAGGGAGATTTGACCTTGTGACGTCAACCATTTGGAACAAGGGCAGTGACGATTTTTCAAGTCATGAAAAATGAAATTGCAAATATTTGTCAGCTAGGGTTTGAATGATGGGAGGAGCATTGAAGGGCTAGGAATTCAGTGAGGAAGGAAACTAGCAATCCATATTTGGTAAAGTGGACTATGATAGTGCAATATTTTGGAAATATTACTCTACTAATAGATAGTAGAGGTGAAGTTTTGGCATTGTGAAGGCTGCTATAGGAAAATATCAAGAAAGATGCTAAATTCTGAAATAATTGTATTTATACAAAAAATTGAAAAGATACAAAAAATAAAAATCAAAAATTCAAACATTTTATGTAAAATGATGTAGGTTTCTAACACTAGCATCACAATTAAGATGAGAAATGTATTTATTTATAAACTCTCAAACTTTAAAGAAAAGAGTTGTAATTTGTCAAGGGTGGGGGACCCAAGTACAACCTCTTATTATCCAGCAAAAAACTAAAAAAAAAACAAAGAATAAAACTTATGAATAAAAATATTTTTAATATAATGAGGAATGGAACTTTGGAGCAGTGCAAGGTCCAGTAGGACCGTTATTCTGAAAGAAATGCAACTTGAGAAAAAGTAGTGGACATGCAATAACATTTTTCATTTTTGTTTGAAAATGTTGAATAGATTGTACTTATGTTTAAAATTTAAAACATAGAGGATTGTGTTAAGCCTAAGGGGGGATGATGTCATGACCCACCCCTTGGCAGACTTTTTATTTTTCTTGAACATATGTTTTGGATAGATGTCTTATGGATGAGATATTTGACTGTGTTTATTGCTATGAAGACATATGTATGATGTGGGAAATGTAGACAAATCCTTAATGAAATATTAGACTATTTCATGTTTGGTTCATAACTAAATGAATTTTGTGAAAGGATAAGATGTTGCTAATGGATTTCACTTTTGCAGGAACAGGTTCCTTAATGGTGGCAGAAAGAAACTAACCACCAAGAAAAAGGATACCTTGGGGAAATGATGTGATGGGTTATTTATTGGATTAATTGAAGAGGCAACATGGAAAAATACCCCTTTTCATGGAGATGCATATCATAATTTGCATAAGAATAAATATATCAAGTTTTAGTTTTCTCTTGGTAGGAATTTTACTTGATTTATTTCTTGTTGCAAAAGAAAAATGAATGCCTTAGTTCTTTAAATTTTATTAAGGGTTCATTCTTGTTGTTATTGTATTGATTAGAAATAAGGTTATGATTTAATTTAAAATGAAAAGAATGAATATTTTCCATTGTTTTTATATGGTAAATATTTAATTGAATGCCCTGCATAACTCAAGTTATATTCTAGAATCCAATGAAAGTAGCTTGAACTTGCACTTTAGAGAACCATAGTTGTGAGCTAGAAAACTATTGTTCTTGAATTAGAGTAAAGATGAGAAGTAGTCATTGGTCGAGATAGAGGTCGACCAATAGACTTCTCATCAATGAGAAGAGTAGTGGAAAATTCATTGTGTGGAGAACGGAAGTCGAAGACTTGGGGCAACGAGTTGGATATTGGAAGTGGGGCAAAAGCATCAAGGAAGAGCGACGGGGGAAGACAATGACGAAAAGGAGCGAAGGAATTCTTAGAGGAGGGGTGCTCGGATATCTGCGAAAGGAAACCAGGTTGATTTATATTTTTGTTGTTGCTGCCATGATTGATGTGTTATTTTCTGTTTTAAGATACGTGCTAGATTGCTTTCAGACTCATATAGAATAGAGTATTCGAGTCTTACTTGAAAACGTAGACTCTGGCTAGGGATGAACAATATTTGATGCACTAATAGTTGGAAATAGTTACTCCTTGGTGATAGATAGAACTTAAATGAATTTAGTGTTGGACTTCTCTATTTGAACAAGGGAAGGACCGTGCCCATGAGTTCTTTTTATTATATAGAATGTGGAGCTTAGGGAAACTGGCCACAAATGGATAGGAAACCTAGAGTATCTCTAACATGATTGTTGTTATCTTTTGTGGAAAATAAAAAGAGAGATCAATTTCATAGGGAATGTAGAAAGTAAATTATCTACTAGAATGGAATGAAACCTATGTTAACCGAATGTGTTTTATTGTATGATGGCTACATGTTATGTAAACGAAAGACATTTTTCTGCTATCTATCTCCTTTATAATGTATGAAATTGTATTCTTATTTTATGAAATGGGTTTCATATTTTCGTTGTTTGTGAGAAGGATTCGATGCTCTGTTGAGAAAGAAATCCGGAATGAATTGAAATAGGAAATGTGTTGTGCTGAAAATATTTCTAGAATGTAGTTTTCAAAAATAGGATGAATGATATTGAATGTTTCATTATGTTGATAGCATGAATGTAAATATAGTGTTGATTGGTAAGGAAGATTTGGTTTGTCAATGAAACATCTTCTTTCTGTCGACTTTGAAAAAGAAAGCATGCTATGGTTTGTAATGATTCTATAGTGACAGTATGATTGAGTCATAGTGTTGTTTGAAAAGAAGATTTTGCTCATTGTTGAAATGTCTTCTTATTCTACTGATTTTTGGAATGAGAAAGGAATGCTATTGATTATAATGATGTTGTAGAGACATTATGATTTGGGGTTATAGAGTTGTTTGAATAGAGGATCTTGTTAATGATGAAACGTCTCTATACTTGTTGTTTTCTAGAATTTTGAATGAAAGGAAAATTGCTTTGTATTGTTTTAAAAATCCCAATTGAAATGGATATGGTGAAAAGGGGGTGTGGTTGAAAATATACCACTAGGAAAAATGAATTGCCATATAGAAATGGAGTCGTCTCTGATCCCCAATAAAAGGCAACTTTACTCGGTGGTTAGTGAAGCTGCTACAAAGAGGAAAATGATGACTTCGTGTGGGCTGATTTTGTTGGAGTGGTGACCAGAAGTGGAACTTTTGTATCTTGTAACCAACCCAAGCAGAGCATGTCTGAGCTTGGCACAATGGAAGATCTTGCGATGGACGGCGGACCTGCTGAAGGAACGACTATCCAGTTAAGGAAGCAAATATGAGTTCATTGCGGATTGTTATGCTAATGTAATCTAAGCAATGGACGCTTCTTGTTGACATGCTAGCTTTAACAAAGATATTGTTAATAAAACCTTGTTTTGTCGACGATTTGTTATAAATGATATTAATTGTATTTTGGTCACTTGCTTGTGATGTTGACAAAACAAATGGTGTAATTTATGTTGTAAATGCCTTATCAAAGATTGAAGTGAATTTATTCCATCTCGTGTGTTGTTGTGCTATTCGAGTTAAGTCTCTGGTATTTATAAGAATGATATTATATCCTTCAGAACTTTCGTGCACTAGTATTGCGGAAAAGCTAATCCCTTGGGTTACGGTAATGAATCTTGGTTACAAGAAGTATTTGTAGCCAACATTGGACGTTGGGTGTTAGCCATCCACGAGTTATGAATTATTTTGACCATGCTTATGGATGTATTTAATTAATGAAGTGTGTGTTGGTTGCTTGATGAGTAGTTAACCATATTTTTATAAAAGGGAAAATTTATATGAAACTCCTAAAGAATAAATGACAATTCTTGGATTAGTAGTCTTAAAGAATAATTATTAAGATAATAGAATTATTTGGAGAGTTCTTTAGAGGGTATTTATTGATTAGATAATACCAAGAGTTATAATTGAGCTCAAAAGTAAGACTATATCTCCAATAGATGTGAGTTATAGTCAACACCCACCGTGCTAAGTACTCTCACATAGAGGGACGTGTGTGGGGAGTAGAGATTAGTACATTCTTTCGATTGACTGAAAGAATGGTTAAGCTAACTCATCTGGCCAATGAGTTTAATAGCAAGGAAAGAAACTAAACCAGGGGTGTGACACCTAGTACTCCTACATGAAAGAAAATATGGAGTAGGGATAGGTGTAATGTGTATGGGATCCTTGTCCTTATAGATTAAGATAAAGGGATCAAAGAATAGGTATGTATATATGTATGTGTATTTATACATTATATAAAAATATATATAGAGAGTTGGAATTGAGTTGATAGATTGGAGTTCCTGGCACTCCCTAACCTCTACTCCTAAGGATGATTCGAAGGATTTAGCTTTAAATCGTGTCCATTGGAAAGAAAGTGTAACTCAATATCTACTAAAATTTACCAATATATCCTATAACGATTATATTATTTAAAAATAAACCTACAATAATTTTCATATAAAAATTATAGATAAAGAAGGGATAAAAAAACTTAGCTGAAAATTTTGACACCTAGACAAAATGTCATGCCTTGCTGATGTCCTAGACCTCCATTACTTCTCCCATCATTCAAACTCTGGCTAACAGATATTTGCAATATTGTTTTCAATGACTTGAAAAATCGGCACTATACTTATTTTGGATGGTTGACTTCACAAGGTTGAATCTCCCTCAATATTTGCTTAGATTTTGTCATATGTCCACTCATTATAAATCCCTTCAAATTTTGCACAAATTTATCTAAGAATTATGTGAATCAAACAACCCTTCACAAAGATATGGCTCTAAACAGTGAAAGAATTTTCTAGAAAAATTTACCCTAATGCTGCCCTTATTTTGGATGGTTATCTTCACATGGTCATATCTCCCTCAATACTATTCTTTCAGATGACCACTCATTTCAAAGCTTTTCAAATTTCGCACAAAATGACATCACAATCGTTTGAATCATACAACTCTATGCAATGATATGACTTCTGAAAGATTAATATTTTTTTTAATTATCTTAAGATATGATTGATGATCCTCATATAAACTATTTTAATTATTATTATAATTAAATTAATCATATGAAAGTAAAATAAACCCTGTTTGTATTATATCTTAAGATCTTACTACTTTAACAAACTATTTTTCTATGTACATAGAGAGGATCGACAATGTCTCCATCATTTTATCCTCGTAGGTGCGATTCGAATACCAAAAGCTACCACTATAACCACCTACCCCACCTCAGTAAACATTTACTCCAATGAAGAGGACCTGGAGGAACTTGGGATTGGAACATCAAACTCAAACTGACAAACACTTGATAAAAAAAACAAGATGATTTTTACCAAGATGGACTATCTTTGTCCAATATTTTAACAAACTATAAAATAATATAACAAAATTTTGATAATTATAAACTTATTCAAAATATTTAATCCCTTAAACTCATCTATTTATTTTTTATTTTTTATATTTTAATAAATATAAAATATACAATTTCATCCAAACATTTACATGTATTCCAAGCATTATAATTCAAAACTACTAATAATTTTCTTATGAAATTTGTGCGATGTTGTTCCTTATTTTAAAAAAAATTAGAAACCTTTCTTCATCTAAACCTTATAGAGTCTAAATATATATATTTTAAAAACCCCAATTGAGGAAAGATAAGCTTCTTGCTCACACACGGAACCTTAACCGCGTAGTTTTATATTTTCCGTCGAAACCGCTAGTTTTATATTATTGCAGTTTATTTAAATAATGTCCAGGTATTATGGTGATGATGATGTCATATTAATAAAACTCGGTTTAATTCCTATCTTTTTTCATTTTGGAAATCGTGCCCGTGGCTTTAAGAGTGTCATTCGAATTTCGATTATACACGTCTGACGATCGATATTTTGTACCGGGAATCGATAGTCGTGCCCTTGGCCTTAATTGACTGTTGTGGCTTCTCAACCATACACATCAGATGTGTGCTTGAAATCAACGGTCAGTATTTTGTGTCCGGAATTGTTGGCCACTTTATTCTTTTTATTTAACTATAAAAAAAAGTCAAAATTTTGTGCCAGGAATTGAGGGTCAATATTTTGGTCACATTATTCCTCTGATTTAACCAAGGTCAAAATTTTGTGTCCCGAATTGACAGTCGATATTTTGGCCATTTTATTCCTCTGTTTTAACTATAAAAGGGCCTATCCCATGCAACCATATCATCTATGTTGTAAGCTAAAACATTTAAAATGTTTGTTGTTTGTATTGTGCTATTGTTGCATATCATAATAAAGGGTCCATATTCCTCGGCTGCAAGATATTCCATGACTGCTGCGAGATGCCCAGGCGCGTAGGTTCGGCTTCTCTGTGCCTAACAACAAATCTTTTAAATGTTGTAGCTTACAAAGATGATATGGTCGCGTGGGTTCGGCGCTTTTTATAGATAAATCAGAGGAATAAATTGGTCAAAATATCCACCGTCAATTCCTTGTACAGAGTTTTGGCCCTTTTTATGGTTAAATCTGAGGAATAAATTAGCTAAAATATCGACCGCCAATTTCCAACATAAAATTTCGACCCCTTTTTGTAGTTAAATCAGAGGAATAAAATAACTAAAATATCGACAGTCTCGGCACAAAATTTCGGCCCCTTTTATGGTTAAATCGACCAGCAATTCATGATACAAAATACCTACCGTCGATTTTAGGCACAAGACTTATGTGTATGATTGGGAACAGTCACTTACGGCCAACGGCAGGACCATCGATCGAATTCGATTTATGGTTGGGATTCCCGGCACACGTCTAACGTGTATAATCGAAATGACATTATCAAAGCCACAGGCACTATTCCCGAGATGAGAAAGGATAGGAATTAAAAACGGGTTTTATCAATATCTCATCACCATCACCATAATAGCAATGACTTGAAAATTATTTAAATAAACTGCCATAATATAAAATTATGCGGTTTTAAGGCCGATTATTATCTTTTGACATGTTCTAAAGCTTGAACTAAGGTTTTCAAATCAATTTACTATCTTTGTTTTTTATTGAATATAGAACGCTGCTCTTTTGGACTGAAAATATGGTTAGTACCCTCTCCAATATTCATGCTTGGCCTGTTAATAATATATTTTAACGCAGGTGTTTTGGAAAGAAAAGAAGGCTGCTCTTTTGGACTGAAAATATGGTTAGTACCCTATCCAATATTCATGCTTGGCCTGTTAATAATATATTTTAACGCAGGTACAGGGCAACGGGTTGCTCTCAAATATTAGGGTTTCCTAGGTAAGACGTGCGCATCCAAATCATGAAAATACAACGAATGCACTGAACACAGTCGGACTAAAAAACATTATGCAGCCTAGAAAAAGTATGTAGAATAACATGGTTGTCAAAATGAGTTCTTAGAGTGAGTCGAAAAAAAAAAATCACAGACATTTGAATTAGGGCACACACAAGCATTTCGATTATTTGGGGGAAAAAAGAAAGAGCTGCATGGCAGTAGGGTGCAGACAAACATACTCGGAGCTTGAGTAGTCAAACAATTTTCCGTTGGAAGAGAACACGACGACAGCGTGAACGTAACGTGTCTTCTCGCTGCATTTTCTATTCTCTTGATTTCCCGTTTTCCCGGAGCCATTCTGCAACAAATTCAACCCAACATCCAAAAGATGTTGGAAAAAAGGAAAAAAAAAACGATATCAGATTGTATATAATACCCAAAGTAAATCGTGAAAGGAAACTAGGCTTTTGTGGCAAAACTTACTTTCTGCGCTGGGATATTGTTCAAACCCGCCTATGATTTTCTCCGCTGGAACAGTTTCTGATAACGGCAAAATCGAATGAACAACAGTGGAGTGGTCTTCTCAGGCTTGTAGCTATTTAGCCCACCGAAGCGCTTGGAGATTTCCAAATCGGTTATGAATACATCACATGGGCCTGTACCATGGGCCTGTACCGGGCAATTGATTCAGAGATTTTCTAAACATGGAAACTCCCAAAACAAATAGGGAAATGTTAGGTAGAATCTTTGAATAAGAACAGAGTTGTTACATTGATATGCTCACCCCCAACTTGTGGCCAGGGCAGCGTACACCCAATTAAGGTTTTAATTTTATATCAGATTTTTACTTTTATTTTTTTTATAAATATTAAATTTTAAAAGTAAATATATTTAAAAACTGTAAATTTTTTTTTTTTTTTTTGTGATATGCAATATTTATATGTATAAATATACATTAGAGGTATACGGAATATATTAGATGTTACCTTTTTTAGTTTAGTATGTCGTTTCGTATGAAATGCTACCTCTTTTTAATTTAGTATCGTTCTTGTATGAAATGCTAATACAAGTAAACATTAAATTAAAGTATGATCTATCTCCTTTTGAACAAGGTCCATTAAGTACTAAGCTGCATCAAAGTCAGTCTATCCATCCTTCAATCTATGTCGTCCATGCCCCCCTTCAATCTATACAATTCCATTTGGTTAGAGAGGTTAGTTCTAGAATTCGAACCAATACGGTATAAGCGGTTTCTATTTTATTCACTCTTAGGAATGTTATAATGGCTTTTCTTACACTTTTGTTTCTTCTTTCAACTTTCAACTTTTTAATTGTGGACGACACAAGGAAAAGTAATTGTCACAATTCGAACCAATAGGGTCTAAGCGGTTTCTATTTTATCCACTCATTTATAATGGCTTCTTTTACACTGATTAAACTTTTGTTTCTTTTTTCAACTTTCAACTTTTCAAAGATGCAAGGAAAAACACACATCCTCAAGAAAAAGTAACTTTTAACTATGGAAAATGCAAGGAAAAATAGACATTCGTCTACTAATCTCCAAATCTCATCCACCTCCAAGGGTCCAAGTTATTAAAGATGCATATATTTTAACTTGCAATTATTAGAGGCTTCATATTTTTTGTTTTTTTGTCTTTTCCTTTTAATTGGTTATATGGCTTTGAAATGGTTTATTCATAGTACATTGTTACCCATAATGGTATTACAACAGCATCTCTACAATTTTTACCTAATATTTTATTTTCACATTATTTTTCTTTTTTTTTAAGTTTTTTTTTAATTTTTATTCTTATTTTCTTTTTTTAATTGGTTATATGACTTTAAAATGGTTCATCTGTGACCCCATAACGGTATTTATAACAGTTAAGTCCAATATTCTTAACAACTTATTTTCAAAGTTTAATATGAAACAATGGGCTTGTAAACTTAAAGTCTGCATATTATCAAATTCCAATAACTTGTGCATATGGGCATTTGAGGTTCTTTTTCACGCTGGCTTCCTTTGTTTTTTAAGTTTCTTTTCATTTTATTTTTTATTTTTCCTTGTATTTGGTTATATAGCTTTGAAATGTTTTATTCATTGTGATGTATATTACAACATCTACTTTGTACTAATATGTATACATATATAACTAATGAACTCTTAGAAAGAAGAGGACTCATAGCATTAATGACCTATATACTTGAAAGAAGTCTCTCACAGTCGCCATGGCCATGCAACTAGGGTGTTATAACATTAATGATTTATATACTTGAAAGAAGTTCTGTTCATGACCATGCAACTAGGTGTTATATGTGAAACGCAAACATTCTAAAGATCATGTCTAAACCAAAAATTGGAGATACATACCTTTTTCCTACTCAATTTATTATTTTTATTTTTATTTTATTTATATGCAACTATAATATCAAATACACGTTGGAGATATCCAAAAATCAATTCAATCAAGACGTCAAGTTGGTTGAAAACAAACCAATATAAATCCAAACATATGACGAAAGTATGCCGTAAATAAATAAAACTGCTAAAAAAATCTTATGGCGGTAAAAGAATTAGCCATGTATATTTCTAAAACATTATCATGAGTTAGACATGTTTTCTTCTTTTATTTTTGCTAATCTTTAAGTAAGATGTGATATCATTTATGATGAGTTAGACAGGTTTTCTTCTTTCATTTTTACTAATCTTTAAAGAAAGTGCGATATCATTTATTTTTTATTTTAAATTATAAACTCTTAAAATAAACTATGTATACTTCTAAAACATTACTAGAAATGTTCTCTTCTTTATTTTTACTAAAGAAAACGATAAAATTATACAAAAATTATCTTACTTTATATCTTATCAGTTTCTGAATGGAATGAAAATAAAAGATTTGGGTATAATAATAGAAAACTAAAACAACCATAAAATACTATAGATAAATAAACTAGCAGGAAAAAAAAATTAACCAGTCCACTGTTTGAAAATGGACTCCAAATTTTCCCACCCTGCTTCCTCCACTTTGACAAAGTAAGAAATCCATTTGTACCTACTTTAAGCAGAATCGTACATATATCGAGTTGTTCAGGACGCACGGATTCGCTCAGCGTTGGAATCTGTCAGCCTTTTACAGAAAAGAAACAGATAGGAAATTGGGATCACGTGCTAAGCTTGATCCCAATTGTCTCTTGACGTGTCAACCTTAGACCATGGACCATGTGGCAGAGGCTTGGCAGGGTTCAACCAACCGCACCACTGGAGAATTTCTGGCACGTCAATAAATACGTGTGTGTGGAGAATTAGAGACATAATTAATGTCATTTCAGTTCACCGATGGTCCACAATGACTTTCGATTGCACATGTTGTACCCTCCGACTAATATCATTCCCTTGCAGGTAATGGTTACTGCAAACGAATTTCCATCACTGGTATTTATGTATGAACCAGATTTCCTTTATTTCTTTTCAATATCATTTCATCTTCTGCTACATCTTCTGCTACTTTTTGGTGAATTCAAAGACAGTAAAAAAAAAAAAAATGAAAAAAAAACCTAGAAAACAAAGAAACGAAAAAAAAGTTTGAACATTTCTAATTTTTCTCAATTGATGCAATTTTTTTTTATTAATTCTATTGTCACGTGTTACCTTGCAAGAATATTATAAGCACCAATATGTAAATAATTTAATTTACAATCATTTAAATACTAAAGTAGGTATCATATAAGTAAAAATTATGTAAGTTTTTGTTTTTAGTGTATATAATTATTAGGGTTTGCTTTTATGTGAATATGGGATTTTTTTGGCCGACAAACCTTTTCTCATCCAACCAAATGAATATTTTGCTTTTCCTTTGTGCCTCCCCACAGGAATATTTTTATATTTGCTTTATTTGGCCGTAAACTGAAGCATGAGATTTATATATTGAGAGAAAATAGGTTGGGATGCTTTGGACACATGTTGTAGTAAGAGTGATTTTACCTGTTTGGGTTAGAAAAGCCCCTTTCCATCCAGCTAACTTTTTGTTTATCCTTTCCACCACATGACTCCACATGGATAATTTGGGACGACTGTAAAAAAGAGGAAGCCGCATATAGCGAGTACGAAACTCACCAATGCTACATTGAAGAATACCCCCGATTTTAATTTGCTTGGAAAGGGAGTATTGATGAAGAAGCTTTTACTTTTGTTATAGTTGATTTCTTGCCCAGTCGCTTTCTCATATAAATCAAGGATTTTTTTTATCATCTTGGCCTCCACTACTGAAGTATAGGTAGCAAGTATTGTGTCATCCACAAATTGTTGGTGTGACAACGGATTTAGACTCGAGGCAACCTCGATCCCTATGATAGTTTTCTCACTGATAGCACTCTTAAGTGCTCTTCACAGAGATTTAGCGAGTATTATAAAAAGGATGGGTGATAGTGGGTCTCCCTGCCTGATGTCTCTACCGCTAGGGAAATAACCTACGGGTGATCCGTTAACCAAGACTAAGAAATGAAGGTTGGATATGCAACCTCCGATTACATTTATCCATTCCCCGTGAAAACCAATTTTTTGAAGAACACCCAGGAGAAAATCCCTGTTTACTCGGTTAAAAGCCTTACTGATATATAATTTGAGAAAAAGTGTTGCTTTCTTATTTTGGGAAGCTGAGTGGAGGACTTCATGCAGGGTGATTATACCATCATGAATGGACCTTGCTTTGATCGAGCTGCCCTGGCAAGGATCTATAATGAGCGGGAGTATTTCTTTGAGCCTTGTTGTCAGGGATTTGGCAAGAATCTTCTATATGACATTACATAGACTGATGGGTCTGTAGTCATTCATGGATTTGCACTCAGGGCCTTTAGGGATTAAGATGATGAAGGTGGAGTTGGTGCTTCTAGGGATGGCTTTGGACTTTTGCATGTGAATAAAGGCTTTGCAAATGTCAACCCCTATGATATCCTAGTAAGTTTGAAAAACCTACGAGAGAAGCCATCAACCCCAAAGCTTTTTTAGGGGCCATGGAGAAAATATCGTGTTTTATTTCTTCATTGGTAAGGTCCTTGATGAGCATGTCGTTCATTTCAGGGGATACCAGATTTGGAATATGCTGAAGAATCTGATCCCGGGCCTGTTTGAAAATGGTGGAATTTATTCCTAGCATTTTTCAAATAAGGTGACTGCTTCATTTCTGATGAGGTGGATGTCTCTCACACTTGTGCCATCACTGTTTATTAACTCCTTGATCTTATTGGAGCTTTTGTGACGAAGAGTGGATGCATGGAAAAATTTCATGTTTGAGTCCCCATCCTTGAGCCACAGGGCTCTAGAATTTTATCTCCAATACATTTCTTCCTTGGCCAGAATGTTGTGGTAATTGGCAAGGAGCTTTTTCTCTTCATTCCTGATTTGTATGCTCATCTGCCCTTTCTAAATTTGCTCTTTTATGGCTTTGAGCTTGTTGGTGATTTACTCCTTATTTTCAAAAATGTTACCAAACACTTCTTTGTTCCAAATTTTGATGTGGTCTTTGATTATTTTGAGTTTTTGGGTAACTTGAGCGATGGGGGATCCATCCACTTGTTGTTGCCACCACCCTGCAATTTTATTATGTAAATCTGGATGGAGAACCCACATTGCCTCGAATTTGAAAGGGGTCCTCAAAACTGAAGGCTTGTTATCTTCGAATAGAAGAGGATTGTGATCTAATCCAATTTTGAGCAGGGAAGTGATGGAGGCATTTCCAAACAGAGGTATGGCTTCTTGAGATAGAAATAATATGTCTAGCTTAACTTGGATCATATTGTTCCCTATTCTTCTGTTAGTCCATGTGAATTGAGCTCCCCGGATCTGGATATCCATTAGGTTATTCTTAGTGACAAACCCATGGAAGTCCTGAATACTTTTGGTAGGAATGGCATTGCCTCCTGCCTTATCTGACGGGTAAATGTGGGAGTTGAAATCCCCAGCCAAAATCCAAGAGAAATTTTTGAAATCTTGCCTCATTAGACCTAGTTGGTCCCAAAAGGAACTCCTGTTAAGGGGATTGTTTAGGGCATAGATATTATACAGGATCCAGCATTGATCTTTGTCTTTACAAAAAAAACGTTATATTTATAACTCTATCTGAGGACAATATTACTCTACCATCCACTTTTCCTGGATCCCAAAGGTACAACAGACCCCCAAATGGACCTTGGTTGGGACTGAAAATGCTTCCACTATTTTTCCAAATGGTGTTGCCAGCCTTGCATGCTTTTGAATTATCTAACTTGGTGTCTTGAATAATGAGGATTTTTTATTTGGTTTCTTTTCTAACATTGCTAACCAACCTCTTCTTAGTCGCACTATTGAGGCCCCTCACATTCCATGAGAGTATCCTCATCTAGAAAATTTATATGATTTCTTGGCCCCCTTTGACTGTTGCACAGGGAGTTTGAGTAATTTGGGATCTTCCTTTGGGTGAGTAAACATTTCAGGTACGAGGGTTTTTGGACTCTATTGGCTATATCCTCGGCAGTTTGGATTCTTATTTACTCTTGGATATGAAGAACACAAGCTTATACTGAGAGGGGGTGAAAAATATAAGACCACTTTTTACTTTTATTTTCAATTCAATATTATGTAGTGTATAGATAATAGTATCAATAGAAGTAATCAAAGCAATGCACAAAACACCATCCACAAAAGTGACACAACAATTTACGTGGTTCACCCAATGCGGGCTACTCCACGGAGAAAATATTTTGCTAAAACTTTCTCAATCAATCTCTTGGGAATCCTTCCCAATTACAATGTTTATGGACCTCTATCCAAAGGATATGTTGATCCCCTAAATCTCAAGTTTGTGGATCTCTTCCATAAGATAACTCTTTCCCCTTCTACTCTGGCTAGTGATCTTCTAGAAGACTCTGTCTCTCTGCTGCACTAACTGGTGTATCTCTCTCCAATTGAAGACTCCTCACTCAGATCTATCTTCAGTTGTCCTGGCTACTGGATCTCTATCCACTAAAACTTTGTCCTCTGTACTCTGTCACCTCAAAATATCTGTCAATAGGTTCACTCAAAACCTTCTCAAATCTGTTCAATAGGCTCACTCAGAACCTACTCAAATATGCTCAATAGGCTCACTCACAACCTGCTCAAATATGCTCAATAGGCTCACTCACAACCTGCTCAAATATGCTCAACAAGCTCACACAAAACTTGACCCAATCTACTCAATAAGTCCTCTCTAGGAATTGCTCAAATCTGCATAGCAAGATTTCACAAAATCTTACACAAAAATAGTCCACAAGCCTTCTCAAAGACTTACCTCAAATCAACTCAACAAAATCTCAACTCAATCCCATAAAAGCATAAAGAAAATTGTTAGAGACTCAATATGTTCTATACTCAAATCCCAATCTCAATTTAAAGCAATCTCAACTTAGCTCAATCTTATAGAAGCATAAAGAGAATTGTTAGAGACTCAATATGTTCTATACTCAAATCCCAATCTCAACTCAAAGCAATCTCAACTCAGCTCAATCTTAACTCAATATCATAGAAGCATAAAGATAATTGTTAGAGACTCAATATGTTCTATTCTCAAGGCTCAATATCAACTCAATCAGAATATAGAATAGATTATTTCATGGAACTTGAGCAACCACTTCATGCAACCACTTGACTAGGCTCAATCAACTCTACTCAACCAATCACTTCAAGAAACAACTCTTTCTCACAAACCCTAGTCCAAGCATGAATCAACTAACTCAAAATGTTTTCAACAATGCTCAACAACAAATCTTACATAACAATGATACTCATATTCTTTTCTAACTCAAGTTCAAGTTCTTTGCATCACCCATTGGCTTCAACAACAATGCTAATAAGACAAGGTTTTAATCACAACTCTCAATTTAGAAAACCTTGAAGCATAAACTCAAAGTACTTCACTCAACCAATGGTCTAAACAACAATGCTTATAAAACAAGGTTTAATCACAACTCACAATACAGAAAACCTTGAAGCATAAACTCAAAGTGCTTCACTCAACCAATGGTCTAAACAACAATGCTTATCAAACAAAGATTAATCACAACTCACAATCTAGAAAACCTTGAAATATAAACTCAAAGTAATTCACTCAACCAATGGTCTAAACAACAATGCTTATCAAACAAGGTTTAATCACAACTCACAATCCAGAAAACCTTGAAGTATTAACTCAACCACTTTCGAAAAGGAAACCACAATCAATCCTTTCACTCCAATGATATTTCAAAAATCAACCACCCAAATAAAATCAATGGAGAGTATTACTCATACCTTTTTGATGCCTTTGAGTTGTCCACTAAATTTGTCACACTCAACACACTTTCTTTTTGAACTCTTAACAAGAGTTAGAGATCTTGAGTAATAACACAACAATAATATCCAAATAACACCTTATACCTCCTACTTTATTTTAACATCCACCAAAGTTATTTTTAAAAGAAAACCCTTACTCAAAATAAATTTCACTAAAAAGAATTTTATTAAAAACCCTTATTACTCCTAACAATTTCAAAAATCACAATTAAAAATAATTCACAACTCAAATAGCCACCATGACCTTATTCCCTAAGGTTACTCAACAAATCAACTAACAAAGCACCTTTACCCATTGTTACATTGATATGCTCACCCCCAACTTGCGACCAGGGCAGCGTACGCTTAATTAAGGTTTTAATTTTATATCAGATTTTTACTTTTATTTTTTTTATAAATATTAAATTTTAAAGGTAAATATATTTAAAAACTATAATTTTTTTGTGTGATATGCAATATTTATATGTATAAATATACATTAGAGGTATACGGAATATATTAGATGTTACTTTTTTAGTTTAGTATGTCGTTCCCGTATAAAATGCTATCTCTTTTTAATTTAGTGTGTCGTTCTTGTATTAAATGCTAATATAAGTAAACATTAAATTAAAGCATGATCTATCTCCTTTTGAAAAAGGCCCATTGAATACTAAGCTGCATCAAAATCGTCCATCCATCCCTTCAATCTATGTAGTCCATGCACCCCTTCAATCTATACAATTCCATTTGGTTAGAGAAGGTTAGCTCTAGAATTCGAACCAATACGGTCTACGCGGAGGGTTAGCTCTAGAATTCGAACCAATACGGTCTAAGTGGTTTCTATTTTATCCACTCTTATTAATGTTATAATGGCTTTTCTTACACTTTCGTTTCTTCTTTCACATTTTTAATTGTGGAAGACACAAGGAAAAGTAACTGTCACAATTCGAACCAATACGGTCTAAGCGGTTTCTATTTTATCCACTCATTTATAATGGCTTCTCTTACACTAATTCAACTTTTGTTTCTTTTTTCAACTTTTCAAAGATGCAAGGAAAAACACACATCTTCAAGAAAAAGTAACTTTTAACTATGAAAGATGCAAGGAAAAATAGACATCCCTCTACTAATTTCCAAATCTCATCCACCTCCAAGGCTCCAGGTTATTAAAGATGCATATATTTTAACTCGCAGTTATTAGAGGCTTCATATTTTTTTATTTTTTTGTCTTTTCCTTTTAATTGGTTATATGGCTTTGAAATGGTTTATTCATAGTACATTGTTACCCATAATGGTATTATAACAGAATCTCTGCAATTTTTACCTAATATTTTATTTTTACATTATCTTTCTTTGTTTTTTAGTTTTTTTTTTAATTTTCTTTTTTTAATTGGTTATATGACTTTAAAATGGTTCATCTGTGACCTCATAACGGTAATTATAACAGTTAAAGTCCAATATTCTTAACAACTTATTTTCAAAGTTTAATATGAAACAATGGGCTTGTAAACTTAAAGTCTGCATATTATCAAATTCCAATAACTTATGCATATGGGCTTTTGAGGTTCTTTTTCACACTGTCTTTCTTTGTTTTTTAAGTTTCTTTTCGTTTTATTTTTTATTTTTATTTTTCCTTTTATTTGGTTATATAGCTTTGAAATGTTTTATTCATTGTGACCTATATTACAACATCTACTTTGTACTAATATGATAACTTTATGGCATACATATATAACTAATGAACTTTATAGAAAGAAGAGGACTCATAGCATTAATGACTTATATACTTGAAAGAAGTCTCTCACAGTGGCCATGGCCATGCAACTAGGGTGTTATAACATTAATGACTTATATACTTGAAAGAAGTTTTTGGCCATGGCCATGCAACTAGGGTGTTATATGTAAAACACAAACATTTTAAGAATCATGTCTAAACCAAAAATTGGAGATACATACCCTTCTTCCTACTCAATTTATTATTTTTATTTCAATTTTATTTATGTGCAACTATAATATCAAATACACGTTGGAGATATCCAAAAATCAATTCAATCAAGACGTCAACCAACTGTTTGAAAACAAACCAATATAAATCCAAACATATGACGAAAGTATGCCGTAAATAAATAAAACTGCTAAAAAAATCTTATGGCGGTAAAAGAATTAGCCATGTATACTTCTAAAACATTATCATGAGTTAGACATGTTTTCCTCTTTTATTTTTGCTAATCTTTAAGTAAGATGTGATATCATTTATGATGAGTTAGACAGGTTTTCTTCTTTCTTTCATTTTTACTAATCTTTAAAGAAAGTGCGATATCATTTATTTTTTATTTTAAATTATAAACTCCTAAAATAAACTATGTATACTTCTAAAACATTACTAGAAATGTTCTCTTCTTTTATTTTTACTAAAGAAAGCGATAAAATTACAAAAAATTATCTTACTTTATATCTTATCAGTTTCTGAATGGAATGAAAATAAAAGATTTGGGTATAATAATAGAAAACTAAAACAACCATAAAATATTATAGATAAATAAACTAGCAGAAAAAAAAAATTAACCAGTCCACTGTTTGAAAATGGACTCCAAATTTTCCCACCCTGCTTCCTCCACTTTGACAAAGTTAGAAATCCATTTGTACCTGCTTTAAGCAGAATCATACATGAATCGAGTTGTTCAGGACGCACGGATTCGCTCAGCGTTGGAATCTGTCAGCCTTTCTCAGAAAAGAAACAGATAGGAAACTGGGATCACGTGCTAAGCTTGATCCCAATTGTCTCTTGACGTGTCAACCTTAGACCATGGACCATGTGGCAGAGGCTTGGCAGGGTTCAACCAACCGCACCACTCGAGAATTTCTGGCAAGTCAATAAATACGTGTGTGTGGAGAATTAGAGACATAATTAATGTCATTTCAGTTCAACGATGGTCCACAGTGACTTTCGATTGCACATGTTGTACTCTTCGACTAATATCATTCCCTTGCAGGTAATGGTTACTGCAAACGAATTTACATCGCTGGTGTTTATGTATGAACCAGATTTCCTTTATTTCTTTTCAATATCATTTCATCTTCTACTACTTTTTGGTGAATTCAAAGACAGTTAAAAAAAAAAAATGAAAAAAAACCTAGAAAACAAAGAAATGAAAAATAAGTTTTTCTCCTACTACTTCAGTTACGATGAACTCAAACGTGCAGGAACTTCGTCGAGTGGTGCATTGAAAGCACCGTCAGATGGACCTGAACACTTCTAATTTTTCTCAATTGATGCAATTTTTTTTTATTAATTCTATTGTCACGTGTTACCTTGCAAGAATATTATTATAAGTACCAATATGTAAATAATTTAGTTTAGAATCATTTAAATACTAAAGTTGGTATCATATAAGTAAAGAATTATGTAAATTTTTGTCTTTTAGTGTATATAATCATTAGGGGTTTGCTTTTATGTGAATATATAGATACAATAAGAGATTTGTTATTATATAGAGTCAATAATATATATTTCCCATGAAGAATTAGATTTTTTATGTGTTTGAGAAGAAAAGTTAATTAGAAAAGTCAAGAATTGTGAATGTGAAGATATGAAGAATTAGATTTTTTATGTGTTCGAGAAGAAAAAGTTAATTAGAAAAGTCAAGAATTGTGAATGTGAAGATTCTCATATTCATGTTGTGTATTTATTGAAGTTAAATCATTGTAATAGGTGAGATAGTGAGAACAAGCCTTGCATCACATTATTTTTGTATTGCTTGTATTAAAATATTCATCAAAAATATTATTACGTCAGGAGGCGTTCCTACAATGGCAGATAGAAGGGTGGGATGCAAAGAGGTCATACATGTCACGTCGTAAACAATTTTTTTTTTATTAAAAAAGTCGACATTAACAAAAACATTTAAAATATTTAAATGTTATGCACGATATAGACGCCTTGAGATTGATAACTCTCGACGTTTTTAGATATATATATATATATATATCTAATTAAATAAGTGTGTTATTGACTGTAGGCATTTGTGTGAATATTTTATATTGCTAGATCCTATGAGAGTATACCGGAATCACTAATAGTGGTATCAAAGCCACCATTAGTCATTATTGGAGAGTATTGGAGTATTTGTCAGAAGGGAACCGCTTGTAGAAGGTGAGTAGATTATTCACATGAAAAATACGTGAGGATTATAGCCACAAAAAAAGAGAGTTGAGAAGAACAATGTTAGCCAACAAAGCAACATTTGTAGGAGGTGAGGAGATTTTCCATGTGAAAAAATATGTTAGAATTATAACTATGAGAAGTGAGTGTTAGTAAAGTGTCTCAAGTGAAGACATAGAGATTACCGACCATTGCAGAGCTAAAGTTGGAGTAGAGAACGATAAATAGTAAGAACCATAGAGGAAGGAAGCTAAAGTCAGAGTTGAAGTGGAGGAGAAAGATCAACAACATCAAAAGTGCAGGATGAACAAGGCAAACAAATTGTTTATGCTTAAAAATGACAAAATGTGCAAAACAATGCCAGCAAGAAGTGTAACATTTGGAAAAATAATGGCAAGGATTATTAACATCAAGAAGCATGCTCAAGAAAAAAAATATGATTTGTTGAATCACCATCCATATTGCTTAATAAGGTGAAGAATAGAAATCAAGAAGATATTTTAGAGTTCAAACCCATGATGAAAGATACAAGTTGTGACACGAAGGATTTGAGATCCAAAATGATAGATGCATGTTGCAACACTAGTGATCTTCATCAAAAGAATAATTGTAATTCATGTAATAGTTGTTAAAATACAAATGATTTGGAACTGATAAAGACTCTTGTGAGTTGTGATTTGAGACCTATAATAGTAGGTATATGTTGTGAGATAAGAGTTCAAGGAATAGATATAACATGTGACATAATGGACTCAAGCATTTTTTATGAAGACAATGAGTGTGCAAAAAATATGTGACAATAGACATTGTAATGATATCAATAGAGACATGGACATTGGTATAGAATTTTTGATAGGGTACAATGACACAAATTAAAAAAAGGTAAACCAAAATATGAAGGTCATGAACAAATAGGTCAAAATGAATCAGGGATTAATTGTAACAACCCAAAATCTACCAACCCAATTTTTTTAAATAGTACTTACAAGTACGGTCCTCAAGGGAATTACCCTTGAGAATTTATTCTTCAACATACAAGGCTTCACCACATTTGAGCTTCCAAGTAGTTGTAGATGACGCTCAATGGACATGAGAGGCCAACTCCCGTGACTTTTAGGGTTCACCTTACCAAAACTACATGTTTAGAAAGGATGCCATAAGTGGTTCTCTCACCTTTCCTATACCCTTCTTGGTCTAGGACCATGTGACCATAGCATAGGGATTACCATTTAAGGCCCATAACACTTAAATGGACACGTCAATTCCCTAACCTGACTCTAGATCCTCTTAGATAAGTTAATCGACATAGAGCCTTGGTGCTTAGTTACCATACCTCCATGGGCTAACTAAGGTTATTACCACTTCAATGGCAACTAACATGACCCCTTGATCCTATGCGATCAAGGTGCCACCACAATTGACTTGTAAATAGGGTTTTTCCACATACTTGATCATATTCGATCCAAGGTGTGTCTATTCACAAGTATCCTGGCTATTGTATAGTCACAACTCCTTCCATGTTCATGATATCCTAGCTATTGTATTCTTGCAACTCCTCGTATTTTTGGTTACCTAGTTATTGCATTCACACAACTCCTTCCAAGATTGGATTTCATGGTTAACAAGAGGAAATATTATACCCACCCCAAGGATAGATAACATCATGATCAGAATATAAATCTTTAACGAAGCAATTAAGCAATAAAAGTACATTGCAATAATCATCTCAAAAAGAAAAGCATAAGATGAAATCCTCTTAACCACAACTAAGCTTTAATTGAAACTTGCAACATAAAAGCTTTCCATCCAAATTTATACACTAGCTAGATAACTCAAATACTAACCTAAGCACATGATTCAAATAGCATTATCAACCACCTCCATAGATTGATTAATAATTCAACTCCAAGTTAGCATTTATGCAACATAAGCAACTTTAAATAAATAACCCATACATTACAAAAGAGCTCAAATAACCATACTTCAAGCCACATCATTAAAGTATTTCTTCATTGCATAAAGGAGTGTCAATTTACACTTGGATACAAAAATAAAGAGTACATGTCTTTCAAGCAAAACAAGCCTTTGCTCAATTACAACAATAATAATATTTGAAGAGCTTAATGTGGCCATCCAGAGTCTACTACCATCTAAATCCACAAGCCTCTTTGATGGCAAACCACCCACCAATAGTGAAGTTTATTTAGGGATCATAACAGCTCTAAACGCAATGCAACTAACTCATGCCTTACTCTATTATGCATACAACCATGCACATAAAAAACATAAGCAGAGTGGACTCCTTAAATAAAAGTAACAAGCATTCTTCTAAACCAAGGAAGTTACATCAACCCATAGCAACTCCAAGAGAAGCCCATACTTCTCTTTATAATGATATCTTAACCTACAAATATCTCATAGATCATTATAATACTTCCAAAGCCAAAACATTACATCCAAAAAAAAAAGAAAAGCTCATACTTCTCTTTATAAATATCTCTTAACCTACAAAGATCTCAAATACCATAATAATATTTTTTTGTCAAAGCCAAAATATTACATCTAAAACAAACAAGGGAAGCCCATACTTCTCTTTATAAATATATCTTAACCAACAAAGATCTTAGAGACCATAATAATACTTCTTTTTCAAAATCAAAACATTACATCCAAAACAAACAAGAGAATCCTATACTTCTCTTTCTAAATATCTCTTAACCTAAAAAGATCTCAGAGACCATAATAATACATATTTTCAATTCCAAAACATTACATCCAAAACAAATAAGAGAAACCCATACTTCTCTTTATAAATATCTCTTAACCTACAAAGATCTCAGAGATCATAATAATACTTCTTTTTCAAATTCAAACTATTACATCCAAAATAATAAAGAGAAGCCCATACTTCTCTTTATAATGATCTCTTAAACTACAAAGATCTCAAATACCATTATAATACTTCTTTTCCAAAGCTAAAATATTATAATGACTAGTTTATATTTTAAAAGAAGATATACATCAAAAAGCTTTATTAACAAGGAAACGAAAACATCCAAAAGATAAAAAAGTGTAGTAACAACAATACTTAAAAGCACTAATAAATTTATTTCTCTAAGAAGGCTTTGAAAACCTCCGTTAACAAATTATGCAAAGCCCATTATATATATAAGAGATATAAACGAAGAGCTATCTTATAATCATCTTTTCATTTGAGGCTAAGCATAAAGATAGACAAGGAAATCCAACCAATGTAAATCTGTAATACGAACAATAATGAAGAGCTAGAATATGACTCATAGACACACAAAAAAAGGTACAACTCAATGCCCTCTACATGAAGGTAAAATAGAGACACTACAATCCAGTAAGGATAGACGATCGCTACCACCCAAAGCAATTGGTTAAAACAACCAGTGTAACACTATAGTCGACACAAAGTTGAATCAATGCATCAAGAAACACAAAGCAAGGAGAAATTGAAAAGAACACAAGAAAACATCTACAAGCAACCCGTCCCACAACAAATTCAAACCACACTTAGCCAACATGACCAATGCAAGCAAATGGGTGCAAAACACATGTATAATATCGATTGTATGAAGTAGACAAGAGATTGACACAAAGAGTGACGTAAAAAATGAAAAATAATCCTAATGAAACTTAGGTTCCAAAGGACGTCGTCACCACCTTACGAAAATATATCCCAACGCACAACAAACAAACAAACAACACAAAGCAAGTGCAAACTAGTAACCACATTGTAAACAGTGAGGGAAAAATATAACAAGTAAGGGAATGGTCCACCATAGTGAAAACATAATACATGTAAGAGCAAACCAAAGAAGCACCTAAAATGCTGAAACAAACTCTTTCCAGTAGTGTTGCTCTTCTCCTTTCCTCAGATTTCGCTTCCACTACTTCCTCAGGCATCCATCCTCCCCCGCACACCCCTCCCTTATCTTAAATTTAAGGAGGTGCATTATTATTATGCAAGGTGATTCTCCTTAAGCACTCAAGAGCATTACCCTTCATTAGTTTTTGTTGCTACGCTCAAGAGTAAGACAACAAATGACTCTTCATCTACCAAGGGCGGCTAGAACCATAACGTGCCAACAAACCAAGAGTAGGGTAATATATAGCTTGATGCTTGCCAATAAATCAAACCAATAGTACATATATTAAATATGTCAATATATATATAATAAAAGAAACCATATCAAGATTTATTTAAGGAATATAATTTAAGCTGGTGATCAAAGCAAGCTTGAGTAATAAATTGCTCAAAACAAAACATAATAATCTTTTCTTTTTTCCATAAAGTAACTTGGTCAAGCAAGGCATCACATCCACAATATTCCACACCAATGTTTTATCCCCAAGTATATGGCCCTTTTTATGATAGTCTAAGTTATCACCATCTTTGTTGAGGAGGCTCATTGCAAGCAATATTCTGGTCCAAATTAAGGTGTGAATGAGGAGACACAACAAAATGATATGCATCTACATGAAGGTAATTTTTCCATGTTTACCTTAAGCTACCAATGAATGAACATCATCATCATTTACCTAGCTATCTTTTCTGGTAGGTGGTCTACCTATAGTCCCACCAAGAAGAAGGTACCTAATCCATACATCAACACTACCATGTTCCATGCTTAAAGAACATAATCATTCTATTATTAAAATGTACTGATAGAAATTGTGTCATTACATCAATAGTCCAAAAACATAGTTCATTGTTCACAAAAGTTCTATCAAGGAGGGGTGTTACATTAAAAAAATTAATTGTGAAACAAAGAACTTCTAGAAAAGAATAGATGCAACTAATTTTGATACAAGAAACATTGACACAAGTAAAAAATGTAGATATGGTGGCAAGCATGAATGCAAGATAGAAAGATATTGGGATCTCCATTGTTGTAAAACTTTTGGAGGTAACAATCATTCTCAAAGATATTGTTGGTACAAAAGTAATAATAATATGATTTATGGATGGATAAGCATGCACAAATGAGATAATATAAATGAAATGATAACAAGGATAGAACTAAATGGATTTTTTTAATAAAGTTCTTCCAATTCCAAAAAAGGCCAAAAAAAGGGTTTTAACTTATTCAACAATTGATCTAAAATGAACAAAATTAGTACCAAAATTAGAACTAGCCATAATACTTTATCAAAGTCATATCAATAAGACCAAAGTGCATGAAGGCAAAGGACCTTCTTACCAAATAATATACTATGGGGGGTGTTAGAAGTATTACATTATTTGGTACATTGCAAGCACCATGTAAATAGTTTAATTTAGAGTCATGTAAATATTTGAGTATATAGTAAGTGTCATGTAAGTGAGGAGTTATGTAAGTATTTTTCTTTTAGTGTGTGTAATAATTAGAGGTTTGTTCTTATGTGGATATGTGGAGTCAATAAGAGATTTTTTATTATATGGAGTCATTAATATATTTCTCCCATGAGAAATATGAAGAGTTAGATCTCCTATGTGTTTGAGAAGATGAAGAATTGTTGTGAGTAGAAAGGTCAACAATTGTGAATATGAAGATTCTCATATCCATGTTGTGTATATATTGAAGATAAAGCATTGTAATAGATGAGATAGTGAGAACAAGCCTTGCATCACATTATTTTTGCATTGCTTGTATTAAAATATTCATCAATAATATTATTCAATAAGTGTGTTATTGAATGTATGCATTTGTGTGAATATTTTATATTGCTAGATCTTGTGAGAGTATAGTTGGATTGCTAACACCTCATGCGTTGATATAGGATGAATATATCAATTATACAATAGGTAGGATGTCTATTTCAAATGCAATCTATACTAATTATTTGCACTTGTTTTAGTCCTCATAGGATGAATATTTTATATTACTAGATCTAATTACATCAACATGCTTATTTCTTACAAGTAAACATCCATTGGCCTTATATATTAATGCAACTCTTCTTTGATGTGGATGAAAACTTGTCTTCCGAATAGATTAATACTACATTTGTCATTATAAAAATTATATTTAGTTACTTGCACCAAATATCTTATGTGTAGCTTATTTCATGCTACATAATGGTATCAATGGATGCAACTCTATTCTTTGGTAATTTTTTATTTCATGAACTAATTTTCCTTCATTTATTATTCTTTTGGAATGATCATCTATCATTGGTGTTACATCACTTCTTGGTGCTTGCACATATACAACCTTTGCATGGTTATTGGAGACCATGTATTTTCTTATTTTTCTTTGAAATATAATTAAAAATATGAATATCCTTTATTGATGGTAGAAGTACAACTTTGTCTCTCAAGTAGTAAATAGGTCTGTGTACTTCACCAATGTGCTTCAATAGATTAAATATTGGACTATTTTCAATAGCTTGTATTGTACAACTACAACCCTATGATTTACTGGTAGGTAAAACTCTTTTCATGTCATCATGTGAGAGGTGTCACATATTATTGATAATGGAGTATTTGGGCATGTACATTCCCTTAATGTTGGTAGTGATCATACTCCAGTTGATTCAAGTCACCCGACCATAAACCAACATTAAATGTTTTCAATGCATGCTAGTAGCATGGTTCTTATTTTCATAATATTTTCATTAATGGAGATCACAATAAAAATTTATATACATATCATCCACTTCCACAAATGCTCATAAAAGTGGCAATATAGAAATTTTGTGCATATAACTATTCTTATGATTATATACTTGCTTGTTTTCCTCTCCATTATTGGAGCTCACATTGGGCTTGTCCAATCCTTCATCTTTAATATTTTCTCTTAGAGATGTTTGGCTACATTTCTTGGATTTTTTGTTGTCATTACTTCCATTTTGTAAATTTTGATAGAATAACAACTTACACTTCTCTTAGGAAGGAATATCATTAAGCTTCTTTGAGTATTCACCATGACTTTTGTATCTAAACCCTATTTTTAAAGGCTTTTGTAATGGGATACTTGACTTCTAGGAAATTATTGCCAACCCATTGACCTTCATATTATTAGAACTTAAGCTTCAAAATTTTTGCTTTATACAATGATAGATATTTAATGTACATATGGTGACTTATTTAGACATAACAAACTTACAACTACTTTTGTCCTATACCACATGCATGGACCTTATGAAGGGTGGTTAGCTCACATGCCCTATCACATGGACTATGATGGTGGTTATACCTTTATCCTATAGTAGACCATACAAACCATGTGTTGAGTGGTTACTCAACCTATATAAATACCTATTATGATATAATTATTCTTGACATTCCTTCATTATTACATCATAGTCAAAGCTCTATTTTTCTTATGAGTAAAGAACAATATCTTAGGGTGATATAGGAACTCTAGAGAAACTCTCCTACCCCTTTAATGTAGACTTCCTACTATTATACATAGGAGTGTCAAATTCTATTGATATTTCACTCCAAATACATTTATTACAAAATTCATATTCATTTCTTGAAGTGTATTTTTTTAATGTATTCAAGTGAAGCATGTGCTACCATGCATCCAATGTTGTTGATGTCTTGCATATGGTGGAATGAACATTTTGTATGACTTTGTCACTGCTTGTCCTTTCTCTACTTTTTATTTTGATCAAATTTAGGATTCTTTCCAAGTTCTCTTACCGTAAATTTTGTGATATGATAAGTAGGATGTATATTTTGAATGCAATCTATAGCAATTATGTGCACTTGTGATAGTTGAATTGCTAACACCTCATACATATTCAAATATTGTATAAGCAATATAGTAAGAGCAAAAGGACACTAAAGAAGCATATGATTCTATGGATTTAAATCCTCCTCATATGAAGTACACCTAAAAGGTTCATGTTATCCTTTCTTTGTAGACCATCACCCATAATATGATTTCTTTGAACTCCTAACCAATAAAATACCAAGACCATGTGGAGGGCCTTTGGTGACCGTATCTTCTTCCAAGTGAAGTCCTCGAGAGGGGGAATTTAAATTGATTCAAATGCTTTTGTCCAAACATAATAGATTATCTACCATCTATAATATAATTTTAAACTAACTCATTCTTCTCTGAAAAAAGAGGAAAATAAAACTCTAATGGTATATTACAAAGATCTTATGTTCCATATTTGAGGTTCTTTCCGTGTACTAAATTGATAATAAAATGACAATATTTAGTTTTGTTTTTATATTCATATAATGTTTGAATTTGAATTTCTATAATTTAATTGGGTAAAAACCAATTATTTATATTGATAATTGGAAATAAAAATATATGCTTCAAACAAACACCAAAACAAACTTTATAGAATATCCCATTCATGATCCACCTAATATGTCTAATATAAAGTTCCATGTTGCTCTAGGTAAGGTTTGTTTCTTAAACATTTTTTCATCCATAAGTCCTACATATATTTGAAGTAATATTTTCTCAACTCTTTTATTGAGAATTGAATAATTATCCACCAAATTTTACCCCTAATGTTAAACTCATAAATCTACAATTTTTCAAACCTACCTATCCCACATTCTTTCATGTGCAAACCCTATCCCTTTGCAAGGAACAATATCAAACTTCTTGCATTATTTTAAAATAAAATATATTTGATTTTTATAGAAATCAAAGACTATACCTGCTAATAATGTCAAAAGTGACATCATATCATTTGATATGGATTGTAATATATCATTTTATGAGTCAAAATAGTATATCCATAGTTAAAAATGTACATTGCCAACTATTAAAACAAGATTCAATTTTATTCAAAATTGGGTCCCAAATCTTCTTCTTCCTGATTTCTTATACAAGAAAAACCCTAGACTTTTTTATGGTAATTATTCAACTTCAAGCCATTAAATATCTATAATAATTCATTATAAATCAAGGGCTTTATTAATAAAAAATTCCTAGATTTTTTACACTTACAAATTATCCAATTGCATTCTTATAGCATGATAGGATTGATTTAAATTTAGGAGTCACTGACCAAAAGATGACCTAAAATTAGGGAAGAGTTATATTGGTGTCATTTCTTGAAATACGAATACCTTTTTTTTTGTCCCCTTTTACTTTATAGAGAGGTCTCGCCAAATGCCTTAGTAAAATTAATGAATAGATAAGAAGATAATGGTTGAACCTAATGGAGACCGTGGGATGATTCAAAGTATCTAGTAAGGGATCAATTAATAGAATATAATAATACCTAAATCCAACCACATGAACATAAATGAATACTAATGTTTTTTATAATAGCACACAAAGACTCCAATAAACTCTACTACATGTCATATTCATTTCTAATTAAATAAACATACCTTATATTTTTATGGACTAAAGTGAATACTTGGCCTCTTGAGTAATAACTACAACATCAAGGATTTTATTACCACATAGAAAGCCACATTATCCTATGAGATAACATAATCAAGAATACTTTTCAATCTAATTGCCATGACATTTCAAATTATCTTATAAATCATCTTACAAAAGCTTATCAAGTAAAAATTAAAAAAAAAAAATTATCTTATGATTTTTTGAAACCTATATAATAAAAGTGGTATTGATTCTCATTGCATCCTTCCTTTTCCTATCTCCTTCAATTATAGCTCGTTTATCACTCTTCAAAATCTTGAAAAATCTTTTGAAAATTAGTGCAATAACTCCATCAAGACTATATGACTTATTAGGATGGAAAGAGAAAGTTACCTTCTATAGCTCCTCCATCAAAATATTCATCATCAAGCTTTAATTTTATCTTTTCATAACTAATGGAGTGTTTTACAAGAGATCATGTTGAACATATTTATTCTTTCCATATTTTGATGAAATATATTTGACATAATTAGTTGTTATCTTTTAAATTTTCTCTTTTGCCTCAATTTATGCCTTTCATATGGAGTTAAAATATTTAGTATTCGATAGAAAATATCTATTTTGGGTATAGAATGGGAAATTTTGGTATTTGTGATGTCACCTTCCTTAATCCATATTACTTAGGATTTTTAGGCCCCATATGAATCTTCCTTTCATAACACGTTAAGATAATAAAAATTAGTTGTTTTCTTATACGCAATTATGTGAGTTCATTTTATTGATTATTATTCTTATAAATCCTTGAGAGAAAAAGTAGTTTCCCACCTTATCGTAAATCTATTACCAAAATATTTGATTTAAATAGTTTATCTTTTGAACAAACTTACACATGTAAGAAACCTTGAATATTTTTTTTATCCTACCATGACATAACGATTTCAAAAAATTATGGTCTTGAAGTAATATAGACCAAGAACAAAATGGCTTCATGAGGCCATTATTGATATGGTCATGCCTCAAGAGAAGTAGCTTATAATTTTATCCCACTCACAATAAAATATATAAAGAGATTGTGTAATTTATTGTGACCTTAAACTATTGAACAAAATGAATATATCTAATATTTTTATCATATTAGACTTTTTAATATAAATATTATCCCATTTATATTGCAACCTTGAAAGAATAATATTACATATTTGTAGCAAGGATCGATGTTATGTGCGCAAGCTCAACCACATGAAATAATAAAAAGGAGGAGAAGATCTCTGATAATGGAGAGAATTAAAAATCACATATCTCCCTTTGTGTTATGGAATTATATATTGAGAAAAATGAGATTAGGGTTAGGGTTCCCAAATCCATATTACATAAAATTTAAATAAACATGAAATGATACTACACATTAAAATAAATTATTCTAATAAGGTCTTATTAAAGCCTCATAACAATTAATTAGGAACCTAACTAATAAACATGACCTTGTAGCATTAACATGTCTTCCATCCCCCCTTAATGGTAGAAGGTCATTTTATTTTAGTAGATGAGTGGCACGAGTGACTGTTTGTATAGTTGAATAGACAATTATCCTTGAAATGCAGCTCCAATATATTGGGTCTCCATATACCATTTGGTCATCCCCATGCTCTTTCAGGTTTTCATAGGTTTCAATTTTCTAAAACTAGTACAACCCTTATCCTTTAGTGCCCACAAGGGGTTTTACGAATGGGATAGAGAAAATACTGATCAATGTTTTCCACCCACACAAAGGTGGTTTTATGAATAAGCATTAGCCTTATTGGTCTTGTTGCATCTCCATTATCAAGGGGATATGGAGGCTCTCAAGCCTATATGTTGTCTAAATTGTTCAATATTCACCCTTTGGAGTGGCTTGGTGAAAATGTCGATAATATTATCTATTGTTGGATAGTAGTGCATTTGTATTGTGCCATCTTGAATAAGTTCTTGTATCCTATGGACTTTTATACTAATATGTTTGGTCCTGTTGTGAAACATTGGATTCTTTTCCATGTGGATTGTTGATTGATTATCCACATGTAGTCTTGTAGGACCTTTTTGAGTGATATCAAGAGTGTGTAATAGCTTTCTCAACCATACCACTTATTTGCTTGTCTTAGCTGCAGCAATATATTCAACTTCTGCTAAAGAATATGCTACAGTATTTTGTCATTTTTATCTCTATGAAATTGGTGTTAAGCCAAGAAACATCAAGTACCTAGACGTAGATCTTCCAATGTCTTTATCTCCTGCAAATTTTTATTTTATGTATGTAATGAGTTTGAAATCTACATTCTTTTCATATAATATGCTATAATTATGGGTGTCTTTAGGTATCTTAACACTCTTGTTGTTGCTTACCAGTGACTCTCCTTTGGATTGGTCATGTACCTTGCCAGAATCCCCATCGCATAAGCGATATTAGGTTTTATGTTAGTAACATAGATTATACTACCAACCAGCCTTCTATAGAGTGTTGCATCTACCTCTAGTGTATCATCATCCACGATGAGTTTTAGATTTGATTCCATTGGTGTTGTCACAAGGTATGCATATTTGATTTGAAAATTCTCTAGAAGATCGTTGATGTATTTCTCTTGGATCCAGAATATTTTACCATTTTCTTGAGTTACTTCTATGCCCAGATAGATTTTCATCAATCCCAAATAAGATATATCAAAAGTCTTTACAAGGTTCTTTTTCACTGTGTTGATGATGTGTTCACTTTTATTGTTAGAAGCATGTCATCCACAAAGACTATGAGGTATGTGACTTTTTCTTTATTGTGCTTGATAAACAATGTTACATCAATGTCTTAGTAATCACACACTTCAAATTCAAGTTACTTCATCCGATCTGATAGCTTGTTGAACTAAGCACGATGGGCTTTCTTCAATCCATATAAAGACTTTCTAAGTTTGCATACCTTATTCTCATGTCCTACAATCTCAAAACCTTCTGGTTGTGCCATGTATATTTCTTCTTCCAATTTGCCATTCAAGAAAGCAATCTCTACATCTAATTGATGAATCTTCCATCCTTGTTGTGCAACTAAGGCTACAAGAGTTCTAAATTTGGATCTTTTTGTGGTAGGTGCAAATACCTCAGTGTAGTCAATGCCTTGCTTTTGTGTGAAGAATTTATCCACTAATATTACCTTGTGTTATTCAAGGGTGTAATCTGATTTATACTTGTTTTTAACACCCATTTGTTTTGAACTACCGTTATTCCAAGTGGTAGATCGACTAACTTCCAAGTACCATTTTTATCAAAGATTCATACTCCTAGTTTATTGCATATCTCCAAGCTGCGTGTTTGATAGCTTCTTGGTATGTGAGAGGTTCATTATTTAGAGTGAGGTGTAGTTCTATAGGTTCTAGTTCAACAAGTAATGATTCGTGCACTCTTGCTTTGAGGGCATCTCTTGTGCCCATTTTGTCTACTTCATCTGGTTTGATGTCCTTTAAGAGCTAGAAAGATTCACAAATTCCTCGAGTGGGGAGTAATGTGGATGTCTCACCTACCTCAAATTTTTCATCATGATTTTAGAATGGATCATTAGGTATGGAGGATGTTGATGAAGATGGATGTGAAACAATATTTTTACCATGATCAACAGTATTGTGTGAAGGGGTAGAAGGTGTAGAAGATACAGATATCTGCTCAGTATCATAGTTTGATTCGTTTGGACTTATAGGTTAGTTTACAAATTCTATAATTTTAAGTAACTTTTCAACATCTCCCCCCCAAAGGCTAGAATATGAACATCATATATGTTAGCATATTTTGATCTAGGTTGAATATTGTATCCCTTGGTATCCAATGTAACCAATTGTTCTTCATTTTATACAAACACAACATCACGTATCACAATCACTTTTTGGCTTGAAGGAATGAATACCTTATATCCCTTCTGATCCATAGGGTATCCAAAAAATATACCTTTAATAGCTTGAGATTCAAGTTTGTTTTTGTGCTCTAGAAGAATATGAGCATAACAAATGGAGCCAAATATTTTGAAGTGGTTGACAATGGGGGGTGTCCAGTCCATTTTTCATGAGGTGATGGATCAGGTTTTGAGGGACTCATTGTGTTGAGTATATGCATAGCATTTTAGATGGATTCATCCCAAAGATATAGAGGCATATTTTATAGACAAGAAGGGCATGAGTCATGTTCATAATTGTCTTGTTCATGTGCTTGACAACATCATTTTATTGAGGTGTGCCTGGTATTGTCAATTAATATTTGATCCCATGTGAGGATAAGTATTGTGTGAATTCATTTGAGGTGTACTCACCACCATTGTCACTCCTAAAGGTCTTGATTATACAACCTAATTATCATTCTATGCAAGCCTTGAATGCTTTGAAGGATTTAAAAACCTCAAACTTCTTCTCTAAAAAGTTAATCCATGGCTTCTTTGAGAAGTCGTCGATGAAGGTGATGTAATACCTTTTACCTCTTAATGAGGGAATAGGCATTAGCCCTCAAATTTCTAAGTGAACTAGATCTAGTTTTTGTGTGGACTTTCACTGACTCTTTGGAAAAGGTTATCAAGAGGATTTGACTATGATTCATGCTTCACATTTGATGGTTTTGGAAGAGAATTGTGGTAGTCCCTTGATGGTGGACTCCATTTGTCTCAATCGGTGAAGTTTGACATAACCCATGCAAGCATGTCATAATGCATCAATAGAAATTTTCTTGGGAATCAGGGTGGCATTAAGTGTCATGTCACCTTTGGCAATGTGAACTTTAGAAGCAGGATGTCCAACAAGTATGATGAGTTTTCCATATAAAGAATCGATCATGGCCACTATTTTGGAGGGTGGATGAATGACTCGAAGAATTTTATATTTGGCAATGACACTTAGTTCAAATCCATGATAGATGAGTGTGGTTAGTGACAATAGATTTTTCTTTAGAGTAGGGATATTGAGAACATCAAGTCGTCAAAAATTAGTTAATCTAAGAAGTTTCAATCAAATAGTTCTAGCTCCTTCAACTGGTTGAGAGGATTTCTCAACCTTGTGAACTACACCAAGTACTTCTGAGTTGAATTTTCTAAAGAAATCCTTGTTGGAATTCATGTATTGGGTGGCTCTAGTATCCATGATCATTGAACTACTAGTGGAAGCTACATTGTGGCAACTCCAATGGTTTATGATGTAGGATGAGAAATATCATAGCCATCATATCCTGAATGTGCCTTAATGAATGTTTTGGGATGGTCAATAGATGGTGATATAGGTGCTCGTGTGCTAATGATTTGGGTATGCACAAATTGAGCACTTTGGAAGATGTTTGGATCAGAGTCATATTCATTTACATTATGTGCATTGTGCTTATGAAACTCCTTGATCTTGTGTGTGGTAGTTCAGCAATCAGTGGCATAGTGCCCTTTTCTATTACAGTGTTTGTACACAATATTTGAGTTACCAATTCCTTGAGAGGTACTAGGTTGTTTTATTTATCCTTGAATATGTTGTCCTTGACTAGTTTGATGTCGTGAGTGTTCATGTTGACCATTGTTAGAACCTTGTCCTTGTCCTTTGCCTTTACCTCAACCATGATCTTGGCCATGGCTTCTATTACCTTGACTATTTGAAAAATTTGCATCTTCACCCACCTGAAAGGCTAAGTCATTAGGGCCAAAACTGGTAAAGTTTGTGTCAAAGTTTTTGTCAAGTTCAACAAACATTTCTGCTAAGGCTTCAAAGTTGAGAGTTTTTAAAGTTCCACTAGCTAATAAAATGGCAAGCAAGTTCTTATAGTATGGAATGTGAATTCATGACTTAATGAGACAATCTCATGTGATACATTGATTTTTGAAGTTTTTATCAATGAAATATAGGGCGAAGGAGGTTAATGGTGGAACTGGAGTGTCCTTTTTGCATCTTTATTTGATTCATCTTGAGGACAAGATGAATAAATTCTAGGTCAAATTTGGTGTCAAAATTTTTCTTGAAGACTTCAAGAACTGACCATGTTGTGCCATGCTTGGCTTCATCAATAAAAGTATGAAGGTGATATTATGTGATAATTAGGATGCTGACACGACTTTGGCCATTATCTATCTACCATTTTTCTAGGGCAACAATATTTATGGGTGGTGTGGGATTTATGTCCAGATGGTTGCGCCATAGGTTCTCAAATGCAATTGTCTTAAGGCCTATGAACCATTGATCCCAATTATCCTTATCTTTGAGGGTACATCCAATATTTTATTTGAAGTTGAAAATCATTGTGACTTGTGACACTACAAAGACCTAAAATAGGTGTGTCAAGGTGTGAAAAAGAAACAAATGACTAAGTGAGACAAAATGTGCCAGTAAATAATGAGCCAAGTGATGACAATGAATGAATGTGATCCACTAGACCTTGATCACCATCCAAGTGGAATCTCTTCTACAAATGATGAATTGTACAAGTAAGTGGATATGAGTCCTGATGCAACAGGATGATGATGTGGATAAATTTGAAGTACTAAAACAAATATGTGCAGCCCAAACTAAAATATTGCAGATGATCATAAAAGCTAATATCTCCAATAGATGAATGTGCAGGCCAATATCTCCAACACTAGATTACACAACTAAATACCAAAGTGTGGGATGTGCAAAACTAGTAACCTCAATATTATGACTACAAGTAGGTGAGGTGTTGAAATTTGGAGAGGTATAATGAGCTTATCTCAAATTAAGGCCTTCACCTAGATGCCCACATATAAAAACTCGATGATGAAATCCAAACCATGATGGAGCCGAAGTCCCACTAGTCCTCACACAGTTTACTATGGTCAACAATATACTTTTTGAAGAGAAGTACGTGCTTTATTCCACAACTATGACGGATATTGGGCAAACTTAATTTTAATCTTGATTAAGAGTTTTCAATTGTCTTAGCACAGGTGAAAGGATGATCCCTTTATAAAGTTTTGTGGATATGGCTAACCCCTTCACTATGTATTCTCATTAAGTCCAGTCCAACTTTGACTCATAGGCCTTTAATGCAGATTTTCCACAAATAAGAAAGTGGTACCCTATCACAATGCTAGGCTAAGAAATGAGTCATCAGATGCATTCCTTTTAGGGATGATGCAAAGATGTGAATCAATTTATAATGAAATAAAGCAAATAAAAACTAAAAATAGACTTTGAATGCAAATGGAGTGCTACTACAGTGCTAATATGACAGTATGTATGTTAGGTGTGATCCACTAGACCTTGCTCATCATCCAAGTGGAATCACTTTTACAAATGAGGTCTATAAGCTAGCCAAAAGCAATGTGAAAATGTTTGTAAGACACTTATACAAGTACAATGGAGAGGCTAGAATCCTATTATAATGTAAAAAAACATGATCAATTTACACAGAGGCTGTCAAACTCGATCAGATCTAGACTTTGGATATTGTATGGTTGTGTAAAAATAAACATGATAATTTTACACAGAGGTTTTCGAACTTGATCCGATCTAGATTTTGGATACTTACAAACAGAGATACAAGCTAATATCTTCAATAAAAAGAAAATCTATGGAGATTTTATGAAACCTCATGCAACATCCTTATGCTCTCCTTCAACTCAACACATAAATTTGTGGAGGAGGAGAGGAGAGGAATGCAATGCTTCTCCAAGCTTGGTTGTGGGAGGGGCAAGCATCCAAGCTCTAATACCACTTGTAGCAAGGATCAATGTTATGTGCCCAAGCTCAACCACATGAAACAAGAAAAAATGAGGAGAAGATTTTCGACAATGGAGAGAATAAAAAATCACATCTCTCCCTTTGTGTTATGGAATTATATATTGAGAAATATGAGATTAGGATTAGGGTTCCCAAATCCATATTACATAAAATTCAAATGAACATGAAATGACATTACACATTAAAATAACTTATTCTAATGAGATCTTATTAAATCCTCATAACAATTAATTAGGAACCTAACTAATAAACATGACCTTGTAGCATTAACATGTCTTCACCATTTTGATTAACAAATGAAGTAAAGTCCTTAATTTATCTAGACTAATAAGGATTACTATATTTTTAGGAGATACAATTGTATTGAAGTCCACCCAAAGAATTTATACCTTATAATTATAAATCCTTATTTGAAATTAATAAACCTAAGTCGTTCTATAATATGTCTTAAAGAGTAAATATATTTGAATCGCATTCATTCTTTCATAGGTTATATGTGATTGAAACATCTTCACATGCACTACATCATGATTATGTTAATGTGATAACTTAAAAAAACCAATAATGATGCTGGAAAAATATTTTTTGACAATTATGTATATGTCATCTTGCAATATTTGAATCTAGGATTTTAGACCAAAACTAAACATATTTAATAACTTGTTCTCATCCAATTTTATGGTTTTTATGAAATTTATATCCACATTATAGGACCCAGGATGTGGTGGCATGGAGGACAACTCCCTAAACCAAATTGTAGTGCCAAATGAGTTTCCTTTCTTATTTTAGCATTTTATCATTGTATTTTAGACCAATTTTGCACATACTTGGAGAGTTAGATAGATTATCCCCTTCGAACTTTCAAGTTATGGTTAAGTAAAACATAACAAGATGATACATGTGAGAACTTCATTATTGGTGATCGATGCATAAATAAGGTCACTTTATGCATGTTTTTTGGGGATTGTGTAAGATGATACAATTTCATTTCTAAATGTGAAATAATATTTTACTTGATAACTAGTTATACGAGGTGACTATTGTTTCAAGATTGTGCAAAACAATATCATACTTGAGTATAAAAGTGACAATATTTTTGAGTTTGATCAATTTTTAAGTATTTTTCATATAATAAAAAATTGAGGTACATTAGAATTATACTGTCCGCAATTAATGGTGGCATGTTGGAAGGAATGACAAACTACATTTATTTTTATTATTTTAAGCTTTTAATGTTTGTTTAGAATTATGAGTTCAATATAAATAGTAATTTAAAATGATATTTGCAAGATTTTTATTTAAATAGTATTACAAATTTTTAATATTATAAATGAAACCTTAAGCAAACTTTTTTGAACACTTAAATTTCTTCCTCACTTGGTTCCCCTTGGACTATGAGAAAACTAGTCACTGGTCTCTTGTAAAACCCTTTATTTTAGCATCAAAACCATTGTTCTATGCACAAAACTTCTCCTAGATGTTAAGAAACAAGTATAGATAGTTTATGAATAGATTTATGCAAATTTTATAAATCTTGACTAATTTAATAAATCAACTATTAATTATTCCTATCATATGATGCTTAGGTTTAGCTCAAACTTGCTAGTTCAAGTATGGAAACCATATCAATTATTCTAAACCCCATAGAATGAAGTGTCATGCAATTAAAATAATGGAATAATCATAAAAATACATCCATAATGGTTAATAATTAATGATTTAGAGTGGTAAAAATCCCCAAGGAAAACAAACCCACTATTTAATCAGTCAATTTTCATATTCTTGTAAAAATTGACAATATACAAGAGATGTTGGCCATCAACATGGCCTTTGTTGATACATACAACTGCTATGCACTTGTTTCCAAACTTACATATTACCTCTCAATGTCTAATTTTTATCTTTTTACTAGAACTTGCTCACCTCTATGCCTAGATCTTCAAAACCCCCTTCTCCTTCCTTGTCTAGGCCCAAATAAGCTTTATCTAGTCTCCACTTCCAAAGTTAGGAGTGTAATTGATGTTTCTTGATCTTTGAAGTTCTTCCAAGTATAGGTATGCATTAAATGTTAGCTTTTTATGCAGCATGTGATGGGAGATAGCAAACACAAGATGTAGAATAATATAAAATAAAGTAAATCTACGATATGACTGAAAATATACTATAAATAGAAATTATGGAAATGTATACAAAGTAGCTATGGAGGAAATGAACACTCCATGAATAAAGCTACTACTCAAGAATGATATTTGAGCATATCACACTCCATCACATTACATCACACTCTGCTACATCACACCACACTGTTCTACACTACTTCCTACTACTATATCATGCTCTATGTCTATGGCCCTTTATATAGAAAAATAGGTTCTGTGACCAACACTCTACCTAGTTGTGCAAGGGACGATTTGTACATATACAAATTGCACATTTACACTTGTGCATTTATTACATTGCATGAAGTAACTAGATAACTTCCCCCTAAAGTAATATAATGTCCTAAGTATGTACCAAGAAAGGTACATTTACATGATTTAAATGATGCTAATATTAAAGTGATATTTTATGCTTCTTCCTTACATGTTCCCTTTGACACTTGGCCAGTTCACGTTTTGGTCACATTGCACATGCCAATTTACCCCATTCCTAGCAAGCTTGTAAGGTCTAAATGGATGAATTTATAGACAATATGGTGGAGAAATATAAAATGACAAAAATATCCTGAACTATAGATTTTATCTTAATTGGATCTCTAAGGAGATAAAATAGGTTATGCAATAGGTCATGATTTTCTATTTTAACCAATTAGATTTATAAATTTTGGCATAAAATTTATAGCAAATATGGGTCTTTGATTCCTCTATCATAAGAATGTTGGAGTATATTACATTATTTGGTACATGCTAATGTACCACCATTGTACCTTCATGGTACATTTGTAAATAATATATTAGGATTGATTCATAGTTTAGAGTGTGAGTTATATTTCCCCTTTTATGTAAGTATGAATGTGTAGGAAATGCACAAGTGTCATGTAAAAATGTAATGTGAAGGAAATGCACAAGTTTCATGTTAGTTATAGTGCAAGTGTAATTTGAGTCTATGTGCACAAGTGTCTTATATGTATGAGAACAAATATGTAATGTAAATATATGCACAAGTGTCTTAGATTAGAGTGTGCAAGTTATAGAAGTGTAAGAGTCATGTATAGGTGTGCATATGTTATAGTATCAAGTGTTCATCAAGTATGCAAGTGGCAAGTAGTCAAGCCAAGAGTCATGAGACTTGGCATATGGATAGCTATAGTCAAGTATCCAAAGAGTCACACTACTATGGCTATATTATGGATACAATGCTCCATAAGATAGTGAGTCGAATACAAGGAGAACAAGTATTATCATATTTGTAAAAGAAAGTGAAGCAATAAATTTTGTATACATTTTGAGCAATTAATATTGTAAGTTATATTTCATGCATAGTACATGAATGATCAAAGCTATTTACATTTATATTTATGCATATTATTGAATGTTATTTGAGTTATTATAAGCCTTGTATACATATAAATTTGCACTAACTATTCTACTGATTTTATTATATTGACCTTATAATATCGTGACTATATTATAATTAGATCTTGTGAGATATAACTTGTGATATTTTGTGGTAGTATTACGGATTAAAAAACCATCAAAGAAAATAGAATCAGTCAATTTGGACTTGTTTTGGTTTACTTTTGCCTAAAATACTATACACTAGTCTTGACTACTATTTACCATTTTTAGATGAAATTATGTATTTATAGCTAAAAATAATATTGATCATTCTTATTTATGTTAGTAAGCTCCCTAAATCTAATTACAATATAAATTAAATTGAAGTTACAACCGGAAGATGATGTTATCCTATTTTATAAACTTATCAATTCACTGTCACTTAGTCTTTTATCCTTGTCACTATATTATCATATTTCTAAGGAACTTATAATGTATCCATTTCTATAATACCTTTATAGTAATAAGGATTTTAGTAACTCAAAATATCACTTTTAAAATATAACAATATTTTTTGTTTATTGCCTTCTTTATCCCTTATTTCTTATTGAAAATGTAATATGATTCATATCCAAGGTTGACATTGTATGATGTATTAGATAGACCTATGGGTATTTCATTGTACATGTATCAATTAATTGTAATATTTTTTTATGTAAGCCCTATGGACCATGATTAACCTTTTTATGGTTAAACCCTCTTATAACTTGTAATTATTGTAAATCCTTATTATTATGTTGGATTAGGTTAAAATTTATTATGCAATTGGGATTTTGGTATTGGTATAGTACCCCCTTCCACTCGTAATTTCTCAATTAGAGTGTGTGAATATGCAACCTATAAATTATGCAATGATTATTTATGGTGCCTATGAGTTCTCTTAAATATTTATGTCTATTTATTTTTATTTCATCCCTTCATACTTTTGGTATAATATTTGGGTGGATGGATTGGTTCTATTCATTTTTTTAAAATATCATGAATTCCAACATCATATCAAACTATTTATGGAGTAGTGGTTCTTGGTCACAAAGAAAGTTTTTTTAGAGCCTTTGATCCTTCTTCCAAATTCAATTTTGAGTTACTTATTGAAGCATCATAAGCATTGGCTACTTCAGAAGCCAAAAGGATATCTTTCTATCCAAATATTTTAAAATTCTACAATTTTATTGTTAGATTTTCCTTCTACTTTGTTGTTACCAAAGCCCCTGTAATTCTCCAAAAAAAATGGACTCACTTCAAGGTTATAACTTGATTTTTCTTCATAGGCCTACTAAATTTTTAAAATAGGGAAATGGAAACAGATCTAGTTGAATTCAAATTTTGGTTCCCAATTTTTACACATGCTTTTTGGCTCACACACTTTACATCTATTCTCTTCCTTTCTAGAAAGACAACTTTTTCAAGGAGAAGGTTATCATTTTTTATAATATCAACAAGATGGGATATTAGTTATGTAGAGGAGAGATAGGGAATTAGAAATTATGAGGTTCAAATACCCATAAGACACATTTTCAAGCATACTTCATGAGAAAGGGGTCAAAAGTTTTTTTGAAGGATTTTGGTCACTAGCCATTTTCATGGTGTGATGTCCAGCATAAAATTCAATGGAGCTTAGATTGATGATGTTTTTATGCTTTAATCCTAGTGGCAACACCTTTTACCCATAGGATATGACTTAATGCACAACCTCTATGGCATCATAATAGAAAAATATGGATAAATGGTTATACGATGATCCATAAAGTATTTAGATATATTAAGTCATGGATTCAAGTCTTGTCAACTTTATCTTTTATCAACTATGCTTTGGAGATAAGAATGTCAGTGGTGTGTTCTCTTTGGCTTCCAAAGAAGCACATTGGCTAGACCAAGGTCCTTAGGTAGATGGATGTTGGGTTTCAAACCTCATGGATGTATCTCTTGGTGCTTTTAGAGCATTCAAAATATTTAATCGACATGTTAGTCTCTTATCACATGCGACACACCTTTTTATCTAGATATATGCATTAAACCATGTGAATGCAAATTGAAAAAACACCAAACAATGAACTATAAAATTTGTAGATACTAAAATCTGGTCAATCCGATTAAGTGACCAAGGCAAGGTCCAATTGACACCTTATGACCCCCTTGGGCAAACCTCAAGAGTTTTACAATGGTCCTAACCACTTTTTGGAGCTTTTCCCCCACTTTTGGGAGATTTTGGGCCATATAGGCATGACCGTCCCACCCCGGTATGGTCACATTTTATGGTCATCCCACCCTGGGATGGCCACAAACTGGTCGTCTTGGGGTGGGATGGCCACAAACTGGTCATCCTAGGGTGGGACGACCATAGGGTTTGACTCCCAAAAAGTCAAATCTGGATAAATGGCACCTAAAAATTAGCATTTTTCCTACCTATTTGACCATGCAAGTTCTAAGGACAAATAATTCCATGACATGATGTATGTAAGAAGCCAAATAGGGAGATTCTCTTCTCCCTCCAATGCATGCCACCCTGTTGGCCAAATGGCACCTCTTACCCTGCATGCCCTTGCATGCCCTTTTTCCCAAAGGCTTCCCTAGGCTGTAAAGTGGATTAGTTTTCCACATAAATAACAAGGGATGTGAGTTTTGAGATATAGTAATGGAGTGCTACCAATATTACCCCTCACCATTTTGTGCCCACATTCCCTCAGAATCTCTACCTAGCGAAGGAGGTTTACGAGTGAAATAAGAGGCATAATATGATCTCAAAATAGAACTATCTGAATGAGTTTTACCACCAAATTTGAATAAAACACTATTTAGAAGGTCCCTAACTGATTCACTGAGGAATTAGTGAGAAAATAAGGGCATAGCTGGTGGTCGTCCCACCCTAGGACGATCCCCAGTTTGTGATAGTCCCAACAATCCCACCCAGGTATGGTGGATTATATGTGTATTATTTATTTACTATTATTTTTTGGTTATATTACATATTATCATATTATGCTTTTGTCCAAATTTCATGCATTTTGGAGCTATATTGAGCGAGATATCATATTTTTAGTGTTTTGTAGGGTCTCATGCAGGTCTACGGTGGTCATCTGGAGAAACACCTAAAAATGTTATTGATTTTGCAAATATGACCATATGGGTTATCTTATAATCATGTTTTAGGTATAATTTCCAAGTTTAATTTTATTTGGATGTGTTTTGGTTTGGAAATTGCTTGCTTTGGGTTTTGTAGGTTGGGAATGGTCATTGCGATTATGGCATGCCATCGGACATAATTTTGGCTCTATTTCTGGTGATATCTTCCCAAAAAAATCCATTTTACATCCCTATGAAATTTCAAGTCATTTGGAGTTGATTTGATATAATATCCATGCATATTCTCATTACTAGTCTTTTGATGCATGTGGGGATTGCATGTTTTTCATCATACGCACTTGCTATTTGACATTTTTGGTTTCCTTGTGTGTAGGTTCAGGTTTCTACAACATATTAGGAAGGATAACAAGACCTCAAGATCAAAGACACAAGTGGTGGCAGCAGTAGCCCGCCCACCTCGATTGTGGGTATGAGGAAAGACACTAGATGTGCACCCGAGTTACTTGAAGGATTTTGATCCTTGGGCACCCAATTTTTAACAAATGTATTATCCATATTGGCCTATAATGGCCCCTGAACTACTCCTTAGCTCACCCTAGTATGGCCACACAATCATCCCACCCTAGGACGACTATAAAGTTGGCAGTCGTCCCACCACGGGACGACCACAAAATAGGGTATTTTCTGCTCAGATGGCAGAAAAGGCAGGTTTTCATGGTGATAAGGTAAGTACTTAAACTTTTGGTTTTATGTTACACAGTTATAATTTGGTTTTTCTTGCATTCTTTGCTTGCTAGAAAGGTAGAAGAATAGATTTACTTTTCTTATAAATGCAAAATTAACAAAAAAAAAAAGAAAAATCAAAAATAAGTTAAGTTATGATGCCCTTGTATGGTTTGCTTGCTTGTAGCCTACCCAATGGGTAGGTTATCATTTAGGAGTTGCATCTTCTAGGTTTCTTTTTATCTAGTTTCTGAAAGTAAAATGTACCTTTCCATGCATTTAGTGAAAGATCATTGAGTGCTTCATTGTTTACTTTCTTTAAGCTTAAAAGGAACCACACACACTTGCACGTATCACAATAACATTGGTAAGGTTGGATTTCATCACCAACCTCCAATTCAGACCCTTGATACCTTAGATAGAATAGGGCACTCTCTCAATATGGAATAGGTCACTAGTGTTCAAACTCCCTCCCACTGTTGGAATCACTTGTTGATTCAGAGTGGAAGAGCTAGGCGAACCCTCCACTCATTGTGGGTTTTAAGCGGTGTACCCTAGACTCTTTTGAGGACCTCATGTTTGGCACTAGTGTCCCTAGTCACCACTTTGGTTGAGTTCCCTCATTCTAAGTCCAAAACACGAACAAGAAAGCAAAAGCAACAACAAATTCAAACACACCAAACAACTTAGGGATTCACATCTAAAACTTAAAGGAGATAATCACATTGTTTGCTTGTGTGCTTCTTTGATCATTTGATTGTGTGTTTCTTAATATTTAAAAGAGATAATCATATACATCTAATCCTTAAAAGAGATAATCATATTGTCTACTTTGTGTGTTTCTTTATTATTTGGGTAATCAACATAAGATCCTTGATCTAGGACCAAACCCTAACCCTAATTTTTTTAAAAAATCTATAATCTTGAATCTACTTTTTGATTCTACATCCAATGGATCGAGAATCATGCAAATCGGAGCTATAACGAAAAAGTTATGTTGGTTTTATGATTACTCTATTTTCGAAGCCAAAAATAGAGAAAACTGCACTAAAATGGTCATAAAATGGTCTAGACAACTCCAAAAATTGCCAAATTTGTTTTGTTGTCTTAGTTAGCTCCTTTTGCACCTCTCATAGAAATTTTGAGTCCTAACTCTTCATACTTCAAAATTTCCCAAAAATTCCTAAAAGTGGGCATTTCCCCACGGGCCCCGGTTGGCCAAATATTCCAAAAATACAAATTTTTGACCCAAAAGTCAAATTTTGGAGCCCTAGCCCATTGTGATCAGCTCATCGCACTGATCATTTTGATATATAACACTTATAACCTTTTTTTGAAAAGTCAAAATTTTCTAAAAATGGCCGATGGACCCCCCTTTTACGGATTTGGTCCAAATGCGGTTAAAAACAAGACCTCCAATTCAGAGAGAGATTCAAGCTCCATAGCTAGTGAATATCTCCAAATAATTCTAGAGGACATGCCCATCTATGAATGGCATCCTAGGTCCTATCATAACAACAATATCATCCCCAAGGGGCAAACCTTCGAGATACCCCTACTAGGGAAGCACCCATAGGTCCTCTAGGAAAACTTCCTGATTTGGATACCTTGATAGAATTCTATATAGCAAATAATCTACCCATTGAGGGGTCTAGTAGGTCAATATCATGGATTCACATCCCAACTTGCTCTATACATCAATCAGAATATGAACATGAGAGTACACCATGGCCTAGCCTGGATGAGCAAACCACCCCGTTTGATCGAGCAAGTCACCCCCATACTCCTCATAGAGAGCACTCAACATACACACATCATGCTTCTGTACAGCCTAAATATATAGAGCTTACATCCAAAACTGAATATGAGTCTTTCCTCATAGATGAGGAAGAAGACCCAAGTCATCCTCCTACTCCTCGTGAAGAGTACTTGGTGCAACCACATGATGGCTCTACATCATCAGACTATACAGAGCTGATTCATAAATCAAAGTCTCAGGTCAATGCAACCTTTAGGGAGCATGGAAAACAAGCAATAGATCCTACTAGGGGTGAAATACATGATAAACCCATCCATATTTCAAGTACAAGGGCACACAAACCCCATACAACTGAGCAACGAGATCATACTCATCAGGCAATTAGGCCAAATATTAATAGACAACAACATACGGATCAACTCCAGTTGGATCAACAACAAAGAAATCAACAATGGGTGGACTCACAATGAGCACACCTACAAAGGTTGTATCAACAAAAGATACAAGAACAACAAAAGATACAACAAGAGCAATTGCAAAATGCATTACATGAAGTGGTGCTTACACCTAGCACCTATAAGATGCAACGACATGCAAGGTGTCCAATACAATCTCAAATGTCACCCCTTAGACCTCCTAGGCCTAATCGAGACTTGCCTCCTAGGCCTAACATAGATCACCTTCCACAGGTGGTTACCCCTCCTTATAGGCCATCTCAAGAGATGCCTTATGAGGCCTATACTGAGCATGAGCCAGAAGTGGAATATCTTGAGATGCCTTATCGAGGCAGGGGGTGATGTTCCACCACCCCATAATAGGCCTGATATCCCTCGCCCTCCCTCGTAGGGTCAAAGCAAAGAAGAGGAGATCAAATCCTCTGATGCATATAGGGTATTGCTAGAGCGCCTAGAGTCAATTGAAAACAAGACCTCTGGGTCTGGGTCTCAGAAGCCCACTTTGCACCAGTTACGTAGTCAACCACTCCATCCTTCCGTGCCTACCCCTTCCTATCCAGAATAGTTTAAAATGCCCCACCTAGCTGAATTTAAAGGGGAGGAAGATGCGCAGGAGCATGTCACCAAATTCCTGAACCAATGCTTTGGCATACAGGATAATGATGCTTTACTCTTGAGGACATTCTTGACTACCCTCTCTAGCCTAGCCATGGAGTGGTACAACCAACTCTCGAAGCATAGCATCTACAATCTTGACCAATTCATAGATGCATTCCTGGAATGCTTCACCTTCAACACTGAGCAAAGGGTGACACTAGTCAACCTTGTAGGGTTGAAGCAATATGATGATGAGTCAATCATCGACTATGGCAATAGGTGGTGAATGCTTCTTGCTCAGCTGCCATACATACTACCCATGTCTGAGTTGACTGGCATGTTTTCTAAGAGTTGTCTAAAGCCTATCTCCTTGTTGTTGCAACTCCAACAGTATCCCACTCTTGAAGATGCTCTAGCGCAAGCTAGAATAATCGAGGACATCAAGATTCAAGAGGGAGAAATTGTGAAGCCATGCAAGAAGGAGTGGACAAAGGATGCCAAAAACAACTTGGCACAACCAAAGCCAGCATCAATCAATCAGGTTGCCATTAGTGTTCCAGGACCTGCGTAGCCTGTGCCACCTCAAAAGCCCAACTATCAAGCCACACCTGGAAACTATGACAACAACAATCCAATAAACCAAATACAAGACCAATCACATCAACCACCATGACAATATACTCATTTTTCAGAGCCCTTAGCATCGATCTTCAATCGATTGTATGAGGCACAAGCAATCACGCTTCCCGAGATCCATCCATTGAAACCTAATAAGCATAGATCAAAGGTGCACATGAAAGATCTATACTATGTTTACCATCGACAAAGAGGCCATGACATCCAGACATGTTATCCCTTTAGAGATGTAGTTCAGGATATGATTGAGAGGCAAGAGCTTTTGATGGGTAATCCTCTTGCTCCTAACAACCAACCAATAGGAGACTTCCAAGACCTCTAGCCCACACATGAAGCAAAAACAACACCTGCCAACCATGTTGAGCATCCCAATCAAGTGCATAACAACCCACCTCCCCAAGAGTCTATGGGAATGATCAGTGTTGTAATAGAGAAATAGGAATATCAAAATCTATAGACAGGGGGTCTATAGGTAGGGGGTCCATCCAAAGGCACCTATAAACCCTTTGGTCACCCCAAAATGCTCCTAGGTGGTCTATGATCATCTAGGTCACCCCAAAATGCTCCAAGGGTATCTACAACCCCTTGGTCAACCCAAAATGCTCCTAGGTGGTCTATGATCGTCTAGGTCACCCTAAAATGCTCCAAGGGTGTCTACAACCCACTTGGTCAACCCAAAATGCTCCTAGGTGGTCTATGACCATCTAGGTCACCCAAAATGCTCCAAGGGTGTCTACAACCTGCTTGGTCAACCCAAAATGCTCCTAGGTGGTCTATGACCATCTAGGTCACCCCAAAATGCTCCAAGGGTGTCTACAACCCGCTTGGTCAACCCAAAATGCTCCTAGGTATGCATCTAGGTCAAATTAGGGTGTTCCTTTGGTAACCAAAATTCCTAGGTGGTCTATGACCATCTAGGTCATCTCAAAATGCTCCAAGGGTGTCTACACCCACTTGGTCAACCCAAAATGCTCCTAGGTGGTCTATGACCATCTAGGTCACCCCAAAATGCTCCAAGGGTGTCTACAACCCACTTGGTCAACCCAAAATACTCCTAGGTGGTCTATGACCATCTAGGTCACCCCAAAATGCTCCAAGGGTGTCTACAAACCGCTTGGTCAACCCAAATTGCTCCTAGGTAGTCTATGACGTCTAGGTCACCCAAATGCTCCAAGGGTGTCTACAACCTGGTCAACCCAAAATGCTCCTAGGTGGTCTATGACCATCTAGGTCACCCCAAAAGGCTCCAAGGGTGTCTACAACCCGCTTGGTCAACCCAAAATGCCCCAAAGGCATATGTAAGCCCTTTGGTCACCCAAAAAGCCCCAATGGCATTCCCTAAGCCCATTGGTCAACCTGCATGTACATACATATATATATATATATATATATATATATATATCAATCAAAAATTCAAAAAACATCATTAAAACATCAAAAATACAAAAATATTGCATTACATCACATTGCATCCCATTGCATTTTATCATCGCTTGCATTAGGCATACTCATCATTGCACTTTGCATTTTAGAGTTGCTCATACATGTCTAGCACTAAGACTGTACACTAGTCATCATTCTAAAATCAATGTTGTCCAAGTCATCATCCACATCATTCCATATTTCACCTATCATATCCACTTACATTTCACACTGGTCATAGTAGTGTTTGTTCCCCATCACCGAGTCATTTGTTCTAGAATGTCTTTAGGGTTTTCGGTCACTCAACCATCTCTAGTTTTCTTTTCAGATTTTGTAGAAAGCTATCCTGATTTTTAGGAGGTAGAGTCTTGCTTTGATTGTGCCTTGTATACATCAAATCCCAACACATTTACACATTAATAAATCCAAGTTTTGCACAAGGAAAGATGAAACCTACAAAGTGGTCTAGGTTACCTTAAGCGAAAATGTTATCTTGCTCATCCCCTTGTGTGAATGGTTCAAGAATGCTAAGAATTGGAAAAAGGACAAGCTCTTCCCTACCCAATTCCCCTAAAATAAATAGTGGTTTTCACCACTATCACAAATCAAAATCCCAAAGTCAAAATCCCAAAATCAAAATCCCAAAGTCAAAATCCAAAATCAAAATCCAAAAAAAATCAAAATCAAAAGCAAAATAAACAGTGGTTATCACCACTTCCCAAATCCCTTGCTCAAAGAAAACAAAATACAAAATAAACAGTGATTTTCATCACTACATATGAGCAAGTATCCCAATAAAATTCAAATAAAAGAAAAGGAGTGTTGAACTTGAATCCCTGGAATTCTCAGCATTCGACAAACCATAAGGTGATCCTCATTACAGGTTTGGTGGATAGCCTACCCGGCAATGGTGGTATCCTTACGCATGATGATATGTCTGTCACATTAGCTTTTGCGTGTGTGCAGACCAATGTTTGCATGTGGATGAGCTAGCTTTTGGTAGCCTATACTACCTAGTGGTCTAATCCAACTAAGTACAAAACCTAGGATTGTGACATTCATAGGGTGATCCTCATTACAGGTTTGGTGGATAGCCTATCTGGCAATGGTGGTATCTTTATGCGTCTCACAAAAATGAACTCACTTGCACACACAGGGATATGGAGTATCTTGGTCATCCTAGCAGAATCATACCTTGTCAAAAAGTCTTGCATGGTTAGTATACAACTTTTGATCAGTTAGCTAGAGTGTTTGAGTCTCATGAAAACCTCATCAACATTCTATAACATTTCATTTCATTCATTCCATTTTATCACATTGCAATAGTACATTTCCATATATCAATTACACAAAAACAATACAAAAAGGATTAATGAATTTTATACAGTCTATGGTGCTAACGTAGTGTGTCAAATCATTAGTCATATTGCATCATACAATCAATCAATTCATCCATCTCATTATGCATCCACGCATATACACCACATCAAATCAAATCATATTACAACATATGCATACATGATAAACATCCATTAAAATCACATCATATTACAAAAATAAAAATATGCATCCATAACACATGCATCCATGATAAGCATCCATTAATGCATCCATAAACCATAACACATAATGCGCCTAAAGGCCCAAAATCACACAATTGCAAATCACACAAACATTTTTAAATATCAATGGGGGCATTATTGGTATCATACCTCCCCAAATCAGCAATCAAATAGTTAAGCAATCAACCTCAAAAAGCCCCAAAGGTACCCATAAACCCTTTGGTCACCCAAAAGCCCCAAAGGTATCCATAAACCCTTTGGTCACCCAAAGCCCCAAAGGTATCCATAAACCCTTTGGTCACCCAAAATCCCCAAAGGTATCCATAAACCCTTTGGTCACCCAAAAGCCCCAAAGGTATCCATAAACCCTTTGGTCAACCCAAAAAGCCCCAAAGGTATCCATAAACCCTTTGGTCAACCTCAAAAGCCCCAAAGGTACCCATAAACCCTTTGGTCACCCAAAATACCCCAACGACATCCACTAAGCCCATTGGTCATAATAACAACATGTATAATCCAAATCAACAATTGATAGCTTAATCAAGTTAATCGCGTTCGTCTTATGAATCATTGCCAAAGACAATCATCCACCCTCCTTGCTTGGGGAAAATAAGCAAAAGATCAAAAGCAAATTCAAGCAAACTAGTAAGCTTATCTCCTAATTGCCATCAAGGCTAGGATTTGATTTAAGCTTATCTCCTAATTGCCATCAAGGCTAGGATTTGATTTAAGCTTATCTCCTAATCGCCATCAAGGCTAGGATTTGATTTAAGCTTATCTCCTAATTGCCATCAAGGCTAAAGTGTAGACTTGAGCTCATCTTCCAATTGCCATCAAGGCTAAAGTGTAGACTTGAGCTTATCTTCCAATTGCCACCAAGGCTAAAGTGTAGACTTGAGCTTATCTTCCAATTGCCACCAAGGCTAAAGTGTAGACTTAAGCTTATCTCCTAATTGCCACCAAGGCTAGGATTAGACTTAAGCTTGTTTGCCAATATGCCAAAGATTACCAAAATCAAGTTCCTTAACTTGTCGGAGGTAATGATTCTATGATGCACACCCTTTCCATGATTGGGGCATCTAATGTTGATGAGGTATTCTTCTATGAAATCTCATCAAAAATCAAAAATTCAAAAACAATTAAAACAATCAAAATTTAAAAAAACACAAAAACCAAAGAAAAGGGTCCAAAACCCACCAAAAACAAGTCAAATTTGATGGAACTCACTCAAGATCAAGATTGAACTCAAATCTGGTATGGGAGTTACTATTACCAAGGCATGGCTGGGAGTTTTCTTCTCTCCATGAACCCATCCATAACATCATCAATTCCTCCAAACCTTCTTTTCCAATGACTACAACGAAGGAACCCCCAACAAAGTCATCTGGGTCAAGCGACTCATCACTTTTATCACTAGGTCATTCCCTCATCAACTCGTCGCTTGAGGGGGTAGTCATACTCAATTCCACAATCAACAATCACACACTCAATCATGCAAATTGTGTTCATTCAACGAATCATTGACAAAGACAATCACGCTCCTGCTTGGGGCAGCAAACAAGCACAAAATAAAACAAATGCTTGGCATTCTAGAGTCATGGAATGATACGCCTCATCTCTCCATGACTAGAACAATGTCCAAGCTCAAGTCAAATCAAGCAAGTTCCTTAGCTCGTCGAAAGCAAGGATTCAATAATGCATGCTCTTTCCATGATTGGGGCATCTAAAGTTGGTTAGGTTACTGAATAACCTTAATCATTGAACATTTTAGTCATCTATTTTTTGCTCAACGCTATGCTACACACAATGCATCTCAAAAAGGGGCATCTGTAGACACTAAAATCTGGTCAATCCGATTATGCTACCGAAAGCAATGGCTAAATTGACATACCAAGGCCCCTAGGGCAGCCCTCAGGAGGTATATAGTGGTTCTAGCCACTTTGTGCAAGGTTTTGGAGGTCCTCACTTTTGGGAGATTTTGGGCCCTATTGGCATGTCCATCCCACCTCGGGATGGTCACATTCCTATTCATCCCACCCTAGGACAGCCAAAGTAGTCGGGTGCAACCATAACCTTCGTCCAAGGGTGGGACGGCCACGAGGTTTGACTCCCAAAAAGTTAAATCTGGACAAATGGCACCCAAGAATTACCACTTGCCCTACCTATTTGACTATGCAATACTTGAGGGCATAGAATTCCATGACATATTGCATGTAAGAGGCCAAATAGGGAGATTCTCTTCCCCCTCCAATGCATGCCACCCTGTTGGCCAAATGGCGCCTCTTGCCATGCATGCCCTTGCATGCCCTTTTGCACATGAGCCCCCTTTGGCTATAAAGTGGATGCATTTTCCACACAAATCATAATAGAGAGGATTTTTGAGACATAGCAATGGAGTGCTGCTAAGATTTCCCTTCACCCTTTTGTGCCCATTTTCCCTCGAAATCTCTACCTAGCGAAGGAGGTTTGCGAGTGAACCAAGAGGCGCAATTTGTTCACATAACCAGACCATATAAGTGAATTTCTTCACCAAATTTGATGAAAATACCCCCGTATTTTGGAGGTCCCTAACCATTCCACAGAGGAATTGGTGGGCAAATAAGGTGTGCAAAATTGGTGGGCGTCCCACCCTAGGCACGGTCCCGAGTTTGTGATAGTCCCAATCGATCCCACCCGGGGATGATTACAAATCTGTGCATAATTTTATATTGTTTTTTAATAGACTTATTCTATAATATAATATGATGCTACTATCCAAATTTTATGCATTTTGGAGTTGTATTGGATGAGATATCACATTTTGAAGTTTTTGGGGGCTCATGCGGGTCTACGATGGTCATCCGGAGAAAAACCTAAAATTGTTATTGATTTTGGAAATATGACCACATGGGTCCTCTTAGAATCATTTTTTATGCATTCTTTCCAAGTTTCATGTTATTTTGATTTTTTTTTTGATGTGTTTAGGTGGCAAATTGCTTGCTTTGGGTTTCGTAGGTTGGGAACAGTCATTGCAATTACGACATGCCATCGGACACAATTTTGGCTCTATTTTTAGTGATATCTTCCCAAAACCTTCTATTTTACATCCCTTTACAATTTTAAGTCATTTGGAGTTTATTTGATATAATATCCATGCATATTCTCATTACTAGTCTTTTGATGCCTGTGGGGATTGCATGTTTTTCATCATACGCACTTGCTATTTGATATTTTTGGTTTCCTTGTGTGTAGGTGCAGGTTTTTATAGTGCATTAGGAAGGATCACAAGACCTCAAGATCAAAGATACAAGCGGCGGTAGTAGTAGCCCGCCCACCTCGATTGTGGGTATGAGGAAAGACATTGGATGTGCACCCGAGTTACTTGAAGGATTTTGATCCTTGGGCACCCAATTTGTAACAATTGTATCATATTTGAGCCCTCAAGGGGACATATATGTAACCTTGGATTTGATCCACCAAATTAATAAGAAATCAACTCTCTTTTGCTTCATTTCTTGTTATTTGGTATCTCTTCCATTTTACTTGCATGCTTCGATTTGATGCTCATAAGACATAGGGGATAGATACATATATTGTTTATCATCATTAGGTGCACCGTTTTTCCCTACTTCAAAATTAAATAAGCAATTTCACACATAAAATTGTATAATGAAATAGACTTTTATTACAACGTCGGTGGATCTTCAATGTTACAATAAAATGTGCCCCAAATGTGGGGTTACAAATTTTATTATACTTGATACAATGATTACAATACACTAGGGTTCTCTAAAACCCTAGTAAACAAATAATGATGGCATATTCATGGTCAATCTTATCCTAACAAAGGTGAGTGGGATTTTTGATATCCTATGCAGGACCACTCTAGCTTCAGCAACTACCAATGATATGATCCCTGCACCTATAAACAATAAACAACATACAAATAGTCAATAATACCTATGAGGGCTCCACTGTGTGAGACCCTCTAAAAATATGATTACTAACCCTAGATGTTGCAGGAAAATATTGAAAGCAGTAATGCAGTAATAACATAAATATACACAAACTATTTACCTTATCTCACGTTGACTTGTGGTCTTCTGATCTTCATCGTTGTTGCAGAAAGTGGTGTGCAAATGCCCTAGCGACACCCAAGGGGTAGTAGGACTGCAAAACTAGGGTTGTGAATGCCCGTAGGTGCTTGATGATGGTAGGAAGCACCCATAGGTTCTCGGTTATGGTATAAGGCATCCATAGGTGCTCAAAAATTATAGGAGATGCCTAGAGGTGCTCAGTGATGATAGGAGGTGCCCAAAGGTACTCAGGGAACTCAGAGGGGTGTTTTGGGAGTGAAACAAAATCTACAAAAGTAGATATGGTTCATGCAATATGGGTAATTATGTATGCAAAAGTGATAACGAGCGATGGAATATGGATAATGGTGAGGGGATTGGATGATTTAAGACTTAGGGCACAAGGGCTCAGAGAACTCAAGACTTAGGGAGAACTTGTTAGCTTGGAACTTAGTAAACTTAGGGTAAAAAACTTAGGGGTTGAGTCATCAAAATGACTCCTCTTTATAATATCTCCTAGGGCACATTAGGGTTTCAACGACACAATTTGTGTGGTCAAGATTAAAACGTGATGAAGGGTGGATATTAAATCTGGGTATGTGGCATGGATTAAGGCAGATGAATGGATGGGATTAAATCATGATGGATGGTTCGGATTAATTTATATATATATATATATATATATATATATATATATATATATATATATATAGTATATAAATAAAAAATATTATTATTTAAATATATATTAAACAAATATATATAAATATATATAAATAATGGGTAAAAGTGGCGGGAAACTATGGATGGACGACAAGTGGCTAGATTTTGGTGTCTATAGATACCCCTTTTTGTATCATGTTGTGTGAAATACAATATGGTGCAAAAATACAAGACACCTAGTTTGGCCTGATGCAGAAGCAACTTTCTCTTGTTGGAATGCAAATATGAACTTGGAGATAGAAGAATTTTGATTGTATAGCTTACCCCCTAAATTAGCGAATGAGTGACAAATGCATCTCACAAGCTAATTGAAATATGTGTGCATATGATTATATGGGATGCATGGCGCCATTGTGGATGATATGAATGATGTAAATATGATATCATTTTTGCCCCAACGTTGGAAGGGGATTTTTGGAATATGCAAGTAATTTATTCTATTTTTTCCCTAACAAAAAAAAGAAATTTTGGCCAAGTGTAGATGCCATGATCATTTTTGAACCATTTTGGAGTGTTTTGTAACTTGTAACGTGATTTTATGACTTTTGGTCACAAGCAAAAATTATGACTCCAAATCAATTTTGGTTTTCACAAAACATGATATTATGATGATTTTGATGTATGGATGCAATTTGGAATGATTTGGTGGGGGTAAGCTACCTTTTTGGATCAGTTTAATATTTTTGTCAAAATTGAAACCAAACGACGATGACCGCTTATTGCTTTCGCAAACGCCTGCCAAAATTTGGCTCTTTCCCAAATGCATGGAGGCACCTTAGTGGGCTAGGAAGTGCCCATGGGCATTTTAGTGCACCTGAAATAGCTATAAGTAGCCTATAGAGGAGAAATCAATCTCTTTTGTGCATCCACAAATTTCATAAGCTGCATCTGAGGGAGTGGAGTGCAATGAGTGGAGTGAAGTTGCAAAATCTATGGCGGTGGATGGAGTGGATGTTGTAGTAGGTGTATGCTTTGCCAAGGTAAGTGACTTTGACTCTATTTTGTTTTTCTTTGTGCAATTTTTTTCTTTGAAATTTGTTAATTTTTTTTGTTTTTTGAAATAATGCAATGCATGTGACATTAATGCTTTGTGTTGTGTTGCAACTAAATGTTTTGGAGGCTTGGCATCAGTTCTCACCTCTCGTCCCTAGGGTGAGAAAGACACTACGGGAGGATGAGTGAGATTGGTTAAAGGTTGTTGGGTTGGCTGGGATAGCCAAGATAGATGTAGTGAGAGAGCATATGAGGGTATATCTCTACCTTGGTAGAGATATGGGATCCAGATAGGGGGACGTTTTAGATCCCTACTAGAGATTTAATTGTGACACTCGAGGATTTATATCACATCCTCAAGTTTCCAGTGGAGGGTTTGCATATCAAGGTTGGACACGACAAGAAGTAGGAGTTGAGCCACATGTTTAGAGATGGATGGGAGAGTGTGGAGGTGATAAGTGGAGGAATAAGTTACTTTTTCATGTATGTGGACAAGAAGTTGGATGCCCTACCCACATTGGTGATATTCATGCTAGCCAACATAGTGGTCCCAAATAGTACTAGCTATCGGTTCCCATGGAACCTTATCGGGTTATTGTACGATATGATTGCTACACAAGTGTATGCATGCGCTCATACCTTATTAGCATAGCTATACCAAAAAATATATGAGGTGAGTATATGAAAGTAACCAGGGACTAGGTTGTAGTTTATTACTGTAATATTGGAGTTGGGAGTACTTCAATGTGGCTCGACCTATGGGTTACCAACTAAGAAATGGGATAAGAAGCAGCCCTATGCGATGAGGTGGCCAGTGGTAGAGGAGGTGCAATTGAGTCATCATGTTCAGATGAGGCAATGGTATAGGGATTTTTGGGTTGGATTGATAGCAACTCAAGTGGTATGGAGGCCATAGGTTCCATGTGGACAAGTGATGGGGAGCATCTACTATGGGTGCGATAGGCTATATGGCTGGTTTGGAGGCACACGAAGGAGGTGGAGCTAATCCAATTTTCATGGGTTTTGTAGTAGTTTGAATTGAGGAAAGGGGTTCCTGAGGAACCCATACTCTACATGCATCATCGGGATGAGATGGGTCTCCCTTGTGCCAAGGCATGGAGGGTCACACTAGAGGATGATGAGGAGATGGACCTCCCCGATATGGATGATGCGAGGACTACTGAGAAGTATGATGCATGGTTTATGACTTAAACACCATGGATATCGAGTTCAACAATGGATGGGAGGAGCGGGGATGGGGATGAGGTTGAGGATGCTACTAAGGCTCCTAAGCGTTGGAGGCACCTTCAAACTAGCAGTCAAAGGAGGTAAACCTGGAGGATAGCAGAGCAAGCTCAAGAGTTTGGAGGGGATGGACATGGTGGAGATAGCATGGAGGATAGGTAGGAAGTTCTAGATCGACCTCCTTGCCAAAGTGAGGATTATCAGGTGATGTTGGAGTAGCTAGTGGTAGAGCATGATGCTATGATAGTGGCTTAGAACATAGAGATAGCTTGGTTGTGGGGTAGGGAGGTAGTTCGAGAGGTGGAGATAGCTCGGTTATAGACATATCTAGAGACATGGCCAACAATAGGTGGAACCAAGGACAACATTATGAGGCTCTAGAAAGAGTTGCTAGAGGGAGGTCATAGGCAGAGACATGATGTACATCACCTTCGGGCTCAGGATGGATATATCTGGTCATTACATGATAGGTTGATGGAGCACGATATTGGGCTTCCAAAACCACCCTTCTCATCCATATCCGGGTTTGCTAGGCCTAGTGAATCTAGGCAGAGCTCTATATCTAGGGCTTCTTCAAGGTCACAGGGGTCCTCTCATAGGCGTTAGCGAGTGCTTATATGCATTTTTTGTATATGAGCCTTGGTGCTCCATTGTATATAGCCTTTTTGGGAATTTCATTGTACATATGATATTTATATATATATACATGGCTTTTACATTTTGTGTTATGTTTTTGTGTGAATGTTTTGGACATATGGATGATTAATGCAAGTTATGATGCAAATGTATATGGGTTATTAATGCAAGTGGAATGTGTATGGATGTAAGTGTATATGGATGATTAATGCAAGTGGAATGTGTATGGATATAAGTGTATATGGATGATTAATGCAAGTGATAATGCAAATGTTCTAATGATTATTCATAGTTTAGATTTTGCTTGACCATGTTTAGCATTGTTTGTTTAATCAGGAGCACCAAACTTGGTGGTAGGTGGGATGAAAAGACTCATGCAATGTCATGTATGTTGATATGGAAGAAGACGATGTTGATACAAAAAATTGACTGTTTTGCAGAGACTCAAACATACTAGTGGTATCAAAGAAACTCACTAAATACTGCGTAATTCCTCTAAGACCGAATGTATGTGTAGTGAATTCGCTTAGCAAATCAAGAGCATGGTAATGACTCAAGGCAATAAAGAACCGATGTGTGTGCAAGTGAGTTTTTAACTCATATTGTGTTATGGATGAGTCCAAAAAGTTAGCTTGTCTGTATGTAAGGTCAGAGGTTTCTTTAAAAGAGACGTGTCATCACGCATGAGCATACTCCACTACCAGTCAAGCATCTATAGCTCTGGTGGATACTAAATCCATACTCCAAGATTTTTATATTTAGGATTTGGGTATGACTACCTAACTGTCTTACTGAAAATGTAGTACTAACCTTACAGCTTGAGGATCTGTGGTGTGTGAAGAAAGATTCATAACTTTGGGGAATCATATTCTCAACCTAAGTGTTATGAGAATTGTACCCTATCATTACTACTCTATCTTTTGTATTTGGAAGTAACTATGATAGTGGTGAAAATCACTATTTTTTTGGACTATGTTTCATGATGGGACAAGAAAGGAATACCCTTTTCACTTCGAGGTTCAACCCAAGTATGGTATTATATCTCTTTGACACAAGATTTTTTTAAGATGTGAAATTGTGTTTGGTTCAAGAATGTTTTAGAGTCAATTCCCATAACTCAAAATTTTCTTAGTGAAAATGTGTGTCTTGGTCCTAAAGAAAACTTGACATGTACTTGGAGGTTTCTTAAACCACTAATAGAGGTTGAGTTACCGAAAACACCTAGTAATTATGAGCATGTGATTTTGCTAATAACAATTTGAATTTATGGAATGATGCAATAATTCCATAAGGCAACATGAATTTTCTAAACTTGAATAAATGATCCCTAATATGAAATGTGAAATGTTTGAAAGTGATGGTGCAAATGCAATGAATGAAATGTGAGTTTTGAAAATGAAATGTGTGCAAATGAAATGTGTGTAATGCAATTTATGTAATGCAATGTGTAAAATCAAACATATGAAATGCAATATTGTTTTTGTGTAATAGCCATATATACGTATATATAAATCACATTATGCATAGAATACTCTCAAGTGTATAAAATTAAGTGGTTCAATCTCTTCAACTCCCTCTAGACTAGCAAGCCTATAAGTACCTTTACTTACTTTTTGAGTAACAATGTATGGACCAAACCAATTAGCTGCAAATTTATCACGAATATGCGGTAATGCATTGGTATTTTGTTGATTATATTTAAGAACAAGATCTCCTACTCGAAATTCACATAGATTAAATTTAGCATTGTAAGCACGTTTTAGGCAGTATCTATATACTCATAAATTCTCTAAAACATTGACTCACATTTCATCAAGAAGTGTAAGTTGGTCAAGATGTGCTTGTCTAGTGGTATTATCATCTATGAATTCCTGCAATGAAATTTGCAAGGAGGGGATCTCAAGCTCAAGAGGCATGATTGCTTCGGCTCCATAGACTAATGAAAATGGTGTTTTCCTAGTAGGTGTGCGGATGCTTGTTCTATAAGCCCATAATGCCAAGGGAATTTGTATATGCCAATCTCTATTATTTTTTTAACAAGTTTATTGAGAATAGCAATTAAGCTCTTATTGGTAGCTTCATATTCTCCATTTTCTTGTGGATAATAAGGATTTAGGAAACTGTGTTGGATATTATATTTCTCGTAAAGTTCTTGAACATCCTTGTTCTTGAAATACTTGTCATCATTTGAAATGATTTTTGAGGGGATACCAAAATGACAAATGATATGATGAAGTATAAAATCCATAATTCTAGAACCTATTGTATCGGTTAGAGGAATTGTCTCAACCCACTTTGTGAAGTATTTAGTGGTTGTAATGATGAATGTATGTTGTTCCAAGGAAGAAGATAGAATTTTACCAATTAGATCCAGACCCCATTGTGAAAAGGACCAAAGGCTTTGAATAGGTTGTAATGCTTGTGATGGTACATGAGTTAAATTAGCATGCTCTTGATATTGTTTACAATGTTTAACATATGTGCAACAATCTCGTTCTATTATGGGCCAATAATAACCCATGCATATAATACGCTTTGCAATGGCCATTCCACTAAAATGACCACCACAAGTACCATCATGAGCTTCACCTATGGCTCTTTGTGCTTCATTAGACTCGAGACAATGAAGGGGGACTCCATCATAACCACGTTTATACAACATGTCCCTCAAGAGAGTAAAACGAGCTACTTTTTTCTTGAAAGTGCATATAGCAGTCCGTGATATATCTTATGGGAGTGTTACAAACTTGAGAAATGCTATTATTTGGCTTGACCAAGGCTCACATGACTCCAAATGGATAAATCAAATATTCTTTTCATCCTTAGATTCAACACAAAAAATTGTAAATTTAGAGATCTTTGTAATGATTAGGGGTTGTACCTCTCCTAACGTATCCTTTGGAATCAATAATCCAAGAGAGGCCATCGCATCTACAAATATATTAGTCGGATGTGGTAAACAAGGCTCTTTGCATTGGTATTCTTTGGTTACCTATTTGAAAATAAGTTGATAATCACCAAATATCCTAATATGCTTAATGCCCATAGCTATAGTTGCTTGAAGACCTAAGATTAAGGCTTCATACTCTACATTGTTTTTATGTGCAGTGGAAGTCTAGTTTGAATAATAAGGGGATAGGTACCCCCTGAGCTATATGAAACACGACTCCAACACCTTGACCTTTTCACACTTAGAATCATAAAATAATAGTTTGATATCGATGTCTTCCTTTGGAATGACATCTTCTTCTTGTTCAATGACAGATAATACATAATCATCTAAGAGCTCAATAATCAAAGGATGATCACTAGATAGTGGAGCTTTCACAAGCTGATCGGTTATGACTTAACCTTTAATGGATTTTTGGCTAATGAAATCAAGATCGAATTCAATGAGAAGAATTATACATTTAGCGGTGCGGGTGTTATTGTAAGTGCAATACATCATATAACATAGAGTATTTTCTCTAGATATGACATATATGGTGTGACTAAACATGTAATGCCAAAGTTTCTTAATGGCAAAGACCACTGCTAAGCACAATTTTTCCATGTAAGCATATTTGGTTTCATAGCTTACCAATGTTCGACTAATGTAATAGACAACTTGCTCTCGATTGTTTTCATTATTTTGTGCAAGCATTGTCCCTAATGCAAAGTCCATTGCTAAAACATAAATATAGAAGGGGACCCATAGACGAGGAGGAGCTAAGACTGGTGGAGAAGCTAGGTATTTCTTAATGTCATCAAAGGCTTTTTGACATTCATATATCCATGAAAATGACACCCCCTTTTGTAGCAAGTTATTGAATGGCCTGCATTTGTCATAAAGTTGCATAATAAAATGATGGATTGATTGAATTTTTTCTTATAAACTACATAATTCCTTCAAATTTTTTAGGGGAGGCATCTCCAAGATGACCTTGACTTTGTTTGGGTCCACCTCAATGCCTCTTTTGGAGACAATGAATCCTAGTAGTTTACCAAAGGTAACACCAAAGACACATTTCTTAGGGTTCAACCTTACATTATGCGCTAGAAGTCGATCAATACACCAATGTGCTCTTATTGAGTTTTGAATTTTGCTAAGAGATCATCCACATAATCTTCGATAATCTTATGCATGTAATCGTGGAAGATGTATGTCATGGCACGTTGATAAGTGGCACCTACATTTTTAAGGCCAAATGGCATCACATTGTAACAAAAATTCCCCCAAGGTGTAGTGAATGTTGTTTTGTGTTGGTCATCAGGATTTATTCGAATTTGGTTATATCCTGAGAAACCATCCATGAGAGAAAGCATTTCATGGCCAGCGTAGGTTTCAACAAGAGTATCGATGTTTGGAATAATAAAGTCATCCTTAGGACAATATTTGTTAATATTTCAAAAATAAGTGTAAATGTGTATCACCTCATTAGGCTTGCAATGGATACCATGTTTGAGAGCCACTCATGATAATCGATAGGAACTATGAAGTTCATGTCTAAAATATTTTGAAGCTCTTCTTTGACCAAGAGTGCAATAGTAGGATGCATCCTTCTAAGTTTTTGTTTGATCAGCTTAGCATCAGAGTTTAAGGTAAGATTATGGACAACCAAATTAGAGTCAAGATCAGACATATCTTTATAATACCATGCAAAAATTCCCTTATTCCTTTTGAGGAGAGCAATTGATTATTCTTGTTCATATTTAGATAAGCTTTTGCCAAGTTTAACAATTTGGGGATTGTCTACATCTAAAATAAGGTTCACATTAATAGTATCTTCAATAGACATGTGAGAACCTTCTTCAAGTTTATGGGAAGTTGAGATTAGATGGATGTCATCTATAATGTCATCAAACTCTTATGACCTATCCTCGTCTATGGCTACCTGGAAAACCTTATGATCTAAAGTTGAAGGTGAAGGTGAAGGTGGAGGCGATGGAGGAATGTAGTTGGTTGAAGCCCTTAACAATTCCTCGGATAAGACAAACTCAAAAAAGGATGGGGGTGAGGAAATCTGGTCCATATCAATAAGGCTCATGTCAATATGAATTAGCTTTGCCAAATCGTATGGATTACGGAGGGGGGCAAATAAGTCAGCATGATTCATGTTGACTTAAAGGGAAAATGGATGGCAAAGGCAAGGGTAAATGGATGGGTGGATCATGTTGGCTATAACCAATGCTAGAACTCTATTAAACCTGGATAGTAGCAAGCAACACAAATAAATACAATGTACATGCAAAAAAAAAATTGTTTTGTTTTGTTGTTTAATTTTTTATTATTTTTTTTGAAATTTTGAAATTTGTTTTTTATTTTTTTACATTTTTAAAATTTATTTTTGATTTTTTGTATTTTTGATATTTATTTTTATGTACATATATTACAAACAAAATGGGTGATGAGACGGATTAATGGAATGGAGGTGGTGGTTCACCGGTTGGGTCGGCTCGCTCTTGTGGAAGAAGCAAGCAAAATATGGACTGATGGATGGTGAACATTCTGAGATAAAACTCATCTTGTTTAGTATGTGGAATTATGGGGTCTAATTCCTCTTTAGATTCATCATAAACTATCAACATCAAGTCAAATTCTTTGTAGATCTCATCTTTGAATTCATCTATGAGATGGATATCCTCTCTAGAATTTAGATTTAAGCTTTGAAAATCTTGTTCAAGAGAAGAGGTGGATGAAAGTGGATGATAACCTAAACCTAAACGATCATGCATTTCTTGATATGAAACATTAATAACCTCATGCATTCCTTATCCATGTTGTATTAGGCCATGTCCTTGCCAATTAACAATGTAGAAATACCGAGATGGAAAACCTGACATATGTTGTATATTGGTCGGTGTTGGTGATTTGGATTCATCTAGGGTAACTATATTGGATGATGAATCAAGTCTCCCATACATAAAATTAATTCTATTAGGCAATGAATCCATGTTATATACCGCTCCTATAGATAAGGGTGGATCATGTGGGTGACCGTAATTCTTTGCACTTTGAATGTTGAGTGGTGTGACTATGATTTCTTGGACCACATATTCACCAATACCAGGATTAGTGAGGTGGACCTCCACTTGGGATTATGTGTATGAATTGGATGCGGATGGAACTGACTCATGGTTGGTTGATGTTATCTCACAATCTTCTGTCCTTTTTACTTATGAGACATTGGCTGATGTGGATGAAGATGGATTTGGATGGGTGGATTTTTGGATTTGCAATGATGTGGAAGGAGTGGTGGAAGATGTTGATGTTGATGATGTGGTTGATGTTGATTGAGTTTGACCACATGTGCATGTAGTCAAAGGTGATGAATATGGGGGTATGGAATTGGATGCTTGATGAGAATTGGTGATTGGAAGCTCCTCAAGAATAGGGGCTTTAGATGTTGATAATGATGGGGTGGATGATGGAATGAGGAATAGATGAGGGGAAGGTAACATGGACTCATAGGGATTTGAGATAAAATTGCAATACTTAAATGGTTCAATATTCGTTGGTATGCAATGTACTTGTCCCTCATGTACATATTTTAAGCATTAATGTAATATGGAGGGGACACATCTCATTTCCCTCATCCAAGGTCATCCAAGGAGTACATTATATGCTATGCACTCATACTAGATGTGGAACATAGTATGCAATATTTTTACATCCACTTCAATGGGTAAAACAATAGTGCCAACTGTGGAATAGGGAGCATCGTTAAATACTTTCAGGGTGAATGATAATTTGGTAATGTGGTCTGCTAGAAGCTTGAGATGTTGAAGGGAAAATATGGTGATGATATTTATGGAGGAACTGGTATAAATTAAAACTTTTTGAAAGGCTTCTTGTCAATTTGATCCAAGATGTGTAATGGAGGATCCATTGATTCTAATGATATTGGTTTGATCTCAAAATAATAGAAAGTGATGGAAGGATCCATACATGTTTGAATATTCCTCACAAAATTATTAAATGCATTAGCATATTGATATTAAAGTTCAATGGATTTTAGAATATCCATTAATGCTTCATGATGTGGAGGAGATAGTTGAATTAGCTCATATATAGACAGTTTGGCTGAAGCCATTTTTAAGCTTGACCTAGATGGATGATTGGAATGATGAATGGGTTAAGATGGATGAGCTGGAATATAGATTAGCTAAGAGGGATTGATAAAAAATTGGATGGGATATGATGATGTGGCGGGTTGAGACACACTTGGATGTGGAGGTATGGGCATATGACTAGATTGTTTCTAAGCATTTTATTGATTGGAGCATTTTTTTTGACCTCGTATTACCACATGAATAACACCCACAAAACCTTGGTACTATTGAATATGATTAACCTGATTAGGAGGAGTCTTGGTATTTGATCCTTTTGTTGTTGGTTGTGCTTCCTCATGATGAGGAAGTGGTGTTTGAAAAATTCTAAGATTTTGATTTTGTTGAGCTAGAGGACTATCAAGCTTGATAGCCCCTAACTCAATAAGGTCTTGCACTCTATCTTTGAATTGATGGTAGTTATTGATGTCATACCCATTATGTCTATGATAAGGATAAAATAAATGCTCCCTGTAGTGTTTACTACATTTAGCGGGATCATCAGGTCTGACCTCAGGCAAGGGAAGTTGATTTGTGTCAAATAACCTATAGAAAATGGAGGTATAAGATTCAGCCAATGGTGTATATTGATGGGGTTGTAGAACAAATTATCGATGTAGTTAGTTGTCCACAACTGGAACTGTGTTTTGACTTGATTGAGTAGTTGAGGAAACTGCATGATATTCAATTGGTCGATATTGATGTTGCATGGGTTTTTGTTGAGCCATTACTAAATGGCTCATGACCACTTGATTTACTTGATTGGATGAGTTGGTCGGATTGGCTTGATTGGATTTTGATTGGCCAGAATAATTTCCTCTATATTGGCCCTTATTTTGCCATTCTTTCTTCTTAGGCTTAAGCACTCCTTCTTGGATTTTTATCTTCTCAATTGTGCTAGCCTGGAAAGCTTCATCAAATGATCTATGTTGTTGTAATTGTAACTCTTAGTGAATAATCGAGTTAGCTCTTCCGTTGGTAGGGAAAATGGCAATTTGGTGATAATGACCCTCCAACGATTACCAAATTCATAGACATAATCATTATCAAATTGTTTTAGATCATAGATATAAGATAATGAGACTTTATTTCTTATATTGAGGGAGAATATTTCAAGAAATTGGTCCACTAATTGCTCAAAAGTATAAATAATATGATTGGAAAAATGGTTATACCATTCTACTGCATCTCCTCCTAATGTTTGAGGGAAGGTCATAAGCATTAGAGCGTCATTGCTTTGAATTGTAAAACAAAAATGAACAAATGAGCTCACGTGCTCTTTAGGGTTCTTCATCCCTTTAAATTTATCAAACTTCATTATTGTGAAATCTACCAGATATGGAGGTGATGGTACCAAAGGATGAATTGGTTGATTGGTCAGTTAACGTAGGGTAGGCTTATGGTTTATCATACTAGGAGTATGTTGCATTAAACTGTCAATCTATTGCTGCATAGCCTGGATTCAAGGGTCCTCCCCAAGAATGTGAAAACCCTTAATCACTTGATGATTTTGTGATGGCAAGGTGGAAAGTGTTGAGGTGTAATGAGGTAATTATGACTTGGCAGAGTGGAATAATGTTGATGATGATGTGGTTGAAGAAGAAATGATTGTGAATGAATATATGGTGATGATGTATGAGGGCTTTTGATAGATTAGCCAATGGGAATAGAATGGGTATGGGTTGGCGACGGTGTTGGAATGGAAACCATAGAAGATTGTGGTACCCAAGATGGACTTTGGCTAATGAAGATGGGCTGAGTGGAAATAGGTTGAGGATTAGGGTTGATCACCTGAACTTGTTGTTGAACATTTTATCGCTTCTTAAGAAATTTGTTGAGATGTTCCCACATCTCATGTATTTTCAAATTATTTGTTGATGGAGTTGATGTGGATGGGATTGATGAGGTAGGTGGGGGGTAAGTTACAATGGTAATTAAAACCTGATGGGAGACACTATATGGTATGGATGTGGGAACTTATGAAGGAGCATTAACATGTGCTTCATAAAGGGCTTACCATAGACTGAGGTATATGAGGATGGGATGGATGTGCTTTGGGCACATGATGGTTGTGGTATGGATAAATGTTGGGAAGGTGCAACAGATACCTCAAAAAGAGGGTTATTGTACACTTGGGTAAAGCTTGAAGGCTGAGAGGAGATAGGTTCTTGCTGTAAATAAGGATCATGTCTAGGTGAGTTTGGGACTGACTCTAAGACATAGTTAGTAGATTTCAAAATATCTTCCACTCATGCCATGTCTATATGGGTGATATAGTGGTCAATGGTTGGTGAAGATAACTCTATTTGAGGCATGACCATATAAAATGATGTGGATGACACAGTATGTGAGGGACCTATAGACAAATCTGAATGACTTGCCTGTATCACACAAGGGGGATTGGTCATGGAAGTGGTGGTGGAAGGTGATGATGAACGCTCCATTGTTGAAGTGGTTTGATTGGTGGATATTTGATTCATTATTTTAGCTTGATTTCTTGTTAATACCATAAACTAATGAACCAAATATAAAATGTACTCGAAAATAAAATGTGGAATGAAAAACTCACAAAATAAAATAGGCAATACAATCCTATGTTTATGCCAAAAAATGTGTCTAATCTGGTTCTTTGATTTTATGTATTTCAATGTACTAATATAAACTAAAATGAGTGAATACTATGGCTTGGATGGGCAATGATATTCTTACTGGTGATGAAATCCAACAAGTTTGCTCAGGGGTTTCCTAAAGTTTCTAGGGACAGACATTGGTGGATGGAGATGAAACCCATCGTCACCAGATCTCAAGCAATGGTTGGTGATGAAATCCAACATAGTACTGTTAAAAGTGATAAGTGTAGTGTGTGATTCCTTTTAATATTTCCAATTTGTTATGGTGTACATACAATTTCAGAAATAACTAATTTCACTAGTCTAAATTAGAAGCCAACATAAGAAATATTAGTTTTCCCAAAAGAAGTAGAGTACACCGCTTAAGACCGCTCTCTAAATAGAGGAGGGTTTGTCTACTCTTCCATATTGAATCACCAAATGTGAGGGTAATTTCAATTATTCTAATTTTGTTCCTACTTAGACCAGCAAAAGGAGAAATTCCTAACCCTAGAATGCAAACTAATTCATGCAATTAACAATTCATATGAAAACAGAAATGCAAGGTTTTAATTGCAACACACAAAAAACAATGGAATTTTAATTAAAAATGTGAAATTTGTGATTAAATGTGGATGCAAAAATGGATGCAAATAACTATTCTAATACCTATAAATGTATATATATTTTTTTTAAATAAAGGGGTAAAAATTTATTGATAAAAAGTCTGGATTACAAAGTACAGCTGAGCCCCCACCCAGGACTCAAATAAGCAACAAGACAGGCTAAATCACCAGACAAGGTCAACTCCCAAAGAAAACAAAAAAAAACAAACCACATTAAGTCTGAACATCCTTATGGATCAACTCCCGTAGGTGTTGAGAATCCCCAGACGGGAGACTCTCCCAGTTATCAATACTATGAGTATCCAATAGCTCAGAAGCCCTTTTGGCCAGGTAATCAGCAACCCCATTCCATTCCCTTGGAATGTGCACAAAGGATATAAATTCGAACTCTTCACTCATTATGAGAATCTGAATGGTCACAGAGGCCAACTGCCAATTAACATCCTCCACTCTTTTGCTGTTTAAAATATTAACCAAAATTTGAGAGTCAGACTCGCAAAGAATCTTGTGCCAGCCAAGAGAAAACCCCCTTTGCAAGGCCTCAAGTATCGCCAGAGCTTCCATAAGATTGTTGGAGTGAACACCTTTATAAATGGAAAAGAAAAAACTGACCACGCCACGAGAATCTCTCCCAACACCACCAATTCCAGCATGTCCAGGATTGCCCCTGGACGACCCATCAATATTAATTTTTAAAACTCCTCTAGGGGCGAGTCTCCATCTACCCTCTCTCCTAACCTTCTTGCTAAGTTGAGGAATCCTACTAGGGCTAGAAGAATTCACACCAACCCCAAACAAACCAAGGGCCTGTCGTACCTTCTCCTCCCTAGAGTCCAAATGGGGGTCCACATCACATTTACTATGGATAGTTTCTTGAACCATACACGGGATCCTTTGCAGGATCTGTTGAACAACCAAATGACTTCCCTCAAAAATGCGACGGTTTCGTTCGAGCCAAATCTGCCAGATGATGCAGGAAGGGCCCAAATTCCAAGCCACTTGGAGGAAGGGGGCCTTGGCTGGAGGTCTGCCTAGACTACTCCAAAACTCCACCAGGGAGAGCACATGAAAACAAGGATGGTTCCAGGCACTCCACCAATAGTGCCAAATGTCTCTGGCAAGGGAGCATTGGAAAAATAAATGAGAAGAGTCATCCTCATTCTTACCACAAAGGACACATAAAGAGGGACCCTGAAATCCCCTCTTCCTCAAGTTATCCCAAGTGAGGCATTTATTACGAGCTACCGACCAGAGAAAAAAGTTACATTTCGGCCAAGCAAATCTATTCCACACCTTTTTCCACCATGTGACAGGGAGACTCCCGAACTTTTGCTTATCAAGAACTTGATAACCATAGGCTACAGAGTAGGTTCCCTTGGGATTAGGGTTCCAAGCCAGAATGTCTTTATCCCTCAATGAAGAACAGTACCTCCCTACAAGAATAAGAGCAAGCACATCTCTATCCTCGGCCAATCCCCCTTGGGGCCATTCCTGCGGATCTTTCCATCTGTACATCTCCATATTTCCAAAATACTGGATTTTTTTAAAGTCCTCCACATGAGACCAGCCCGCTTCCAAGAAACAAATGCTTAGGGAATGTAACCTGGGATATTGAGTCAAGATAGGAGGGTGGCCATCCCAAGAATCCTCCCAAAAAGAACATCTGATCCCCGATTGCAAATCCAGAACAAACCCCGCTTAATTAAATTAGCTCCTCTTTTCAGAGTGTCCCAGATAACAGAACCTTTCCCAACCAAACTGGCTCTAGGGATATCTGCCTCAGAAATACCTCTCAAGTATTTATAAGATAATATTTTAGCCCAAATCTGATCTTGAGAGGTACACCATCTCCAATAAAGTTTCGCAACCAAAGCCTGCCCAGAAAGAGTTGCCTGTCGCAACCCAAGGCCTCCCTCTTGAACTGGCCTACAAATGGAATCCCATCTAACCAAACTCCATTTAGATTGATCAAGTTTGCCAGACCACAAAAATTGTCTTGACAAAGCATCCATGTCCTTGATGAAACGAGAAGGAGTTGTTTGCACAAAACATCTGTAAATGGGTAAAGCTTGAATAACAGATTTTAAAAGCAATACTCTACCTACAGAGGATAGCCATCTGACAGTCCAGTGATTTACCTTCCTTCTAAACTTATCAAGTATAGACTGCCAAGAAGATCTAGGCAGAGGATGAGATGAAATCGGGATCCCAAGATAAATGAAGGGGAGTCCCGACCTGGAATCTTAGAATGCGAGCAATCTTGGCTTGAATAAGAGGGGGGGTATTGAAGAAGAAAATAAAGGACTTGTCCTCATTAATCACCTGTCCAGAAGCACCAAGATATATGTCAAGAGACTGTCTAATGTTTCCAGCTTCCTTGATAGTGGCAACTCCCAACAAAGCAGTATCATCAACAAATTGAAGGTGGGAAAGAGGTGGCAAACTGTTATCCCACTTCCACCCCTGAATGAGACCATGCCTGACCTGAGACTTGAGTAATCTGCCCAACCCTTCTGCCATAATGATAAACAAATAAGGAGATAGAGGATCTCCTTGCCTCAATCCCCTTGAGGCCTCAAACAGCTCCGATGTCTCGTTATTAACAAGAACAGAGAATGAGGAAGAAGAAATACAACTCATCACCCATCTAATCCATTCCTCCTCAAAGCCAAAAGCAGCAAGAACTTTTTGAAGAAAGGACCATCTAACTCTGTCATAGGCTTTTGCCATGTCCAACTTAATGAACATAGTTTTCTCCTTAGAAGTTTCCATTGAGTGAATAGCTTACGTAGCAATAACAACCCCATCCATGATTTGTCGGCCAACAACAAACCCACCTTGCTCCTCGGAGATGATTTTGCTCAACCATATCTTCAACCTCTCAGCAATAATTTTTGTGATGATCTTATATACAACATTACAGAGAGCAATAGGTCTGAACATATCCAGGGAATTCGCTCCCTCTTTCTTGGGAATAAGCACCACAAAGGTAGCATTTAGGGCCCTTAGCATCTGTTTGTTCTTTTGGGACTCACGGACCACCTCCAAAAGGTCAAATTTGATTAACTCCCAAAACTCTTGATAAAACTCAATCGGGAATCCATCCGGACCCGGGGCTTTCCCCTTTTTCATCTTGAATACAACACTTTTCAGCTCCTCAAGGGAAATTGGACCCATCAAGTGCTCATTCATCTCTCTAGAAACAATCGAGGGAATACAGTTTAGAATAAGTTTTTCTTCCTCATCATCTGAGAGGGCATCCTCCTTGAAGAGAGGAGGAAAAATACCTCTTAGTCTCTTCTAAAATATCCCTGAAAGAAGAAAGCGGGGGCACCACGAGAATTAACAAGAGAGGTAATCAGGTTACCATTACGACTAGCCTTAACAGAGTTATAAAAGAAGGTTGTGTTCCTATCCCCTTCCTGAAGCCAATCTACTCGAGCTTTTTGTTTCCAAAAAATTTCTTCCCTCGGTTCCCATTCAGCAAGGTCTTTTCTAGCCTCAGATTCCTCAACAAGAAGCTCCTCTGTGAGTCCCCGATCTCTAATCTTCCTTGAGGCTTCTTCCACCCTCCTAAGAGCTGCCAGCTTAGCCAAGGAAAGGTTCCCAAAATTTAGTCTATTCCATCTCTTCAATTTATGCTTAACAAATTGAAGCCGCTTCATAAAGGAGTACATAGCGGTGCCATGAGGAGGTTTGCCATTAGTCCACCAGCCTCGCATGAAATCATGAAGCTTAGGATCTCGTAGCCACATAAGTTGAAACTTAAATGAGGGATTCTTTTTTAGCCCTAACTCCAGAGCAGAGAGTTTGATAGGCCAATGATCAGATCCTCTACCCTCCAGAATCACAGAACTAGCGCTTCTATTATTGCCAATCCAAAAACTAGAGATCAAAAACCTATCCAGTCTCTCTGAAATGGAATATTCCCCACATCTTCTATTATGCCAGGTAAATATCCCATTATCCAGCTTGATGTCAACCAAGTTCAAGGCCCGGATATGAGCATTGAAGACAGAAGAAAAAGGCTCAAGACGATCAATCCCACCACGTTTTTCCTCCGGACAAGTGATAGAATTGAAGTCTCCAGCCAAAATCCATGGGTACAGGGGAGCCGGACTTCTCACAAAGCCAATGTGCTCCCATAAATTCACTTTACCATTGTAATCAATAGGAGCATACACGTTTGTAAGTAGGATGGTCTCACCAGATTCATTATCATGCCCGATCATCGAAATAGACCACCTGCTGGAAATCCAGGTAAGAGGAGAGATCTTAGCTGGATCCCATAAACAAGCAAGGCCACCAGCATATCCACATGCACCAATACACTGACATTGCCCCTTTCTCCACAACTTGGGAGCAATATTGAACAAACTATCAATAGCTAATTTAGTCTCTTGAATAAAAACCACATCCGGAGAATGAACACGAATCAAATCACGAACAACTTTTTGTTTGGGGATGTTGTTCAACCCCCTTACATTCCATGAAAGTATAATCATTTTTGGGGGTTATAAAAATGGGAGTCCAATGTTCTCACCAAACCTGACTCTACCAAAGTCTCCCCCATTAACTTAATTTTATCCTGGTCTTTCTTCGACCCACCTTCATATTCTTATCTGAAGCATTTTTTTTAATTATTTTATCTTTGCAATCCCAACATCGTAGGAGTTTCTAGAGTCCATGGATGAGTCGCATCGATGCCTGGGTAGGAGAGGGCATATCTAAATCTGTGCCATTTTCTAAGATAACTTCACTTCCAGGGCTAGGGCCAACCATATCACCTATACTCGGAACCAAAGCCCTCTGTTCTTCATTTAAACCCCCTATATCTGGTTCCCTTGGTTCCACCTCATGAAGAGACAACTGATTTGGTCCTGTTATATCTATAACAGGTAGCGATGTTTCAGGTATCTCCATGCACTGATCAAGATTCTCTAGAATTTCAAAACGGTTGAGCTGAGCATCTGGCTGGTTATCCTTAATGTCTCTTTTTGCCTTTCTTCCTTTGTTTCGAGGTTTTACCGTAACAAAGCCTTCCTTATCCTGATCCCCCTCCTTTATCGGGGCTTTTCCTTTATCCATATTTTGTACAGCTCGAGAGGGCCCAGGATTTGAAGCCACAGGCAGGACAAACTTAGGGCATTTTCTTTGTAAGTGGCCATATTCATGGCAAATCCGGCAACGAAATGGAAGAGCTTCATAGTCAAGTTTTTGAACCCATGTGGTTGATCCGAACTGTATTTCAATAGAATCTGGAATAGGATTGTTTAAATCAATTTCAACACAGATACGAGCAACAGAGATTACCTTTTTATCCAGCGTCTGTCGTGACGGCCCAACCGGCTTCCCAAGTAGAAGGGCAATCATATGCAAGATGTCATTTCTCCAAAATTCCAATGGGAGCCACGAAAGCCGAACCCACACCGGAACCCGTGACGGCCGCTCCTATGATGGGTTGAAACCCACATGCCAGGGTTTAAGAAAGAGTCCCGCTTGGTTACAAAAATAGGGACCTCCTTCAAATGCTTTGTTACGATCCGCAAGACAAGAAAAAACCACCATAAAATAGTTGTTTGCACTCAGCATCACCTCCACATCACCTTCAGGGTTCCAAGTCTTCCTAACCCAAGCCTCCACAAAGGGAAGAGAAATTTGGATGCCCATAAATTTACCAATAAGCGCATGTTTGGTTAAATACTCCACATATTTTACCATCGAGTCTGGTTGAACCACTAGAACCGGCTTGGCTTCACATCGTTCCAAACATCCATTGTTCTTTAACAAGCGATTCCTGGCATGCAATGGGAAATCCTGTTCCTTCCAATCATTTTTAAAAGAAATACCAGCCCTAGCATGCACGCTCTGTGATGGACCTGATGCCATCACTACATTCCTCCAGTTGTTCATACCTCCTCCGAGACTCGCTGCCATCCCATGCAGAGCCCACCAGATAGGTCTCAAAAAAATTCCAGCAAAGCAGCTTTCCTCATCAAACCCTAGCAGAGCAAGATACCTATAAATGTATATTAAAATGCTTGCTTTTACCAAATTATTAATGATGTTCTTTTTAGCCATAAATATGTAAAAACATGAAAATACGTAAATCAAAGAGGTTAGGGTTTTACAGTAGACTTTTAGATAAGCCTATGTATTGTTCCTCCTATCTATGAAATGCCTTTGGGCACCTGTGAAATACACCTAGGTGTTTCCTGAATGTCCCACAAGTGTCAGGGTGTCTGCACACTTTTTGCAACTTTTGCGACTTCTCAAAAACTAGTTCTGCAAAATTATATTTAGATATTGTGAGATATAACTTGTGATATTTTGTAGTAGTATTAATGCTTAAAAATTCATCAAATAAAATAGAATCACTCAATTTGGACTTTTTTTGGTTTAATTTTGCCTAAAATACTATACACTAGTCTTGACTACTATTTACCATTTTTAGATGAAATTATGTCTTTATAGCTAAAAATAATATTGAGCATTCTTATTGATGTTAGTAAGCTCTCTAAATCTAATTACAATATAAATTAAATTGAAGGAGTTACAACTGGAGGATGATGTTATCCTATTTTGTAAGCTTATCAATTCACTATCACTTAGTCCTTTGTCCTTGTCACTATCTTATCATATATCTAAGGAACTTATGATGTATCCATTTCTATAATACCTTTATAATAAGAAGGATTTGATAACTCAAAATATCACTTGTAAAATATAACAATATTTTTTGTTTATTGCCTTCTTTATCCCTTATTTCTTATTGAAATTGTAATATGATTCATGGCCAAGGTTGACATTGTATGATTTATTGGATAGACCTATGGGTATTTCATTGTACAATGTATCAATTAATTGTAATATTTTTAATGTAAGCCTTATGGGCCATGATTAACCTTTTTATGGTTAAACCCTCTTGTAACTTCTAATTATTGTAAATCCTTCTTATTATGTTGGATTAGGTTAAACTTTATTATGTAATTGGGGTATCGGTATTGGTATAAAACCCCCTTCCACTCATCATTTCTCAATTAGAGTGTGTGAATATGCAATCTACAAATTATGCAATGATTATTTATGGTACCTATGAGTTATCCCAAATATTTATGTCTATTTCTTCTTCTTTCATCCATTCATACTTTTGGTATAATATTTGAGTGGATGGATTGCTTCTATTCATTTTTGAAAAATATCATGAATTCCAACATCATATCAAAGTAGTTATGGAGTAGCGGTTCTGGGTCACAAAGAAAATTTTTTAGAGCCTTTTATCCTTCTTCCAAATTCAATGTTGAGTTATTTATTGAAACATCATAAGCATTGGCTGCTTAAGAAGCCAAAAGGATATATTTCTATCTAAAATTGTTTAAATTCTACAAGTTTTTTGTTAGATTTTCCTTCTACTTTGTTGTTACCGAAGCCCTAGTAATTATTCAAAAAAATGGACTCACATCAAGGTTATAACTTGTTTTTTCTTCATAAGCCTACTAAATTTTTAAAATAGGGAAATGGAAACAAATATAGTTGGAATTCAAATTTTGGTTCCCAATTTTTACACATGCTTATTGGCTCACACACTTCACATCTATTCCCTTCATTTCTAGAAAGACAATTTTTTCAATAAGAAGGTTAACATTTTTTATAATATCGACAAGGTGGGATATTAGCTATGTAGAGTAGAGATATGGCATTAGGTATTATGAGGTTCAAATACCCATAAGACACGTTTTAAAGCATGCTTCATGAGAAAGAAGAGGTCAAATGTTTTTTGAAGGATTTTGGTCACTAGCCATGTGCATGGTGTGATGTCTAGCATAGCATTCAATGGAGCTTAGGTCGATGATGTTTCCAGGCTTTAATCCTAGTGGCGACACCTTTTACCCATAGGATATGACTTAATGCACAACCTTTATGGCATCATAGTAGCAAATGGATATATGATTACACAATGACCCATAAAGTGTTTAGAGATATTAAGTCATGGATTCAAGTCTTGTCATCTTTATCTTTTATCAACTATGCTTTTGGGATAAGGATGTCAGTGGTGTGTTCTCTTTCGCTTCCAAGGAAGCACCTTGGCTAGACCAAGGTCCTTAGGTAGATAGATGTTGGGGTTCAAACCTCATGGAGGTATCTCTTGGTGCTTTTAGAGCATTTAAAAAAAATTAATCGAAATGGTAATCTCCTATCACATGCGACACACCTTTTTATCTATATATATATATATATATATGAATTAAACCATGTGAATACAAATCAAACAATATCAAACAATGAACTATAAAATTAAATAAGCAATACCACACATAAAATTGCACAATGAAATATAATTTTATTATAACATTGGTGGATCTTCAATGTTACAATAAAATGTGCCCCAAATGTGGGGTTACATAACTTATTACACTTGATACAATGATTACAATACACTAGGGTTCTCCGAAACCCTAGTAAACAAACAATGGTGGTGTCTTCACGTTCGATCTGATCCCAACAGAGGTGAGTGGGCTTTTTGATATCCTATGCAGGACCACTCTAGCTTTAGCAGATACCAATGATATGATCCCTGCACCTGCAAACAATAAATAACATACAAATAGTCAATAATACCTATGAGGGCTCCACTACGTGAGACCCTCTAAAAATATGATTACTAACCCTATATGTTGCAGAATAATATTGAAAGCAATAATGCAGGAATAAAATAAATACACACAAATTGTTTACCTTATCTCACGTTAACTTGTGGTCTTCTGATCTTCGTTGTTGTTGCATAAAGTGATGCGCAGATACCCTAGCAACACCTGAGAGGTAGTAGGACTGCATAACTAGGGTTGTAAACATCTGTAGGTGTTGGATGATGGCAGGAAGCACCCGTAGGTGCTTGGTGATAGCAGAATGCATCCAAAGATGCTTGATGATGATAAGAAATACCCAGATGTTCTCAATGATGATAGGATATGCCCAAGAGCACTCGAGGAACTTGAGCGGGTGTTCTAGGAGTGAAACAAAATCTACAGAAGCAAGTCTAGTTTGTGCAAGGTGGGTGGTGACGGATGCAAAAGTGACGATGAGTGATGGAAGATGGATAATGGTGAGGGGGATTGGATACTTGAGGACTTAGGGCACAAGGGCTCAGAGAACTCAAGACTTAGGGAGAACTTGTTATATTGGAACTTAGGAAACTTAGGGCAAAAGACTTAGGGGTTGAGTCATCAAAATGACTCCTCTTTATAATCTCTCCTAAGGCACATTAGGGTTTCAACAACATAATTTGTGTGGTCAATATTAAAATGTGATGCAGGGTGGAGATTAAATATGGGTATGTGGCATGGATTAAGATGGATGAATGGCCGGGATTAAAATATAATGGATGGCTAGAATTAATTTATATAACTATATATATATATATATATAAAGTATATATATATATATATTAAGTATATATATATATAATATAAAATATTATTTTTTAAATATATATTAAACAAATACATATAAATATATATAAACAATGGGTAAGAGTGGTGGGAAACTACGAATGGATGACAAGTGGCTATAGTTTGGTGTCTACAAACCAATTAGAATTTAATAAGTGGTAGTGATCTGGTGAATAAAAAGAGCTAAATCGATGAAACAATATTAGAGGACACTAGCAAAGTAGAGCCCACTAAGTGGTAGGTCAAGATTAGCTCTTTTAGTTTTAATGTCAAAGGCTTTAATTTTTTATTTTTTTAGGGTTATTTGGGCAAAACATTTAAGGACATAACTTTTGCATATGAATGCATTTAATATTTTTCTTTTCAAATCACATAATGTTTTGAGCTCCACGAATTGGTGACATTAGTTTATGGACCTCTTCTAGAGTTTAGGACCAAATTATATGGAATAGACCTCAAGTTTTATTGCCCTATTTTGAAAGGGTAAGTTTTTTTTAATACAATCAAAATCTTTAGCCTATTTTCTTATGACATATAGATGGAAGGGTAATAGATGTAGTAGATTTTGAGTGTTTGGGATTGTAAGAAAAGGATTTAGAATATTCTTTAGTCAATCCCTCTTTATCCTTTGGATGATTGATTTATATTATTCATGAATATATAATCATTCATTATCCCCTTTTATTTCTTGTCTAGGTACTCTTGAAAATTTATTACATCTCCTTTTCATGCAGGTTCATGCAAAGCCTCTTTTGATAACTAAAATTAGGTCACCCAAGGGCATGATGAAGTCTTTAAATAGGGCGATGTATGCCATAAGTGGAAAATTTGTGTCGTCAAGACATACATTATGTGACAATACAATATTGAAGAAGCTTATCTTTAAAGGAGGTGGTGATCAAGACTTATCTTCTTCATTTGATATCTTAGCAAAAGTGGTTTTTTGGATGTGTGCAAAAATGTCTATTAGTGGCAGTGGTGACTATAGTCCATCCTAAAGAGACTCTTTTACAAGAAATATTTTTGTAGTAGTATATTTTAGATGATGAGGGGATCCAAATGAGTGAGGAGACCCACTAGAGCATCCATTATGGGGGATGATAATATTTTTAATTAATTTCTCCTCTTCTTCTTAGTTCATATTATGGGGGGTGGTAAGATTATAATCTAATTCATGGCCAATACTGACATTGTATGATGTATTGAATAAGCCTAAGGCCATATCATTTTATAATGTATTAGTTAATTGTAATATATTATGTAATCCCTATGGGCCGCAATTAACCTTGTTATCATTAAACCATTTTTTTAACTTGTAATTTACCTAAACACTTCTTTTTATGTTGTCTTAGGTTAAAATTTATTATGTAATTAGGATTTTGGTATTGGTATAATACCCCCTCACTCCTTATTTTTTAAGTTGGAGTGTATGAATACGTAATATACATATTGTACAATGATTATTTATGGTGTCTATGGGTGCCCCCAAATATTTTTTTCTATTTCTCTTTCTTTCATCCTTTTATGCTTTCTATATAAAATTTGAGTGGATGGATTATTTCTGTTCATTTCTAGAAAATATTACAAATTCCAACTCTTCTCTATGGAAGTGGATTTCATACTTCTCCATGGAAGTGCATTTGCATTTTAAACTATTGTATGTTTCCAATTAAGTGGATCATTGATATACTATATGTCTGCATCTATTAGTCTTATTATAGTCAAGTTGATTCCATCTTTAGTACTTGAATGGTTTACTATGCATACTTTGATGTCCCAGTATGGTTCATTAGCTTGATTGGACCTCCAAATGCTTGATTTTTATTGTTGTCAAGTGATTGTTTGCATCTAATTACATCAACATGCTTATTTATTACAAGTGAACATCCATTGGCCTTATATACTAATTCAACTCTTCTTTGATGTGGATGAAAACATTTCTTATGAATATATTAATACTACATTTATCATTATAAAAATTAAATTTTATTATTTGCACCAAATATCTCATGTGTGGCTTATTTCATTCTACATAATGGTATCCATAGATGCAACTTTATTCTTTGGAAACTTTTATTTCATGAATGGATTCTCCTCCAATTATTATTCTTTTGGAATGATCATCTATAAATGGTGATGATTTATACTTCTTCATGGTTATTGGATATTATGTATTTTCTTATTTTTCTTTGGAATACAATAATAAACATAAATATCCTTTCTTGATGATAGAAGTACAAATCTATCTCTCAAGTAGAAATTGGGTCTTTGTACTTGTTGGCATTTTTGCCACATTGTTTTGATTGTTGATTATTCATGCATAAATTGTAAAGTTCTCACTCCTCTGTGTTTCTCTACGAGTTTTTGATGCCAAAAAGCTAAGTCCAAAAACTGTCGCGATATCGCGACCAAAAAGCAGCATGGAGAGCACAGGTTGAAAACCGTCGCGATATCGCGACATGTCGCGTTATCGCGGGTCTTTTGAGGAGAGAGAAGCCAAAATCGGAGAATGTCGCGATATCGCGACGTGTTCCAAAATCGTGGTCAAAGTGGTCAACGGAGGCAGAGCAGTAAAACTATCGCGATATCGCGACATGTCGCGTTTTCGCGACTTGCGATGGCCATGGAGCAGAGTGACAAACAATGTCACGAAATCGTGACATAATTGAGCAAAGGGCAATGACAATGAACCTCGTCGCGATTTCGTGACAGAAAAATGAACAAGGGGCAAAATGTGAAAGACGTCGCGATTTCGCGACATGTCGCGTTATCACGATAAAATTGAAGAAAAAGCATAAGGCATGAAAAGTGTCATGATTTCACGACATTTTGGAAGATGAGACCAAGCAAGAAAATCATCGCGATTTCGCGACATGTCACGTTTTCGCCAGGCGAAAGCAAGGAGGCGGCCCGATTGTACGAAATGTCGCGATTTCGTGACATGTTCCGTTTTCGTGAGGCGAAAGGCGGAAATAAGGAGAGCATGAAACCTGTCGCGATTTCGTGACGTGCTGAAGATGAAAGAACCACATGAGGTAAGAATGTCGCATTTTCGCAGGTTGAGAGCTGGACCGTACAAGGCAAATGAAAATTGTCGCGAAATCATGACATGTCAGATTTTTGCGATAGGGAAGAGAGGATTGAGCAGCTGGGAGAAATCGTCATGATTTCGTGACTTGTTTGGTTTTCGTGACCTGGAGATAACAACAAAGGTGCCGATGGAAGAATGTCGCGAAAGCGCGACTTGTCTTGTTTTCGCGGACGTATCAAGAAGACAAAGCCAAGTGAAAGGAAGGTGTAGCAAAATCGTGACTTGTCGCGTTTTTGCGGTTCGAAGCAACCAAAGGACAACATGGGGAAAGAACGTCGCGATTTCGTGATAGGTCATAGTTTCACGAAAACAGAGCAAGGAAGGAGCAGAATAGTACGAAACATCACGATTTCGCGATGCGTCACGTTTTCGCGACCTAAGGTGATGAAGGAGAACAAAGAGCCAAATACGTCACGATTTCGTGACATGGTTGGTTTTCGTGATCCAAAATGGCAAAAGCGTACGAAGCAAGAAAATGTCACGATTTCGTGACATGTCACGTTTTCGCGACCCATCACGGTTTCGTGCCAGAAAGCAGTTCAACGGCACGATGAAGTATTGCGATTTCCAAGGATTAAAAGCTCTCCAGAATTTAATGTTTTGCTGCTTTCCAATGTGTGCAAGATAGAAGAACGTGCTCAAGCCTGTAGTTTTCGAAGCCACCATAATTAAAGATGCCTCCATTATTCAAAGCTTCTGTTCATGATTTTCTAACGGTCCAAGCATGCTCCGAGGATGACCATTTAATGAAGACGACCGGTTCCTTGTTTCATTCAATTTCTGGTTTCTCCGAGGCTGGTTTAAGGGGATCATTTCCTTATTTTTGTTGCATATTTTGTAGATCTCGAGGAAGTCCGTTGCATGTTTTAAATGTTGCAGAGAGGCAAGACCTCTATAAATATCAATGTATATCTCAAGAACGAGGCATCGAGAGAGAGACTTTTGCTGAAAAACTTTTCAAGTTCTTTGCATGAATGAAAGATATTTGGCCTCTGGTTTTGCAAGCAACTTTCTATGTGATTTTCCTTCTATCTTATGCATTTCTCCTTTATGCTCGTATTTCTTATCTGCTGCTAAATTTGAATTTTGCATCTGAGTTTAAATATTGCTAGTGAGGAAGTGAGTTCTGGAATGCGATTTTGGAGGTTATCTATGCAAGGTTGTAAGTAGATTACGTCACTATCTTTTGTTATATGTTGTTCGTGTGCTTGAGGTTATCTGCTGCTAATCTTTCTCGATCTGATAAAATTGGCCTGTGGCTATATTTCCCGTTTCTTTCTGCATATTTCCTATTTCTTTCCTGCAACTTTAGTCTTCAACAGCATAGAATTTAGTAAGGGAACCAGCCCTCTCTAGAGATTGGTCCGGGAGACATTTCTTTCTCTCGGCCTTTCAATGTTGGCCGGGTCTAGGGCGCATTTCGCATAAAATCCTTTCCTGTGGCAGATTCGTGACCAACAGTTTTTGGCACGCCCGGTGGGACAGACTGTTTCTGTCTCAGAAAGATCCCATAGTATTGAGGGTTTAATGTTCGCCTTCATGTCGTATAGTTAGAACATTTGGTGACTCTGCAGTACCCAGAAATCTCTGAACGTGGATACAGTGAAAGCTGTACTTCATGATCACGAGATCAAAGTCCAAAAAATTTGAAAATCTTGTTGAGTTTTTTGAACTTGACAACACAAAAAAAGGTGAACACTCTAGGTTGGTTTCCCCATTACTTGCATCATCTGCCATATCCACACAAATCCTTGGTATTGTTACTAGTTTTCCATCTTCTCAGTCACATACACTAGTCCCAATGGCCCAGTATCCTCCACCCAGGCAGTTTTCAGCATGGAATAGTTCAAGAGCCTTGAATTTGCAGGCTCAAAATCCAGTTCCCTAGGCTGCTTTGAAAGCCTTGCCAACCTATGATGGTACGGGTAAGACTGCATATGAACATATTCATGATGTAGCTTCTTTGGCAGCCATTCATGATATAACAGATGAAGATGTGATGGTGAAGTTATTAGTACTTTCCTTGAGAGGAAAATTGTTATACTGGTATCGATCTCTGCAACCAGGCACTATTGCGTCATGGGATCAGCTAGGAGAACTGTTAGTTAAGAATTTTCATGAACAGGCTGATCCATTTTCATTGTTGCATCAGTTTAACGCAATCCAGAGGCACCCGCAGGAGGCGATAGCAGATTTCAATGTTCGTTTTACCAGAAGCTGGCAGCGAGTGCCTGAAGGTCTTCGCCCTACCCTTGAGCAAGCTACGTTCTACTACCTTCGAGCGTTCAACATAGACATTGGCTTGGCGATCAGGCAGTCCAATGTGATGACCTTCCTAGAACTGTTCGAACAAGCACAAAATGCGGAGGCGGACTTGATTGCAATCGGTAGGCTTCCTCCAAAGGTAGCAATGCCCATTTTACCTGATATTCCACAACATTTATATCCTAGTTCATTTTTGCAATCTATGTCTTCCATGTACCCTGTTCCATCATGGAGTTCCAGTGCACCTCAGATTGCACCCATCCCAGTTCCTCAGCTCTCTACTTCAGCAAATCCCTAGTTTCCTGCACCCAGCATTCTGCCATTCCCCGCTTCCACTTCATTCCCAGCATTACCGACATCGCCAGCACCTTTGCCCTTACCAGCACCTCCTACGCCTGTAAATCCTGATCCTTATATGACACTCTTGCAAGAAGTAAAGTCCGCCAATTCTGCAATAAGAGCAATGGGTAATAAGATCACACTTATTGAAAGGAAGCAAGCTGAGCGAGATTTCCAGCCCAGGAGATTTCAGCCTCCGTCGATTACTAGAGAACAAGCTGCTTCAACAAGCAAAGCACCCGAGAAGAACTTGACTATTTTGGCAAATGAAGATGCAGTCCTTGCAGAAAGAACATATTGGTGTTCAACATGTAATGATCCACATGGAGAAGACACTTGCATGGTTCATTTGAATTATGTGCAAACATTGGCTGCTAGTTCTTCGGGAGGGCAAGTCAATATGATCTCTAATGCAGGCCATAGCTTAATGGTTCCATCCGAAGAACAAGTTTCAGTTCTTACGAGGACTGGAAAGAAGCCTGTTACAGTAGATCCTGCTGAGCTAGAGCCATTAAACGTGCCAGCCGATTCGAGAAAACAAGTGAAAACTCCTGTGTCAGTTTCAAAGCTAGATGCGCCTATTTTATCGAAAGATCCTGTTCCACACAGAGTACAAGAAAAATCCGCAACTACACAAGCAAGATCGGAAGCAGAGGAACAAGCAAGAGAAAAGTTGAAGTACCCATCATTGACTAAAAGGTTGAGGGTAGAAGCCACTCAGCAGTATCGGAGCAGATATGACCTCCCCGTTGAAAAGAAGGAATCTGCTGTAGTTGCATACAACATTGTCGAAGAATTGAAGAAGATCCCAGCTAAGGTTAGTCTTTATGATGCATTGCAGTTGCTTGGGCAGGTAGATTTATTGCAAGAATCTTTGAAATCAGTGAAGGATAGTGAGAAAGGTCCTACCCAGACAATTTATGCTCAAGCGTTAACCACCTCAATTACTGGTAAGAATAGACCACCCCCGTTTTATCTGTCACTACGAATGGAGGGTTGGATCGTGCATAACTGCATGATTGACTCCGGTGCCGCTACAACTGTCATGCCAAAGGCAGTTTGCGAAGTTATGGGTATGGAATACACACGAAGTAGTCCTGGAGTCTTGCAGTTAGATGGTACTCCTATGAAAATGGTGGGTGTAATTAAGGATGTCCCGATTGTTTTACACACTATGCCTCAGATTACAGTCATTCAGGAGATAGTTGTGGTCGATCTAGAACCGTATTTCAGTATGTGCTTATCAAGAGAATTTACTGCAAAGTTGGGAGGCTACCTTTCACTAGATTATTCCCACTTGGAGATCCCTTTCAAAGGAAAGAGACTCCAGATTCATAATGAAAAACCTTCCTCTTTTCATATTGAAAGGTTGGATGAAGCAGGAAAGACCATGCAGTCTGTCAACATGCTAACCGAAGAGTTAGAGGGGTCTGATTTGATGAATGAGGTTTTGGATGAGCTTCAGTTGGAAGACGAGTTTTCCATGCTTGATTTCAATGCTATGTTGGAGACCGAAATCGGTTGTTATTCTATCACAAAGCCCAAGGATGGCGCAATGCAGGTACTCCTTAACCAAGATGATCAGAGCTCTGTCAAGAATCAATTATGGAAGTTGTATTTTGATGGGGCAAGATGCAAAAACGATGCAGGAGCAGGTATGGTTCTGATTTCTCCCTCTGGTTTACAAAGAACATATTCATACCGTCTCACTTGGAATTGTACTAACAATGCTGCCGAGTACGAAGCATTATGCCTAGGTTTGAAAAAGGCAAGAAAATTGGGAATCGAACAGTTGCAGATTTTTGGTGATTCTGAGTTGATTGTAAACCAAGTAACAAACAGGTGTATTTCCAAGCAACATTATCTCAAAGCATACCGCAACCAAGTTTGGGACCTGTTTGAGTCTTTCACAGCTCTGAGTATTCAAGCCATTTCATGAGAGCTGAATAAGCATGCTTGATCTTCTAGCATCTCTTGGAGCAAATTTTTCTCCCATTGAGCAGGTAGTAAAGAAACCAAAGACAGTAAGAATGGTGTACAGGCCTAGTGTCCCAGACAAAGATACTTTCTGGCAAGTCTTCGAGAGTGATGAGCAAATCATTAATTTTTTGATTCAAGAAGCTGCCACTATCAAAGGAAGAACCTTAGAGCACGAAGAAACTGATGGTCTGATTCAGTTGTGGAATAATCATATTCCAAAAGGTCTTATCACTCTAGAAAGTTTGTTTGATCAGCATGATCGGTCCAAGAAACATCGGATTGAGATTGACAAGAAAGAGTATATGGAGCTGCAGTTGGAACCCAATAAGGTCATTAAGATTGGGACTGATTCTACTCTTGATGAACTGCAAGAGATCGAGCAAGCGTGTCAAGAATTTTTTGATATTGTGGCTTGGAGCTATGAGGATCTGAGGGGATATGACAAACAGATTATTCAACATACTATTGAGTTGGAAGAAGGAGTCAGACCCTTCAGGAAAAAGCAGCGACCAGTGAACCCAAATATTGAGACTCTCATGAGGGCCGAACTTGTGAAAATGTTGCAGGCCAAGATTATATACCCGATTAAGCACTCGACTTGGGTTGCTAATCTAGTTTCGGTTCGAAAGAAAAATGGAGACATACGACTGTGTGTAGATTTTCAAAATCTGAACCGTGCATCTCTGAAAGATCACTATCCCTTGCCTCGCATTGATCAGATACTTCATGTTGTTGCTGGGGCTCAGCGTTTCTCACTGCTAGACGGTTTCTCTGGATATAACCAGATTTGGGTTAGGGATGAGGACCAGTACAAGACTGCATTCACAACCAAGTGGGGTACTTTTGCTTATCAGCGCATGCCTTTCGGATTGTCCAATGCTGGGGCCACATTCCAGAGAGCCATGGACATTGCATTCGAGGAGTTTTTGAATAAGATTATTGTCATTTATCTTGATGATATGACTGTCTTTTCACATAAACGGGAAGATCATTGTTCTCATCTGAGGCAAATCTTTGGAAAATGTAGAGAGTTTGGTATTTCCATTAATCCAAAGAAGTCGGTTTTTGTGGTGAAGGAAGGTAAACTCTTGGGGCATGTCATTTCAGAAGATGGTTTGGCAATTGATCCATCTCGAGTCGAAGCATTGAAGAAACTATCGCTCCCTGCCAATAAGAAAGAGCTGCAGTCTTTCTTTGGGCAGATTAATTTTATCAGGAAGTTCATTTCTGATTTTGCCCAAGTTGTCAAGCCCATGACTGAGTTGTTGAAGAAGGATGCAGAATTTAAGTGGACGACTCAGAGGAAAGATGCATTCCAGGAGATTAAAGACAGAATCGTGCAGGCTCCCGTATTAATTAATCCAGATTATTCGAAAGATTTCATTCTGTATGCAGTTGGAGAAAATGAGAGCTATGTCGCAGTACTCACACAGAAAGGAGACGATGGGAATGAAAGGCCTATTGCTTTCCTTAGTCAGGTTATCTTACCTCATGAGGCGAGATATAATTTCATTGAAAAATAGGTATATGTTGTCATGAAGTCTCTTAAAAAATTCAAGCACTTCATATCTCAGAGTAGGACAATCGTCTATGTTATACATCCCGATGTAAGGAATTTCATCATTCAGGGTGAGATGGGTGATAAACGTGTTGGTTGGGTCACCAAAATTCAAGAATTTGATGTTGAGATTCATCCGACCAAGCTAGTGCGGGGTAAGGCCTTATGCCAGCACTTAGCAAAGACTACAGCATCTGGGATAGTTGATTATCAAGCAGATGATCTTGTTGGAGATAGCAATCTGGTGAACCTCTTAGTACAAGGACAAGATTGGGCTGATGACCTCATTAACTATTTCACAATTGGTAGATGCCCTTCACAGTTAAATGCCTCACAACGGAGAAGGTTTCGCCTGCAAGCTCTCAGGTATGTGTTGTTGCCCGAAGGATTGTTTTTCAAGAACATTGATGGCATTCTTTTAAGGTGTGTCAAGGAATCAGAGAAGGCTAGACTCCTGGAGGAGTTTCATTCTGGCATATCAGGAGGACACTATGCAGGTAGACCAATGGCTTTAAAAATTATTTGGGCTGGTTATTATTGGCCAACTTTGTTCACAGATGCTTTCAAGATTGCCCAAGCATGCGACAGATGTCAGAGGTATACAGGAAGGGTTAGAAATGCATCATTGCCCCTGCATCCAATTCAGGTTGAAGCACCTTTTCAGCAGTGGGGATTGGACTTTATTGGGATTATTGATCCGAATTCTTCAGTTGGACACAAGTATATCTTGACAGCTACAGATTATTTTACGAGATGGTCTGAGGCTATTCCAACCAGGGTTGCAAATCAAGATGTGGTGATCTCTTTCATTGAAGGGCTGATCACACGTTTTGGCATTCTTGATGCTATTATCATAGATAACGGAACTCCGTTTATTGGAGCTGAGCTGGCGAAATTTGCAAACAAGTATGGTGTTTTTCTGAAGACATCCTCTAACTATTACCCTCAGGGAAATGGCTTGGCAGAGTCCACAAACAAGAACTTGCTACGGATTTTGAAGAGATCTTTGGGGGATAACAAGAGATCATGGCACCTTCTGTTGAATCAAGCTTTATGGGCAGATAGGATTTCAATCAAGAAGTCTATCAAGACTTCACCATATGCCCTAGTATATGGAAAAGAGGCAAGGTTGCCTGTTCATCTAGAATTGCCAATATTACGGCGATTGCGAGGATTTCAGGATGATGAAGCAGATATGGATTCTATGGGTATGCGGTTGGCTCAGTTGTTGCAGTTGGAAGAGCAACGTTCTTTGGCCTATGAGGAGTTTGCTAAGCATACACAGGTTATTTCAAAATGGTTCCATAAAAATTCTGCTGATCATCCACTCAAGGTGGGTGATTTGGTCCTGAAATGGAATGAAAGGAAAGCCAAGCCAGGAATGCACAAGAAGTTTGATGCTCTGTGGGAGGGTCCGTTCCGCATTGTCAGTGCTGGTGCAGCAAATTCGTTTCATCTGGAGGATCTGGATGGCAGCCCACTTCCTATTTTAGTGAACGACTTTCATCTGAAAGCCTACACTCCATGAAGTGTGAGTCCAGTATTACCTTGTACAGTTATTTTGCTTTTATAAAAAAAAAAACAAAAAAAAAGAGAAAGAAAAAGAAAAAAAAAAAAAAAGTATTGTGGATTTCCTCTGTCAACTTCGGCTCTTTTTGCATGCGAGCCCGCAGGTACGTTTATTTCTTTCTTTTTTCTTCTTCCTTCCCAATAGATAGTGGCTTTTGTCAATTTCTTCCTTCCCCTTCCTTATTTTCATTCCCTTCTTCACTCATTCCTTCTTCTACCATCCGTAATCCAGCCACTATTGTTGTTTCTTTTTCCCCCTCTGATATTCCCATTTCTACTTTCCCTTTCTTCTAGTCCTTTGTCTTGTGAGTACTTCATCACAGCCACGGTTTCTACTACCATCTCCATTCCATCCATTCCATTTCCATTTTCATTTTTCCTTCATCCCGTAGTTGGTAGCACAGAAGCACTCTGTTGTTGTATCTATCACTCCTACTCCTCCATTTTCCACCATTTCATCATTCACCATTCCCATTTCATGGCCTGCGCATCCGCAGGTCCTCATTCCATTCATTTCCATTTTGTAGTTCAGGTGACTCTCATCACTGCCATGGAGATCATTTTACAGCACCTGGTGATTACCCAGCTCAACTGAGCTAGGCTGAGTGCAGTAGTTCTAAAGAGATAAAGGAAGTTCTGTTCTTTCATAATTTTTTGTTGAAGGTCTTATTTTTCAGAGCCAAGTACCAGCAAGAGTTGTTGCAGCAGTCCACAGAGATGTCTCCCATCAGTCAGCATTCTATTCCTTCAGTTTTCTTGACTCTGTTGCCCAATGGATTCAGGCCTGGGATTCGTGCATACAGCAGAACTGTATACCCCATGAGCCACCAAGAATGTTGGCATTTTTGCCACATTGTTTTGATTGTTGATTATTCATGCATAAATTGTAAAGTTCTCACTCCTCTGTGTTTCTCTACGAGTTTTTGATGCCAAAAAGCTAAGTCCAAAAACTGTCGCGATATCGCGACCAAAAAGTAGCATGGAGAGCACAGGTTGAAAACCGTCGCGATATCGCGACATGTCGCGTTATCGCGGGTCTTTTGAGGAGAGAGAAGCCAAAATCGAAGAATGTCACGATATCGCGACGTGTTCCAAAATCGCGGTCAAAGTGGTCAACGGAGGCAGAGCAGTAAAACTGTCGCGATATCGCGACATGTCGCGTTTTCGTGACTTGCGATGGCCATGGAGCAGAGTGACAAAAAATGTCGCGAAATCGTGACATAATTGAGCAAAGGGCAATGACAATGAACCTCATCGTGATTTCACGACAGAAAAATGAACAAGGGGCAAAATGTGAAAGACGTCGCGATTTCGCGACATGTCGCGTTATCGTGATAAAATTGAAGAAAAATCATAAGGCATGAAAGGCGTCGCGATTTCGTGACATTTTTGAAGGTGAGGTCAAGCAAGAAAATGTCGCGATTTCGTGACATATTGGGCAAATAGGACAAAGTGCAGAAAATTGTCGCGATTTCGCGACATGTTCCATTTTCGCGAGGCGAAAGGCGGAAATAAGGAGAACATGAAACCTGTCACGATTTCGTGACGTGCTGAAGATGAAAGAACCACATGAGGCAAGAATGTCACGTTTTTGCAGGTTGAGAGCTGGACCGTACAAGGCAAATGAAAATTGTCATGAAATCGTGACATGTCAGATTTTCGCGATAGGGAAGAGAGGATTGAGCAGCTGGGAGAAATCGTCGTGATTTCGTGACTTGTTTGGTTTTCGCGACCTGGAGATAACAACAAAGGTGTCGATGGAAGAATGTCGTGAAAGCGCGACTTGTCTTGTTTTCGCGGACGTATCAAGAAGACAAAGCCAAGTGAAAGGAAGGTGTAGCGAAATCGTGACTTGTCGCGTTTTTGCGGTTCAAAGCAGCCAAAGGACAACATGGGGAAAGAACGTCGCGATTTCGCGATAGGTCATAGTTTCATGAAAACAGAGCAAGGAAGGAGCAGAATAGTACGAAATGTCGCGATTTCGTGACGCATCGCGTTTTCACGACCTAAGGTGACGAAGGAGAACAAAGAGCCGAATACGTCACGATTTCGTGACATGGTTGGTTTTCGCGATCCAAAATGGCAAAAGCATACGGAGCAAGAAAATGTCACGATTTCGTGACATGTCACGTTTTCGCGACCCGTCACAGTTTCATGCCAGAAAGCAGTTCAACGGCCCGATGAAGCATTACGATTTCCAAGGATTAAAAGCTCTCCAGAATTTAATGTTTTGTTGCTTTCCAATGTGTGCAAGATAGAAGAACGTGCTCAGGCCTGTAGTTTTTGAAGCCACCATAATTAAAGATGCCTCCATTATTCAAAGCTTTTGTTCGTGATTTTCTAACGGTCCAAGCATGCTCCGAGGATGACCATTTAATGAAGACGACCGGTTCCTTGTTTCATTCAATTTTTGGTTTCTCCGAGGTTGGTTTAAGGGGATCATTTCCTTATTTTTGTTGCATATTTTGTAGATCTCGAGGAAGTTCGTTGCATGTTTTAAATGTTGCAAAGAGGCAAGACCTCTATAAATATCAATGTATATCTCAGAAGGAGGCATCGAGAGAGAGACTTTTGCTAAAAAACTTTTCAAGTTCTTTGCATGAATGAAAGATATTTGGCCTCTGGTTTTGCAAGCAACTTTCTGTGTGTTTTTCCTTCTATCTTATGCATTCCTCCTTTATGCTCGTATTTCTTATCTGCTACTAAATTTGAATTCTGCGTCTGAGTTTAAATATTGCTAGTGAGGAAGTGAGTTATGGAATGCGATTCTGGAGGTTATTCGTGCAAGGTTGTAAGTAGATTACGTCTCTATCTTTTCTTATATGTTGTTAGTGTGCTTGAATTTATCTGCTGCTAATCTTTCCCGATCTGACAAAATTGGCCTGTGGCTATATTTCCTATTTCTTTCTACATATTTCCTATTTCTTTCTTGCAACTTTAGTCTTCAACAACATAGAATTTAGTAAGGGAACCAGCCCTCTCTGGAGATTGGTCCGGGAGACATTTCTTTCTCTCGGCCTTTCAATGTTGGCTGGGTCTAGGGCGCATTTCACATAAAATCCTTTCCTGTGGCAGATTCGTGACCAACAGTACTTAACCAATGTGCTTCAATAGATGAAATATTGGCCTATTTTCAATAACTTGGATTATACAACTACAACCCTATGATTTATTGGTAGGGAAAACTCTTTCCATGTCATAATATGAGTGGTGTCATATATTATTGATAATGGATTATTTGGGCATTTACATTCAATTAATGTTGATAGTGATCATACTTGTTTGATTCAAGCTACCCAACCATAAATCAACTTCAATAATTTTGCATTGGAATCTTGGAAATCTTCTTAAGATTTTACTTTCATTTTGTAAATCTCTTTTTTGCACTTGAAAACCAAATGCTTTCTATGCATGCTAGTATCATGGTTCTTCTTTTCATAACGTTTTCATTGATGTAAATCACAATAAAATTTATATGCATATCATCCACTTCCACAAATGCTCATAAAAAGTGGAAATATAAAATCTTTGTACGTATAACTCTTCTTATGATTAATACTTGTTTGCTCTCCTATCCATTATTGGAGCTCACATTGGGCTTGCCCAATACTTATTCTTTATAATTTTTGGCTATATTGCTTGGTTTTTTTTATATTCCATTACCTCTATTTTATAAATTTTGCTAGAATAACAATTTACACTTCTCTTAGGAAGGAAGACCATTAATCTTCTTTGAGTATTCACCATCAATTTTGTTTCTAAACCCTATTTCTAAAGGCATTTGTAATGGGATACTTGACTCCTTGAGAATTATTGCCAACCCATTGACCTTCATATGTTAGAACTTAAAATTCAAATGCTTTACATTATACAATGACATACATTTAATGTACATGGGATGACTTATTTAGGTATACCAAACTTGCAAATACTTTTATCCTATACCACATGCATGGACCTTATGAAGGGTGGTTAGCGCACATGCCCTATCACATGGAATATGATGGTGGTTATACCTTTGTCCTATAGTATACCGTACAAACCATGTGTTGAGTGGTTATTCAACCTATATAAATACCTATTATAGTGTAATAATTTTTTACACTCCCCCTTATTACATCATATTCAAAACTCTATTTTGCTTATGAGTAAATAACAATGTCTTACAATGATATAGGAATTTTAGAGAGAAATTATTCCACCCCCCTTAATGTACACTTCCTACTAAGATACTTAGCAGTGTCAGATTGTACTGATAATGCACTCCAAATACATTTATTATAAAATACTTATTCATTGCTTGAAGTGTGTTTCTTCAATGTCTTTAAGTGAAGCATGTGCTACCATGCATCCAATGTTGTTGATGTCTTGCATATGGTGGAATGAAAGTTTTGTATGATTTCTTTTATTGCATTCCCTTTCTCTACTTTTTATTTTGATAAAATTCTATATTCGATCCAAGTTCTCCCCTTAGCATAAGTTTTGTGATATGATAAGTATAGTGTATATTTTAAATACAATCTATAGAAATTTTGTACACTTGTTTTGGTACTTTAAATGATCCTATAGCTGCTATAGTTTTCCCTTGAAAAAAATAGAGCAACCTATCAATTGCTCTATGGTTTTTTGAGTTTATCCATTGGACCTCAATAGTTATTATTTTTGTTTAATAAATTCACCTTTATCATAAAGTATGTTGTCAATTTTGTTGATATCACAATGCATATCATCATTTAATATCTTGATTGCTTGTAGCACTAGTACAATTGATAATAATATTATAAGATCTTAGGCCTTGATGATGATGATGGATCTCTTATTTGAGTCATAAAGATAGATAATCTTCTTTCCACAATATCGTGTCTATAATTTATGCCTTACCTTTTTAAATTATTTTGAACAATAGGCCATTCATCCTATAGATATTTTTATATGTATTTGGGATAGTTAGTGGAAAATGACTTGAATTTGAATTTACCATCTTCTTTACATGATGTGTTGCACCTCTTGGCCTTATAGGTTTCCCATGGTTTGTTATTGTAATGGTTCCTTTTATATTCATGTTATGTTCCCTCCTATTGGTTCCTTGGCATAAAATTATCAATTGGTGGAACTCTTCTTGCATGATGGTTTGGAAGTTTCCAAGCTTCTCATCCTATTATATGTTTGGAATTATATGAAACATGTTTATTGTTAGAGTAATATTCCATCATTTGGATATTTACCCTTTCCCTACAGTAAGTAGTTTTTATTTACCGCATGGTAAAAAGTAGCCTGTTACTTTTTACCTCTAGTATCTACCTTATGGTAGATTAGTTTATTACCATTGTAAGTAACCAACTTGGTTACGTAAATATCTAGATATTATTTTGGTTAGTAGTCATAGTCATTTTGACTACATTAGTTGTTAGTGGTTAGCGCTTATTATGTTAAGCACATTGGTTAGCTACATTAGTGTCAGATATTACGTGATATATCCTAATGTTTAGCATATTGTATTATTTAAACACTTGCTTGATTAATTATAAGGTTAATTCTAACTTACCTTTTATCATTAGTATCAGAGCTAGAGGTAGGAAGTGCTATTTCCAAGTGGAGAAGACAAGATCAGATCTCGTTACAAGTGGAGAAGATGAGAGTAGATCTCGTTCCACTAGAGAAAACGACGTGCAGGGTTTGGTTTGAATTTTATGCATTTAATTAATTCATCACTTTCCTATAGTTGGTTGTTAATTTTTTTTGCCTCACCATACTCGGGCCCATAGTATCCTAGCAGGCAGGTGACCAAGACTCATTGGTTGACCACCGGAGGCAATCGAAGGATGATCTCAGGTGACTTGCACCATTTTTGATGATCGAGATTCGAGCAGGCAAGAGCGCCCTTCGATCTCTGACGATCGTCTAGTGATGATCAACCCACTCCAAGAGGGTAAGAGCACCCTCTCGCGGGATCGGCCATCAGAATCTAGGACAGTCAACAATCGAGATCCAAGAGGACATGTGGCTCTTCGATCTCTTGCATCGACACTACGACTGCATTCTAGAGCTAGGGCATGTGCACCCTGACTCGTGATAAGTGTGGACGGTGCGACAGGTCGACAAACATTTGAGAGGGTAGGCGCACCCTCCCAGGCAGGTCACATGAGATTACGACTGCCCTCATGATAGCCTAGTCCCTGACATCAAGGACATGCCAGACCTAATTGCTAGGAAATACAAGGTGGACGACCACTCCATGAGTTATACCAGATCTAACACCTACATGAAGATCGAGATACCATGTGGTGAGCTGACGTAGACCAACCTGACGTGAACCTAGACATGGAATTCAAGGCTGACTAGGCTCTGATGAGACATGGACATGTGAACCGAGTTAGACCTGGACATGTGGTAGATAACCATAGATCAGACATCTAAACATGTAAACCAAGATATACCTGGACACGTGGTGACCTACTCGCAAGACATACAGACATGTGGTAGAGGTAAAGAAGGTGACATGGTGCTGATGTGGTGATTACTAAGTAGGACTACATGGCGCATTGTGATAGGTGTATGTGGGTGGAAAAATGTGTGTTAAGAAGTTTTGATTGCCCGAAGGCAATCAAAGTGCTTAGTGCACTATAATTTTTTTAAATCGTAAAAATATTGTGCTCTAGTGAATGTGGGACTAAAAGTCCCACATTATTTTTTCCTACCTGGAGGCGACAAAGCCTTCAATTGAAGGTAGGCCCCCTCCCATTCCCATAGGTCTAGCTAGCCCTCCTGACAAGGGGGGCTAGAGCTAAGACTCTTGACCAAAATGTCAATAGTTTGAGCCCCATCAGGGGCATTATATTTTGCTCCATAGAGCATTAAAAGAAAGGTCCATAAAAAAAAAAAAACTAAGTCGTGTGTCGACTAGTTCTGGAAGCCTTTCAAATGCAGCTCGTGTGTCGACTTGTCTTGAAAGGAGTGCTCGATTTGGTAATTCTACAAAATAAATGGGGAAGACAACATTGATCTTCTTTGCAAAATTGTAACACAAAAGTGAGGAGCACTTAAAACAAATCAAACTTGTTTATTTTGCAAAATCAGAAAAGATAGGCAATTGTTTATTGCCACATTATTTGTAAAATTGTAATACAAGGAGGAGACAAACACATCAATTTTTTGTACAACACAGATTCAAATTTTATTGCAAAAATTAAAATGTGCATTTTCGATTTTACTCGACACCTTCATTGGCAAATTAGGTGCATTTTTGGTTGCATCCAACACCTAGGTGATAAGAATTTTGTGGGTATTCTTGTTTGATTATTGCATTATTTATTTGCTATAATAAGTCATAGAATCAAGAAACACTCCATATTCCAAATTTTCACTAATAAATTTGTGTTAACCATTGCACAAATTTAAAGCCAATATTCACTTGATATTCTCTCCTACAAACAAAAACCCCTAATTCACTCTATTTTTTTGGCTTAATTTCCTTAAACTAATTATCCCTCTTCAAGAGGATTTTCAAGCAGGTTCCATTAAATATCTTTTTGAGTGAGTTATCTTTCATCTCTTATTTGTTTGGCTTAATTTCCTCCAACTTATTATCTCTCTTCAAGAGAATTTTCAGGCAGGTGCCATTAAATATCACTTAAGAGTGAAATAAAGATCATCTTAGTACATATTATAGGACCTTTATCATGGCAACTATCAATAATTACTTAAGTGATACACAGTTGCTAAAGGGTCCTAACTATTCAGCATGGAAAACTAATATGAAATCCATATTGACTATAGAGGACATGTGGGATTTAGTTGATGGCACTAAAACAAGACCCACATCACCAAGAGTAGATCAAAAAGCATGGGATAAAAATAACAATCATCTTCTCATGTTGATACTCCTTGCAACTACTGATGAGATCCAACCTCACATAAGTGAAGCTAAAACTGGTAAAGTTGCATGGGATGCACTTAGTACCATTTTTGAAGGCAAGAATCAATCAACTATTCTAAACCTTCAAACACAACTTCATACACTCCATATGAAGTCAGGTGAATCAGTAGAACTATTCCTCTGTAGAGTGGCAGATCTAAAGTCTAATATTAATGCTTTGGGGGCCAAATTTGAAGACACCATTTTGACTTTAGTAATCTTGAGAGCTCTTCCCGAATCCTACAAATGTTGATTACATCCCTTAATGTTTCACAAAGAGGTGTCACCTTTGTGGAGTTAGTCAATTTGCTTCAAATTGAGGAAGCAAATCAAATCCAAAATGATGAAGTGTCGAACAATGCACTTTATTCAAACTATAAGGGCGATAAAAAGAAAGGAAACTTTCAAAAGGGAGGATCATCCTCAAAATGTAAGGGAAAACAATATCAACAAAGGTTTTGCTTGCATTGTAAAAAAGACAACCATGACACCAATTGGTGTTGGTTCAAAAACAAGCAAAACAAGAAAGACAAAGGCACAACACAGAAGCAAAACAAAGGCAATATTGCTAGTGAAGTGTCTAATTTTGATTCTGATTGTGGTTCAGAAAAAGCACACAGAGTGCTCATGGCTAAGATAGTATTGTAGAGGGAAAACACATTTGTAACCTTGAGCAAGCACCATTTCTTCTCTCTCTTTTTTTAGGCTTCATAAATAGCATACGTTTTTGTTTGAAGTACTTGTAATAAAGGGGTGTGTGTACCTCTTTTAGGCTTCATAAATAGCAAACTCTCATTGTTTTAAGTTCTTGTAACAAAAGGAGGGAATTTTTTGGTGTAAAATTGCCTAGGAGGCAATCTTTGTACAATCCTTCACAAAGCTTCTTAAGTTTCACATCTTTTACATTTAAAGGGGGATACACATTTCTTTTCTTATTTCTTCAAAAAAAATTGTAAATAGGGAAGAAGACTTTTAAGGGTGCATTTTTCGACAGTGACTGACACCTTAGTCACACTTCTTTCAGAATTTTAATTACATGTTTTTCAACAAGGGGGGAACTTATAGGGGTGCATTTTCGGCAGTGACTGACACCTTAGCTACCTTATCAAAAAAAATTGCAAACTCATATTGTAACCAAATGAACCTTGTATGTAGTGATCTATTCTATTACACCTAGCGATTGCAGCGGTTGGTTACCCATGCAATTCATTTGGATGATAAGATTACAATAAGGACATTCATTGGTGTGAAGACAAAGTGAGTAATGGCCCACTTTTTGCTTAGGAGCAGCCAGAGCACTGTGACAGAGCAAGAACCAATAGATCAACATATTTTTCACTGTATTGAGGCAGTTATATACATTACCCAAATAATGTAATAAGGGGGGATGTTAGAGTAATATTCCATCATTTGGATATTTACCCTTTCCCTACAGTAGGTAGTTTTTATTTACCGCATGGTAAAAAGTAGCCTGTTACTTTTTACCTCTAGTATCTACCTTATGGTAGATTAGTTTATTACCATTGTAAGTAACCAACTTGGTTACGTAAATATCTAGATATTATTTTGGTTAGTAGTCGTAGTCATTTTGACTATGTTAGTTGTTAGTGGTTAGCGCTTATTATGTTAAGCGTGTTGGTTAGCTACATTAGTGGCAGATATTACGTGATATCTCCTAATGTTTAGCATATTGTATTATTTAAACACTTGCTTGATTAATTATAAGGTTAATTCTCACTTACCTGTTATTATTTATATTGTCTTATCTTTTCTTGTGCAAAAAATACATGTTATTCGTCTTGTATTCTTAAATTATGCCTTATCAAAATATTGTGTTGATTGAAATCTTGCTCAAATATTGGATCTTTATGTAGTCTAAGACATTGTTTTGATGGTCTCTCTCCAGTATGGGGGGTTTTTTTGCAACACTTAATAATTGAGTCTTCCTTCTAGTTTCTCATGTCTAATCGAGCATGTTATGGGTACTACATCTAGGAGCTTTCAAAAATGACTTTCTTCTATACTTTTAAGATGTTTGAAGATAAATTCTTCATAAGGACTTTTATAAAATAAACAACTTCCTTTTGTGTTAAAAAAATAACTTCCTTTATAACATCTTGAAGTTATCACAACAATTTTGAAAAATTCTTTCGAAATACTTTCAAAAAAAAAATTGAAGCATTGACCAAGCCCTTCTATTTCAACATTCTTCCATATAGAGTTCTTTTTTTTGTTCACTGAGGTAACATTATTTCACTAAGGGCATGATATATCTTTTCTCTTTTGTTCACTAAGGTTGTGCTCTTTCTCTAGAATTTTATTCTATGTTTGTTGAGGATATAATTCCCTTCTTCTAAAGGCTTGGGTCATTGCGTGAATAAACTACAAATGATTTTCCTTTTTCCACTTCAAAAATCTTGTTTGAAGGCTTTTATCTTATTACTATATTTGTTTTATACAAGGTACTTGTGAGAATGTTCAAATGCTAACTAAGTCTCTTGTCTTTACCCATTTAAGCCATCTTGATGCATGATTTTATTCATGCAATGTCCTATTTGGTTCTACTTTAAGAATGTCCATTCTTCTCCTAGGTAGGACAAAATGACTTGTTGCTTTACCATTACCATGAAGCTTCTGGTATTTTCCTTGTTTCTGAAATTTGTTTCTAGATACTTGTTCTTGCTTGGAACAACTATTTTAGATATTTCTTCTTCATTTGGAACTTTGAATACCTTGAACCAAGTTTTCAATTTGAAGACTTCCTATACTTCTCCATTTTATTTCTTCATTGTACTCTTGGTGAGCTCTTCTATGCTTGTAAAATTTATGGAACAAAGTTCTTCAATATTCTTTTTGGATGCTTTTTCAAATGACTTTAATGGATTGTATTTTTAGCCTTACAAATTTCAAGAACTTTAATTTTTTTTAATGACTTTCAAATGGCTTCAATGTACTTTTTTCAAAAAAAGAATTTTTATGGCTTCCTTTTATCATAATATATAAAGGAGATTCAAAATAGAATCTTCTAATCTTTTATGGAGCTTTCAATATATTCTTTCAATGTTTTATGGATCTTTCTATAGCTTCCTTAAATATTTTGTGGATATTTCAATATCTTCCTTCGAGTTTTGTGATATGATAAGTAGGATGTACATTTCTAATGCAATTATGTGCACTTGTTTTAGTCCTTTAAATGATCTTGTAGCTGCTACAGTTTTTCCTTGAACAAAAATATAATAGCCTTTAATTGCTCTATGGAATTTTGAGTTGAGTCATTGGTCCCCAATAACTATTGTTCTTGTCTAACAAATTCATTTTTATCACAAACTATGTTGTCAATATTGATAATATGATAATGTGTCTCACCATTTAACATTTGTATTGCTTGTAGTGCTAGTACACTTCTTAATAATAGTCTTATGAGATCTTGGGATTTGATGATGATGTATGGATCTCTTGTTTGAGTCACAAATATAGATAATATTATTTCAACAAGATCTAGTTTGCAATCTATTATGTGCCTTTTTAAAGTATTCTTCACAATAGGACATTCATCCTATAGATGCTTTTCTTTGTATTTGAAATAGTTAGTGGAAAATGAATTGAATTTGAACTTACCATCCTTGTTCTATGATGTATTACACCTCTTGGCATTATAGGGGTCCCATGTCTTATTCTTGTAGAGGTTCCTTTTAAATTTAGGCTATGTTGCCTCCTATTGGTTCCTTGGATTAAAATTATTAACTAGTGGAACTCTTCTTGCATGATTATTTGTATGTTTCCAAGTTTTTTGTCATATTATACATTTTGGATTATAACAAATATTATTGTATTGTCTTATCTCTACTTGTCCAACAAATACATGTTCAACTTTAATTTCTTGATTTTTTCTTCTTCTTATTTGACTTGATTCTATTTAGCTATACTAATTTGATGTGTATTTATTTAGTTTTTATTTAGTTATTCTAAAGATGACCTATCTTTTTACTACTTCATATCTCATGAAGGGGACCCATTCTTGAATATAATATGCACACAATACTTCATGGTGTATCCATTTCTTTCATAATGATCACATATTGTTTATGTGTAGAAATTACTTCTTTGAGAATCATTACTTTGGTTATAAAATATTTAAAATTTGTTTCTTTTATGGAAGCATTGTGGATGTCTCAAAATTATTTTGAAAGGTTGTTTCCCTCTTTGACTTGTAACTAGTAACTACTATTATTCTTCTCTAGTATGTGACGCCTCTAATTTTTGAAGTAGGTTCACCAACTTATCAAAGCTTGATATTTACCCAGTAATATTTGGTGTAGTCAACAATAATGTACTTGGATGGGAGTGATCTCAAAATAATAGGAACTAACATTTCATCAAATATTGGAGTTCCTAGTGCTTGCAATTTGATAGTTCTCCTCATGAATACTTCTATATTTTTTCCAATGTATTTAACATTGCTAACTTTGGAGGAATAAAATCTGATTGTGATTATTTCCTTCAAATACTATCTTCAACTACTCTCATGCATATTTGGTTGTGGTCATATATATAATGTATGCTTGGACCTCATCTCCTACTCCGAACAAGATGATGAGTCTTGCCTTTATGTTTGCCTTGTCAAGCTTTTCTTGATCTTCCCCATATTTAGTAAGGTAGATAATGCTTCCATATACTACTTTCCAATCTTCCTCAAGCTCAAACTAAAGAGCAAAAGGCCTCTATAAACTAAATTAAGAAAAAAAAAGTAAATATAGAATCAAAGGAAAAATAGAAGAAGATAACAAAAACACACGTAACACAGTATTTCACCTGGAAAATCCTTACGAGAAAAAACCCAACATAGTAATATCTCTTTATTGTATAAACTTAACCATCTCCAATACAATAATGTTCATCTCTCATCTCTCTTCAAACCTTGATGTAAGTGCAATTAAATAACAACACAAGAACGGATTTTACAATACCATGGGAAAAAAACCATGGGTTCAAATATTTAACCCTAAACAACCCATATGGGTCTAAAAATAGCTTAAGAACCCCTATGAGGATACACAAAGAGTTTCCAATACATTTTTGAGTTAACCAAACCAAAATAACATGGAAAATATTCAATATATTTCCAACATTCTCCCACTTGTTGAATATTTTCCATAGGGGTAAAAAACTACCATTGTTAAGTATCAATGGCAACCATACCCATAGATCTTCTACACCAAGAAATTTTTTAAGTAGGTATAGCCTTTGTTAATGAATTAGTAGCATTATTCTCTATATCAAATTTCTCCAGCATCACTCGATTCCCTTCAACCATCTCTCTCACAAAATGGTACTTGATATAAATATGTTTTTACTGATCATGAAAACCAATAATGTTTGCCAAACAATATTGCACTTTGACTATCACTATCAATTCTCACAACCTTCTACTTAAGACCAAATATTGAACACAACCTCTATAGTCACATTGCTTCTTTACAGGTATGACTTGTTTCAATGTACTCTACCTCTATTGTGGATAAAGTAACCACTAATTGCTTTTTACTCATCCAACTTACTACCCCTCAAAATAGTTTGAACACATAAACACTCATGGATCTCTTTTACAAATTTCTAGCCCAATCAGCATCCACAAAACCTTGTAGATTTATAATATTACTATCTCCAGATTTTCCTTGGTAACGAATAGCATATTATGAAGTTCCATGCAAGTATCTAAATATCCTCTTCACAGCAGTCCAATATTCCTTTCCTGGATTGGACATATATCTACTAATTTCTCCCACTGCATGTGCAATATCAGGGCTAGTACATACCATTGCATATATAAGACTACCAACAGTGCTAGCATAAGGAACATGATACATTTCTTTTATTTCCTTATCTATTTTAGGGAATTGTTTAGTAGATAACTTTTGACCAACAAGATATAGAGTACATACTAGTTTACAGTCATCCATCCTAAATATTTGTAGTATCAAATCAACATATTTACTTTGATTTAACCACAAATTTCTATTTGCATGATCCTTTATTATTTCCATACCCAAAATAAATTTTGCAGCACCCAAATCCTTCACATCAAATTCAGAATATAACTAAGATTTTAGTAACTTTATCATCTCCTTATTGTTACCAATTAACAACATTTCATCCACATACAAAACAATGATAAAAAAATCACCTTCTTATTTAAAATACACACACATTTGCTTTGCTTTTTCCAAGCTCAAGTGTCAAAACAAACCTATAAAATTTTTGGTTCCACACTCTTGGAGATTGATTCAAGCCGTAAAGATACTTTTTCAACTTGCATACCATGTACTCCTTACCTTTTACCCTAAAGCATTTTGGTTGTGACATGTATATGTTTTCATCAAGTTCACCATGTAGAAATTATGTCTTTACATCCATCTATTCTATTTCAAGATAAAAAGTAGTAGAAATAGCCAACATAAATCTAATTGAAGTTAGTTTAGCCACAAGAGAAAAAATCTCACCAAATTCAATTCCCTCAACTTGATAAAATCCTTTTTCTACCAGGCAATCCTTGTACTTCTTCAACTTTCCTTCTACATTTTACTTATTCTTGAATACCCACTTACAACCAACTAGTTTTCTTCTAGGGGGTAATTTCACCAAGTCTCATGTCTTATTTTTATCTAGGGACTTCATTTCTTTTTCCATAGCCCTTTTCCAAGACTTATTCCCACTCGACTAAAGTGTCTTCTTTACAATCTTGGATTCTTCATTAGTAACTAATATATTAAATTCAAAACAAATATTTGAAGGACCATACCTTTTTGGGAATATTCTCACTTGATCTAATCTCCTCAAACTTAGATTTATAGGTTCTGCATCTTCAGATTCCTCCTCACCTTCTTCCTATGAATTTTACTTTTCAAACTCTCTTTGTAGTTTATCTTCTTCTATAGCACCAGGTTCTACCATAGGTTCTTCCTCTTGTTCCAATTTTACTTGAACTATTTTAGGTTCTTTGCTTGGTTGCATTTCATATTTTGAAACCCCTTTTGTTTCTCTAAAGATCATATTACAACTATAAACAATATTATATGTTTTTGGGTTCCACAAATTATATCCTTTAACACCAATACTATAACCCACAAATATACATTTTTTAGATTTACAGTCTAGCTTAGTCCTTTTCTCTTTTGGTATATACATATAAGCATCACAACCAAATACCCTTATATGACTAAGATAGGGTTTCTTACAAGCCCACACTTTTTGTGGAGTCTTGTCCACAAAATCTATGGTAGGAGATCTATTGATGAGGTAACAAGAAATTAACATGACTTCTCCCCAATATTTCCTTTCTAACCTTGTACCACTTATCATGCTTATGGCCTTATTTATCAATGTTTTGTTCATTCGTTCTACAACTCCATTCTGTTGTGGAGTATATGGAGTTGTTTTTTACCTTTCTATTCCACAATCCTTGCAAAACTAATCAAATTAATTAGAGCAATACTCACCACCATTGTTACTTCTCAAAACATTTATATTTTTCTCTATCTGATTTTCTACAAGAGCCTTAAAACTTCTTTAATTTATTGAAAACATCGTATTTGTTCCATAGAAAATATGCCTAGGTCTTTCTTGAAAATTCATCTATAAATATCAAAAAATATATGGATTTTCCTAACGATGGTACTTTTATACGTCCAAAAACACTTTTAGCTAGATGTAAAATTCCTTCAGATCTTGTAGCAAAACCAGGAAGCTTGACTCGGGTTTACTTTCCAAAAATACAGTGCTCACAAAAATCAAAATTTAATGGCAATCAAAAATTTCTTCAATCATACCTTTTATTTTTAATGTTCGAAGGCCTTTCTCACCAATATGATCCATGTGTTGATGCCACAATATTATCTTCACTACAGGAATACTCAGAGTTGCTTCTACTGTATTATTCTCCTCTACAACTAATGAGTTATTCCATCCAATACTACCAGTGCTAGCTTCATGTCTAAATAGAGTTCTTGTACAAACAACAAGACTCCATGAACCATCTTGAAGTTATCCTTATTGAATACCACAGTCACACCCATGTCATTCATCTTACTCATGGATATAGGATTCCTTGCCAAACCTAGAATATGCAACGCACGAGGAAGGATTTTAATTCTTCCATATTTTAACCTCAACTTGACTCTTCCTCGACCTATTATTTTATATGTCAAATTATCTCCCAAGAATACTTCACCTCCATTTATCTTTTCATATTCATAGAACCCCTCCCTATGAGGATTCATATGAAATGAATCACCTGAGTCAATCAGTCATGAGTCATGGTATTCACTTGAGCATGCTATAGCTAAGAATAATTTTCCTAAATCTTCATTTGTCATCTTTTTTTCCATAGAAGTTCCTTCATTAGATTATTAGATATTATTAACTTTTTTATATTTGTATTCTTTTTTATAATGCCTTATTTTACCATGCTTCCAACATTTCCCTTTTCTAAAGAAACAGATTTATCCCTAGATCTCGATTTTCTTTCTCCTAATTTATTTTTGCTTCTTTCTTGAGAATCACAACCAAGGCATCCTTCTAATGATAATCCGTAGAATATTTTTATCTCATTTTCTTAGATAGCAATGTTCCTACTATATCCTCTACTTTCAATGTAGAAGTAGTATTGGTGATAGCCATAACTAGGTTATCCCATGAATCAAGTAATGAACAAAGTAAAGTAATACACTTTTCCTCTTCATCCATTTTTATTTCAACGGAGTTTAATTGACTTATCATAATGTTAAAAGTATTCAAATTTTCATCCATAGAGTCACCATCATTCATCTAAATAAAATACAATTTATTTTGAAGAAAGAATTTATTTACCAGTGACTTTGTTTGATACAAAGTTCCTAGCTTATCCCATAATAACTTTTGTGTGATCTCTGTCAATACATTCAACAATATCAAATCATATAAGCACAATCTGATAGAACTCCTTACCTTCCTATCATCTTTATCCAATCCTCATATGTCATTAAAGTTGATTTTTTTTCTCGAGACTACAATCCACTAATCTTTATCAACCAACAGATCCTCCATATTGAGTTTCCATAACTCAAAATTTTATCCATTAAATTTTTCAATCTCTACTCGTGTGCTTTCCATAATTTTCCTTCACCTAGATTCTTCCACGTATAGCTCCAACTCAAGAATTAATTTATCACAGGGTTGAAAACCTTACTCAAAAAAGCTAAAAAACCTAACTTTGATACCAAATGAAGAGCAAAAGGCCCTGATAAACTAAATTTAGAAAAAAATAGTAAATACAAAATCAAAGGAAAAAAAAAGATAACAAATACTCATATAACACAATATTTCACCTGGGAAACCCTTACAAGAAAAAACCCAGCATAGTAATATCTCCTTGTTGTATAAACTTAACTGTCTCCAATACAATAATGTTTATCTCTCATCTCTCTTTAAACCCTAATGCTAGTGCAATTAAATAACAAGAGCACAAGAATAAATTTTACAATACCATGGGCAAAAAACCATGGGTTCAAATGTTTAACCCTAAATAGCCCATATGGATCTAAAAATAGCTTTAAAAACCCTAAAACTTTTGTCGGGGGCTACCGCCCCCAAACCCCTTCTCAAGGTTCAACTTGACCTCAAACCTCGATGAGGATACACAAAGAGTTTCCAATACCTTTTTGAGTTAACCCCACTAGAATAACATGGAGAATATTCATCATATTTCCAACATAAACTATGTCATGATTTTGGTCTTCTAGGCATAATTGTTTTCCCTCAACAATTGGGAATCTGGTAATAAGAATTTTAATGCTCCACTAGCTATACTAAACTTTTACAAAATCTATTTTTTCTCTTTCACTAAGTTCTCTTTGAAATTATCTTTTCATCAAGTATATATATGCTTATACTCTATTTTTAACTGATGCTTCAAAAATACGAGAAATACTATGTCTTGCCAAGTGAGGTAAAGGGAATGGTTCTTCCTCTATGGAATATTCCCTTCATTTAAAATTTTTAAATTTTCTTCTTTCATATAAATTTGTATTGTCTTTCTCAAAAAATGACTTTATACCTTTTGTTCCCTTATTTTTCTTCCTTCTCACAATGAATTTGATATTCAACCTTTCCAATAGTATTTCCTTCTTCAAAAGAATAATCTATTCTTTCTAAACATGCCTTTAATAAAAAACTATTTTGGTACTTTAATACTTTAGTTCACTTTTTCTTTCTTTTAAGTGTTTTATTTTCTCCCTGCTTGATGCAACTCCACGTGTGTGATTATTTTTTCCACATGTTGCTTTCTTACTTGCTTTTCTTTTAACATTTGAGTGGTAGAAAATTTAGATTATGCCTTATCAAAAAGTTGTGTTGCTTTAGATCTTGTTTGGATTTTGGCTCTTTTGTTGTCCTAGACATTGTTTGATCTCTCTCCAATGAAGGAGTTTTTTTCAATGCTTAAGCATTAAGTATTCCTTCTTGTTTCTCAAATCCAACCAAACTTATTATGTGTACTATGTTAGGAGATTTCAAACACAACTTTCTTCTATACTTTTAAGATTTTGAAGATGGCTTCATTAGGAGGCTTTAAAAATAAATACTTCCTTCTGTGTTCAAAAATAACGTCCTTTATAGAATTTTGAATCTCTCACAACACTTTCTAAATAATTTCAAAAATAATTTTGTGAAGCACTAAACGAGCTCATCTATTTCAACATTCTTCCATCTAGAGTTCACGTTTTTGTTCATTGAAATAACATTCTTTCACTGAGTGTGTGATCTCCCTTTTCTCTTTTGTTCACTAAGGTTGTGATCTTTCTCTAGACTTGTATTCTATGTTTGTTGAGGCTATAATCCCCTTCTTCTAAAGTCTTGGATCATTGGATAAATAACTACGTGTGATTTTTGTTGCTCCACTTCAAAACTCTTATTTGAAGGCTTATAATATTTGGTTACTATATTTATCTTATACAAGGTACTTTTTAGAATGTTCAAGTTCTAACTAAGTATCTTGTCTTCAATCATTTAAACCATCTTGATGCATGGTTTTCTTCATGCAACTTCCTATTTAATTCTACTTTTAGAATGTTTGTTTCACCTAGATAGGGATAAAATGACTAGTTTCTTTACCATTACCATGAAGCTTCATGCATTTTATTGCTTCTAAATTTTCCTTGTGAACACTTATTATTGCATGTAAGAATTATTTTGGACATTTCTTCTTCAATTAGCACTTTGAATACCTTGAACTAGGTTGTTATTTTTAAGACTTCCTATACTTCTCCTTTTGCTTTCATGACTATACTCTTTGTGAGCTCTTCTAAGCTTGTACTTTTTTTACAATAGATTTCTTCAATATTCTTTTTGGATGTTTTTCTAAATGACTAATGGTTTGTATTTTTGGACTTCTAATTTCAGTAAGTTTTTTAATTTTTTTGATGCCTTTCAAATGGCTTCAATGTACTTTTTCAAAATAGGATTTTTTATGGCTTCCTTTTCTCATAGCCTTTAAAGGAGCTTCAAAATGTCTTCTTTCAATATTTTATGGAGCTTTCAATAGCTTCTTCTAATGTTTTATGGACATTTAAATAGCTTCTTCCAATATTTTATGGATCTTTCAATAGCTTCCTTCAGTCCTTTATGGTGCTTTCAATAGATTTATTTTTCTTGCTTGAATCTACCTTTGAAAAGGGTTTTCCACCTTGAATTTTTTCAATTCAATTGTGGAATTTCTCTTCACGATGATGATTTAACACAAGGTAATTTTACCCTTGGAACCTTTTATCTCAATGTTGATTTTTTTAAATAGAGTACACCTTGACTTTCTCTATGTCAAAGCTAGAAGAGGATCGAAAGAAGAATTTTGTATTCCTTCAACCTACTCTAATACCACATCTTAGAAGTTAAGATTTGAATTATTTGCATTATACAATAATAGATATTCAAAGTACATAGGATGTCTTATTTAGGATTAACAAGCATGCAACTACTTCTATCATATACCACTTGCACAGACCTTGTTAATGGTGGTTAGGTTATTTGCCCTATCACATGGACTATGATGGTGGTTATACCTTTATCCTATAGTAGACCATACAAACTATGTGTTGAGTGTTTACTAAACCTATTTGTTAGTTTTCTAGGATTGTTTTCTCTCATGAGCCTTATCTCTCATCAAGAATAAATAACATAAATGAATCACATAAATAACAATGAATCATAGTTGTGGAATAACAATGATATATCACAAATATATTAAATATCATAGAACTACAAGATTGATACAAAGAGAGATACATTGCTTGGAGCTTTATCTCCAATATATAATTTTACATAACTTTTCAATACTCTAACTATTTATCTCCTCAAACATTCAGAAGATGCATCCTTTCATATTCCTCATATAAAGACCAAAACTCTCATCTTGAAACATATCAATGTGACTCTTCATTCTCTTTCTTAACACCTTACACTTTCTCTCATATTTACATAGACATTAGAAAATATAAATCAACTACCAAGCTAATATTTACAAGGGGACCAAATAATGTAATACTTCCAACACCTCCCCCCCTCCCCCCGTATTACATTATTTGGTAGGAAAGGCTTTTTACCTTCATTCTCTTATTCTTCTTGCTCTTCATTCTTCAGATCCGACTTTAGCATGGCTAGATATACGCAACCTTCATTAGGTTTACCTTTATAAATTATTTGTATTTTCATCTAGATAAATGTATTTGAGTCATGTCTAGGTCTCTACCTTTGGGTCATTGCCACTGGATCTACCTCTATGTCACTGCCTATGGGTCTCTACCTCTAGGTCACTTCCACTAGGTCACTTCCACTAGGTCACTACCTCTAGATCACTACCTATGTAACCTTCACCTCTAGGTTACCTATGGATTATCATCCACTAGAACATTCATAAAATTATCATATCTATAGGATCATCACTACAGATGCTATTACTATAGACCATCTCCTAAGCTATGCTTGGGTCATAATCATTTATTTCTTTATGATAATATTGACAATATTCTTAGCAAACTTTGATCATACTTGGTTTCCTTCTATAGAAACCATACAACATTCATTTTATCTTATCTCATTCATTCATGTTTATCCATCCATAATCCATTTTTAATATGTGATCTTTCTTTTCTTTTTGTAGATAAAATATTTGTGAATGATTATATCCTCCACAAATTTCACAACAATGTATATTCCAACATTCTTCTATATTATGTCCATATCTACCATAATGATTACATATATTCTCTGTTACAAAACTTCTTTAACCATTCTATCCTTTATTGTTATTGATTCTATCAATCTCTGTCATAGATTTGATGTCACTATTTCTTATCACATATTTTCTTCATGATTCCTTGTTGCTTGTTTGTCCTGTATATATAATACCTTCACATTTTGGACTTATTTTTTGTATAAATTTTTTTTTAAGCGAAAAATCCCTTATGGGGCCTCCTTGGTCTGAGAGACCATGAATAAGGGGTTCTACACTGTCAAATTCACCCGAGAGTCGCACTCGACCCTGCCCGCACCAACATTATCAATTGGATTTTGGATACCCAATTTAGCTTTTTGGTAGGGTGGAGATTTGAACTTGGGACCTCTCTTAGAGGATTTACCTCTCCTCTCCAACTCACCTAAAACACTTGGGTTTATTTTTTGTATAATTAGCTCTATTATTCCTTGTTCATATTTTCCCAAAACTATGTCTTTATATCCCATTTTATTTAACAATTTTGAACTAATTTCTTTAGTATACCTTTAAAAATAACCAAAAAGATCATCATACTGATCCCTATCAACATTAACACAACTTTGAGAATCACTATATTTGTCATCATTTGAATCCATGTCATCATCAATTTTGATAGCATAATATTTTTTTGAAAAATCAAAAACTATGTTTAAATCCTTTGTGTCACATGTAACATTTATTTTTGTAACAAGTTCTTCTATCTTGTTGAAGAATATTACATTATTTGGTACATGTAAATGTACCACCTTGGTACAATATTATATTAGGTGTATATCTTAGATTAGAGTGTGAGTTTATATTTCATGTAATGTAATAATGTGCAAGAAATTCACAAGTGTCATGTAATTAAGTGTGCAAGTTTTGTGAGTGTAAATGTACACAAGTGTCTATTATGTAAGAGTGCACATGTGTCCTTAGAATAGGAAAGTGAAGAGTTACAAAGAAGAGTGGAGGTCAAGATTTAATCATATGAGGAGTCACGTACTATTATATATTTGTGACAAAGCATTGTAATTGGTATCGAAAGTGCATTGCTTATTGCATGCATTAGTCGATATTTATTCTATATCGTTTTTAGTATTTTTGTAAGAATTTCTATATGATTATTCTATGAGTTATTCTGAGTTATTTTTATGTTTATTCTTATCTTGGTTGAGTTTATTCTTATCTTGGTTGAGTTCATTGTATTATATATTTATATTTGATCTTGTGGTTATTTTCTTGTAATATTTTCATTAAGTATTAGACTTCAAAAGCTATCAGTGGTATCAGATCCACAACAAGATTACTTGCACAGGTTTTCAAAACTTGTAAATAGTCAAAGGATATCTCCATTGGCTAAGGAAATCAGTGAAGTTAAGGTATTACCACTAGGTTGAAGAACAACCTATGAATAGTAAGGATAAAGATGTTAGAGAACCAACTCAAGAAGAAAATTTGGTCATTATTAAAAAGTTTCAAATAGATTGAGTTTACCTATTCCAAGAATATAATCAAAATAGAGGCCAATATACAACATAATTTTAGGTCTCGAAGATAGACCTTGAGATTGATAAGATTTTGAAAACTCCAAAAGAGAAGCCTCATTGAAGGTAGATTCAAAGACCCAAGAAGAAGGTCCTACTAAATATTAAAGATAGAGAAGAAGACCTATTGGAAAATATCCTCGATAAAGGTTTATTGATCCTTCGAAAAAAAGACACCATTAAGAAAAACTTGAAGGTAGCAAGAAGACATAAAGATAGCAGAAAGTCTTAAGGACAATCCTAGTTAAAGGAAAACACATAGCACATAGAGGGCAGCATATTAGAAGTCCACATTGGATAGCAAAGTCAGAGAATTCAAGACAACAAAAGAGCAAGGTAGTATTTGGAAATAAAAGAGTGAAGGCCACAAGGACAATATTGAAAGCGAGTGAATACCAAAAAGGTAATATTGAAGGTGTTTGAATATCACAAGGATAGCTAAAGAGAAAAATAGCATTTGAAAGCCATACAAAAAATAATTAATATAAAGCTTCAAATTCAATTAAGGAAAGGATATTGTTGGATTTGGGACAATTATCGCCATTTGATGATAAGCCCATAAGGTGTTGTGGAGACCATTTGAAGGAGAATATTGTGAAAGCATATGGAAGGAAAGAATCTTGCCAAAGTTTGAGCAATAAGGACAACAAGTTTAAAGGCAAAATTGAAGATTGATAGAGGTCACCATTGGATAGAATTAAAGGGCAGTATTCATATTATGGAAAAAGAAGATAAGGCAACATAGTTTTCAGTCAAGAGAAGGAATATTCCAAGGGAACATATTTTCTATAGTGTCATAGTCAAATAAGCGCTATCAAAGAAGAATACAACAAGAGTTAAAGCAAAAAAACAATAAGAAGCATTGAAAAATGTTTGGAATTAAGCTAGCATCAACAAAGAAGAAGGCAACATATAAAAAATTGGATAGCTAGTTTGTATTTTAAAAAAAAAGTTTTAAGAATGTAGTCATAGAGGTTGGAGTGCAAGTCCTTTTTATCCTATAATGGATGCATCACCTGCACCTGAATAACAAGGTAAAATTAGAGTTAGATTAAAGAACACCAAATTTGTATGCCAAAGGAAGAATGCTAAGCTAAGACAACAAGTTAAAGTAAGGTAGATTAATTAGGAGTAATGTAGTCTCTATTAGAACTATGTAGGGAAAGCAACATCAAACATTACATGCACAAAGCCATTATAGAGTTCCTAAAATTGTTAAAGAGCATTAAATTCATCGTAGAGCACCTAATTCTTTCAAGAGCGCCTAAGCTAGAGAAGAATAGGAGTGTAGTAGTCAACACCAAGTTGCACCAGTCTAAGCCAAGCGACATCAAATAGAGGAGGAGCCAAGTTTATCTTGCAATAGAAGAAACCAAGCATCATCACCAAAGAAGTGAAGTGTCATCATCTCCAAGAGTAGCGTAAGCATCATCACTAAGAAATTGAAGCACCATCAAGAGCATTGCAAGCATCATCATCAATAAATTAAAGTATCAATATTTGTGAGTTTAGTTCAACAATAGGAGCGCAAACATCTGAGAGCTATCAAAGAATTTTTTGCCAAATTTATCTAAATGTAGCCATGCTAAGGAGGAGCTTATTCGGTTGAGGATTCAAGCAACACAGTTAGGTGATATGTCAAGCAGAGAACTTGAGCACCAATTTAAGTGAAACTCAAACCTCAAGCATTACGAAAACACCATAGCCAACGATGCACCAAGTGAAATCAAGCTAAATAGTGACAACAAAATGCAAATAAAAGGATAGAAAAATATCTGGAACATTGCTATAATATTGAAACACCCAAGCTAGAAGAGACATAGCTTACAAAATAGGACAATAAAGCTAATTCAAGGAAGCCAACAAACTAATCTACACATTATAGCATTGTAGGGAGACAGAGAGTCAGTCATTAGTCAACTAGAGAATACAAATTGCAAAAGGAAGGAATGATTAAGAGGAAGGAAATAGAAGTGTAGATTGTTTATATAATTATCTCCCTTGAATGTTTGGAACGTTACACTAGGTAATGTGAGGTGTACATAACAGGCATTAGAAGACGTCAAACTGGCGTTAGAAGATATATTAACATTTGAATACCTAATGGTTGGAGCATGTGATATAAATATGATGGTGTAATTCCAAGATTCATCAAATAAAGGATTCATTGCAAAACAATCATCCAGCATAAAAGGAAAAGAGCACCAATGTGAATTTGAAGGGAGGTATAAACGTTATTTGAAAATAGGGTTTAGAAGAAATAATTTTTTAAAGGTTATAAAGTTTTTTTAATTCTTGTAGAAGATATAGATTCATTAATAAGGAAGTAATACATTTAAATCCTTACTACAAAAGTTAAGAATATTGGAGATATAAGGTGATTATAAGATTAATTATTGAATTAGATTAATGGAGAGATAAGAAGTTTAATAGGATAATTAATACCTTAGTTATTTTAATTATATCTTTAAACTTTTTGGAGTGATAAGTAGATGTTTAATATTTGAAAAATATTATTGCTTTATTATTATTTGAATTTCAAGGCATATAGAATTTTTGCAAATTATTTAATTATGGAGAGATAAGGAATTCTACATCAAACCTAGAAATATTATATTTACAAAATTCTTAATTTTATAGTTTCTAATTAATTATGGAGTCATAAGGTAGTCAACTATAAAAAAATTTGAAAATTTTAGAAACTTAGAAATTTTCATTCAAAACCTAGGGAGACATAAGGTAGTCCACATCAAAGGAAATTGATTAAAATGGATGAAATTATTAAGAATGCATTCAATAAATATAGTGAAGAATTATTTCATGTACTTAAGAAATCAAAATGGTTTAGAAATATATTTGAGAACAAGTTAAAAGTTGATTCTCAAAACTTGATAGATAAAGCAAAGAAAAAAACAAAATGGATTAGAGATACATTTGAGAACTCGAGAATGAATTCTATAATAACATCTTATAACAATAAAGTAAAGTATCCAGATTTTGAAATACATGAAGGGAAAACATTTTATAATAAAATGTTTGAAAAAAACAAAAGAAAATGGATCAATTGTGATTCAAATTTATCTTCCAAAGTAATCATGAGCCAAAAATCAAAGAAGAATCTCAAGCAGTTCGTGAACCAAATAATGAAGAACAAAAGAATGGAGATGATGAAGAACTCAGAGCAGAAGTCTCCATATAGGAAAAGAAAGGGTCATATGATTCTAAGGATAAAGGAAAAAGAAATATACTTATGCAAGAATCTAATGACTATGAAAGAGTTCAAGAGACTTGTAATCTTGAAGCCACAAATACTAGAGTACATTAATCATTCATTTGATCAAAATACATAAGGGTAGCAAACTGAAGAAAGCAAAAGGAAAGCAAAGACACCATAAGTTCTAAGATCATATAAAGGTGAATATTGAAGATGAAGACTTTATTGAAGACTAAAGTCCTGAATAACCAAATAATGTAATACAGGGGAGTGTTGGATAATATTACATTATTTTTTACATGCCAATGTACCACCTTGGTACAATATTAGATTAGGTATGTGTCTTAGATTAGAGTGTGAGTTTATATTTCATGTAATATAATAATGTGCAAGAAATGCACAAGTGTCATGTAATTAAGTGTGCAAGTGTTGTGAGTGTAAATGTGCACATGCCCTTAGAATAGAAAAGTGAAGAGTTACAAAGAAGAGTGAATGTCAAGATTGCATTATATGAGGAGTCATATACTATTATATATTTCTGATAAAGCATTGTAATTGGTATCAAAAGTGCATTGCTTATTGCATGCATTAGTAGACCTTTATTCTATATCATTTTCAATATTTTCATGAGCATTTCTATGTGATTATTCTATGATTATTCTGAGTTATTTCTATGTTTATTCTTATCTTGATTGAGTTCATTATATTGCAACTTTATATTTGATCATGTGGTTATTTTCTTGTAATATTTCCATTAAGTATTAGGCTTCAAAAGCTTCTTTGTCATGAATTCTAAGTCATAAGTATCATTGCTTGCATTACAACTTTTCTTTTCATTTTTATGAGGATTACAACATGCATATATCATTGTGGGATTTAAATCATTTGTATCACAACAAACATCTTTCATCATTGGTTTGTTCCCTAATTCTTCAACCTTTCCTTGCTTTCTTATCTTGGAAACATTTAGAGTGATTATTCCCTTGTAGATTGTTTTCCATAGACTAACAAGTACAATAACAAAATTTTCATAACAATCATTAGCATCATTAAGAATACTTTGCATGTATTTTTGAAGTATTAAAAATTCTTTTTTTTTGCTTCACTGGTAATATCAACAAGCTTATTCTTCAAATATTTAGTCATTTCCTCTTGTTTTATATTCTTACCTTTGAGAACTTCATTAGAAAGTAATGTCATATACATTATCATTCCTATATATATAGGTAATTTGAAAACACCTTTAGAGTCTTCAACTGCTTTATTAAGCTTTGAACTTTAGATTATTTCCAAGCATTAAAAAAAATTCATCTTTGGCTTCTTTCATGGTTGATTGTAAGTTTCTCTTTTCCTTCATTAATGTATCCTTTTATCCTTCAATTTTTGCTATCATGTATTGAGTACAACATTTTCTTAGTCTCTTCTAGTGAGTCATATTGAAAATATATTTGTTCTTCTTGAAAACATAATTTTTCTTCTTCAATTGTTTTTGACAACTCATGTTTTTATATTTTTGTTTTTTTATCATTTATTTTTCTTTTCACTTGCTTTTTCTTTGCCACGTTCCTTTGAAGTTGACAACATTATGTCTGCCTAGTCTTAGAAACTAAGAAAAAATTATTTGCAAATCTATATGTTTCTAAGGTTTGAGGTTGAAACCCTTTTATCTCCAAAATAACTAAATTTTCAAAATTCAATAATCTATTATTTCAAAAAACTAATAAATCAAATCAATATTAAAAACTCTACTTATCTCTCCATCAACTAAATAACTAATATATCACTCCTAAGTTTTAATTATAATATTTTAAATTTTATAACCCAAAAATTAAATAAGACCTTATCTCTCCTAAGCTCTTAATAATTAAAACTTTCACTAAACCTTATTACTTCTAAACTTTAATAAAACCTTAAAACAAATTTAGGTTTACCTCCACTCTTTATGCATGCCAATTCTTCCTTTCTCCATTGTAATATCTTGACTCCTTTTGAAATGAATTTGGCAAGCTCTTTAATCCACACGCTTCAAACACTACGTGGCTTTAATAAACATTATCCCTCCTGACACTTGACTGTTCACTTCTAAATCATTCTTACATGGTAGGATAAGACGTGTCTCAAGTGTTATCCTTTTGATTATATCCTGTCTTGCTAATTATGTAACACTCCTTGATGTTACTTAGGTCTGCTCAACACTACCAAATGTGTCTGATCTTCTAACGCTCGAAAACCCTTATGCTTTCTTTCTTAAGCACCATTTAATGACTCATTTCTCCTTTGCCTTAACATTGTTTCTCAAGTCCTGCATGTTGACTATGTGTTATATTCCTTAGGTGATGTTTTGAGTGCAACATTTTGAGTGTTTGCTCTACGTCTCAAGTTATGTTTTGAATGCCCTTGTTGTGGATGATTGAATATCTCATAGTTTGCACTCATTGCTTGGTATCTTGGTGGGTTGAATTTATTATTTGCACTCATCGCCTAGTAGCTTGGTAGGTTGAGCTCATTGTTTGTGCTCTATAGCATACTTATATACCTTAACGATAACAATTTCTCTTAATATCTTATGCACAATAGACAGCACAATATCTTTTGCACTGGTTACTATATCTTCTTTGCTTGAAACCTAGTGTTCTGCCTTGAGAAACGGTGCACTAATATCCTCTATTCTTCCTTGATGAGTAGGTTCTCTAGTAGCTCATGGTTATGTTATTTCCTCTTAACCTCTATTAATGGATTGTTGCACTAATGGATTTAATGACTTCTACGTAGAACACATATTTAGAAAAGTTTAGCTTTCACTTAACTTGTATGTGCAAGCTGACTAGATGACTGGATGATGTGATTATTGTCCTTTGATATTATTCGGATAGCCTTTAATGTTGTTTGAGTGGACTCTGGATGAACTTTGTTGTCCAAATGACTATCTCCATTCACCAGCTGAATAGATTCTCTTTTCTTCTCTTCACTTGCTCGCTGAATAACTTTCTCTTTATGTTAATATACTTCAAGCCTTCTTTCTTGCTTCTGTAGTTGACCAAATAGAACCAATTTCTTTAACCTTCTATCATTATGAACTTTTTTTTATCATGAACCTCTATCTAAAGGCCTCTCTTTCAACTTCATACATGTCTCTTTCTTACTTATAAGGGCCTTTCTTTAATATTGGCCTCTTATACCTATGTCTTCTATATTGGCTTCCCGTATTCTCCATAAATATTCTCATGTTGCATCCCTCTAAGCTGCACTTTACATCTCATAATCCAAACTCTTAGCTACGCTCTTTGTCTTAGGCTAGACTCTTAATTTCACACATCCAACATTAATCTTCTTCACACTCCAGTCAATCCTCAACGAGCAACTTAATAATTCTCCAAAAAATCTATTCAATGTTCTTATTTCTTCAATAATAGTATTAATACTTCATTTCTCAAATATTATAAACTCCAGCTATTCTTTCTAAAATTCTAAATCACTTTCTCCATAAATAAATTTAGTTTACCTTACCTTGTGTATTCTTCCCATTTACAATATGGAAGACATCAAGCCTTATTTTTTTTTGCTTCAATATTCTTTTTAGCTCTTTCACATTCAACATTTGTCCAATGAAATTTTCTTTGTGTAGCAATCTATTTTCATTCTTTTGCAATCTTCACGTGGTAGTTTCTATTTCAATATCTCTCAAGATGGCACTTGAAACTACCAAGGTGTCTATCTTCACCCAATCTATATTTGATACCACTGTTAGTTTTCTAAGACTATTTGCTCTCATGAACCTTATCTCTCATCAAGAATAAATCACATAAATAACTCACATAAAATAATAATGAATCATAGTTGTGGAATAACAACGATATATCACAAATATTAAATATCATAGAACTACAAGATTGATACAAAGAGATATACATTGCTTGGAGATTTTTCTCCAATATAGAATTTTACATATCTTTTTAATACTCTCTCTATTGCTCTCCTCAAATATTCGAGAGGTGCATCCTTTCATATTCCTCATATAAAGACAAAAATATCATCTTGCCACATATCAATGTGACTCTTCATTCTATTTCTTGACACCTTGCACTTTCTCTCATACTGAAACATACATTATAAAATATAAATCAACTACCAAACTAATGTTTTCATTGGGGATAAATAATGTAATACTTCCAACACTATATAAATACCTATTACGATGTAATAACAATTGATATTTCATGTTTATTATATCATAGTCAAAGCTTCATTTTGCTTATGAGTAAATAACAATGTCTTAAGGTGATATAGGAATTTTAGAAAAAAAATCTCCCACCCCCTTAATGTAGACTTCCTACTATGATACTTGTGAGTGTCATATTATACCGATAATGCACTCCAAATATATTTATTACAAAAATATGTATTCATTGCTTGAAGTGTGTTTCTTCATTATCTTCAAGTGAAGCATGTGCTACCATGCATCCAATGTTGTTGATGTTTTGCATATTATGTAATGAAAGTTTTGTATGACTTCTTTTGTTGATTTCCCTTTCTATGCTTTTCATTTTGATCAAATTCTATATTATTTCCACATTCTCCTCTTATCATAAGTATTGTGATATGATAAATATAACATATAATTTCAGTGCAATCTATAATAATTATGTGCACTTGTTTTAGTCCTTTAATTGATCTCATAGCTGCTAAAGTTTTTCCTTGAACAAAAATATAGCATCCTTTCAATTGCTCTACGGTATTTTGATTTGAGCCATTGGACCCCAATAGCTATTGGTGTTGTCTAACAAATTCACCTTTATCACAAACTACATTATCAATCTTGATTATATCGCAATGCATCTTGTCATTTAATATTTTAATTTCTTGTAGTGCTAGTACACTTCTTGATAATAGTCTTATGAGATCTTGGGCCTTAGTGATGATTATGAATCTCTTGTTTGAGTCATAAATATAGATAATTTTATTTCTACATGATCTAGTTTGCAATCTACTCCATGCATTGTTAAAGTATTCTTCATATTAGGTCATTCATCCTATAGATGCTTTTCTTTGTATTTGGGATATTTAGAGGAAAATGAATTGACTTTGAACTTACCATCTTCTTTTCATGATGTATTGCACCTCTTGGCGTTATAAATGTCCCATGGCTTGTGCTTGTAATGGTTCCTTTTATATTCATGCTTTGTTGCCTTATGATTGTTTCTTGACTTGAAATTATCAATTACTGAACTCTTCTTGCATGATGATTTGGATTTTTGTTGCATAATTTTATTATCATTAACATAAATCATTCACCAATATGCAGAAATATCAAATCATTCATCCACAAATAATTATCCACAATAACAATCCACAAATGAGAGAGATAGATAATACCCTTAAGGTAGGGAAACACCAATAATACTCCTTAAGGAAGGAATCACTCCACAAGTTCTCCCAAGATGAGAGGCCACTTAAGGAGGGCAAAGTCCCATAATCCACTTCGTGGGCAACGACAATTACATAATATTATTCTTCAATGATGATTACAATGACAAATATATCTTCTTTATATATCCATATTCTTATTCTACTTTGGGGAGCCTACTACTAATATAATATTATATTATATTATAATATAATATTATAATATAATCAACATTGGGTTATGTATGGCCCATGTCAACCTTATACAATATAATAATATATCCCCAAATATCTATTCCTAGGTAACCTACCAATGTTTCTAATATTATTGTCATATTATATGTTTGGGATTATACCAAACATTGTTGTATTATCTTATCTCTACTTGTGTGACAAACACATGTTCTTTGTCCTTGATTTCTTGATCTTTTCTTCTTCTTTGACTTGACTCTCTTTAGCTACATTACTTTGATGTGTATTTCACCAACATTTACTGTGTGTTCTAAATATGACCTATTTTTTTTCTACTTCATCTCTCATTAAGGGAATCCATTATTGAATATAATATGTCAACAATCCTTCATGGTATACCCATTTCTTCCACAATAATCACATGTATTTTGCATGTATAAAGTACTTCTTTGAGAATCATTCCTCTGATTCTAAAATATTTGAAAATTATTTCTTTTATGGAAGCATTGTGGTGGTCTCATACCTCGTCTAAAATATTTCTTCCCTCTATGACTTGTAACTAGTAACTATTCTTCTTCTTTTATAGTATGTGACCTCTACTTAATGAAGGATCACCAGTTTATCAAAGCTTGATATTTTCTTAGTAAAATCTAGTGTATTTAAAAAATGTTGTACTTGGATGGAGGTGATATCAAAATAATAGGAACTAACATTTCATCAAATACCCAAGTTCTTAGTGCTTGCAATTCTATTGTTCTCCTCATGATACTTATAGCTTTTCTCCAATATTCATCTTTAGACAATGCAAATAACTTTGGAGGAGTAGAATCTGATTTTGATTATTTTCTTAAAGTAATATCTTCAACTTCTTTCATGCATATGTGGTTGTGTTCATATCTCTACTAAATTCTTGGACCTTATCTCCTACTCTAAACATGATGATGAGTCTTTCCTTCTTGTCTGCCTTATCAAACTTTTCTTGATATTCTCTTTATTCAATAGGGTAGGTAATGCTTGCATCTATCTCTTTTCAAACTTTCTTAAGCTTAAACTATGTCATGATTTTGGTCTTATAGGTATAATTTTTTCCCCTCAATAATTAGAAATTCGATAACAAGAATATTGATGCTCCACCAGCCATACTAGAATTTTACCAAATCTAAAGTGTTCTCTTTCACTAAATTCTCTTTTAAATGTTATTTTCCATCAAGTATATATTTTCTTATACTCAATTTTTAACTGATGCTTAAAAAATGCAAGAAAGAATGAGTCTTTCCAAGTGAGATAGAGGGAATGGTTCTTCCTCTATGGAATATTCCCTTCATTTAAAAATATAATTTTTCTTCTTTCAAATATTTCTTTTATGTTTTCAAAAAAGAACTTTATACCTTTTGTTCCCTTCTTTCTTCTTCTTCTCACAATAGATGTGATATTCAACCTTTCAAATAGTATTTATTTCTTCAAAAGAATAAACTATTCTTTTGTAAATATACCTTTAATCAAAAATTATTTTGGTACGTCAATACCTTGATTCACTTTTCCTTTATTTTAGATATTTTCTTTTCTCCTTGCTTGAAGCAACTCCAGATGTGCAATTATTTTTTCTACATGTTGCATTCTTATTTGCTTTTCTTTAAACCTTTGAATTGTAGGAAATTTAAATTGTGTCTTATCAAACTGTTGGCTCTTATGTAGTTCAATACATTGTTTTGATGGTCTCTCTCCAATAGGGATAGTTTTTTCAACACTTGCACTGAGTTTTCCTTCTAGTTTCTCATGTCCAACCGAGCTTGTTATTGGTACTACATCTAAGATCTTTATAACATGAATTTATTATACCATTTTAAGATGTTTGAAGATGGCTTATGTAGGAGGATTTTAATAAAAAAATTACTTCCTTCTATATTCAAAAAATGACTTCCTTTATAGCATCTTGAATATCTCATAGAACTTTCAAAAATTCTTTTGAAATAATTTCAAAGATAATTTTTTGAAGCACTAACTGAGCCCTTTTATTTCAAAATCCGTCTATCTAGAGTTCTCTTTTTTGTTCATTGAGACAATATTCTTTTAATTATGGTGTGATCTCCCTTTTCTGTTTTGTTCATCAAGGTTGTGCTCTTTCTCTAAAATTTTGTTCTACATTTGTTGAGGCTATAACCCCCTTCTTCTAAAGGCTTGGGTCATTGGGTAAATAAAATACCCAAGATTATCCTTGTTTCACTTCAAAACTCTTGTTTGGAGGCTTATAACATATGACTACTATATTTGTCTTATACAAGGTACTTGTGAGCATGTTCAAGTTCTAAGTCTCTTGCATTCACTCGTTTAAACCATCTTAATGCATGATTTTATTTATGCAAATTCCTATTACGTTCTAATTTTAGAATTTTCATTCTTCTCCTATGTAGGGACAAAATAACTTGTTGCTTTACCGTTACCATGAATCTCCAAGCATCTTTCTTGATTCTAGAATTTCTTTGTGAATACTTGTTTTTGCTTGTAAGAACTATTTTGGACATTCCTTCTTCAATTGGTACTTTGAATGCCTTGAACCAATCTATTACTTTGAAGACTTCCTATATATTTCCTTTTACTTTCTTGGTTGTACTCTTTGTGAGATCTTCTAGGCCCGTAATTTTTATTTTCAAATGAATTTAATGGGTTGTATTTTTAGCCTTCTAAATTTCAAGAAGTTATTTAATTATTTTTTGAATGCCTTTCAAATTGCTTCAATGTACTTTTTCAAAAAAGGATATTTTATGGATTCCTTTTCTCATAACCTTTAAAGGAGCTTCAAAATAGTTTCTTTCAATATTTTACAGAGCTTTCAATAGCTTCTTTCAATATTTTATGGAGCTTTCAATAGATTTCTCCAATCCTCAATGGTCCTTTCAATAGTTTCCTTCAATCCTTTATGGTGCTTTCAATAGCTTTATTTTTCTCACTTAAATTTAACTTTGTCAAGGGTTTTCCACCCTAAGATTTTTCAATTCAATTATCTAATTTCTCTTCATGGTGATGGTTTGACACAGGTTAATTTTACCCTTGAACCTCTTATGTCAATGTTGATTTTATTTCAAATCGAGTGCACCTTGGATTTCTCTATGTTAAAGCTAGAAGAAGATCAAGAGGAAAAAGAAATATTCCTTGTACCTACTCTACTACCACATGTTATAACTTAAGCTTTGAATTTTTTCATTATACAATGATAGATCTTAAAAGTACATAGGATGCCTTATTTAGGTATAACAAACTTATAACTACTTTTATCCTATATGACATGCATGGACCTTGTGAAGGGTGGTTAGCTCACATGCCCTATCACATAACTATGGTGATGGTTATACCTTTGTCCTATAGTGGACGATATAAACCATGTGATAAGTGGTTAATCAACCTTTATAAATACCTATTATGATGTAATAATTCCTCACATTCCCCCCTTATTACATCATAGTCAAATATCTATTTTACATATGTTAGGATCCTCAATCCTAACATTATTAGTTAGTATTAGTTAGTATTATTAATCATTTAATTATTATATTATTAACTTATAAAGTGAACCATCACAACTCTTCATAACGTGAACCATCACGTCTCTTCATACGTGAACCATCATGTCTCTTCACCAAAGTAGCTTTAGGGTAGATATATTTATTAGGTTGGCCATCCATATCAAATCATCCAACAAGAAGAATATATATTATTTAGACCCATTGGAGGGATTTCCCAAACCAATGCAAAAGGCGATTCATATCTAAAAGCTATTCTTTTAATTTATATGTTATTTTAATTATTTCTTTATTAAAATTATGCTAGAACCTTCAGGGTTCTACCAACATATGATTAAAGAACAATATATTAGGTTTATATAGGAATTTTAGAGGGCAATTCTCCCACCCCCCTTAATTTAGACTTCCTATTATGATACTTAGGATCGTCAGATTCTATTGGTAATGCACTCCAAATAAATTCATTGGAAAATACTTATTCATTGCTTGAAGTTTGTTTCTTCAATGTATTCAATTGATGCATGTGCTACCATTAATCCAATGTTCATATATTGTGTATGGTGTAATGAATGTTTCGTATGACTTCTTTCACTGCTTTCCATTTCTCTATTTTTTATTTTGATCAAATTATGGATTCTTTCCAAGTTCTCCTCTTAGCGTAGGTTTTTAGATATGATAAGGAGGATGTACACGTCAAATATAAACTATAGCAATTATGTGTAACTGTTTTAGTCCTTTAAATTATACCATAGCTCCTACAATTTTTTTTTGAACAAAAATATAGCAACATGGCAATTGCTCTATGGTCTTTTAAGTTCAGCTATTGGCCTTCAATAGCTATTGTTGTTGTCTAACAAATTCATCTTTATCACATACTATGTTGTTAATCTTGATGATATACAATGCATCTCATAATTTAATATCTTGATTGCTTATAGTGCTAGTACACTTCTTGATAATAGTATTATGAGATCTTGGACCTTGATAAAGATGATGGATCTCTTTTTTAGTTGAAAAGAGAGATAATATTCTTTCCACCAGATCTAGTTTACAATCTACTGCATGCCTTTTTTAAATATTCTTCACAATAGGATATTCATCCTATAGATACTTTTATCTTTATTTGGGATAGTTAGTGGAAAATGAATTGACCTTGAACTTATCATCTTCTTTCCATAATGTATTACACCTCTTGGCCTTATAGGTGTCCCATAGATTATGCTTGCAATGGTTGTTTTTATGTTTAGGCTATGTTACCTCCTATTGGTTCCTTGGATTGAAATAATCAACTGGTGGAACTCTTCTTACATGATGATTTGGATATTTTCAAGTTTCTCATCATATTATATGTTTGGAATAATACTAAAAATTATTGTATTGCCATATATTTTCATATGTGACAAACACATGTTCTTTGTCTTTAATTTCTTGATTTTTCTTCTTCTTTGTCTTGATTTTCTTTAGCTACATTACTTTGATGTGTCGTTATCCAACTTTTATTTTGTTATTATGAAGATGGGCTATTTTTTTTCTACTTCATCTCTCATTAAGGTGATCCATTATTTAATAGAATTTTCCAACAATCCTTTATGGCGTATCAATTTCTTTCACAATGATCACATGTCTTTTGCATGTAAAAATTCCTTTGAGACTCATTCCTTTGATTCTAAAATATTTGAAAATCATTTCTTTGATGGACATATTGTGGTAGTTGCATACCTCTTCTAAAATGCTACTTCCCTCTTTGACTTGTAACTAGCAACTATTCTTCTTCTTCTATAGTATGTGATGCCTCTATTTTCGAAAGTAGGATCAACAACTATACAAAAATTGAAGGAACTTAATATCTCTCAATATAAATTTGCTCTTTTTCACTAAAACTAAGTTCTATATGCTCTTGGATATTCAAAACTCATATCTTCTTTCTTTTTTAAGCCCAAATAAGCTTTATCTTGTCTCTTCCACTTCTAAATTTGGGAATGAAAGTGTTGTTTCTTGATCTATGATATTCTTCCAAGTGTAGATATGCATAGAAGTTATATTTCATGGAATTTCCATCTAGTTTGAGCAACACCAAATAGATAAGATGAGTTATCTATTTATTTGAAGTGTAGTCCATTTGATGAGTTGTTGTCAATAGAAGTTGAAGTCATCTGATAAGAAGTTATACAAGGCATGCTGACATAGAGCATATTAAAGTAGACATGGTAATAATAAATTTTATCCAAGCATTACCATAAAATATCTAGAATATGTGGTACATTCAAGTATAAAGCATCATCAATATGATAAAATATAATTAATAGAGTGTGGGTAACATATATTGATTATCTTTTAGTGTTAAGTGAAGTGTATGTAGTCAAAAAAGGAGATGAGTAGGGTCATGTAAAAGGTAGTATTGTCTAAAGAACTAAAGTATGTCTAAAAATTTTAAATATAGGTGACATCTAGAAAACTCCATCAAGAAAGAAAATGAGAGTCATCCAAAAAAAGTAGCAGGGCCAATGAGGGTCATTAAGAGGAGATTCTATCAAAGAATGATTGTTAGAATATATTTTCTAGTAATTGGTATTATTGTCTAGTGAGTTGTTTGATGCACTTTGTATCAAGAAAAATATATGCAATCAAAATTCGAGATAATAAGCATCATCTATAAGGTAGAAATATCTCAAGAACCATAGGTTGTCTTATAATTATGATATTAGGTGTCATCTAGACAAAGTCATCCAGAAATAAAATGAGGATCATCCAAATCAAGTAGTAGGGAAAACGAGGGTCATCTAGAAGAGCTCCTATCAAAGAATAACTTTTGTGAACATATTTGTTTAGAAAACAATATTGTTGTTTCATTTGTTATTTGATGCACAAATGAGGAAAGTCTTGTGATACTTTAGTTATTATCTAGTGCAAGGTAAATATCATCTATTTTATTTGCATGATCATTTGATTTATATGCATTGCCATTTACATTGTATGCAAGTGCAAGTGCATGAGTTGAAGTGAAGAATATATTAATATTTATTTTTGTGGTTTGCCTTTGTGATCAAGTTGGAAATAGGGTCATCTAGTTGTGAAAGGTGCCTTCTTACAAAGTCCTACTAATCAAAGGTTGTTTTGAAAAGTGAAGAGAATGATCATCTAAAAATATAATTTTAGAAGAATTGTTGCTAATGTCAAGTAGAATTACCATCTAGTTAATTTACATATGTTATCCTTAAATTTACTAATGCCTAACTTAAGGAAATTCATCTCAAAAGTTGCTTTGATGTTTAGAATCAAAGGCACCATTGGACTTTCCTGTTTGAATAAATATTGAAACATATTTCCGAAGATATGTTGCTATGTAGATAATGAGGTGTTATGATATTCTGAGAATGGCATGCTATTTTTTATTTTCCTTGAAGAAAAAAATAAGTAGCACAACATTAGACTTGATATTGAGATAGGGTTTTGAGACGTTCAAGGCATCAAGGAGAAAATTCTTGAGTGTGGGGTGTTGAAAAACCCAACAAACTTGAGATAAGTTGATTTATTCTAGTCAAAAGGCACTAAATACTTTTAAGTATTTTGATATGTGTGTAGAGAAGGAGGATGTGGAAATATGAGGTGACTAATATCGTAAGGTTGGTGCACTTGAGTTGAAAACAAAAATTACTGCCCTAATATAAAGTAAATGCCAATCATCAAATTTACAAAATCAATGGTAGAAAGGTATTTTGTGTTGTCACTTGGGGGAAACAAAAACTTTAATCCATTTTTATGACTTTTTAACTCTTCCCATAAAGTGAAGTCATGTGTGGAACACAATGTATACTCTAGTATATTTTAAGATGCATCGAACATTTTCTTTAACACAAAGTGCTTGCTTTATCCCACATGCACTATGAGATTTATAAAAAAACCTACTTTTTAATTGATGTATTAAAAGTGGAATTTTGATTCAAGTGTTTTAGCAAATTGTCAATGGCTTGATTATCATATATCATTTCAGTTCATGGTATATATTAATTTTTGTGATTGGATATGTATATTATTTCTATGAAAATAAGGGTATATATACCTTTCAAATATATTTTGCCATTCCCAGTCCAAAAAAAATATTATTATTATTTTAATATTAAAATTATTTTTAACACCACAAAGTTATTGTTTCCTTGTTTTTGGTTACATAGGAGAGTTGGTCACAACCACACTATTTTTAGCAACTGAAAACTATTGTTTCCTTATTTTTAGTTATTGTTACATAGGAGAGTTGATCACAACCACGCTATTTTTAGTAACTAAAAAATATTGTTTCCTTATTTTTAGTAACTGAAAACTGAAAGTTATTGTTTCCTTATTCATAGTTGTTGAAACAAGAAAACTATTCTACATGAAAAATAAAAAAATCACCTTGAGTTTGAGGATTTATGGGGTTCAGCTCAAGGTGCCACACAAAGACATGATAATGATCTTAATAAAAAAAGGAAGTTTAACAAAGCAGACCAAAAATCTTGATTTATCATAATGTTTGGTTTATTTAACAAGATTTAGTTATACATTTTTTAAGCAATAACTAGAAAAGGTGCAAAGGACAAACTTGAACGTTGTTTGAATCCAAATTTTTAATTATATTCTACATTTCTAGAGTTGATTACATTGTTTTAAGATGAAGAGTGGTGAGAAATTAGAGGGTTGTCTATGAATAATTGTAGAGTTATGAACCTCCCTTCAAGTGTTAGGAAAATTTGTGATGATTATGTGCTTGTCCCAATTGTATTATAAGCAATCCTACCTAAATTTAGTGTTTTGGTGATAACCTTAAATGTAATTATCCAAAATCTAACTTTCAAGACTCTCTTAAATTTGCTTCAATAGGAGGAAATAAATCAGGAAACAAATACTAAATATGAATGTATTCTTTTCATGCATTATAAATATAAGAAGCTTATGTAGTTGAAGAAAGGTAGTGGGGGCTACCAACAAGCACCAACAATAGTGAAAATTACATAATTAATAGTAACAATAAAGAGAAGGAAAAATTTTCATGTTCTAATATCATATGCCATATTTATGGAAACAAGGTTATGTACTTAAGGAGTGTAAGTACAACACTTTCCCACAAGGTTCTTCTAGCAAGAACTTGAGGTAAACATCAAAAATTAAGTAGATCCCCAATGATAGAGGAAAAATACACCACAATATCAACATGTCAATATAGCAAAGGATACATTCTAAAGGAGAAGGAGAAGATTTATTCTACTCATCCTAAGATCTTATTATAGTCATAAAACCTAGCCTGATTTGATATGTCAATCTAGGGGCTACCAAACATATGATATGCTAGAATAAATTATTATTTTTCTTAACCATTATTGTTACTATGGGCAAGTTACTCTTGGCCATAAATTAACATACATAATTTTTAGCTTTTTAGTTAGATTATCATAGGTCCTAATATCGAGGATACTCAAATATAAGAGCAGTCAATATATTAAATGGAAAAAATCAATGAACATAACATTCATGAAAATAATAATAATATGGGAACTACTCTACTAGGGTTTGATGAGGAAAAACTGCTATGTAAGGATGGTAGCAGTTTCTGGAGGAGGTCTAAACAATTGGAGGAATGTTGTGATGGCGTCAGGCCTATCACAGAGCGTGCATGCTAGCGATATTTTTTCATCTAAAAATGATTGGAAGGAATAATATTTCCCATTGCATGTCGGGAATCGCTTGTTAAAGAACAATGGATGTTTGGAATGATGTGAAGCCAGGCCGGTTCTAGTGGTTCAACTAGAATCGATGGTGGAAGATGTGGAGTATTTAATTAACATGTGCTTATTGGAAAATTTATGGGCATCCGAATTTTTCTTCCCTTTGTGGAGGCTTCAAATAAGAATATGAAGGTGGGTCGAAAGAAAGACCAGGATAAAATTAAGTTAATGGGGGAGACTTTGGTGGAGTCAGGCTTGGTGAGAACATTGGACTCCCATTTTTCTAACCCCCAAAAATTATTATCCTTTCATGGAATGTAAGGGGGTTGAACAACATCCCCAGATAAAAATTTATTTGTGATTTGGTTCATGTTCATTCTCCATATGTGGTGTTTATTTAGGAGACTAAATTGGCTACTGATAGTATGTTCAATATTACTCCCAAGTTGTGGAGAAGGGATCAATGCCAGTATATTGGTGCATGTGGATATGTTGGTGGTGTTGCTTGTTTATTGGATCTAGTTAAGATCTCTCCTCTTACTTGGATTTTTAGCAGATGGTCTATTTCGATGATCGGGTATAATAATAAATCTAGTGAAACCATCCTACATATATGTATGCTCCTATTGATTACAATGGTAAAGTAAATTTATGGGAGCACATTGGCTTTGTGAGAATTTTGGCTCCCCTATACCCATGGATTTTGGCTGGAGACTTCAACTCTATCACTTATCTGGAGGAGAAATATGGTGGGGTTGATTATCTCGAGCCTTTTTCTTCTATCTTTAGTGCTCATATAAGGGCCCTGAAATTGGTTGAAATCAAGCCGAATAATGGGATCTTTACCTGACACAATAGAATATGTGGGGAAGATTCCATCTCAGAGAGACTGAATAGGTTTTTGATCTATAGTTTTTGGATTGGTAATAACATAAGCGCTAGTTCTGTGATTCTGGAGGGTAGGGGATCTGATCATTGGCCTATCAAATTCTCTGCTCTAGAGTTAGGGCTAAAGAAGAATCCTTCCTTTAAATTTCAACTTATATGACTTTGGGATCCTAAGCTTCATGATTTCATGTGAGGCTGGTGGACCAATGGTAAACCTTCTCATGGCATCACTATGTATTCCTTTATGAAGCGGCTACAATTTGTTAAGCATAAATTGAAAATATGGAATAGACTAAATTTTAGGAACCTTTCCTTGGCTAATTTAGCAGCTCTTATGTGGGTGGAAGAAGCTTCAAGGAATATTAGAGATCAGGGGCTAATGGAGGAGCTTATTATTAAGGAATCTGAGGCTACGAAAGACATTGCTAAATAGGAACTAACGAAAGAATATTTTTGGAAACAAAAGGCTCGAGTAGATTGGCTTTAGGAAGGGGATAGTAACATGGCCTTCTTTTATAACTTAGTTAAGGCTTGTCATAATGGTAACCTGATTACCTCTCTTGTAAATTCTCAAGGTGCCCTGCTCTCTTCTTTCAAGGATATTTCAGAAGAGACTAGGAGGTATTTTTCCTCTTTCTTAAATGAGGACTCCCTCTCATATGATGAGGATGAAAAGATTATTATAAACTGTATTCCCTTGATTGTTTCTAGAGAGATGAATGAGCACTTGATGGGTCCAATTTCCCTTGAGGAGTTGGAAAATGTTTTATTCAAGATGAAAAAATGGAAAGCCCTAGGCCTGGATGGATTCCTAATTGAGTTTTATTAGGATTTTTGAGAGTTAATCAAATTTTATCTTCTGAAGGTGGTCCATGAGTCCCAAAAGAATAAAAATATGCTAAGGGTTGTAAATGCTACCTTTGTGGTGCTTATTCCAAAACACGCGGGAGAAAATTCCTTGGATGTATTCATGCCTATCGCTCTCTACAATGTTGTGTATAAGATCATCGTAAAAATTATTGTTGAGAGGCTAATGATATGGTTGAGAAAAGTCATCTTTGAGAAGCAAGGTGGGTTTGTTGTTGGTCAAAAAATCTTGGATGGGGTTGTTATTGCTACATAAGCTATTCACTCGATGTTAACTTCTAAGGAGAAAACTATGTTCATTAAGCTGGACATGGCCAAATTCTATGATCGGGTTAGATGGTCCTTTCTTTAGAAATTTCTTGTTGCTTTTGGATTTGAGGAGGAATGGATTAGATGGGTGATGAGTAGTGTTTCTTCTTCCTCGTTCTCTATTTTTTTTAATAATGATCCGTTAAAGTTGTTTGAGGCCTCAAGGGGCTTGAGGCAAGGAGATATTTTATCTTCTTATTTGTTTATAATTATGATGGAAGGGTTGGAAATATTGCTCAAGTCTCAAGTTAGGCATGGTCTCATTCAGGGGTGGAAGTGGGATAGTAGTTTGTCGCCTCTTTCCCACCTTCAATTTGTTGATGATACTACTTTTCTAGGAGTTACCACTATTAGGGAAGCTGGAAACATTAGACGGTCTCTTGATATATATCTTGGTATTTTTGGATAGTTGATTAATGAGTACAAGTCTTCTATTTTATTCTTCAATACCCCTCCTCTTATTCAAGCTAGGATTACTCGTATTCTAAGATTCTAGGTTAGGACTCCCCCCTTCATTTATCTTGGTATTCTGATTTCATCTCATCATATGCCTAGATCTTCTTGGTAGTCTATGCTTGATAAGTTTAGAAGTAAGGTGAATCACTAGACCGCCATATGGCTATCCTCTACAGGTAGATTGTTGCTTTTAGAATCTATTATTCAAGCTTTACCCATTTACAAGTGTTTTATGCAAAAAAATCCCTCTCGTTTCATCAAGGACATGGAAGCTTTGTCAAGATATTTTTTGTGGTCTAGAAAAATTGATCAATCTAAATGGAGTTTGGTTAGGTGAGATTTTATTTGTAGGTTGGTTCAAGAGGAAGGCCTTGGGTTGCGATAGACAACTCTTTCTAGGTAGGCTTTGGCTACGAAACTTTATTGGAGATGGTGTACCTCTCAAGATCATATTTGGACTAAAATATTATCTTGTAAATACTTGAGAGGTATTTTTGAGGCTGATATCTCTACAGTCATCTTGGTTGGGAACGATTCAATTATCTGGGATACTCTAAAAAGAGGATCTAATTTAAGTAAGCAAGGTTTGTTCTGGATTTACAATCGGGGATCAGATGCTCTTTTTTAAAAGGATTCTTAGGATGGCCACCCTCCTATCTTGACTCAATATCCTTGGTTACGCTCCCTCAGCATTTTTATTGGAAGCGAGCTGGTCTCATGTGGAGAACTTTAAAATAATCTAGTATTTTGGAAATCTGGAGATGTATAGGTGGAAAGATCTGTAGGAATAGTCCCAAGAGGGATTGGCCAAGGATAGAGATGTGATTGCTCTTATTATTATGAGGAGGCCATGTTCTTCATGGAGGGGTAAAGACATTCTAGCTTAGAACCTTGATCCCAAGGGAAACTACTTTGTAGCCTATGGTTATTAGGTTCTTCATAATTAAAAGTTTGGGAGTCTTCCCATCACATGGTGGAAAAAGGTGTGGAACAAATTTGCTTGGCTGATATGCAATTTATTTCTCTGGTTGGTAGCTCGTAATAAATGCCTCACATGGGATAACGTGAGGAAGAGGGGATTTTAGGGCCCCTCTTTTTATGTCTTTGCGGTAAGAATGAGGATGAATCTTTTCATTTATTTTTCCAATGCCCCCTTGCCAAATACATTTGGCACCGTTGGTGGAGTTCCTGGAACCATCCTTGTTTTCATGTGCTCTCCCTAGCGGAGTTTTGGAGCATTCTGGGTAGACCTTCGGCCAAGGCCTTCTTCCTCTAGGTGGCTTAGAATTTGGGCCCTTCTTTCATCATCAGGTAGATTTTGCTCGAATGGAACCATCACATATTTCAGAGCAATCATTTGGCTATTCAATAGATCTGGAAAAAGATCATGTGTATGGTTAAAAAAACTATCCATAGAAAATGTGATGTGGACCCTCTTTTGGACTCTAGGGAGGAGAAGGTATGGTAGGCCCTTGGTCTCTTTGGGGTTGGTGCAAACTCTTCTAGCCCTAGAAGGGTTCCTCAGCTCAGCATAAATGTTAGGAGAGATGGTAGGTGGAGGTCGCACCCTAGAGGATTTTTAAAAATTAATATTGATGGGTTATCCAGGGGTAATCCTGAACATGTTGAAATTGGCGATGTTGGGAGAGAGTCTGCTGGCATGGTAAGTTTTTCTTTTCCATTTATAAAGGTGTTCACTCCAATAATTTTATGGAAGCTCTTGTGATTCTTGAGGCCTTGTAGAGGGGGTTTTCTCTTGGATGGCATAGGATTATCTACGAGTCTGACTCTTAAATTTTGGTTAATTTTTTAAATAGCAAAAGGGTGGAGGATGTTAATTGACAGTTGGCCTCTGTGGCTATTCAAATTCTCAGAATGAGTGAAGAGTTCAAATTTATATATTTTGTGCATGTTCCAAGGGAATGGAATGGGGTTGTTTATTACCTGGCCAAAAGGGATTCTAAGTTATTGGATCCTTGGATTATCATTAACTGGGAGAGTCTCCCATTTGAGGACTCTCAACACCTTTGGGAGTTGATCCACAAGGATTTTCAGACTTAATGTGGTTTGTTATTGTTGTCTTCTTCGGGTTTTGACCTTGTCTGGTGGTTTTAGCCTATTTTGTTGCTTATTTGAGTCTTGGTTGGGAGCTCAACTGTACTCTGTAATCCAGACTTTTTATCAATAAATTTTTACCCCTTTATTTAAAAAATAATAATAATAATATGGAATAAAATATGATATCAATAATAGTATGCATAAGATAGCTTATAATGTAATTGCTCAAAATATCTTATACAAGCTTAAATATTCTTTATTGAGTCTTATTTATAATGGATTGCATTCAATATAATCTTCTATGTTTTCCAGATACATTTCATGGAGCTTTGTCTCCATAATATAACCTTAGGAAGGTGACTCTTCAATACCTAACTATTGCACTCCTCACATATCTGGGAGATACATCGTTTCCTATTACATACATAATACAAATCTCTCATGTCCTTTGGATTTATATCTTACCACTTGTATATATGGTTTTTGACATTCTACTTACTTGCACACTTTCTCACTCTACACACTTGCACACATTGTTACATGATACTTGTGCACATCCTACACATAGGCACATACATAAGGGAAATATAAATCACACTCCTAAACTATAGACTCAAACCCTATTCTACTATTTACATTGTACCATAAGGTATTGAGGTCAAATTCATGAACTCATTTGCAATATAAGAAGTTAAGCTCTTTTTTTTAATTTGGTTAAGTGTTGTAAAAGTTTTAATATTGCATAAAGCCAAACCTTTTCAATGGTGATGTCAGTGCAACATCGTAAAAATTTAAAAAAGTGTAATTTGTACAAAGCCAAAATGAACAAATTCAGGATGAATAAAGTCAAACCATTTAAGCGAATGACATTAACATAAAAAAAAAAAAAGTCAACCAAGGGCACCCAAAGCCAAAATGCATAAAGTTTGGATAAATAAAGCTAGGATGAACAAATTCAAGCCTTCTAAATATAATAACTCATTCTTGGTGTCAACCAAAGCATACACTCTTACACAAAGATGGAGTGTAACGATCTCTAAATATTTTCAACAATGACGTTAGCATCATAGCATCAAAGTCCATAATCGTGCAACAAATATCATAATTGAACAAAGCCAAAACTCAACAATGCCAAAGTGCAAAACAAGCCAAAGAGATACATAAATCCAGAGCTCACCCTAGGGTGACATCATCAAAATAGCCATAAGGTCTAATTTTTTTCCAAGAAGCTCTACAAACAAAATGATGAGCCCAACTTCGAAACAAATGGTCCAAAACATCTCTTTCAAAGCCACAACCATCACAATGCCTTCCAATTGTTCTAGCTAATGACATCGAAGTATGAAAATAAAATTTTTGACATATCATTTACAATAATTTGGCTATTTACAGTAGGCAATTATAGATCAACAAAGCATATTGCACACAAATTCAAATTTAAATGTAGAGTGAAATCTAAATCTACCACCTCAGCTATGTGAGCCTTCTCTGCCAAGATATTTTCACAATATACCTATAACTAAAATTGTAAATATTCTATTGTAAGATTAAAAATACAACCTATAAATAATCCATGACACCTCTAATTAAAGGGTTGGCTTTGTAGCTTTTACTTGGATTGCTATGTAATCTTGCTTCCAATTAATAAAAAGTGATAATTGTTTGGCCTCCATTGTTGGTGTCATTACAGGTTCTTATGAATGTATATTTACTTTAAGTCATTTTGGTTATACTTTTATGATTAATTTTTTTTTTTTAAGTAAATTTTTCTATTTGGATCGTTGTTGGATTGTTATTCATCTGATTCTTTGAAATTATTAAATTATGTAATTAAAAATTAAAATAAATTTATTTTGTATCTGAAAATGGTTGGTCTATTAATTATCATTTAGAGTGATTGTGTGAGATAGTTACATAGTAATGTAAAATGTTGTTACACTATATCTCGTCCACCATTTATTCATTTCTTTAAACCCTTACCTTCTCTTAACCCTTCTATCTCTTTACTCTTAGCTTAAACCCCTATTTTATTTTACAAGTATACTAAGGAGTCGGTCTTCTCCAAAGGTTGAATTGAGAGAAATATCATTCATCCAAAAATATTGGTTGAAGTCTAGGGTGCATTCAAAATCCATAGACTAGGTAGATTTTATGTCAACAGTTTATTTCTGGCACACCTGGTGGGATGAATTGTGATAATTTGTTCATCTATCTAATTTAGAAAAATCTTGATGAACCTTTGCCATATAAGATCATTTGAAAAAAAATCACTTGGTGACTTTGTTGATTTATAAGTAACAAATAAAATGTAGTTGTTATTCACATTATAGTTTACGTATTTTGTTTCATATGCTGACAAGATCCACAACCAAGAAGCTAGAAACTCCTTTGTCATTTCTTGAATTTTCTTTGTTTAATTCAATATGAACAAAGTCTCTACTTCCAAATTTTTTTATCATAAAGTGTAGATTCTACATTCTATAGCTCTCTTGAACCCTCAAGAACATCTAGTTTCAAAGTCATGGCTCACAATTAGCAATAGGTTCCTCAAAATTTCTGTGTGGAACACTACTAAACCATTATGTTTGGCATATGTTAATGATATCCCTCAAATAGCACTAAAATTCTTGCTTAACTATGATGGTTTAGGCAAAATCACATATGAACATTACCATTGGTTGCATATGCTACAATTCATAACATACAGGAGGAAGATATTATGGTTAGGCTTTATGTCTTGTCTTTTAGAGGAAATAAACTACACTAGTATTGTACCTTGGAAGATGGAAGTATCTACTCATGGGATGATTTGGCAAGGCCTTTTGTTGAATAATTAAATAGCTGGTAGATCCTTTTTTTATTGCTCACCCAATTCATAATTATCCAAAGGCATCCTCAAAAAAATATTTTGGAATTTAATATCAAGTTCAGTAGAACTTGGAAAAGGAATCCTCGAGATATAAGACCTCGTATCCCCCTATCATACATTTATTACATCAGGGTATTAAGTCTGAACCTAGGGCTTCTACAAAATAGTCTAATATGAAAACTTTTCCCCAGGTCTACCAAGCAAGTATCACCGGTGAGCATACACCAATCTCTATGGGAAGGTTACCTCATAGGGTTATAATGTCATATTTTCTAGAAATAGTTTAGCCTACTCAACAGAAGGAAAATCATATCACAATTACACATCTCCCTCCAGTTGCTCTTATACCTACCCCTAAGGCATTGCCTTTGGTACCTACTTTGCTAGCCTTGCCAACATCGAAGCCAAAGGAATATCCAATAATGATAGATGTATTGATTACCTTGAAGACTTCGAATAATAAGGTGATAATTATTGAAAAAAGGGCTTCCACTAGAAATACGATAGAAAATGTTAATATTAGTTGTAATTATCATGAACTAGAATCAGCTATATTAGAGTCAGAAGGGCATCCCTAGTGTATAGTGTGTAGTGATCCTTATAATGTAGACACTTGTATAATGTATCAGCACTAAGCCTAGCTAGTTACTATCAAAAATACTGAAAAGGCATAGAAAGGTTCGATTAATGTGATGTGGAAACCAAAACAAGTCATTATTACTAAAAATCCATGAATATTAGGGTCATTTTGAGTCCTAGTTCAATTGCAAAAGACCAAAGAATAGACATATGATACCATGAAAGTTCTTGCCCAACCAAAACCAAGAAATTGTTCCCTGTGTTGGGGCTATAAAAGGAGCAATCAAAACCAAAACAAGTAGAAAAAACAAAAGAGACTCAACCAGAGTCAAAGAAGCAAGCCTAGATAATCTCAAATACCATTTTGTAACAAAAATACAAAGGATAGAAGCCACTCAAGAATATAGGAGGAGGTTTTATGAACCAAAAAAAAAAAAGGAAATAAACAAATAGAACCATCTAGTTTCAAAATTGTTGAAGAACTAAAGAAAATCCCTTCTAAAGAAAGTATGTATGATATGCCTTAATGATCCCAGAAAGTTTCATTTACTTAGAGCTTCATTAAAAATGATCAACTTATGAGGTGATACAAATTCATAATATAATCTTGCTCAAGATTTGATAACTTTTGGGTCAAAAAAGAATAGGCCACCTCCCTTTTACATGTCCTTGATAATGAAATGGTGGATTGTACATAATTGTATGATCAATTTTGAAGATATGACTACCATGATGCCTAAAGTAGTATGTGAATTTATAGGTATGGAATGCACTCATTCATGTCCTAGAGTTTTGCAATTGGAAAGTACCCTATCAAAATAGTTGAGGTTATCACCCTATAAAAATAGTTGAGGTTATCAAAGATATTCCAATGACACTGCACAGAGCACTGGAGATCACTATGATATAGGAAGTGGTAATTGTGGACCTCGAGCCACACTTTGGTCTCTACCTTTCCTAGGAATTTATAGCAAAATTGGGAGGTCATATGTACCTAGATTATTCTCACATGATAATCCCACATAAATGTAGATGAATTAAAATATTTCCTGAAAATCTAACAACTTATCATATAGAAAATATGGAGGAGGAATGTGTCAATATGATTATTGAAGAAACAAACCCTCTAGAAGATATTCTTGAAGATTTGTAGACTAAAGATGAATTCTCTCTGAAATATTACAATGCATCCCATTTCGTTCAAATACTCTTCACTTTGGCTTAATCAACCTAGGTTTGTTCAAATGGTTAATAATTCTTGGTCTAATTCAGCATACTCTCCTTTCCAAGGGCAACAATGGGTTAACAAAATATAGAGTGTTCATTCTAGTATTAGAAATTGGATTAAATAAAATAATAAAATTAAAAAATCAGCAGTTATAAAACAATAGTTAGAGGAAATTCAGGAAAGGATTGAGATTGAGGGCCCTATAGAGGATCTTATCAAGCAACAATATAAATGTTCTTCTTCTCTTTTAAATTCTTTAAACTTTGAAGAAGCTTCTTGGAGATTAAAATCTAGAATGACTTGGCTCTTAGAGGGTGATAGGAACACTAAGTACTTCTACAAGAAGACTCTCCAAAGAAGAAATTATAATTCAATTTCCAAACTAGTCTCTTCAGATGGGTAGGTTTTAGATTTTGTGCAAGATATAAAACTTAGTGTCTTTGATCATTTTTAGCTTCTTTTCAAGGAAGAAATTCAAGACAGATCTACCCAAATACACAAACTTCTTTCAAACATTCCCTCCTTGGTAACTCAAGAGCAAAATGAAAAGTATATTTTAGATGTTACAATGGAGGAACTTTGACAAGTGGTTTTCAGTATGAAGCATGACAAAGCTCTAGGGCCAGATGGTTTCAATGCTAACTTCTATCAAGACTTTTGGGAATTAATAAAGGATGACCTTCTCCTTATGATTGAAGACTCCAAAAAGAAGCAAAAACTTCATGGTGGGATCAATTCTTCCTTCTTGGCTTTAGTTCCTAAGGAAGCTCAAGCTGAAAGATTGGAAATATTTAGACCAATTTTGCTTTGTAATACTTCTTACAAAATTATTACAAAGCTAATAGCAAGGAGAATGGGAAAAATTATCCCACTTTTGATCTCAGAAGAACAAACGGGCTTTGTTCCTCATCATCATATTTATGAAGGAATAATCCTCACACAAGAAGCCATCCACTCTTGTAAGCAAGGAAATAAAAATATAATGGTCATAAAACTAGATATGGCAAATGCATTTGATAGACTCAGTCACCAAGCAATCTTTGAAACTTTGTACAAAATGGGATTCAAGGAGGACATGGTTGAATGGATCAAATATTGCATAAGTAACCCATGGATTTCACCCCTTGTCAATGGAAGCCCCACACCTTTCTTCAAGATTTCTCGTGGCCTAAGGTAGGGTTGCCCTCTTTCCCCCTTCCTATATATTTTAAGCTAAAATTTTGGGCAAGAATCTTGAACAACTAAGAGTGCAAATATTATTTTCAAGTATCCCCACTTATAATGGTGGTAAAGAGCTCAACCATTCTCAATTTGTAGATGATACATTGTTACTTGGGCATGCCTCTCCTCAAATTGCTCGTAGATTTGCAAAATCTCTCAAGGTTTTCTGGAGGCCATAGGCAACAAAATTAATAACTCTAAGTCAATTATCTATCTCTCCAACCACTCTCAAAAGGGCATTGCTGAGATTTCTAGAATTATTGGCTTCAAAGTGAGTATGGACTCCACTTTTACCTATCTGGGCATTCCAATTTCTTTCACCAAACCTAGTTTGATGATATGGAAAAAATAATTGAAAAAATGAAAAATAGGCTCAATGATTGGGCAAATTGTTGGTTAACCCCTCTAGCAAGGATTCTTCTTATAAACTTTGTGTTGGCTGCCCTTCCTATTTACCAAATGAGTATTCTATGTGCTCCTATTGGCATCATGAAAAAAATGGAACAACTTCTCAGAAAATTCATGTGGGAGGGTGGCAAACAGGATAGTAAAAGGAAGTATCACTTAGTCAAGTGGGATTGTATTATCAAAAGTAAGAAGGAAGGGGGACTTGGTCTTAGATGCATTTTTTATCATCAAAAGGCTCTAGCAACAAAACTTGTTTGGAATATGGTTACTACCAAAGATTGTTGGTGGTCCAACCTTTTGATTCATAAGTATAATTGTAAAATCCAAAATGGTAAAATTCTCAGCATTTACACTGGGAAGAAATCTCTAATTTGGAGAAATATTGAAAGAGCCATGGAAATTATCTCTAAGCATTTGTCTTGGATGCCTAGAAATGGGGAAAAGATAAAAATTCTTGAAGACAAAATCATGGGAAATTTCAAACCTACCATTTTGGACAGATTATGAGATTGGCTAAATTCTTCTAACTTGCAATTTCTTTCTCAAGTGGTGAATTTTGTTGCCCCTCCAAGAATCAAGTCTTACCATGATCTTAGAATACCTCAAAATTTAACTGAGGACTGGAATTGTTTTATTACTTCAATGGAGGGTAGAACTCCTCTCGATCCTTTGGCTGAAGATAAGTTAATTTGGGGGAGTATGAAAGGTTCAAGTATTTATTCTATCAACAAAGGTTATAAACTAATCTAAGGTTCTTCCCCTTCTATGCCCAAATGGAGACACATTTGGCACAAAGGCGCTATTCCTAAAATCAAAATTTTCTTTGGCTCTTGTCTTTGAATAAGCAGTTAACCTGGGATAACATTCAAAAAAGAAATTTGGAGGGTCCAAGTCAATGTTATTTATGCCATGTAGATGAAGAAAGCAGAGACCATATTCTTGTGCATTGTTCCTATGTCAAGGAATTTTGGAGATTAATTCTCTCTAATATTGCTCTGGTTGTTCCTACACCTAATTCCTCTGAAGAAGCTATGAACAAGTACTCTCTTATTTTGGGTTTGACTAATTTTTCTCTTTGGCCCATATAAGTGAAGCAAATGATGCCTAGATATCTTTTTTAGAGTGTTTGGAAAGCAAGAAATGATGCCATATTCAAGAACCAATTCTCTCCTCCATGGGCTACGGCCTCAAAGATTGTTACCCTTTTAAATGAGACTGCCCCAAGAATTCATGTCAAGAAGAAAACAATAAATTATGATCTTGCCCCCTTGATCTTTATTGGTTACTCCCTCTTCTTTTATGGGGCCTCAAAAGGAAACCCAGGAGCTATTGGAGGTGAAGGTATCTTATTTCTCAATGGTAAAATTAGTGTGAATTTTGTTGTTGGACTGGACCTCTCTTCAAACAACAATGTTGAGGCTAATGTTATAAAATTGGGATTGATTTTAGCAAAATAAAAGGGATGTGACTCGATTCAAATCTTTAAACTCATTATAAATACCATCAAATTTGGTCATTGTAAGTCCATCAACATCTTGTATGTGACAAAGATTATCAAGATTCTATTGAAACAATTCTCCAAGATAGAATTACATCATGTGTGCAAAAAATATAATAGGAAAGTAGATAAGATGGCTAATGTTGGAGTGAACTTGACTCCTGGAACATGGCATATTTGGAAAAACCCTATTGAACCTGAATGACAATGGAGAAGACCTATAGTTTTAATAGGATGACAAGAACTCAATAGAATATTATGGCAATAAAATCATATTTGTTGGCTCAGATTTGATTTTTCCATTCCTTGTATGCTTTGTAATTGTTCACTTTGTGTAATAAAATATTTTTTTAGTATCTTCTTAAGAAGGAATCAAAAAAAATTCCCACAGGTTAACCTGGAGCTAGACTAATAACAACTAAATATGAAGCCTTGTATCTTGGTTTGATACAAACACAAAGAATGGGCATTAAGTTACTCTCAATCTATGGTGACGATGAGCTTGTGGTCAAACAAGTGACAAAGAAATGTAGCAATAAACATTACTACTTGAAAGCATACAAAAATAGAGTATGGGATTTGATGGAGAGTTTTGAAGCATTTAATATAAAACCCGACCCCAAGGAGAAATATGAGTTAGTTGATGCATTAGCTTCTCAAGGAGATAATGACATACCCATTGTCAATTATGGTCAAAATATGAATAAAGTAAAGATAATATTATGGTTAACAATATTGGATAAAGAAGAATTCTAGTAGGTGTTTGAAGATGATCGACAAATTATCAACTTCTCGACAAGAGAGGCGATATATGCAACCCAACAATAAGGGATGCTACAATAAATTGACCAAGAAGAAGTTATTCAACTAAAGAAACAATCATATCCCAAAAGATCGTATCACTTTAGAAATATTGTTCGATAACAATGACCAAAATATAGGGTATAAAATAAAAATACAAGAGCAAGCTTATAAGAAGGTCTAAATTGAACTATAGGAAGGTCTAAATTGAACTAGGCAAAAGTTTGAAGGCTAGAATCTAATGCTTCACAAAAGAAGTAGATGGACTCAAGTCACTATGCAAATAATACCAAGATATAATGGCATGGAGCTATGATGATATTTAGCTTAATGACAAAGAGGTAATGCATCATACCATAAAAATAACACCTGAAGCCAAGCCATTTAGGTAAAAGTATAGGTCGATTAATGAGGTAGAAGTGGTAAAGAAATAGGAGCTTCTCAAATTGTTGAATACCAAAATCATATATCCAATCAAGCATTCTACATGGGTAGCCAACTTGGTACCAGTAAGGAAAAAGAATAGAGACATCATCCTCTGCATTGATTTTTAGAATTTAAATAAGGCATCATTGAAAGATCATTATCCTTTGCCACAGATTGATTAAATCTTGCACATTGTAGTAGAAGCAAAGAAATTTTCACTCCTTGATAGTTTTTCAAGATATAATAAAATATGGGTCAAATATGAAGACCAGCACAAAATAGCATTCACTACTAAATAGAGAACATTTGTATACCAAACAATGTCATTTGGTTTGTTCAATGTCAGAGCAACTTTTCAACATGCCATGGACTTCGCTTTTGATGAGTTGGTTAACAAATATATCTTAATCTACTTAGATGATATGATAATTTTCTCTCATTACAAGAAAAAGTACTTGAACATTTAGAGATGATCTTTTAGAAGTGCTACGAGTTTGGAATATCACTCAGTCAAAAAAATCAATAATTTTTGTCCATGAGTGGAAACTTTTGGGACATGTTATCTGTAAATAAGGAATGGCCATTGATCCAAAAATAATTCAAGCTATTTTAGCTCTACCTCTTTCCCTTAATAAGAAATCCTTACAATCATTTTTTAGTAGATCAACTGCATAAAAATTAATTAATTTTGACTTTGCATAGATAGTCAAACCTATGATAGAGCTCCTAAAGAAAAATGCAGCATTCAAATGGACCCCTAAGAGGAGGAGATATTTTGAATAGATCAAACAGGATATAACAAAGGCTTCGGTCTTGATCAATCTTGACTTTAGTAAAGATATCATCTTATACGCATATGGGGTTGAAGATAGTTATGTCACAATGCTAACTCAGAAGGATGATAATCAAGAACACCTAGTGTTTTTTATTAAGCTAGACATTTTAGGATTATCAAAAGAACTACAATTTTTGGAAAGGCAGTTGTTTTCCATCATGAAATCATTAAAAAATTCAAACATTATGTATCCCATAGCAAAACTATAGTCTATGTAGTTCATTTGGATGTCAAGAATTTTATCCTTCAAGGAGAATTGGGAGAAAAAAGAGTTGGATGGGTTACTATGGGTGGTTTTTGTGTTCCCATCACCCATTTAGTTTCCTCTGTAAACTGTAACAAAAAAAACAAAGACAAAGAAACTCAAGAAAGTGTCACATAATCGTGACATGACAAGAATCCACCAGGGAATGAAAGCAAAGGAGATCAAGTGCAAGAAAGTGTCATGGAATCATGACATGACAAGAATCTGCTTGGTAACTAAGGCAAAGGAGACCAAGCACAAGAAAGTGTCGTAGAATTATGACATGACAAGAATTCGCCAGGGTCTGAAGGTAAAGGAGACCAAGTGCAAGAATGTGTCGCAAAATCATGACATGACAAGAATCTGCTAGGAAACAAAGGCAAAGGAGAATAAGTGCAAGAAAATTTCATGGAATCGTGACATAACAAGAATCCACTAAGGAACAAACCTCACGCTCTAAAGTAAATCAAATCCTTAGTTATGATATCACCTATTGTAGTTGTTGCAAAAAAGGGTACCAAACAAGTTCAAGAATAAAGAGTGACTGTAATTCTTTGTCCATAACTTGGTGGCACGCATGAATCGCTCGAATCAATGGATAAATGTCTAATGTACATCTTGTTTTTTTAGGATTAGAATTGCAGCACGACGTATGTCTCTTCAATTTAGTCACCTGGCAATTTGTTATAATAGTTTTAATGTAAGATATTTTAGATAGTTAAACCAAAAGGGATTATAAATAAAAGTATCGACCTCTTGTTCAAGGGTCTACTCTTAGGCGTTTACAAGTTGTATGGACTTAACTATTAGAAGGAGAAAATACTACAAATATTTGTGTTTAACCTCTGGTTCAAATCTCTTGCAGAACAAGTATGTACGGATGGATGGATGTTTCTAATTTAGCTCAGTAAATGTGCATGATATTAATTCTTATTTCTTGATTCTTGTTCACATTTATTTCTTAGTATTGGAACTGCTAATATGTGGAGCTAAATATCAATTTAATCATGTTCTGAGTATGATAAATAACTGGTTGTTCTATTAAAATGTCATGGTAGTTTCTCCCTTTCATGGTTTTGTTCATTTCTTGTTATTGCTTAATTTATACCATATCAAGTTCTAGCTTTGACTATATTTACATTCCTTTCAACACTCTTTTCTCCCCCCTAATAACTTTCAAGCTAGTTAGAACTTCCCAAAGGAACCAGCCTTATCTGGATATTATACGAGTTAAACCTTGTAGTCTGACCATTCATTCAATGTTGGCCATGTATTGGGTGCAATAACCATAGGCAGATCTTGGACCAATAATTTTTGGCACGCTCGATGGGACAAAATCCTACTGCATACACAAATCAAATATTTGGTGTTTGTTTTTGTTCTATTTAAAACTAAATTACCTAGAGAATTTTCTTATAAATCTAGATTCAATGTTATGATTGGTTGCCCCTTATTTTTACCATATTAAAATCCTTGGTAACTCCCATCCTGTTAAAAAGAGACTTTAGATCTGATGAAGGGTTGGAAATCAGAAACCATCATCATGAAGTCACTCCTTCTGTGAAGGGAATCCCAAGATGTTTAAATATAGTTAACATCAAGGATAAATGTCTTAATGGAACTACCCTCTATGGGATGATGCAAACCCTCTCAATGTTTAGAATATGCACAATATCCCCATGGTTGTGCTAAAAACCTTGTCAAGCTTCGATGGTACAAAGGATATCATCTTTGAACATTGTCAAGATGTAGCTTCATTAGCTATCATGCATAATATCACCTTTGAAGACGTAATACTGAAATTATTGGTCCTCTCAAGGGGAAAGCATTAATGTGGTATAGGACTTTAGAGGATCGAAGTATCTGTACATGGGCGGATCTCACAGAATCTCTCATTGATGCTTTTGATAATTTTGGATACCCCTTTCAACTGCTCACTCAACTCTTGTTCATAAAAAGGGAGTCCATGAAACTATATTTAACTTCAACATCATATTCCAAATAATGTGGAGAAAGATCCCTCTTGAATTCTTCTCATCTACCACACAGGCATATCTCTTCTATATTTGTGCCTTCCACCCTGATATAAGTGTTATTATCTGGAAATCTAGAGTAAAGTGTTTCCTGTAAATTCTCAAAGAAGCTACGAAATCCAAAAATATACTAATCCAAATAGGAAAAATACCACCCCGATATTCCCCTCCTTTGTTCCATAATTTAGCCTTTGCACCCTCCCTAAGGGACAGTGGTTCATACTTACACTAAGACACAACGAGCGGTCTCCCCGCCAAGTATTAGAAACTTAAATCCCTAGTAGAGCATGAGTTAAGAATAGAAATTTAGAGACTCATAAAGGAAATGAAAGCTATGAACAAACAAATCTCGCTAGACAGGAAATGGGATCTTAGCAGCTTTGAACCTTCATAACAACAGCCACCTTTTTTTAAGTACAGAATCTAGGATATTTTTTAAAGCATAAGAACGAAAGGATTATGTCAAAAGAAGGAATGATGACCCACTTTCGATTAAACCCCTATCACATAATGGAAATCACTTTAAATAAGGCCAATATTGGTCGGAGCAAAAGAATTCCATCCTTCTGATGGGGGATATGATAGCATGTAATGTTATACATAGAGATATAAAGCCCTTGGAACTACAATGTGTAGATCATGGAGTGGTTGATTATCAGTTTATACAACCTTAGGATAATGGTACTGCCAATCAAGAATTTGTTTTAAGTCCCTCCCTAGAAGATCAAGCATCAAGTTAGAAAAAGTTTGAGATATACAAAAAATTGTATTTCCCTGTTGCTACGATCAAGAAAAGAGTAGAGACGGTAAAATAATTACACAGTCTTATCAAGTGTTCAACTACAATTCTCGAGGGAATAAAGGAAGAAATTTTGACATCTGATCAAGTAGATTTGATTGACATCACCATTGGTAATTTTCCTACATAGGATTCTACCTCTATCATTCCAAATAACCATCCCCCCCCTTTTACCTATCTTTATTTATGGAAAAGGGGATATTGCATAATTGTGTAATGATGCCAAGCGCTCAAGTCACAATTATGCCAGTAGAAATTTGCAAGAGCTTGGACCTAAATCCAAATGTGAAGGGGCATGATGTATTACAATTCCAAGAGAAAAGGTTGAAACAAATAGGGAATTTACATAGAATATCGATGCTGATATGTGGACACCCAGACCTTGCCATAATTCAAGATGTGGAGGTTGTCGACATCCCCCCATTATTCAGAATACGTTTATTCCAAAGCTTGCTTGAACAATTGGAAGGACAGATAGCTCAGAGATAGGATCAAGTATTCCTCTTTCTAACAAGGAATATTATCATAATTTCCAACCAAGGGTTACAACCTTTTTGCTTTGAAGGGTACTATAGGTCGAAGATGTGCCCCATCAAAAAATCCAAATGTCAGAGAAAAAATCATGATCTTGGAAATTCATCCAAAGCACACATTACTCAACTCAAGTTGAATTCTCTATCAATAGGTAAAAAAAATTAGATCACTTCATAACAATCTCCAATGTCAAAAAGATACGAGTCATAATCATCTTTCCTAAGTAGCAACTTTTCTCGACACAATACTGATTCGAAGGATAGATGCACAAACAATAGATAGTGTAGGACCTCACATAGATGGAAGTTTGCATAATCCACATGAATATGGATGTGTTTTCCCATAACTGATAAAGCAAGACTAAATTCTTGGTTTCCTTTTTTTACTCAAGATACAGTTATCCCAAAAATGGAGGAAGACTCCACTGGTATAATTTGACAATGGTATCAACCAAGCACCAAGAGCGGCTAGAATTTTGCATCATGTGGTCTGAACATTGCATATTCATAGGGTAGGTTAAGAAACAAATCCTCAAAATCCAAACATGATCATACACATCACATTTTGTGTACATACTCGACATATATATGAAACGACTAACTAAAGTCATTAAGAATAAGTGTTGTTATTTCAAATAAAAGCATCTACCTCATAGCGTCTGTAGGTTTACCTTAAATGGGTAGAAGATCAATCAAGTGGACAAAGTTTTCGAGGATTTGAATATCTAGAAGGATCAGACAAGTTTTCTGATGCAGCCATCGATGTATAAAGCATATTACTGCTAATTCACGTTTCTTTCTTGCACTCTTATTTTTTGTAAATATTTCTTATGACTCCATAACCCAATGGATGAAGATAGGCAACTTTTGAAATGATACCTAGGACTCTTGAAGATTGCAATGCAATAAAGGTATATCCACCAAAGCACGTGCAAACAAAATATGAAGTCATGCATCATATGAAATTATGTCATAATGGAATGAAAGAAGTGTGTCAGGAAATACTACAGTAAGTGAAGCAACACAAGAAAAGAGGTCATTTGGTATGGTAACATCTTTTACATGTGCAAGGGATTGCACAAAATTTGTGGAGTATGTCTTTGTAATCATTCATCGATCGGAGGCCCGTCTCAGCTCAATCTTATATAAAGGAGAAATTGTGTAAAGAGACAGAAGGATGAATCTTTCAAGATCGAAGATAAGTCTGATCATGCATATAGTAAGCAGTGGAGGAAGTTTTTGATTATCAATATCAGGCAAGTGGAGAGACGTAGAAAAGATAGATGATTGCCACCATATTCTACCTCATGGTAATCTATCTACTCTTGGAAGAAATCTGCACACCAAAGGAATATATTTACAAGGGTAGGTTCTTTTTGGAAAGTCTCATCACACCAACAAAATATATTTACAAAGATATGCAGTTATTGGAGGTTTTTATTTTTTGTGTAACTCTAATTCCCTTATTTTTTGTTCTTCCTTTCCTTGTCTTCAGTGTTATAATACTATTCTTTATCACTCACCTGTACAAATCGCCCACCCCTTTTGATTTTTGGTATCCCCGTTTATTCCCAGTAGAGTCTTATCCTTAGTTAATAGAATGTTTGTCACCATCCTCCATTGTTTGGAGTGATAGTATCAGGATAGGTTTGTTATCCCTCTCTCATAGCCCTTTTTTGTAGTTTTTCATAAGTTATTTTGAGCTTCCTGCTTTTCTCTCTATATATCCTTTCTTTTGTCTTTACTGACCTTGTGGGTAAAATAGACGTATCACTTATCCAGCAGTAGCTCCCTCTTTGCTCAACTTACATTTTTGTCCTATTTTGTTACGTCGATCTGTCAATGACTTTAGAAAGTGTTGGTCAGGATAAGACCATACGGGTTTGAAAGACTTTGCTAGCAAAGGTCCTCTTGTGAGTTGCCAAATTGTGGGTGGTTTTTGTATTCCCCTCACCCACTTAGTTTTCCTTGTAAACTATAACAAAAAAATGAAGATAAAGGAACTCAAGAAAGTGTCACAAAATTATGACATGACAAGAATCCGCTAGGGAAGGAAGGCAGAGGAGATCAAGTGCAAGAAAGTGTCGTAAAATCATGACATGACAAGAATCCACTAGGGAACAAATGCAAAGGAGACCAAGTGCAAGAAAGTATCGCAGAATTGTGACATGACAAGAATCCACCAAGGAACGAAGGCAAAGGAGACCAAGTGCAAGAAAGTATCATGAAATCATGATATGACAAGAATTTTCCAAGGAACGAAGGCAAAGGAGATCAAGCATAAGAAAGTGTCATGAAATCATGACATTATAAGAATCCACCAGGGAACGAACCCCATGCTCCAAAGTAAATCAAATCCTCGATTACGATATCACTTGTTGTAGCTATTGCAAATCAAGGGGTACCAAACAAGTTTAAGAATAAAGAGCGGCCATGATTTCAAGATTTGCCCATCACTTGGTGGTATGAATGAATCACTCGAATTGGTGGATAAATGTCTAATGTGCATCCTGTTTATTTAGTATTAACATTGCGACACGACGTATGTCTCATCAGTTTAGCCACCTAGCAATTTGTTATAATAGTTTTAATGTAAGATATTTTATATAGTTGAACTAAAAGGGATTATAAATAAGAGTATCAGCTTCTTGTTCAAGGCTCGGCTCTTAGAAGTTTACAAGTTATATGGACTTAATTGTTGAAAGGAGAAAATACTATAAAGATCTATGTTTAACCTTTGGTTCAAATATCTTGCAGAATAAGTATGTATGTATAGATGGATGTTTGTAATTTAGAAAATTAAATGTGTGCGATATTTTCTTATTTCTATATTCTTGTTCACATTTATTTCTTAGTCTTGGAACTTCTAATCTATGGAGCTAAATATTGATTTAATCATATTCTGTGTATGATAAATAAATGGTTGGTATGTTAAGAGGTCATGGTAGTTGCTCCCTTTCATGATTTTATTCATTTCTTGTTATTGCTTAATCTGTACCATATCAAGTTCTAGCTTTAGTTACATTTACATTCCTTTTAGCACTCTTTTCTCCCCCCTGATAACTTTCAAGCTAGTTAAAACTTCCCAAAGGAACTAGCCTTCTTTGGAGATTGGACAAGTTAAACCTTGCAGTATGACCGTTCATTCAATGTTGGCCATGTTTTGGGCTAAATAACCAACCATAGGCAAATTTTGGACCAACAGTTACTAAAATACAAGAATATAAAATTGAAATATGGCCTACTAAACTCATAAGAGGCAAATCCTTATTTCAATAATTGGTTGTCATTTCAAAGAAACTACTACAACATGTGCATAGAAGATGACTATTGATAAACTATTTCCAAATAGGAAAATTCCCTAAAGGGTTAAATGCTTCACAAAGGTGTCGATACATATTACAAACATTGAAATGTCTTACTATTGAAAGGATTATACCAAAAAAATTTTGATGGAATCCTCCTTTGTTGCATAAATTTAGTACATATTGAGAAAGTTTTAAAAGAATTCCATGAAGGGTTGTTCAGAGGATATTATTCATGATAAACAATCATTTTCAAAATCCTCATGGTTGGATATTATTGGTCCACCATCTTTGCATATTCGTTCAAAGTAGCTAGAGCTTGCAAAAAATGTTAACAATTCATCACCAAACATAGAAACCCGGTGATACCACTACAACCAATCATAATAGAGGAGCCTTTTCAATAGAGGGGATTGGATTGTATCATGTTCATAAATCCAAAATCATTTATAGGATAAGTATGTTTTAATGAAGACGGACTATTTTACTAGATGGACAAAAGCGACAGCCATGAAATCGGCCAATCTAGATATAGTAATTGAGTTTCCAAAAAAATAATTACAAGGTTCAATATTCTAAACACCTTGGTAATTGACAATAAATCTACTTTTGTAGGGATAAAATTCATTAACTTTATGAGTAAATATGGTATCTATGATTAAGCATTCAGTTGCAATGAAGCAATGGTTTGACAAAAGAGCCACAGTCTGTGATTACCAAATCGGTGACCTTGTACTTCAATGTGATGAAGACAAATCAAATATAGGGAATCATCAAAAATTTGATTCATTTTGATCCGAACCATAGCACATCAATGCAAACATAATATGTATGAGTTGTCAAACACCAATTGCAGTTCTTTCATTATCGATAAATGGCCAATGCTTAAAGTGCTTCGTTTAGGGTATTGCCATCCTTTGTATCATATGTACATAGAGATACAAAAAATAAATAAGCCATGATCATTTTGAATCTAGCTAAAAGCTAATTAGCCAAGATTAAATTCAACTGGTGATGATTTTGAATCCTTGCGTGTTTATTTGGTAGGTAGCCATGATAGTAGTTCAATTATTATAATAACTGCACAACGACCAGCATAGCGCAAATAAAGCAAACATCTCAACAAAAAATTTGCTTTGTGAAGTTTAAAAAAAAAAAAATTATTATGATCACAAACCATCTTGAGCTAGGACTAAACAAGCATCAATGAGAATGATTCCAGAGTATTAAACAAAAATGTATATGAGTGTGGTTTGAATAGCAATGGCCAAAAACATGAAAGCCCCTACTAACATTTAGAAAACACAAAAGGAAAATAAAACACTCCAAGATCATACTTGCAAAATTGGGGATACAGAGCTTACCCTCAAGTCAAAATATAAGCACCTTTAAGAAGCAGCTGAACAACAAGTGAAAGAGATGTCACGTAGTAGCCTAGGTGCATTTTAATGGCACTCCTTCCTATCTTCTTATATTTACAAGCATGTTCATCCCTACCCTAAATTAGTATTATTTGTTGCCCAATTATACAACCCAAAAATGAAAATAGTATATAAATATAAGGTCCAAGAATTATTTCAGCTTACTCCTAACCTCTTTACCAAGGCCTTTGCCATAGGGGTTAAACCCAGAGGTCCCCCCAAGACTTTCACTACCAAAGATCAGAGGAAGTATTATAACCTCAGAAGGCATGAAGAAGGGAGCAAGTTATTCAAAAAATTTCTCAATAAATAGCTATGCAAACCTCCTAAAGTAGGGAAAAATGGTGCACCTATTGATAATGAACAATATATGTATCTATCTCCTACTACTTAAGAGCATCAAACGGAAGCATGCAAGTAAAATGGAAGAGATACCAAATAGCAAGAAATGAAGCAAAAGAGAGTTGATTTCTTATTAATCTAGTGGATCAAATCCAAGGTTACATGGATGTCCCATTGAGGGCTCAAATATGATATAATTGTTACAAATTGGGTGCCCAAGGATCAAAATCCTTTATGTTACTCAGGTGCACATCCAGTGTCTTTCCTCATACCCACAATCGATGTGGCCGGGCTACTATTGTTTTTGCTTGTGTCTTTGATATTGAGGTCTTGTTCTCATTACTAATGCACTATAGAAACCTGCACCTACACACAAGGAAACCAAAAATGTCAAATAGCAAGTGTGTATGATGAAAAACATGCAATCCCCACAGGCATCAAAAGACTAGTAATGATATTATGAATGGATATTATATCAAATCAAATCCAAATGACTTTAAATTATACAGGGATGTAAAATGGAAGGTATTGGAAAGATCACACTAGAAATAGAGCTGACTTTGTGTCCGATGGTATGTCGTAATCGCAATGACCATTCCCAACCTACAAAACCCAAAGCAAGCAATTTTTGAACCAAAACACATCCAAATCAAATGAAACTTGGAAATTATACCTAAAACATGATTCTAAGAGAACCCATATGGTTATATTTGCAAAATCAATAACATTTTTAGGTGTTTCTCTAGATGACCATCGTAGACCTGCATGAGACCCTGTAAAACACTAAAAATATGATATCTCGCTCAATATAGCTCCAAAATACATGAAATTTGGATAGAAGAAAAATATGATAATCTATAATATAACCAAAAAAGAACAATAAAAAATCATGCATATATAAGCCACCGTCCTGGGGTGGGACGGTTGGGACTATCACAAACTAGGGACCGTCTCGGGATGGGACGACCACCAGTTCTGCCCTTATTTTATCACCAATTCCTCTGTGAATTAGTTATGGACCTCCTAAATAGTGTTTTCATCGAATTTGGTGGTAAAACTCACTCAGATAGTTCAATTTTAGGATCATATTGTGCCTCCTAGTTCACTCGCAAATCTCCTTCGCTAGGTAGATATTTTGAGGGAATGGGGGCACAAAATGGTGAGTGGCAAGGTTATGCATAGTGGCTAATATTCACAAATTGGGAAAATATTAGTATTTCCAAAATTGAAAATTGGCGAATATGAGGACCCTCGATGTCGGCCCATTCGCCTAAAATTTTCAGGATTAAATTTTTCTTAGGGTCAATTCGCCACAATATATATCCAAACATAGGTATATTTGTACTCATTGGAAAGCTCTTTTCAAGACTGATTTAATGGTGGGTTTTTTTATGAAGTTATAAGGTGATTTAATAGGTTAAAAGTGGCCACAAAGATGACTTTACATTTTAGGGCTTCAAATACCCCAAATTTTGGTATTAAGATGCTCGATTTGATTTTCTTAAGATTCTTCATGATTCACCTTGATTTTGATTAGGATTCGCCATTTTTTACAAGTACATTTTGAGTCCAACCCCTTATGCATAATCCTAATGAGGGGGAATCTTGGCAGCACTTCGTCGCTGTGTCTCCAAAATCCTCTCTATTATTTGTGTGGAAAATTGATCCACTTTATAGCCAAAGGGAACCCCTAGGGAAAATAGGCATGTAAGGGCATGCAGGGCACCAGGTGCCACTTGTCCACAACTCATCATGCATTGGAGGGGTAATGCATCTCCATTTTTGTAGTTAAACATGTAGTATGTCATAAGATTTTTGCACCCTCAGACTTGCATGAGAGAATAGATGGGCTAAATGGTAGTCCCTAGGTACCATTTGGCCATATTTTGACTTTTTGAGGGTCAAAGGCCCTGGTCGTCCCACCCAGGGACAACTGCATGTGACCATCCCTGGGTGGGATGGCCATGAACTATGATCATCCCAGGGTGGTATGGTCATGCCTATGTGGCCCAAAATTCCCCAAAAGTTGAGTTTAGCCTTCCAGGAGTGGTTAGGACCACTAGTAAACCTCTGAAGGTTGCCCAAGGGGGACATATGATGTCAATTAACCAATGATTTTGATTGCCTAATCGGATTGACCATATTTTAGTGTCTACAGATACCCCTTTTTGAGATGTGTTGTGTGCAGCACAATACTGAGCAAAAATAGATGACTAAAATATTAAATTATTAGGGTTATTCGATAATCTAACCAAATTTTGATACCCTAATCATGGAAAGAGAATGCGTTCTTGAATCCTTGCTTCTGACTCAGTAAAGACATTGGTTTCGGTCTCTCTTCAGCTTCTAGATATGCTCATGGGACTTATAACTCTAGGTGTTAAGGGAATCTTGGCAGCACTCTGTCGTTGTGTCTCAAAAATCCTCTCTATTATTTGTGTGGAAAATGGATCCACTTTATAGCCAAAGGGAACCCCTAGGGCAAATAGGCATGTAAGGGAATGTAGGGCACCAGGTGCCACTTGTCCATAACTCATAATGCATTGGAGGGGAAGGCGTCTCCATTATGGGAGTCAAACATGCAACATGTCATAAGATTTTTGCATCCTCAGACTTGCATGAGAGAATAGACGGGCTAAATGGCAGTCCCTAGGTACCAAATGGCCATATTTTGATTTTTTGAGGGTCAAAGGTCCTGGCCGTCCCACCCAGGGGTAACTACATGTGACCATCCCTATGTGGTATGGCCATGAACTATGACCGTCCTAGGGTGGTATAGTCATGCCTATGTGGCCCAAAAGTCCCCAAAAGTGGATTTTAGCCTTCCAAGAGTGGTTAGGACCACTAGTAAACCTCTGAAGGTTGCTGAAGGGGGCCATATGGTGTCAATTAACCAGTTTTTTTATTACCTAATCATATTGACCATATTTTAGTGTCTATAGATACCCCTTTTTGAGATGTGTTGTGTGCAGCACAACACTGAGCAAAAATAGACGACTAAAATATTAAATGATTAGGGTTATTCGATAACTTAACCAAATTTTGATACCCCAATTATGGAAAGAGCATGCATTCTTGAATCCTTGCTTCTGACTCAAGAAAGACATTGGTCTTGGTCTCTCTTCAGCTTTCAGGTATGCTCATGGGACTTATAACTCTAGGTGTTATGGGAATCTTGGTAGCACTCCATCGTTGTGTCTCAAAAATCCTCTCTATTATTTGTGTGGAAAATGAATCCACTTTATAACCAAAGGGAACCCCTAGGGAAAATAGGCATGTAAGGGCATGCAGGGCACCAGGTGCCACTTGTCCACAACTCATCATGCATTGGAGGGGGAAGGCATCTCCATTTTGGGAGTCAAACATGCAACATGTCATAAGATTTTTGTACCCTCAGACTTGCATGAGAGAATAGACAGGCTAAACGGCAGTCCCTAGGTACCATTTGGCCATATTTTGACTTTTTGAGGGTCAAAGGCCCTGGCCGTCCCACCCAGGTACAACTACATGTGACCATCCCTGGGTGGGATGGCCATGAACTATGACCATCCTAGGGTGGTATGGTCATGCCTATGTGGCCCAAAAGTCCCCAAAAGTGGATTTTAGCCTTCCAAGAGTGGTTAGGACCACTAGTAAACCTCTGAGGGTTGCCCAAGGGGGCCATATGGTGTCAATTAACCAGTGCTTTTGATTGCCTAATCAGATTGACCATATTTTAGTGTCTATAGATACCCCTTTTTGAGATGTGTTGACTACAGCACAACATTGAGCAAAAATATATGACTAAAATATTAAACCTCTGAAGGTTGCCGAAGGGGGCCATATGGTGTCAATTAACTAGTTTTTTTATTACCTAATCGTATTGACCATATTGGGGTGGTTCAAACAACATATATGCAAATGCATCTACATGAAGGGCATTATCTTACCCTTGAGCTATCGATGAACAAGTCATCACCATCATTTTCCATAATTTTCTCTTAACTTCGGTGGTTGTCCCATATTAGTCCACCAGTGAGAGTACCTAGTCTTGCATCCAAAGAGTTCATCAGCAGTACCATATTCTATATATATTTCAAGCAAAGCATAAAATGCAATACCAACTAATTTTGATAACATGGAAATAAGAACATGCATTAGATATCCACATATTTATACATACCTACATATCAAAATCAAGTTATGCTAAGGAGGGTTGTTACAAACAAAGTAGAAAATCAAGATCAAAATGAAAGACCAAAAGCATATGAAGACAAAAGGTCTTCATACAAAATAATGTAATACAAGGGTGATACATTATTTGGTACCTTGTAAAAATGTTGGAAGCACCATGTAAATCATTTATATTAGGGACTGTTTAATATTTGAGTATATAGTAGGTGTCAAGTTAGTAAGTATGGAGTTATATAAGTGAGGTGTCAAGTTAGTGTGGAGTTATATAAGTGAGGTGTCATGTTAATAAGTGTGGAGTTATATAAGTGAGGTGTCATGTTAGTAAGTGTGGGTTATGAGTTATGTGCAATCATGAGAGTCTTTGTCTTTATGTAAATATGTGAGATTTATTATTATGTATTGAGAAATATGAAGAGTTAGAATTATCGTGAGTACGACAAGATGAAGAGTTTATTAAGTGTGAAGGTCAAGAGTCTTATGGATATGAAGTCTTATATATGTATATATCAAAGACAAAGCATCATAATAGAGTATCAAAAAATAAACATTGCGTTACAGTGCATTGCTTAAGTAGATATATCAATAATATATTCAATGAGTTTATTGTTCATTATTGCTATGGATTGATTATGATTCATACTTGTTCTTGAGATATTATGTGATCCTATAAGGGTGTTAAACCTACAAGAATAGTGATTTGCTAACAATAAATCTTTTCTTAGGGGTCTTATTCATACCCCTGATATTCCATGATATTATTTTCATCATCACTTTTTATTTTTATTAGTGGGTTTAGCTACACTTCTTGTTAGTGCCTATGATATTTTTATTTGGTTTTCCAATTTGATCTCTTTGAGTTTCTTTTTCTCTTTGTTCATGCTTTGACAACATTCCTCTCCTTTTTCCATCCTCCAAGACTTTCATCTTCATCAATCTCCTCTATTTTTCCATAATGCTCATAATGAGACTTATCTTCTAAAGATTTATGTTGCCCTACAAAATCTAAAAAACAAAAAATAGTATTATAATCAGTTTCTTATTTATGTTGCCCCAAAAACCCTAAAGTCAATGGATGATCCTCCATAGTAATTATGTTCTTATGCTACCTTGAAAACCCTAAATTTCCATGGATATCCTCCATATTTATTTCTTTATTATGTTACTCTTGAAACCCTAAAGTGCAATGGATACACTATGTACTACTTTTATTTTTATTGCAAGAAGAAGATTTTATGCTACTTGAGGAAAATGAAGATGATTTACTTGGATTAACCTTGACCTCCTTGACCTCATTCACTTTAAAATTTGCCTCCCCATATTACTTTGCATCTTTAATTCCTTTTGTATTTGAACTTGCACATTATACTTCCTTATCCCTTATATAATTTTTTCTTCTAATGGTTGATTCAAGTGAGCTATAATGGCCTTTGCCATTTGATGATGCAGATGAGTTTTTCTTCCCACTTCCTTAGGAGTGGAAAACCCTTGAGTTGACCCAACTTCCACTATGATATGATCTCATTGTTTAATATTGAAGTTTGCCTCATGCCCAAAATTTTCCATCCTTTTCTCTTTTATTTTCACTTTACAATCTTTTGCCATCTGTTTAGTCTTATGACATTTGCGTCATAGGAATGCAATGTTTTCATATTCCACTTGTTCCAATTCTCTTGATTCAAATTTGATCATAATGGATCATGTTAAATGTTTTTAAATATCCATGGCAACATATATTCAAGTGTATACAACATACCTTCTCTCCTTAGTAGTTGACCCCTCTTGGATGATGTCCTCTATAATATTGGTAATATTCTTCAAAACTTCTTTATTAATGAGTTGATAAGGAAGTCCAAAAATCCCAATCCACATCAGAAACCTTTTAGTAGTCTTTGTCTAAAAAAACACTACAGATCTTAAATATAACACATCTTTGCCTTTTTTTCAGTGAGTTTACACATGTTTTTATGAGGGATCATAGTCCCCTCATATTAAGTGGGGTTTGAACCTTAGAATTCTCAAAGAGAAGCCAAAGCCCTTACCACTGCAATAAGCTTGCAACTCATGCATCTTTACCCTTAAACCAAGGACCACTAACTATTATTTTATCTCTTATTCTTGAACTAGAGAAGATAATGAAGAAAAAACCTTTTGGAAGAAAAGTCATGGAACAATTTTTATTAAATCTCCACTTCCACTTGATTCAATTTTGAATCTCAAAAACATCTTGCTAGTATCCATGGAACTTACATATTAACCCTATGGTTTTAAGAACCATTATCTCATGCTCCATCATCTCATCGTTGATAATCACTTTGGGTGTAATATTTGGTACTTGGATAGGGTTTGCCACAAACTCTCTCTTCGTCTTATCACTAACTAGGGTGTCCCAACCATTCTCATTAACCCCCTTTTTTTTAATAAAAAGGGTAATGTGTATGATAACGAAGCGTTTGTGTTGTCGATTCCCACACGTAGTGCTTTTTCCTCTATGCGTGCCTATCAGATAGGTGGGTTTGACCATTGAGACCTATTACATAGGTGTAACCTTTCGCTTGATACTAGAATCTCAGAAGATCAAAGCATCTAAGGCTGCATCAATCGGGGATACACGACAGAAGGAATTGTTCTATGTCTAAAACTCACCTTCACTAAGCGTAAGTTTTCTTTGACTCAATAACTTGAATCCCATTTCTATAAATGATAAAAAAATAGAAAGAGAAAATATTTCAAATCACACCATCTCTGTAATAGGTAAATGCCTCTTTCTCTCCTGAAGCCATTGGAATTATTTGCAATAAGATATCTGCTACAATTGTGAAGGTCTTATCGATAAAATTGTCATTTCTCTGAGATCTAGGCATAGTCAATTAGAGATTTTATAATTTCCTTCATTCCCCATACGGAAATGATCCCATAAACAAAATGATTTTCTGGTGCACAATACCATAAAATTTTATTTCTTTCCGATCACAAATATGTGAACATTCTATTTCAAATCATTATTCTGAATATTATTCAGAATAGTAATAGATAGGGAATATTCAGAAAGGATGTTCGTTAGATTGACTGATGAATAATAGAAAAAATAAAAAAAAAAATATTCCTATTTAAAAAACTGTTTCTACAGATTCGGTGAACTCAATAAGTTCTGTTCTCATTTGCTCGTGATCCGAACGATAAAAGGAGTGAAACGATCATTGTATAATCACTTTTGGTGTAATATTTGCTACTTGGATAGGTTTTGCCACAAACTCTCTCTTCCTCTTATCACTAACTAGGGTATCCTTGCCCTAACTTGGATAGGGTTTGCCACAAACTCTCTTTTCCTCTTATCACTAACTATGACATCCTTACTTTCAACTAAAGTATCATTACTTCCAATAAGGACTTTTAAAAATAACTTTCCTACCATGTTACCTATATTTCCTTTACATGAATCTCAGAAAAAACTTACTAGTATCCATGGAGCTTACATATTAACCATATGGTTCTAAGAATCATTATCTCATGCTCTATCATCTCATCATTGATAATCACTTTTGGTGTAATATTTACCACGTAGATATGGTTTACCACAAACTCCCTCTTCATATTATCACTAACTAGGGTATCCTTACTTCTAACTATGACATCCTTACTTCCAACTAAAATATCATTAATTCCAATAAAAACCTTTAAAAATGACTTTCTTACCATTTTACCTAGGTTTCCTTTACATTAATCCTTTAGTTTTTGAGTTTCTTTTAAAATCTGAAACAAGAAGAAATCACACTCGCACCTTGATTGCACTTTACTTTCTACTTCATATTTATACTTTCTATTTTGCACTTGCTCTTACACTCTAATAAATCTAACACAAGTTTTTTTTTTTTTTTTTTTCGGTTAGAATGATAAACCCTACAACCAACACATAAGGCTAAGCAATCCCTTCCTAGCCATGACACTCCCACCTTGATTGCACTTTACTTTCTACTTCATATTTAAACTTTCTATTTTACTCTTGCCCTTACACTCTAATAAATCTAACACAAGTTTTTATTTTATTCAGATAGTGTGATAAACCCCTACAACCGACACATAAGACCAAGCAATCCCTTCCTAGCCATGACCTCTCGTAAAGAAAAGAGTTGTGCTTATCAATAGGGGGTTAACACACAACCACAAACGTCGCAGTTTGGACCTTGAACCCCCAAAGAAAAAGTAAACCTTGAACCTTTGTGTTGTCCCGTGGAACAAATCTAACATAAGTTATAACTTTTATATTATACTTTTTAACAAATCATTATTTATATCAAGTTGATGTTAAATTATTAATCAAATCTAACATAAGTTATAACTTTTATATTAAAGGTTCAAACCGCGGCGTGGGTGAGTGTGTGAGGGGTGGGTGTGGTGGCTTTGTGTTAATTCTCTATTGATAAGTATAGCTCTCGGCTCTACGAGGGGTCATGGTTGGGAGGAGGCTGCTCAGCCTTCTACATCGGTCATAGAGATTTATCACAATAACCTAATTAAAAAAAAACTTTTATATTATACTTTTTAAATAGTTAAAAATTTATTTACTTAAAAATAACAAATCATTATTTATATTAAGTTAATATTAAATTATTATTTATTTGTTTATTTATTTTTGGTTACATAAATTGGTTACAATCACAATTTTTAGCTGTCAGCGTAGTTGGTAGGGTTCAAACTATTAGCGAAGGCTTCCAACACATCCACCGTCTCGTTAATGGTAACCCAACGTGAGATGGGGACCGCCGGATGCACAGGGTTTGCACCGTCTTCGTTAGTTTGGTTCAACACATGATATGAAAGGGATTGTCGGACAAGCAGAAAATAAATCGTCGTTATCAGTCAGGTGCAACATGCAAAGGAGTTGAATCAGACTACTAACTATGCATGGGCACACCTGTGGGATTGGAACCTAAGTCTCATTTGTTTATTTATTTTTTTTGGTGTGAGAAACCATAAGCAGTCTCCTCTTTGTAAAGTCGAGAGCTATGCTTATCAATAAGGAATTTACCACCCCCTCACACACTCACCCACACCGCAGTTTGAACCTTGGACCCCTCGAAGAAGAGTCAAAGTCCAAAATGTTGCATTGTTCCCCTAGACTATGTTCAATTATTATTATTATTTGATTGCATAGCAGAATTGTTAACACCTCTTGCATGATGTAGGGTATGACTGGAAAGACAACCCCTTGAATAAAGACAAAATCAACTAAAACTTAACTATTAAAAAAATTGAATGAGGACAATCCATTGTCCCACTAACCACACTCTACTACCAATTGAGAAACTTAATTTTAAATTATTATCTAAATTGAAATTCATTGTTAAAAAAATGTGGACTACACCTCAAAGGCACAATATTCTACCATGGCCGCATAACCACCAAACGAGGTGTGACGGCCTATTGGTTCCAATTTTTCCTCTAGAATTGCTAATTCAATAAAAACAGTGGCCCGTCACCTTTGTCCCACCCTTTTCCATCGGCGAACAAATCCAACTTCGGTCGCTTGATCTGACGTGGGCCAAACACCCCGTTATAACTTTTATATTATACTTTTTAAATAATTAAAAATTTATTTATTTAAAAAATAATAAATAATTATTTATATTAAGTTAATGTAACGTTGGGACATTTATCAAGAGGAGACCTAGATTCCAATCCCATAGGCGTGCCTATGCATAGCCAGCAGCCCAATCCGCGCCCATGCATAGCCAATAGTCCATGACGACGATCTGTTTCCTGCTTGTTCGATGATGCCCCTCATACCACGTGTTGAACCAAATTGATGAAAACGATACGAACCCTACGTCCGACGGTCCCCATCTCATGCCGGGTTACCATTAACGAGACGGTGGGTGTGTTGAAGCCTTCACTAATAGTTTGAACTTGAACCTTGCCAGTACAGTTATTAAAAATTGTGATTGTAACCAATTCATCTATGTAACCAAAAGAAAAAGTTAATATTAAATTATTATTATTTAGTTGCATAAAAGAATTGTTAATATCTTTTGCATGATGTGGGGTATGATTTGAAGGTCACCATTATAAATCCTAACCACTTAGATAAAAACAAGTCAACTAAACCCTAACTATTAAAATAATTGAATGAAGACACTCCATTCTCCCACTAACCACCAATTAACCTATCTTTTGAGAAACTTAATTTTAAATTATTATCTAAATTGAAATTCAACTTGCAGATGATGTGACTGGGGTTCAATCCCCACCACAGATATATATATAAGAAGTATTTACTTAATAAAAAAAGTGTGGACTACTGCTTTTGCACATGGCCACCAAACGAGGTGTCAACGGCTTATTGGTTCCAACTTCTCCTGTAGAATTGCTAATTCAATAAAAACAGGGTCCCGTCACCTTTTCCATCGGCGAACAAATCCAACTTCGGTCGCATGATTTGACGTGGGCCAAACACCCCGTTATACCCGTCACCCTCGCCACCTGGATTTTCAAAAACCTATGGGATCTTTAAACATTGGAAAAACAGAGACCGGGGTTTTGGCGAATTCGCGAGCGCGGACTCCATTAAAATCAAACACCCCTTAATAAAACCCTTGTTCGCTCTGCTTTAAACACAGGCATAGACGTGCGTGTGGTTAATAGAGAAAGGAAGGAAAAAAAATGGCGTCTATTGCGAGCAGAACTTTGTTATTGCGAGCATGGATCCAGCCGGCGCGCCACCGGTGGCGGAAGCTGAGGCCGGCAGCGTGTGTCGTTTTTCAGGTTCCTTTCTTCAATAAAGAGTGTTTCTTGAACTAGTTCTAAATTTTAGTGCAAGTTAAGGGGGAGGTAATGAATTATTATCTGTGTGTTGGAATCTAACAGATAATCGCTCCGATATTATTATTATTATTATTATGCCAGAATTTGCAGAGAGTTTCGGGAAGCTTGACGGTGGAACGGTGTTCCGTTTTTACGGCGGCGGCGCATTTCCCTCACGTGCCACCGTGTGGAATCGTGGCTTCCTCTTTTACTCAATCCGCCATGTCGTCGTCGTTGTCGAATGAGAGCTCTGACGACTGTGTTGTTTCCGCGGATTGGCTCCATGATAATCTTAGGCAACCAAATATTAAGGTGCGCCTCCATTTTTTCTCTGATATTTGCGACAAGTATATTGTGCATGGGATTCGATCTTCGGACCTTTGTTACTTGAATAAACCATAGATTTCATAAGTTGCTTCGAGGTAGGATCAGTGCCCGATTAATCACTTTTGCAATCCTATTTTAATTGCTAGATTTTTAATTTTTATTTAATTTTATTTTATTTTCCGTCTGGGAAAAGGGGCTAGTAATTGTGCGAGGACTCATAATTGCTATAAGAGCCAGTAGTCGTTGGAGAACTAACAGTTGTGCTAGGAGTTGAAGCTATGGAGTCTGGCTTTTAATCAACTCTTATTCAATATTTAAAAATAAGAACACAATAAAAAAACTCCACACGAGGTTTTATTTTATTAGAGTTTCAATTTTTTTTTTTTTGAAAATTCGCATCATATTTATATGCAAGGCAAACGGATACATACGATGATACGCCATTTTAAGGTTAAGGATTTCTATATTTATTCATAATTAATTTAAAATTCACATTGCCCAGTTATCTATCCGACCACATATTCTAGATTTGTTACCTTTGTTTAGCTTATTCTAGATTTGTAACCCTAGTTTAGCTTATTTTCGTAATACTCTTGGGTTACTACGATGCATTGTAACAACTCTTTTCAGTGAGTCCCATTGGCCTACTTTGGCCATCTCTGGACATTAATAGGGTTACCCTACCTTGTCTTCAAGCCTATCCAAACCTTTATCATCCTCCGGTGGACAACAAATGCAAATAACAAAATACGTCCGTTTTTTTGGGTTGCATATGCTACAACAAAAAGGCTGTTATGCCCACCACAAAATGGATTATACACCAGCTTGCCAACAAAATACCAATGTGCCATGGATTTCTTCATTTTCAAGTTTTTCAACTTGAAGATGCTTTAAAAAAGAGAACAACAATATTACAATAGGCATGAGCTGATAAAAAGTCTCCTTCCAAACAAGAAGCATGAAAATAACCCAGACAACCACAATTGCTCTCATCTTTCAGACAATCACAAGAAGCATGAAAACTTGTACAAACTAATCACACCAAACAAGGTGAAATGAATGACCAAAATGAATTGATACTCAACAGGAAAATGCTGTATCTACTTCTTGCTGGGTGAAGTGACAAAATGGCTATAATGCATCACAAATGCTAACATTAAGTGCAAAAGGCTTATGTTGTACACTTTAATTACATAAAGATAAATGCGAAGCTCTTTGTCAAAACGAGATACTTTACTTGCTCTTTCCATTCTTAAATGAATTAGTCCTCCTTGCAAGAAAATGTGAACAATCTGCAAGTGTAAAAACGATTATGCTCTACTTAAGCAATAGATCGTTGAGGTGGATACCTAGTCCTCCTTGCAAGGAAATTTGAACAATCTGCAAGTGTAAAAACGATTATGCTCCACTTAAGCAATAGCTTGTTGAGGTGGATACCTATTCCTTCATCGTAAACTCATCCTTTTTGGGTGCTATTGGTGAGCATAGGAACATCATTAGTGCAACAATGATTTGGCGCATTTAGCTACTTCAAGATATTTAAAAAAAATGTTCTTCAAGTTCCAATATGGAAACCAAACTTGGGTCCAATCAACTAACCCTTGTTGCCATCGACCTGTGGAAAATTCTAAACAAAGGACGAGGTCGCATCTTAATTTTTTGAATGAATTGATTGTTTACAAATGGCTTCTAAATGAAAAGTATAATTGGCTACTCTTTGGTTGTAGTCTTCCTAGATGGTTTGCAGAAATGATCATGCTGAAAGAAAAAACTTTTAATTGTTAGGAAGTGAAGTCACTATGAAGTACAGGCAGCCAGGAAACAAGATTGCAACAGGTTCAAGCAGGCCAAACGTCTAGACTGTTAGACGTCTGGGCCTGACGTCTGGGCTGCCAAACGTCTGGGCTGCCAGACGTCTGGGCCTGACGTTTGCGCTGCCAGATGTCTAGGCTGGCAGACGTCTGGGCCTGACGTTTGGGCAGTCAGACGTCTAGGCTGGTAGACGTCCAGCCTGACGTCAAGCCAAGTAGACGTCATAGGAGCGGACATCTAGGTAGACGATAGGAATGTGGAAGACGAACAGTCTTGGGAGTGGAAACGAACAGTCTTTTGGAGGCTTCCGTTGGAAGAGGAAATGAACAATTTGGAGTCTTCCTTCTGCTCTATAAAAGGGACTTTACCCCTTGCATATGTGAGTGAGGTCGTTGAAAACGTTGAAAGACGTGGATGTAAATTTTGTTGAAAATAATAAAAAGAGAAGTTGTCATTGCCCCGTGGTTTTTCCTGCACATTTCAGGTTTCCATGTAAATCTCTGTGTCACTTCTGTTACTATTTCCGTGTTCTATATTTTTTGTTATTGTGCTTCCTCTTGCAAGTGATAAATTTGGAGTTTTTTCCTAACATCTGGTATAAGAGCTAAGATTTTGTGCGAGTGGGAGCTGCAACAATGACAAAAGGTGTAACCAAGTTCGAGATTGAGAAATTTGATGGCAGGAACTTCGCTCTATGGAAGATGAAGGTGGAGGATTTGTTGGTTCAGAATGACCAAGCTCAATCCTTGGAAGGGGTCACGAGTAAACCGAGCAGCATGAAAGATGAGGAGTGGGTAACGCTTGACAGGAAAGCGGTTTCTACAATCCGTCTCTGCCTAGCGGACTCCGTCTTGTTCAATATAACTGAAGAGAAGACCGCGGAAGCCCTTTGGCAAAAGCTTGAAAAGTTGTATGAAACAAAATCAGCAACTAACAAGGTTTTTATGAAAAAGCAACTTTATAGCTTGAGGATGAAGGAAAGTTCATCCGTGGTAGATCATTTGAATGAGTTTAATACTCTCATCAGTAAACTGGTTTCAGTTAATGTGAATATGGAGGATGAAGATAGGGCTTTCACCCTACTTTGTTCCCTCTCGGACAATTGGGATCATATGGTGATGACCATCAATAATTCATCATCAGGAACTCTCAAATTTGATGATGTGGTAGCCGCTTTGTTGGCAAAAGAGTTGAGGCAAAAAACGTCTCTGGAACCCTCAACCAATGAAGCCCTATCTGTGAGAGGTCGATCGTTTGAGGGGAGTAAACAAGGTAGAAAGCAATCCAGATCTAAGTCTAAAGGACGTAAGAAAAAAGGGAAGTGTTGGCATTGTGGGAAGCCAGGACACTCCAAGAAGGACTGTTGGCAATTAAAGAATGGTGAAAAGCAAAATCAGCCATCAGTTGAAGCCAGTGCATCAAATTCAGGAGAGACCGCAACATGTGAAGCCTTCTGTATCAGTAACAGTAGACCGGTTTTATATACCTGGGTTTTGGACTCAGGGGCGTCTTTCCACATGTCTCCCCACAGAGACTGGTTTGACAAATATCAACCATACTGTGGTGGAAAGGTCTATTTGGGTGATGATCATCCTTTAGAAACTGTGGGAAGAGGGGATATAAGGATCAGGTTGGACGATGGTAGAGAAAGGATGCTATGTGATGTGCGACATGTGCCCGATTTGAGGAAGAATTTTCTCTCAATCAAAATGATGGATAAGCTAGGGTATTCTGTCACCTTCTGTAACAACTACTGCAAGATTACCAGAGGATCTCTTGTAGTAGCAAAGGGAGAATCTTATGGGATTTTATACCGTTTATGCGGTGACAAACCATGCAACAGCAACAACTTCTGTTCAGGATGCAGTAATGCTATGGCATCAACGCCGAGGCCATAAGAGTGAAAAAGGCCTGAAAATTTTGCATGACAAAGGTATGCTTTCTGGGATTAAGTCTTGCAATTTAGACTTATGTGAGCACTGTATTTTTGTAAACAGAAGAGGGTTCGGTTTACTGCAAGTCCTGGTAAGAGTTCTGATTTTCTGCATTTTATATATTCGGATATATTTGGACCAGTCCCCACTCAGTCCTTGAATGGCGCCATCTATTTTCTGACTTTTATAGATGATTATTCTAGGAGAGTGTGGGTTTACTTTCTGAAGAAGAAGTTGGAAGCTTTGCAAAAATTTAAGGAGTTCAAAGCATGGGTAGAAAAGAGTCTGGGCAAGTCAATTTTGTGTCTCAGATCAGATAATGGGGGTGAATATTGCTCCAAGGAATTTGATAAATTTTGTATGCAGGAAGGTATTAAGCTCTAGAAGTCTGTACCTTACACTCCACAACAAAATGGTGTGGCTGAGCGGATGAATCGCACAATCATGGAACATGCAAGAAGCATGCTTAGTGCAGCCATGTTGGAGAAAAAGTTCTGGGCGAAGGCTGTTAATACAACTGTTTATCTTATTAACAGGTCACCTACAACTGCATTGGATGGACAGATTCCGGAGGAGGTTTGGTGTTGTAAGCCAGTTGATTACTCTCATTTGCGCACTTTTTGCTGTGACGCGTTTGCCCATGTACCCAAAGAAAAAAGGTCCAAGCTTGACTCGAAGTCAAGCATATGTGTTTTTCTCGGCTATGGAGATATGGTGAAGGGGTATAGACTGTGGGATCCTACTGCCCACAAGGTAATTATTAGCCGGGATGTAATTGTTGATGAAAAATCCATGCAAAGGAAGGAGGTACAACAAAATTCTAATGTTGTTTTTGTTGAAGTAGAATTTAGTGAAGATGAACATGCTGAAGTTTTTGATCAACATGTAGACAACAAGTAGAACAGGAAGTAGAGCAGCCACAACGGTCACAAGATCAAGAGCCAAAACCGACAGATCATTGGGTTAGAAGATCTACACGTCCACAAAAGTGTCCGGAAAGGTATTCTCATGTGTATCAGTCCTCTTTTGCTTTGTTAACTGATGATGGTGAACCTAGTTCATTTTAGGAAGCTAGAGAGTCTGAGAATGCAACAAAGTGGAGGAAATCCATGGAGGAGGAAATCGAGGCACTTTGCAAGAATAAAACTTGGGAACTTGTGGATCTCCCACCTGGAAGAAAGACTGTTGGAAACAAGTGGGTGTACAAAGTGAAGAAGAACAACGATGGGTTGTTGGAATGCTATAAAGCTCGATTGGTGGCAAAGGGCTATGTGCAGAATTCAGGTGTTGACTTTAATGAAATTTTCTCTCCAATTGTGAAGATGACTACTATTAGAGTTCTACTTGCACTTGTAGCTGCACAGGATTTGGAACTGGAGCAGCTTGATGTAAAGACTGCTTTCTTGCATGGTGATCTCGAGGAAGAGATATATATGGATCAGCCTGAGGGCTATGAAGAAAGAGGCAAAGAGCATTTGGTTTGCAGATTGAAGAAATCACTGTACGGGTTGAAACAGATGCCAAGGATGTGGTACAGGAAATTTGACACCTTCATGAAGAGCCAAGGTTTCAGCAAGAGTGAAGCTGATCATTGTGCATACTATAAGAGGTTTGACGATGGCGGTTTTATTATTTTGTTGTTGTATGTTGATGATATGTTGGTTGCAGGCCCCAACATGAAGAAAATCATTGATCTTAAGGCTTAGTTGGCTAGGACATTTGAAACGAAGGATTTAGGAGCAAAAAACCAAATTTTAGGGATGAAGATACACAGGGACAGAAAAGGAAAAAAGATTTGGTTAAGTCAAACGTCATATGTGGAAAAGATTCTGCAGCGCTTCAATATGCAGAATGCTAAACCAGTTAGTACCCCACTTCTTCCACACTTGAAGTTGTCTTCCAACCAATGTCCTAGAACGGAAGTAGAGAAGACAAGCATGTCTCGTGTACCGTACTCATCAGCAGTAGGAAGCCTCATGTATGCCATGGTGAGCACCAGACCGGATATTGCCCAAGCAGTGGGAGTAGTCAGCCGGTACATGGCAAATCCTGGTAAGGAGCATTGGAATGCGGTGAAGTGGATATTCAGATATTTAAGAGCCACTTCAAATGTTGCCATTTACTTTGGATCGGCAGATTTGCAAGTTACAAGTTTTGTGGATTTTGATTATGGTGGAGATAGAGATGGGAGAAAATCCACTACAGGATATACCTTCACTCGTACAGGAGCAGTGAGTTGGGCTTCAAAGTTGCAGTCTGTTGTGGCTTTATCAACCATTGAAGCTAAATACATTGCAGCAACTCATGCCAACAAAGAGGCAATTTGGCTAGAGCGATTGTTGGGTGACTTCAAGGTAATGCAGGAGAAAATTACGCTTCATTGTGATAGCCAGAGTGCTATTCAGCTAGTGAAGAATCCAACATTCCATGATCGCATGAAACACATTGATGTCAAGTACCACTTTATCAGAAATGTGGTAGAAGAAGGTAGGATCTTTTTGCAGAAAATCGACACTGAAGTGAATCCTACAGATATGCTTACAAAGCCGGTCAAGGTAGAGAAGTTTGAATGGTGCAGAACTTCTCTGGGCTTGCTGGAAAAATAACAAGGGCAACATTGGGCAATTGGCACTGGATGAAGATCTTTGGCAGAAGAATTCCTGAATATTGACTTCAAGTGGGAGAATGTTAGGAAGTGAAGTTACTATGCAGTACAGGTAGCTAGGAAACAGGATTGCAGCGGGTTCAAGCAGGCCAGACGTCTAGACTTCTAGACGTCTGGGCTGGCAAACGTCTAGGCTGGCAGACGTATGGGCTGGCAAACGTCTAGGCTGGCAGATGTCTGGGCCTAACGTCTGGGCTGCCAGACGTCTAGGCTGGTAGACGTCCAGCCTGACGTCAAGCCAAGTAGACGTCATAGGGGTGGACGTCTAGGTAGACGACAGGAATGTTGAAGACGAACAGTCTTTGGAGCGGAAATGAATAGTCTTTTGGAGGCTTCCGTTGGAAGAGGAAACAAACAGTTTGGAGTCTTCCTTCTGCTCTATAAAAGGGACTTGACCCCTTGCATATGTGAGTGAGGTTGTTGAAAACATTGAAAGACGTGGATGTAAATTTTGCTGAAAATAATAAAAAGAGAAGTTGCAGGTTTCCACGTAAATATCTGTGTCACTTGTGTTACTGTTTCCGTGTTCTATATTTTTTGTTATTGTGCTTCCTCTTGCAGGTGATAAATCTGGAGTTTTTTCCTAACATTAATGGGTTGAAAGAAAAATTTCCATGCTACACAATGAACATGTAAATGGATGAAAAAACATTTCTTTATGCATGAATGCTAGCGATTAAAAAATATGCCTATGGCTGTAATGATTAATGAATTTCCTTCACGAGGTCACAATAATGCAATGATTTTATGCTCAACAATGAGAACAAATGACGGTAGTAGTTGAAACATCACCTAACATTTCTCATGACCATAGTCACTAGGAGATTGGTGTTGGTATGGGGGATGGGGACAGGGATGTCAGTTTTCAGACAAGGGGTACATTGGTACTTGGAAATGCCAAATTAATAAATAAATTTATAAAAAATTACAACCTTTAAATTTTAAAACTGATAATATACCAAATACACAAACGATATTTAAGTAATCTACGTCAGGAGAAAGTAAACTCATAATTTAAGTCCTCATAATACGTTATTAGAGAGTCAAACCCTCATATTGACCTCTTAATAAATAAGTAAGTGAAGAACACAAGCTTATACTGAGAGGGGGGGGGTGAACAGTATAAGATAAAACTTTTTTCTTTTCTTTCCAAAGCAATAACTTCAAATAATATCAATGCATTAATAAAACAATGCACAAATCACCACACACATAAGAGACACAGATTTAACGTGGTTCACCCAATATGGGCTACATCCACGGAGAAATATTGCTTATAAATTTCTTCAATAAATTTTGTGGGCTCCAACCCACAGGAGATACCAATCCCCTATTACAATTTTCGTGGACACCAATCCACAGGAGACACCTATCCCCTCTCACAAGTTCGTGGGCACCTACCCACAGGAGACACCTATCCCCTCTCAAGTTCGTGGACACCAATCCACAAGAGACACCAATCCCCTCTGCTGGTTCGTGGACACCAATCCACAGGAGACACCAATCCCCTCTACTCTGGTTCGTGGACACCAATCCACAGGAGACACCAATCCCCTCTGCTCACAAGTTCGTGGGCACCTACCCACAGGAGACACCTATCCCCTCTCAAGTTCGTGGACACCAATCCACAGGAGACACCAATCCCCTCTGCTCTGGTTCGTGGACACCAATCCCCTTTGCTCACAAATATGACCCAAACTTTGCTCAAGTCTTCTCTCAAATCTGCTCCAAAATCCTGCTCAAACCTGCTCCAAACCTGCTCATAAATCCTGCTCAAATTTGCTCACAAATCCTGCTCAAATCTGCTCCAAAACCTGCTCACAAAACTTGCTCAAACCTGCTCCAAAATTTGCTCATAAAACCTGCTCACAACTCTGCTCAAATCTTGCATACATACAATGCTCATCTATTCCCAAATCTTGCATACAAACAATGTTCATCTTGTAATTGCTGATTTGCACCTTTCCTTCCTTTTGTAGATGGCTGAAAATGTTCTTCTTTTCAATTGAATCCTTTCACACTATTTCTTGCACTAGATGACACTTTGACTTGTTTTAAAACAACCCTTCTATTTGTGTGAGACTATACTATTTTTCTTATTTCCACATGCACTCCAAAACCAATCTCAATGCACAAGTTTGCTTACAAATATGATCTATAACCTTTGCACATTTACTCCCAATTCCAATAAAAAATAATGCACAAGTTTGCTCACAAATCTGATCTATAACCTTTGCACATTTTCTTCCAATTTCAATAAAAAATAATGCACATCCAATAATTCCTTATACCTCCCACTATATGACAACAAAAATATTTTCCTCAAACAAAACCACTTTGAGAAAGGAATTAAATCACCATACCTCTAAATCTGCCTCAATGATGATGATCTTCTTTTGCATGAGCTTTCCAAACCTGTCTTGACAAAAATAATTTTCCTTTTATTTGTTCCTTCAAAATCTGGTTAGCAATTCTCTTTTTCCTTTCTTGATTAAATATCAAATCAACCACTTTAAAAATCCTTATCAAAAACATACACAATAAAGCTTAAAAATAACTCCTTATATCTCCCTTTTTGAAACTCACAATGTAAAGCTTTATTAACAACTAAAACCCTTATATCTCCTTTTATTAATTTTCAAAAATGAAACCTTATACTAACATCATAACCCTTATATCTCCTTTTATTTAATATGCAAAAAAAATATAATTCTACACTAGCACCATGACCCTTATTTCTCCCTTTATTAAATTTTATAAAATAAAACTTTAAATACCTTGCACAACCACGATGGGATTCGATCCCCTGTCCTCTAGAGGCGCAACACCCTCACAAGTGCTTGTGACCAACTGTGCTACCACAACAGGTGAAACCTAAAAGGGGCGCACGAATATTTGACTCCTTATAGCTCTGTCTCAACTTCTTCAGCAAAACAACGTCGAAGAGATTCGACCCTCTAACCTCCTGCACAACAGCGCTCCATGCAAGCTAGACAACCAGTTGGGCTATCCCAACAGGTGAAACCAAAGGGGCATGATATAATGTTTATCCTTGTCTTTGCGCTCCCTCAAACATCAAAACCACAACAAAACGACGTCGAAGAGATTTGACCCTCTAACCTCTTGCACAACAGCGCTCCACGCAAGCTAGACAACCGGTTGGGCTATCCCAGCAGGAGAAACCAAGGGGCATGATATAATATTTATCATTGTCTTTTGCTGCTCTTCTCCTCTGTCCGCCGCTCGCACTCACCACGACGAATTAATCGATTATTGCCCATTTACAAAGGTGAAATGTTGCCTCATAGTTATACGTTTCCCATTGTCTTCGATTTCGTCAAGGAGGTCGGCTCTTATTATTTGCTTTCAACTTTATATCTTCTCCAAAGATGTCGGCGCATTTTATTTTTCAAACACTTTAGGTTATAATATTTAACTTTTAGACTCATATATTTAAATCCTTTGATTTAAATATGTCAAACCTTTGTCCCAACCTTTGTCCTTCTCTTTATAATATTTCAAGCCTTTGTCCAAACCTTTGTCCTTCTCTTTTAAATATTATAATATATTTGCCTTGCTTTGAAATATACTTTCCTTGCTTCTCTTGAAATATATCTTTGCCTTGGATGATTTTTCGTTGTTTGCTATTTATCAATTCCATCTCTGACATTATTGATATATTGTCCAACCTTATAAACTTATCACCCTTGAAGAATATTTCTGCCTTGAATACCATGCACCTTTGACATCAATGACAACTCAATATTTCTAACAAGTAAATAACCAATGAATCCTACCTATGTTTTTTTTTTTTGATTATACTAGAGGAACCGATAACTTGTTACAATTTTCTACACCTCTTCGTGGGTTCGAATCTCGCTCCTTGTTGCCACTATAATCTCTAGTTGCATCGGGTAAACCTTTTACGTAGTCGGCTACGCTGACGCGACACGCCCACCGGTACTACAGGGCCCGAGGGATTGGAACCTTGGTCTCCGCGCTTCTACAGAAGCGTTTTTGACTGTTGAACCAAGCCCTCAGACCCAAATCCTACCAATGTTTAAGGTATAATGTTCATTTCATAAGTTAAAGGCCTCTTAGAAAGTTATAAAATAGGCTTTCTTGAGTACTTACCCTCTCTTTAGCACCTTTATTAATTGAAAATGTTGCTATTTAGGGCATCTCAGAGTGTCGTTTAATGTTTTGATGCTGTTTGGGAGCACTTATAAAAACCATCGACGTTTTTTTTCTTTGGAGGAAAGGGTGGGGAGGAAATTTCATATGTTGAATGCAATCGATTTTCTCTTGTATCTAAAGCGTGATCCATTAGATTGTCATTTTAGAGTTTTGAATGGATAGGGTTTGAATTGAAGATGGGTGGAAGATGTCCAAATTCTCAAGAGGTGTGTTTGGGTATCCATAATTTGAACAAGTACTGATATGTGAGATGAGTACCGATACTTAGTACGAGTACCAGGTAGGGGTGACAAGTCTTTAGATGACTATGCTTATAAATTTTGCTTCTTACTTGGACTTCCAAGTGATGGAAATGTGAAACCATTTAATCAGTTTCCTCTCTTTGAAGCTTTTACGCAAGACTTGCGAAAGTAGACACAAATACTGAAACCAAACTTTCTTTGGCATACTTGTACTTCTCTTGAAATTCAAGTGCTTGAATCTTGGATTGAAGAAAGTGCCACAAATTCTTCTCCACTAATCTCCAAAGAAGCGTATATGAAAGCTTGGAGTGATGATATGCTTTTCCCTTCCTCAACAATATTCGAATGTTGCACTTTCTCTTAGAGTTGTATAATGCCATAGAATTCCTCCATCATATCCGTGCACAATACAATGAATATTCAGCTGGCCAATAACACAATTAAGATGCAATTATCCTTTTATACCTTTCATGGAGAGAATTGCTTTTTGCTTTGTTCGAGAATTCCTCTTGGTCCCCTCCTTGGTCAGCCACATTGTAACCGAATCTCAACATCTTGCTTGGTTGACGAGTGAAATACAATTCCTTGTAGCAAGGTGAAAACTTTTTTTCCTATTAATGGGATGAACTATTGCTTCATGCTTCAAGTGAGATTGAAGATTTTTTCACCAACAATATGCTAACAATGTTTAAACTCACAATATCAAGAAGTTGCAATAGGAAAAAGCATCATAGTTGGCTTGGGCGCATTTGCTCGATGAATGGCCTACTCTCTCTGCTGAATGACAAACTTTCTCCTTCATGGATATCATACCCAATACACGTGGGTGTCACAAACTTTTGATGGTAGATGATTTGAATGTAAGCATAGTTCTAAAACCTGTGATAATCCATTTGCTCAGACTTGTCCAACCAGATTTCAACCTTATGGGCTTTGCAACAAGATGAACATTTCTGACCTTTGCTTTCCTTTTAGAGAGCTCTTTCCTGCATTTAGAAACCAAGAGCTTCCCACATGCTGCTATTATGATTCTTCTTGCCGCAATGTTCACATGGGTGAAGGTCCCAACATAAGTGAGATATATGACCTTTTTTACAATCATCACAAGAGAATGAGAAATTAGAAGGCTGATATTTACACCTCTTTCCATGGATGCATACTTACTTGTCATTGCATTATTTAGAACATGGAGCTTGCATTACACTTATACAATGGGGTAGCTGCCCTTATTTCTCTTTGGAAGTTTGCTTTCTTCCTGGATTTGCATTGCACCTTTGTTAGATTCCTTGTTTAGTGGTTTCATTTCCCTTTCAGTCAGGTGGCAATGGTGTCTCTCCTTCATATTGGAATAGATCCTTCATTTTTTTTAATGGAAAACACCCATTTTTCAAATGATCCAAGACCCAATTGTAGAGGCCTTGAGAATGCTTAAATAGGGTCTCCTGTATTTTGGGCATGCTTGTGAAGTCCTAGGTTTGATAGCCCATCTTCTTGAAATGCTTGGAATCTATAACCTTAGCATGCATCTCAAAACTTGCAAATGAATCTCTGTACTCTTCCAAGGATATGAGATTAAAATCATTTTTGCTTATGGTACTGGTTTTGGTCATGGTTCTAACTTCTTTGAGAAACCAATGAGAGAGGTTCTTGTCTTTCATGTTTTCACAGTTGGCTTGGAATTCAGCCAATAACTTCTCATTGGATGTTATCTATCGTTACAACTTGTCCATTACATGTAAACATTTATCTCCTACTTTTGGAATTGAGTCATTAACAATGACAAAAAATTTAGCACAATGGTTTTTTCAATCCCAGGAAACTGTTCTACCACCATAACAAATTAGCTTTTCTTTCTCTTGAGGCTTAAGCTTTAATTCTTTATTATCTTCTCTCAACTTGGGAATCTTGTGAGACTACTACTGGGTGGTCTCCAGCAAGTCTTGAAACTTGTCTTTGTCCTCTTGGAGTGTAGCACAGCAGTGAGTAATTCAACAGTTGGAGGAACAATTGAATGACAGGTCCTAGAAGCCAACAGGATATGCAGTCATTGCCAATGCAATTATAAACATCTTTCAGACTTGAACAACACTCGACTGGTACAGCGTTAGTATGATCACTTGAACTGCAGTCCATTCCTTGCTTGAACAGCAAGGTGCTTGCACAGCAAGCCCTAGAACGGTAGTCAGCAACACTGGAACGGGAGTCAGCAACTCACTAAAACGGCATTCACTGGAACGGCAAAGAGCAGTCAACTCACTAGAACGGGTTCACTGGAACGGCATTTAATGTAGTCCTCTTGCATGGAAAGTCCTGTCTAATGTTCCAGACTGCAAGACTTCTTGTACCTGTCCTGACTGCAACGCTTCAACCTGCACACACAACTCAATATGCACACTACCAATCTACCAGCAGCAATTACATTCCACACAAATCATACACAGATTATAGACAAAATTGAGTCATCATTGTATTAATCATATGTACGGTGTTACTGGGTTTCACCGTACACTCTCTCTATCATTCTCACTACAGGATGCTGTGGTATGCACATTACATGCACAGGCTCTCTCTCGCTCATGATCTAGTAAGGTATCTCAAACAAATGAAGGGGTTCCTATTTATGGTTGGGCCTGGGCCGTTACCAAGAATGGCCTACCAGACACCTCAACACAACTGTTTTTTCCTTGCAAGTACATGACACAACTATATGCACTGTAAAATTTATTACAAAATATTAATATTAACGTCACCTTGCTTGGACGTCTAGACAATATTACATTTCATGCACATTTCTATTACATTGACTTTCATTTCAGGTGCCTTATTACTTTTTACTATTACTATGTACACTGAGGCTTTGGCTGTCCAGAACTGGCGCCTACATGGAGCATCTGCTGTAGGTTTGTGCTAGATCCATCTCTATTTCAGCAAAAACAATATGTAGGACTTTTATCAAATACTTGGCATTCAAACTTGTTTACACACAAATATCCATAGCCAGCTAACATAACAGAAACCATAAGGAATTTGCTGCTTTGATAACAATATGATCCATGGCAGCCCTCAAATGGCTCATTCGCACAGATATTTTCGTGACAAAAGGGAAAAGAACACACTATGCTTCATTCAGTGGCTTACAACAATTTAAAAAAATACAACGAAAACTTGCCCATAAATCAAAACAGCAGAGTAAGAAAACATTAGCAATTAGAATCAACATAACACAATAATGGGAACATAAAGATTTATGTGGGAGAAGCTCTTAAGGAAGAAAACCTATGGAAAATGCTGCTTATAGCTAATATTGCCCAAATACAACGAGAGTAGTTTTCCCTTTGGCTACTACTAGCAGAATGAGAGTATACAACGGTCCACACAATCCAATTATCTCCAGTGACTCCTTCCCTCCATGGGAATGGTGGAAAATGCAGTGGCGTACACAATTTATGCTTTTCGCAATGGGGGAATAGAAAGGGGCATGGAAGGTTGGAACTCATGCCCTTGACTTTTTAATTCCTCCTTCAGTGATCCTTCGTTTACCCTTTGTTTTTCATTCCTTCTTTATTTTCAAATACTATTTGTTTATTTGACCGTCTCCAATCTGGATGAGCACATCTTGTGACTGTTTTTATTGTGCAGTTGCACATGTTAGAATGGTATGTATTTAACCTCTTAGTGTCTTTTCTTCTTGTGTCTGTCTTGCTTGTTCCGTCCTCCCGTGATTGTTGCATTTTGTCATTAAAATGCAACATTAAGTTTCAACATGGTATCAGTGCTCATAACTCCATTAGCAGTATGAGAATATGTGGTAGTGGTGTTATGTTCAAGCCCTAGCCAATAATTGCTTCTTGGCATTTACGTAATGATCATTTTGTTGGATATTCACATATTTGCCAAGTTCTAATACTTTGGTGTTCTATTTTCCTTGGCCTTCTCATCCCTAACATAAATTAGAACAAAAGTAACTCAATCGGAGAACCATATAATGCCTTTTTTAAGATTCCATGCACCACTCATTTTTAAAAATAGAATTTTTTTTTGTACTATATGCAGCTATCACATCCATGTTCCCAGTCGAGATTGTTCTCCTCAAAACAGTAGCCATAGTAAATACCTTGTGAAATGTAAAATTTATTGCATTTCTACAAAGCCTATACCAGATAATGTGCATATTAAAATCAAAGAAGTGCTTCCAAATTAATTCTCAAAACCATTGAGAAACCCAGATTTCCAAATCATCATGCACCTGGGTGAACTCGCTGGCTAATCTGTCTCCTACATTGCCTAAGTAGCACAATAAGTTCCAATTAGCTCCGTGTGGAAGGCCCCATGACCAGTGGATGAATTTCATGCAGCTCGAACACATCCCCCCCCACACACACAACAGGTAAGTGGCATTATTAGAAAAGATGTAATGTCCCCTTCTAATCAGCTAGTGGGAGCACATAGAGACTAGCCTATACACGGGTTCTCGTAGGCTATGTCATATGGATGAGAGCCTTTGGAGATATTTGAGACAATTTTTGAATTCTTAGAGCTCAGTTTTGGTGGTCGTTCGGGGTCAAACGCAGCTAAGATGCTGGAATTGCTATTTTTAGCAGTGTCGGGTTTTAGGGTTTCTTGTCGAGCGGACAGGGGGATGTTGTTCTACAACGAAATGGGTATCCGAAACAGGTTTCAGTTGGTCATTCGGAGTTTCATAAGGCAGAGTTTTTAAAGCGCAAAGCTTGGCTTTATTAAGTGAATTATTAAATTCATTTTATAAAGTTAAAACTTTATATTATAATTAAAGGGGAAGAAATATGTTTATCCCACATTGAGCACGAAAAAGAGAGTTTGCCAAGGAGGAGCCTATTTATTCAGTGACTTGGTCTCATTTTAGATATTCTAGATTTTAGTTATTTCCTCTAGAGTTTGAGGCCAGTGGCTGAGACTTCTTCTCCGAAGGGATGGAAACCCCAACGGTGTGGCTGAGGACGAAACCCCTCAGATTTTTGGAGCTGGACGAAACCCCAGTTCTCTGTTGGTGAATTCACACAGGATTCACGCTTTGGTGCTTCAACGATTTCAGAGGTACTTTGGTATTTGCTGATTTAGTATATTTCAAGGGTTTGCAGACATATTGTGGAAAGATTATATTTTTAAAATATTGTAATCTGAACCCTGTTTTGAAAGAAATTTGAAAAACAAAATTGTTAGTTATTTCCTGTTTCTTGGAGTTGTATTTTCTGATTTTAAGAAACAGTATAGTGTCCCAAATATTAAAATATCAGAACAGGGGGGGGACATTACAGTGGTATCAGAGCCAAATATTCTGCCAGCCTGTTTGGGTTCTTTATCTAGTGTGTTTTCTCAAAATAGTTGCAGCTGAGAGTTGGTTAGTTCAATGTGAAGATGGAGCCACACAGTGATTGGGATAGGTTTCAGCATGAGTTTTGGCAAGTTCAGAGAGAGTTGCAGCAAACTCTCAAGCGCTTGACGATTGCTATGTCACCTAAGTTAGCACATATGATTTCCTCTAAGGCTAAGGTTGAGCCCCCCATCTCAGAGTTACGGGATCAGTTTGTTCAGGAATGGACCAATGCTAGTGGGAAATTCAAAGAAATGATGTCTCTTCATGATTGGGTGGACATGAGGATGAGGCAACAACCTAATCGGAGAGGTAATCATCATCAACAAAAGTTGCATAGGAAGGAGAGAAAAGATGAACCAATGTCTCCCACCTCAATTCCTATACAAAGAAATGTTGTTGGGTCCAAGAAGGTCGAGATGATAGAAGAAGAACTTGCTGTTCCAAAAAACTTTAGAAGGCAATTGGCAGAAAAAGAAATGGTTTCTAGTGGTTTACAGGTCGCAGGACTACCACGGATGAGAAATAACCAAATGAGACGTGAGCATAGGTGTTTCACATGTCAGGAATCTTGGACACTTGGACACACATGTGAAATTAACAAAGAGAATGATTTATTGCATCCAAGTAAAGTTATGGACAACAGGTAGGTTGAGACCTTAGAGCTAGAAACAAATACTTCTCCACATGCGGTAAGCATGGCAGAGACCCAGGATGACTTTAATAATGATGGGAATGATTGGACAGCAGTTGTGGAATTGCTTCCAGAGCAATCCAGTGAGGTTTGTGAGACCTTGGACATAAGGTATGATGAGCCTTGCATTTTTCTTGGCAACAGTTCATTGTTGCATGGTGTTTTTTTTCATGGTGAAGACTTCAAATTTGATGAGGAGATCAATGTCGATGAAGATGTCTTTTGGTTAAAGTTAGAAACAGAACAGACCAGCAAGTGGTTGGATGGTGGCTTTCCTGATGAGTTGGAGAGTTATGCTGATGAAGTAAATGAGAAGATTGATAGAGACAAATTTCCTTTTGATCACGGTGCTGGCTTGAACATTCAGACTGCTGAAATTCAAAATATAAACATGCCACCTCTTCAAGAAACTTGTGTGGAAGTACAGGAGGGCAAAATTGATGAAGATGAAGTTAATTCATCTTGTGGATCTCATTTTGGTGAGGGGCATAATGAATTTCGTGATAGTGGTGAGATCATAGAGGAAGCTGATTTTGACATTGTTAAATCAGCAGCTGGTGAGGATGTGCATGCAGTTGATAATTCTTGGGTTGAGCATGAGTCAGTCCTAACTTCAGTGCACGAAGTTGGAGAGTGTAGTGTCAAAAGGAATGCTGATTATGATCATTATGCCAAAGATGGTAAATCAGAAACTTTATTATGTGCTGCTGATCACAATCTAGAACTTGATACAATGCAAAGTTGGAAGGATAAGTTGTAGGTTACAGAAGAGAAGATTGTCCAAACATTAACTCATTTGGATAGCACACACAACTTTGTTGAATATCTTCTATGGACAACTCAGCTCAAAGATAGGCAGATAGAGTTGATTGATGTCTCCTCTGCTGAAAGCGTGCAAACTATTAAGGTAGAAACTATCAAGCATGCTTTGGAGAAAATAAAATCTGATTACTTGCAATTGTTATCTGATAGGGATTTGGCTATCCAAACTGCAGAAAAGATGTACCAAGAACTCACCAAAAAGGAGAAGATAATTAACAAACTTAACCTTGAGTTAAGTTTTGTTCACAAAGAAGAAAATTGGTCAACTGTTACAACCACTTAGAAGGAACAAACCGAGTATGATGCTGATGCAGTTTCATTTCCTTGTGTTATGATTGGCGAAACATCTCCTAACTTCTGTGTGCAGAATGTTGAGAGTTGTAGCACAGGTGATTGTATAGACCCTTCCATGGAACCAGTTGGTGAAGTTCAGATGGACTGTATAGTGAGGTGTGCTCATAGTTTTTCTTTCAGTCCACATGTTGATGATTTGACCATGTCATATATGAATGGGAAGAAGGGTTGGTATAAGGAGTTATATATATCACCTTGGCATGAGATGCTTTTCCCTATAGTTGTAGAATCAGTTTCTTGTTGGGTTCCTCGTTTGTCAGTCCGGAATGGGTTCTCCTTTGAGCTGCAGAATAATTCAGTTGTAGTCAGAGTGGCACAGCAGAAATTATTAAATTTCGGGAATGAAAAAATCCCTATTTGGCTATGGGATCCAGGAATTCCTCTGAGGGATGGATTGTTTTATAGAGTGGCAGAGCTTGACAGAGTTACCGGGACTGGTTGTATCGGTTTGGTGACAGAGCTTGACAGTGTTTTCAGTTTTTGGGATGACAGTTCAAGGCAGTGTCTTCATCACGAGACATTCTTCGGATTTATTTGGGATCCTGGCATACGAGATCATATTGCTTGAGGACAAGCAATATTTGGGAAGGGCGGACTGTAATGTCCCCTTCTAATCAACTAGTGGGAGCACATAGAGACTAGCCTATACACGGGTTCTCGTAGGCTATGTCATATGGATGAGAGCCTTTGGAGATATTTGAGACAATTTTTGAATTCTTAGAGCTCAGTTTTGGTGGTCGTTCGGGGTCAAACGCAGCTAGGATGCTGGAATTGCTATTTTTAGCGATGTCGGGTTTTAGGGTTTCTTGCCGAGCGGACAGGGGGATGTTGTTCTACAACGAAATGGGTATCCGGAACAGGTTTCAGTTGGTCATTCGGAGTTTCATAAGGCAGAGTTTTTAAAGCGCAAAGCTTGGCTTTATTAAGTGAATTATTAAATTCATTTTATAAAGTTAAAACTTTATATTATAATTAAAGGGGAAGAAATATGTTTATCCCACATTGAGCGCGAAAAAGAGAGTTTGCCAAGGAGGAGCCTATTTATTCAGTGACTTGGTCTCATTTTAGATATTCTGGATTTTAGTTATTTCCTCTAGAGTTTGAGGCCAGTGGCTGAGACTTCTTCTCCGAAGGGACGGAAACCCCAACGGTGTGGCTGAGGACGAAACCCCTCAGATTTTTGGAGCTGGACGAAACCCCAGTTCTCTGTTGGTGAATTCACACAGGATTCACGCTTTGGTGCTTCAACGATTTCAAAGGTACTTTGGTATTTGCTGATTTAGTATATTTCAAGGGTTTGCAGACATATTGTGGAAAGATTATATTTTTAAAATATTGTAATCTGAACCCTATTTTGAAAGAAATTTGAAAAATAAAATTGTTAGTTATTTCTTGTTTCTTGGAGTTGTATTTTCTGATTTTAAGAAACAGTATAGTGTCCCAAATATTAAAATATCATAACAGGGGGGGACATTACAAAAGACAGTAAGAATAACAATGGTAAGATTTGCATTCCACTTCCACACGAGTTTAATTTCAGACAGAAATTGCTACTATAATTTCTATTTTCAGGCACAGCAGGTAGTGGATAGGATGTTGCAGTAGCCATAGCTAACATTGGGTTCAACATGTCACCTTAAATACCTGCATCACCACGCTTGCACCAGTTGGTACAGAGGATCTAGAATATTTACAATAGCAAAATTCTAAAGTACATGGCAACAGATTGCTTAAGTTGTCTTATCTCATCACAATTGCTAATAAATATGAAATAACAGGGTTATACTTATGGGAGGAGGACTGCCACTTGGCCACCTGACTACCCCTTTTGTATACTTCCACCTTTTCACCAAAAGTCAAAGGGGACATGTTCCTATTGAAAATAGTATGAAGTACTTCGCTCATCTAAATAAGTGTTTGAAGTTAAACATATTTTCATGATAAGAGTAAACTAAATGCTTTATCCGAGATTTATCTTATTGTGTTGTCTTATGCATGAAGGAAGGAGTAAACATGCAATTTATTGTGTGAGCATAAGAAACTCATTTTGTAGAAATTTGAGATTCCTGTTGTCAGTTTTTATTCATTATATCATTTGAACTTGTCTCTGACTTGTTAAAGATGTGCAGGTTGTAGATGCATCTTGGTACATGCCAAACGGGCAAAGAAATCCACTGCAAGAATTCCAGGTTTAGGTTATATTGTCAACAGCTTTTCCTTGTGGTTAATATCCACTTAAGTTTGTACTGTCCGGTGTATGTCAGGGATAAGGTTTTAAACTTATCAGATATGTCTGATTTATATGAATCCAATTTTAAAACTATGTTTTTTTTTTTAATTTATAACTTGTGTGTATATATTTATAAAATATATAATCTTATATCTTTTAAAAAATAAATAGAGGAATTTTATATTTTTGATTTAATTTTTAGTATTTAAATTATAGGTTATGATTTATCAATAGCAAATGATTATGAAATCAAATGGCATGAGCTTAAGTGGTTAAAAATGTGGGCTTTCAATGTGGAGATCTAGGTTCAAATCTTGCCAGGTGATATATGCAAAATCGGCAATTGTAATACCACTATGCGATTTGTTGATACATTTATACACACATCCAGACATTCTCTTTTGCAACTGGAAGTTCTGAACTTACAAAAATTTCAAATCTTGAACTCCTTGAGAAACTGATTTTTTTTTTTTTAATTCTGTGATCTTGGGGAACAGAAATTTAATACTTATGGAAATTGTATCTGTTAATGCATAGAAAAGGATTTAGCCTTCATGAGAGCATATGGGTGCTGACCTAGGCCGTATAGGTCTTCAAGAATAGTAGTGTACTCTCTTTGGCTTAGACACAGTCATTACAGACTCATGCATCATTACTTAAAAAAAATAACTTTAATAGGATCTAAGGGCCTATTTATAGTTAATTTCCCTTTAGCCCTTTGTACATGCTACAAAGTTACTTTTACATTAAAAAAATACAACCGAGTTTATAAACTCCATTAACTAATAATAAGAACACACTAATTGACATAAAACCGTTAAAAAATGCCAAAAATTATTAATTACCATATTGATGAATAACATCCTCTTCAGGTTTCTCTGGGTGCTGTTGGCAATTTTGCCACATTAAATTTTTTGATAAACTTTGGCCTAAGTATGGAGCTTTAAAGCGGCAAAGAGCATGTTGAGGTGTTAGGTTTTCGCGGGCCATAAACGGGGGCGATAAAATGGATGAAATGAGCTTTGGATATTTTATCATTGCAGATCTTCTCGCTAGCTTTCCGACGATATATTATAATAGGCGATCGGGTCAACGGATCAAAAGTTATGGCCCCGGGAAGCAGGACCAGGAAGCTCAATTTCGGGCCAGAAAATTGACTAAGTGTCGGGCCCCGCCCGACTGCGCTCATCCTCCCGACTGCGCTCATACAAAGGCCCAAAATTTTCTAAGTGTTAGTGTTGTCGCAACCCGACTTCGCAGCGAAGTCGGGCTGCGCCCTTAATTTTGTGCGCACTTGGGGAGCTGACGTGCAGAGAGCTGAGCCCAAAATTTGACTAAGTATTGAGCGAACCCCGACTTCGTAGCGAAGTTGGGTTGTGCTCTCAGTTTTGTGCGCACCTGGGCATCAGTGGAGCCCTAAATTTTCTAAGTGTTGGATGCGCAACCCGACTTCGCAGTGAAGTCGGGTTGCGCCCTCAAGTTCATGCGCAGTTGGGCAACTTATTTGAAAAACGGCTAAGTGTTGGATGAGCAACCTGACTTCATTGCGAAGTCGGGGTTCGCTCACTTAACTGCGCGCACTCGGGCAAAGAATGTCGAAGCCTGCCCAAAAATTTTCTAAGGCACGGAGGCCTCCCCAAGTGCGCAACTTCCCCTTTGCGCTACCTGGTTGCGCTCCGATTTTGGGCGAAGTCGGGCAAGAAAGAAAATATGAGCTCCTAAGGCAGATTTTTCCCCTTATCAGATTCCGACAAGTGTCCAACCTCGAGATTCGAGTCAAAGATGTGACAGAAGGTGTGCCGCCAGGGTACCGGGTAGATGAGCGTGAACTGACAGATTGTACCGCATCTGCCCCCATTCAAACTGACTCAACTTCCCACCTACCGGATTTCCACGGAGCTGCCACGTTTTCGGGAGGACCTTGCTGCAAGTACATTCTTTACCCGCAGAGGTCAACATCAGCCGCTTTTGTCAGCTTTTGCAGCTTTTGTCAGGTCTGGGATTCTGTGCCCAAAATGTAATCGGGGGGGAAAATTGCGCTATAAATAGCAGCCTCATTTCATTGTACAAGGGTGGAGGGGGGACATATTGCTAGAGGACTCTGCTGTGATGGATCACCTTCTAATTAATTCAAAGCATCCTTGGCTCTGCTTCTTGTCTCTGTCTTTTATGCTGCCTTCTGCTAGTATTTCTGCTTCATGTCCATTTATATTTCTGTTTGTTTAAATTCTGAATCCTGGATTTGAGCATTGGTGATTATTTGGATCTGGAATACAAAATAGAAGGATACATAGGATACAAAGCAATTTCTGTTACATGCTTTGTTTTAATTGTTGTTGGTTCGAATGCAAATTTGCGATCGTGTTGCTTGTTCTCCCCCCACCCGAAACACATGATATTTACATCTCTTTCCTGTTCCCTTATCTTTTTCAATCTCTTTCCAGTTCCCTTTCCCCCCCTTTTTAATCTCTTTCCTGCACCCTTATCTAAAAACTCCCAAGTAGGTTAGGAAAGGAGCCGGCCTTCTCCGGAGATCGGCACGGGGGGCATCCCTTCCTCTCGTCCTTTCAATGTTGGTCTGCGGGTCTAGGGCGCATTGACACACCAAGTCCTTCCCAGGTGGCGGATCCGTGGCCAACAGTTTCTCTCCTTTATTATCTTTTGACTCATTGGCCATATATGCATGGCTATTCTTTCATTAGGGATTAAACTTTTCATCTGTAGCCAGAATCATGATTGGATTTTGGCTTGAGTTACTGTCCCTTAGGCTTGCCATCTTTTCCGGACAGTTGATATCATTGTCTTCTCGTGGGCCTACATTCTTCACTTTTAACTTTCTTAATTCCTTTGTCATACTTCATCTAATTGTCTTGCTTTAACTTCTTGTTACACTGTTTCATGACGCAGTCAGAGTGATAAGGCCAATTGAACTTGAATAACACTGTAATCTAGCTTTGGTTGTATCCCCAGTGACACAACTTGTTTCCACTTGCTTTAGGAGGCCCTTTATCTGGTTCCACACTGCAGAACTAAGTCTTGTGCAAGAAATGTTCTAAAATCTGGGGTCTGCCAAGTCATAAAATTACATATCTTAGTACCTTTCTCAGTCATAATTTCTTCATTCCAAGGATGTGATAGGGAGAAACAAAGACAAACTAAAAGCGGAATAGTGGTGGGCATATCTTTGGAGGGATCATAACTCAATCTAGATCCACTTGCTTAGACAGGTCATTGGAGCTGAGGACCACAGCCTGTTTTCTCTCTTTGTAATTTGAGAGAAAGGAAATAAAAACTCTTACTGAAGGAGTAAAGCTTGATAGAGCCTATTATTTTCAGCTTCCAAGTTCCTTTTACCCAGGATTCCAGTGTTTTGAAAGTCAGCCATATTCCTTTAAATCTTCCAGTTAGGGCAAAGATCCAATTAATGCCTTCTCCTCTGTTTTGAGTTTTAGACATTCTGGACCCATTCTTCTTCTTGGCTGTTGTTTCAGGGATCGTACTAATGAACTAAGCTGAGGGTGAGGTCAAGGCTTCATCAGGATGCTGGACATGGGAGCAGCTGTTTCTTCTGGGCATGGACGTGGGCAGGAATTTTCATTCCTGTCTTTTTTTGAACTGTAGCTTTTTATCCACCTCAGAAGTAATGCCAATATTTTATTCATTATCTTATGCATTTACCTTGAAAAAATCCCTTTATTCTGTTCTTGATTGCCTAAAAATTTAAATACCAAACCTCTCCTCACTCTCATTGTTGTATTTTTGTCTGATCCTTCCTCAGGATTTTTGGATTAAGTCCTCAGATGTTTTGGATTAACTTTGCAATTAGTGGCCTGAATATTTCTTTTAACAAAAGAGTGATTCTTTGCACACATTACGAGTCCAGTATAATTGATGTCTTTTTTCTTTTTTTTTATTGGTTATATGGGATTGAGATGGGCCCCATCCATATTACGACTTGACCACATAATGGTATTACACACAGCTTGGTAATTATGCATGTATTCCTTGAAAGTTGAAGAATTTAACTGGTTGAGCTCATGCCATTTGATATATAGTTGATCTATTTTTTATGATATGAATGAGTATTTTTCCTGGTTGCTGTACAGGATGCCCATATCCCTGGTGCAGTCTTCTTTGATGTGGACAAAATATCTGATCAGACTTCAAATGTAAGTTGAATTCTTTTTATTTGCTAATTCTTTTGTTTTGTTACAATTCTTTCTTACAGTTTTTAATATCATTGGGTTCTACTTTTGTTAACTTTTTTGAGATTTATCTCTCTTCAAAGACTAGAAGCTATGTATTGTATACCTTTAGAAAGAAAGGCATGATGGATACAGTGCTAAAATATTATTATTTTTTCATTGTACAACATATGCCACTAGTTCCTCAGCATGGTTTGTTCTTGAACAACAGAACTTTAATTTTGTTCTGATGTTTGCCTCCATTTTTGTTCCTATCATCTTTTTAGATCCTAGTATATTGTAAGTTAGTGACACTTTCGGAGTAGTATTTAGAGGCAAGATTGAAATTTCAATTGAGAATTGCTTAAAATTGTTTGATGCAATTGACAACCACTTTCTTTGTTAGCTACGGAAAAATGGATCCTTATAGGTAGATTGGTAAGTTTGAATGCGGCTCTTACCTATAATAAGCCTATTTTATGTTTTCTTTCATCTCTGTTCTCTTTTTCTTGGTTTTTCAAACAGTTGCACAAAATAGATCAAAGAACTCATGTTCTTTTCTAAAGTCTTTATAGACTTGATGGAGTTGGTCATGTGTGAATTTTACCTGCTGATCAGGTCATTTTAGTGGCCCTTATGTTTCTGTTACTGCATCTTCATAAGAATTTATTTTTGTAACCTTTTTTTCTCTTCTACAAGATGCTCCATTTTCCTTTCAACTTTGATTTACTTGGCCAACTCTCTAGCAAACTTGAGTGTGTGGTTGATGGCATTTTCTGACAACTCTATGCTTCTTTATGGCTTATGTTCAAGTTGTAGGTTGGCTGTATGTTTTAGGCTTCACCTGTGGAATTACATGCGTATAGATCTATCTTATTGGACAAAATTAGTCATATGTGACTTCTTGTTTTCTTTCCTTACGGGTTCATACTTTCTTTCTTTGTATTGACATTGCGTGCTCTGGCATGCTTTCTCTGAGATATGGAATGTTTTTATCCACTCTGAGACCATACTTGGCTCTAAAACTCCTTCATTTTAGCCATGAGTGCTACTTCTCATAGTGTAAAATTGTGCCATGTATAGTCATCTTAAGTGAATTGTAAGATAACGACTTGGGGGCAAAACATGCCTCACCTTCAAAAAAGCATCGCCCTCAATGCATATCATCTTCAAATGCCAATAAAGAGATTACTTCTTCTTGTGTTGCATCTTTGATCTAGAGGTTCTTTGACTTCGTGATACAACTTGAACACAGCTGCAACAGTGTGACTACCTTTGCAATCTGAGATTTCCATAGCTCTTCTCAACCATTGTATGTAAGTAGAATTCAAATTCAATTATTTTAGGTTTTGATCTACCTAACTTAGGTATTTAACTGAAAGACACTGTTAATAGTATGGATCCTTTATAGTGCTTGCCAACATACTATTAACTTATTAAGCGATGTTCTTTGTAGGTGTGAAACAAAACAAATTTCTATGATGGTGAAAATATGTTGCAATGTCACTTTGTATTCGATGGTGTGGCTCAATTGTTTTGGCTCAAACCAAACGAAGGCTTCAATTTCCTTTTTTTAAAGAAACTGCACACGTTTCTCTATGGTCAAAATAGCCACGACAGATATGTGAGAATTCGAATAATAATCATTATACAAACATATGTTGAAAAAGTGACAAGTGTAGCACAATGGTGAGTATTCAGACAGTTGGAGGAACAATTGAATGACAGATTTAGGAGCCAATTGAGACTGCAGTCATTGTTGGTCCAAACACATATTTGTACGACAACTTGAGTTGTACGACAAGTTTTTTTTTTCAATGGTTATATGGGATTGAAATGGGCCCCACCCGTATTACATCTGTTAGGATATTAAAAACAAGCAAGCTAAAACAACAATAAACAGTACACGAGATTTTACGTGGAAACCCTGCAGTGTGCAGGTAAAACCATGGGGCAATGGCAGCTTTTCTCTTTTATTATTCTCAGCAAGCTTTCATACATTCACACTATTCAAATGCAAGGGGCATTCCCTATTTTTTTTTTTATAGAAATTCAAATGCAAGGGGCATGTGTTTTAGTAACCTCATGGGTCCAACATTGTATGAATGTACGAAAAAAAATTTGGGTTGGGGGCGGAGCCCCCAAACCCTTGGGCAGGGGGGAACATGGCCAGTTCCCCCTTCAACTCCCCTTCTTGGGCAGGGGGGAACATGGCCAGTTCCCCCTTCAACTCCCCTTGACACGACCGATGCATACGAGCAGGTGTGGGGTTGGGTTACTATAAGCTGCACCACCATGCTCCACTCTGTTGAAGAACATTGAAGATCTGGATATTGACTTCACCTCCTAACAACATCATCACCACGTAGTGGTGTTACAACAAAGCTTGGATATTATCCATGTTTCGTTTGGCAAGATTTGAAACTGGGTCTCCTCCTTGAATTGTTGAGGAATCTAACCAGTTGAGCTAATGCCACTTGATAACTTTTACAACAAGTTTTTGTATGCCAAACACTTGTATGACAAAGTTATAATCCTCTTGACAACGAACTCCATAACTTCACATATGTTGGCAATGACTTGTATGGCAACAATTTCGTTCACACTCCTCGTACGACAACCTTCTTTGTACAACAGTCCGACGACAACACTTGTACAATGACTCTCGTACAATTATTCTAGATTGTAACTTCTTGCAACTTCCTGCAACCCTGTGTTAGGAATATTTTATTATATTATTTTAATATTATAATTAGGTCATACATCTTTAGATGATTAGGTCATGCATCTTTAGATGATTAGGTCATCCATTTTTAGATGCAACATTATTTTAATATTTCTTGCATGTAACGATCTCCTTGGGAGTATCAATCTTCTAGTTTGTAACCCCAAGACATGTATTAAATAGGCTCTTGTCTCAATGAATGAATTGCTAATTTGCCATCATTGGTATCATAGCAGGGTAATTCGAGTATGCTCTAAACTTGCGACATTAAGCTGATTCGGTTTATCATAATGGAATCCTTGTCTCAAGTGCGCCAACCAAGAGAGTGTGTGAGGTCTGAGAGAAGGGACAATCGTCGCCATCTGGTGATATGCTCTTACTTGTTTGATACAAGTAGGTTTTGATAGGTAGCCTTTATGGATCCAATTGTCATCGTGAGCAAGTAGGCGACGACAGGTAGGAGGATTGACGATTGGGTAGGATGACTATTTTGTGAACAACTAAAGTGGTTTTTTTCTATATTTGCCTAGAAGTTACTGAGCGTTAATGCTGGAGCACACGGGAGATAAGGGCATCTATGGGAAAAAAACTGAGGTTCGAATCTTACACACGTCTTTCATCTGGCTCAAGTAATCCTCTGTTGCAAACAAGGGCAAACCATGATGCGTGGCCCACTCATTTAGCACGTGCAAAGGCATTGGGATAGACACTGACCAATTCACGCAAAGCCCTCGCCCATAGTGGAGCCGACCTTTGTTTAGGATTAGTGTGTGGTGCATGTTTTCTTTCCCAGTCGAATCGCCCAGGTTCAAAACCCATAAGTGCTCTTTTTTATTGCTTTAATTTTTTTTTTGGTTGAAGTTAAAAAAAACAATGGTGCATGTGATTTTTTTTTAATTAAAGGGGGTCTTTCATTAAAAAAAAAGGTGCTTTTTAATTTTTCAAAAAGTACATGTTTTTCTTATTTTAAAAAAGAGTAGAATTTATTTTTAATGCGCATGCTTTTTTATTTTAAAGATTTATTTAATAATGCACTTCAATTTTAAGTGAATTTTGGAGGAATAAGGGTGTATGAGTGAAATTTTTTGTCTTCTTTTGCATTGATAAGGGTGATTTGATCTTGCAAACTTTAAAATTCTATTTTGCAACATTACTCAAGCATTGTGATTGTAAAAAGGTGCATTTTGGTAGAGTTTGACACTAACACATTTTTTGCAAAGTTAACCTCTATATTTTGCAAAATTACACAAGATCATCAAATATTATACAAGGTGCAGTATTGGTGGAGATCAACACCTTCACCCTTGTAAAATTCGACGATTGTAAAAGGTGCATTTTCGGTAGGGATTGATACCATAAAACATAGGAAAAGCAAAGAGAAAGCAAGCCCCAAATCAATCAAAAATTCACACGTATACAACACTAGATAAGGGTCTTTACTTCTCAGAAGGTACAAATCTTTATGAAGATGTAAAATTTTTTAAAATATTAAAGTGCACTTTACCTAATTTAATATTCATTATTGCTTTTTAGAGATAGGGTTTTGCTTTTTAGCGTTAGGGTTATTGTTTACTTTCTAAAAACCCTAATCTCTTCCAAACCCTAATCTCTCCCTATATGTACTCATTTATGAATAATATTTTATAATAACTTTTGGTTCTAATAATTGGTATCAAAGCGGTAAGATCCGCCTGTGATTCGCATGTAAGGGGGGATTTCTCTCAAGGAAATCTCCCCCCTCCCCTTTCAAAAATTCTTGATATTTGTCTTAGGTTGTTTTTTCGAAGGAGGCCTTTATAATTTTGGTTGCAGTAATGGTGGCCATTCGTCCCTTGAAAGTATTGACAGAGTTCATACACGGCGATGGACTCGATGATGGAATACAAGATAATGGGTGCTCATCTACGGATATGAAGTACAAGAGATGAAAACCTAAAAATCCACAACACGGAAGGTGCTCTTCATGGGGTTCAACCAAGACCATGGCTGCGTGGGTTTTGGACAACATTGTGTGTTAATTTGCATGTCAATTTGAGCTTTTTTTTTTTGCAAATTACTAAAAATGAAAATTTTTATGAAAAAAGAAATTTGCCGAAAATAGCAATTACTAAAATTGGCAAATTTATGACGAAATAATTTTTTGCCGAAAAATGGTAATTACTAAAAAAAAGCAATTTTTTGACGAAAACTAAATTGCCGAAATTGGTAATTACTAAAAATGGCAATTTTTTGACGAAAAAATAATTTGCCGAAAATAGAATTTTTGTAATCTTTAGGGCTCTAAGCTTTAGGGTTTTTCCATTTATTGAAGTTTTTTATGTGAGAATATTTTAGGAATATTCTATTTCTCAAATTGTAAAGGCTATGAGCCTCTTTTTATTTTGTTGTCGGAGAGTCTTATTATTTTTCTCACTTTTGGAGGCTTTGTTTTGCACCGAAGATAGTCGTGTTTGTAGTCGTTGGAAAGAGTTTTTCGAGCCAAACACAATGGAGGTGTCCATTTTTAGTTTTAAGACTGCTACACAGACTTTTTTTTGGGCCTCAAAGTTTGTTGTAAAGGAAGTGCATTATTGGTTGAACCCGACACTTCTTCAATCCACTTTTGTCATCAGAGACTATTTTTGGAAGTAGATTTTCTTCACGACCATGGCCCTCTTGAGATTCCATTATGATTTTGGGTGCTCCTACAATAGGAGGTATTGTTTACCGATCATGGGAATCTATCGGGTACTCCAGTTTGGGAGTTGTCGTTGTCTCTTCACAAGACCATGGCCCTCTTTTATGTGATCATGGATATCACATGGGTACTCTTATAGTTGGAGTTGTCTTTGCCTTTAGTGGCTTGTCTCTCAGTGGATCAGTGATTTTTAGCTTGGCTCATCAACAAGATTTCCAACATCATGATGCAAGTGAACCTTGTACCTAGTCATCTTCTCTATAGCACTTGGCGGATGCAGCGACTGGTTATCCATGCATTCCGGTAGGATGAGAAGGATACCATAAGGACACTTTTGACAATTTGGGCAGCACCACATCAAGATTTCAACATCAGATTCTTGGCTATTTTAGCATAACTTTTGGATGGCTCAATATTATTGTATAAAGGTGTATTTTTGGCAGAGACCGACACCTTTTAGATGAGCTACATCATTAAGGGGGGATATTTTGTACTTAGGAAAGTGCACATTAAGGGGGATGTTAAAATATTAAAGTGCACTTTACCTAATTTAATATTCATTATCGCTTTTTAAGGTTAGGGTTAGGGTTTACTTTCTAAAAACTCTAATCTCTCCCTATATGTACTCATTCAGGAATAATATTGTATAATAACTTTTGGTTCTAACAAAATTCGTCACTCTAAGGAGCCATTTGCAAACAATTCTCAAAGATGCTGAGGTTTGCGAAGATCTTCACATTGGTGTTATAATCTCTATGGATGTTGTAAGGACAATATACATAGTGTTAATCATACATTTGTAAACGTCAAAGGAAAGAGGACATAAAGGAGTAGTTGAAGGCCAAGCCCATGATGGTAGATGCTTGTTGTGACACAAATGACCTCAAGCCCTTGATGGCAATGCTTGTTATAATTGAAGCGACCTCGAACCCTTAATGACAAATGTCTACTGTGACACAAATGATCTTATTACAAAGACAAATATAGCTTGTGATACTAATGACTTGATTGTTGTTGATGATAGTAGTGGCCATGACAAAGGCCATATTACTATAGGTGTTGAAAGCCATGTTGAAGAACAAGAACTTAGGTGCTTTAAAAAGCACACCAAAGGAATTGGCTCAAAGCTAATGAAGTGAATGGGCTACAATGGTACAAGATTGGGAAGAAATGGGCAAAGTATCACATAGTCCATAATGCCAGATATCAGGCTAATGAATGGAGGTCTTGGCTATGATGGTCAAGCAAGAACTAGTAACACTAAGTTCGTGAAATCAGAATCCCATGCAACTCCTAGAACCAACTATTGGCACAAACAAAAAATGACCAACAAGGTACATATTGATTGTGGATGGACAAATGTCACACAATGGGACAACATGAAAGCAATGTTGAATAGATTCTATAAAAGAAGGTGGCAGCCCAAGAGGCAGACCCAATGGTAGAGCCAGAGGCAAACCCAAAGGTGGTAGACCCAATGGTAGAACCAGAGGCAGACCTAAAGGTGGTAGACCTAGAGGCAAAGCCAAAGGCAAGCCCAAAGGTTGACCCAGTGGCATTAGACCTAGAGGACGACCCAGTGGTAGAGACAACAAACCCAAAGGTAGACCTAGAGGTAGCAGACCCAAAGGCGAACCCAAAGACAACAAACCTAGAGGCGAACCTAGAGGTGTTTAACCAGAGCCAAAGCCAAGATCCATAGAGCTAGATAAGAGCCAGAGTCAGAGCCAAGAGCCAAAGCCAGGAGCTAGAGCCTAGACTCTAACTTAATGGGGGTCCTAATATTTCCTATCCCAAATAATGTAATAAGGGGGGATGTTAGGAATATTTTATTACATTATTTGGGATAGGAAATATTAGGACCCCCTTTAAACAGTCCCCCTTGTTATATTATTTGGTATAGGAAATATTAGGACCCCCTTTAAGTTAGAGGAGTCTAGGCTTTGGCTCCTGGTTTTGGCTCTGGCTTTGGCTTTGGCTTTGGATCTTGCTTTGGCTTTTGGCTTTTGCCTCTTGCTCTAGATTTTGGCTCCTGGTTCTTGTTATGGCTTTTGGCTCTGGCTTTTGGCTCTTGGTTCTAGCTTTGGCTCTTTGCTCTTGTCTTTGGCTCTTGCTCTTGCTCTAGCTTTGTGGCTTTTGGCTCTAGCTCTTGCTTTTGCTTGGGTACACACCTTTGGGTCCGCCTCTAGGTCTACCTTTGAGTCTAATGCCTCTGGGTTTGCCTCTGGTCTATCTCCTCTAGGTTGGCCTTTAGGTCCTATTATTGGGTCAACCATTACGTCAGCTATTGGATCTGCCTCTGGGTTTGTTGCCTTTGGTTTTGCCATTGGGTTTGCCTCTTGGGTTGCCATCTTCTTTTATAGAATCTATTCAACATTGCTTTCATGTTGTCCCATTGTGTGACATCTATCCATCCACAATCAATATGTACCTTGTTGGTCATTTTTGTTTGTGCCAATAGTCGGTTCTAAGAGTTGCATGGGATTCTTATTTCATGAACTTTAGTGTTACTAGTTTCTGCTTGACCATCATAGCCAAGGCCTTCATTCTTTGGCCTGATATGTGACATTATGGGTTGTGTGATACCTTACCCATTTCTTCCCAATCTTGTACCATTGTAGCCCATTTGCTTCATTAGCTTTGAGCCAATTCCTTTGGTGTGCTTTTCAAAGCACCCAAGTTCTTGTTCTTCAACATGGCTTTCAACCCTTGTAGTAATATGGCCTTTGTCATGGCCACCACTATCATCAATAGCAATCAAGTCATTAGTATCACAAGCTATATCTATCTTTGTGATAAGATCGCTTGTGTCACAATAGACATTTGTCATTAAGGGCTTGAGGTTGCTTGTGTCACAACAAGCAATTGCCATCAAAGGCTTGACCTTCAACTGCTCCTTTATGTCTTCTTTCCTTTGACGCTTACAAATGTCAAGTGTGATTAACGCCATGTATATTGTCTTTACAACATATATAAGGATTATAACACCAGTTTGAATATCTTTGCAAACATCAACATCTTTGAAGATCTTTGCAAACATCAACATATTTGAAGATCTTTGCAAACATCACATTTTTGAGAATTTTCCATCTTCATAAAGATCCTTACCTTTTGGGAAGTAAAGACCCTTATCTGGTGTTGTATACTTGTGAATTTCTGATTGATTTGGGGTTTGCTTTCTCTTGGTTTTTTCCATGTTTTAAGGTGTCGGTCTCTGCCAAAAATGCACCTTTTACAATCGTTGAGTTTTGCAAGAAGGGTGAAGGTGTCGAACTTTGCCGATATTGCACCTTTTACAATCACAATGCTTGAGTAATGTTGCAAAATAGAATTTTAAAGTTTGCAAGATCAAATCACCCTTATCAATGCAAAAGAAGGCAAAACATTTCACTCATGCACCCTTATAACTCCAAAATTCACTTGAAATTAAAGTGCACGAAAACAAAATTGCTTCACTCTTTTTAATTTTATTTTAAATAAAATGCCTTTTTTTAAATAAAAAAAATATGTTCCATTAAAAGAAATTCTTTTATTTTTTAAATAATAAAAAAGCATGTGCATTAAAAAAATTAACCCCCTTTTTTTCTTAATAAAAAAAAATGCACTTTTAAAAAAAAAATTAAAAAGCACCTTTTTAAAAAAAAATTATGCACTTTCAAATGAAAAAAAAATGCTTTTATTTTTTTGTAAAATAAGCACTTAAAAAAAAAAACTAAAAGACCATCATGTGGCCTACTGTTTTTTTTAAAGGAAAAAACTTTTATATATATATATATATATATATACATATTTTGAGGTTTGGCTTACAAAGATGACCCAACATTTTTATTAGTATAAGGCATAGCCACTTTTGAGTTCCTAGTTACTACAGACGACCTTCAAGTGGACAAGAGTGGCCAGTATACTATAAATCTTTTGGGGTTTACTTTTATAACCTTGCCCGTTAGGAAAGACGCTATTAGTGGCTCTCCCACCTTTCCCATACACTTGCCCTACATGAGACAATTCGACAACGATGTAGGGGTTCCCCCTTTAAGGCCCATAACACTTAAATGTGATGCCTATTCCCCAATCCCACATGTTATCATTCATGTAGGATTATTATGGCGTAATGCCTTAATGATTAGTTAGATTCCATCTCCCATGGAATTAACTAAGACCATTACCACTCCTTGATAATGATCATGGTCACACTTGCCGATGTTGTGAATAATACGGTGGATTGTCCCATACCAACCCACCGTTGAGTTTCTTGAACCTCCCACTAGGGTAAACCATTCACAATTACTTGCAAGGAGCCATCACTATATTGCCCTGTGAATGATCCGGTGGATTGTCCCATACCAACCCACCTCACCTCCAGCCCTAGCCTTGCTCGCCAAGATTTGCCATTCACGATTACCTAGTTAATTGCCTCTCGCAACTCAGCCAGGATTGGGTTCATCTTGGTTGTAAGGTTTTCCTAGCATGGTGCTGCAATTTTCTTTACTTAGTTCAAGGGTTGGTAATATCACTTATTTTGACTTATTAAGGATGGTAGAATGATACTTTTAAATTCACATAATAAGCATAACAATAAGAAAAAAAAACCTTGACTACACCAAAAGAGTAAAAAGGTAAACATCATGATGTAAATAAAGCAAGTTCTTTTAACCATGTATAAGAGTCACTCCTCTCATTTAATCTCTAGATAGAAAAAGGACATTCATAATAATAATAATAAATTAAAAACTTTTCTTTTTATTTAATATAGAGCAAGATGCTCTTTTCTAAAAAAGAACTCTCTCTCATAAAATAACTGTAACCAAAGAAATCATTATATTTTAAAATATTTTTTTCTTTTTCTCAAATGAATTATCCTCTCATATAACTTAAAGGATTAAAACATCAAAACGTTTCTTCCTATTTGCGTAGCATTCGCAAACATTCGTTCTATACATTCAAAACATTCTTTTCTTTTTCTCATATATCAAGATAAGACTTTAAAGTTAAATACAATCTTTTCTTTTTCCTTAAGGAATTCAAATAACAAGAAGGAACATATTTAAAAACGAAAGGACAAAAACGCTTCTCTCTTATTAAACATGGCCTTATAAATTTAACTTACGAAAACGTTCTCCCTAGTTAAGTCAGCTTTATTTTTTATGTAATATTCAATTGTTCTTTCCTATTGCATTCTATAGTTATGTAACATCTAAAATACTTCCAAATTTTCAAAGTAAAGTGCATAGTTTTATTTCCGCATCTTCGCTTTTGCGATCCTTTGCTTTGAGATCTCCTTTGATGAGTTTGGAAAAGATTCAGGGATCAAGACGACTCACAGGTTCATGTACAAACTTTACTAAAGTAGTAAAAATTTTCATTCATATGCAGGGAATTATGTAAAACAACAAAATGATTATCAATCCGCTAGACTCGGATTCTCGGGCTTAGTGAGCCTCGTCGATTTCTTGGTGAATAAAAATATGTAAATATGTGTTTTGTTAACCTTTGAATTCTTTAAATTAAATTATATTGTAAATACAATGAGCATGATAATAATTTCCATATCGTTTTCTCTTAAGATAAATAAAAACGAACTAAACACAACTATTTTCAGCCATTTCTAATAAACTAATGGTTGATTCGTCATTTATTTTGAGTGATGAGAGAAAAATAACATCAACCATTAACTAAGTGAAAATTGTTTAGGATTACTATAACATCTGGCGGAAGTATTTCTTCTATATATATATTTTTATATTTCAATAACACACGGTAAAAAGCATGCACACAGGGCTTACGGTGGGTGACAAGTAAAGCCATGTAAATGGCTCCTAGCCTGGTAAACGGTATACAATTGAATCTGAAGCTTTTAGACATTGGCGACGACTTAATACGATTTCCTTCAACTGGAGAAATAGTTATCAACGTTCTTAAAAAAACATAAAGGTAGCTGATTTACGTGCAATATAATATTATTTCTAATGTCCTTAAAGGACACCGAAATAATTTTTGCAATCCTCTTCTTAACAACAAGCATGGTTAAAAGAAAACACAAAGCTTTCACACATAGGTCATGTCTTAATTTAAACTCTATAAACTCTTTCAGTGTTTGTGGCTGCAATTGTTTTTCATATGCTCTCTATGTGTTTACGAAAGAAAATGAACCAATACTTCCATCAATGTCAATTATACGATCAACAAATATGGTTAGACAATTATGAGTGAAAAGAGTTACCACTAAAAGCTTTGGTTAACCCAAGGGTTGCTTTGAATTGTTTTTGGCTACAAAAGCAATATTTTATGTTTGAGACTAGGTAAAGCAGCTCGCAATTTCTTAGAATAGTGTATTCCAAAAATCAACATAACTTGTTCCACTATTTGGACAGATAAGAGTATAAATACATACAAATAATAGTTAGAAAAATCACTGATATCCTATGATTTCTCTCAAGAAATTGCGGGAGGCGATATGTTTTTTTGATTCTTCGTGTCGAGAAAATTGTTGACTCGTGGCAGGTTTTCGCTAAAACAATCACCAATCTCTTGTGAGAAAATCGGCTTCAAATGCAGAATCATGGGAACAAAATGCATTTTGCCTGATTTGCTCACTTTTCCTTCTCTTTGGCTTTGTGGACATTGTTCTCATAGGTGAAAACACTGATTCTAAACACTGATTGAAATCACATAAGAGATTTTACACCGTTTCAAAGAGTTTTGACATTGATTCTATAGATTTTCAGGTTATTTTCCCCTAAAACTATGGTTCTTTTTTCAAAATTTTATTTTTGTTTGTTCTTTTCAAGCATTTAGGCTAAGCCCTAGGGTATTCAATTACTTATTTCTGTTTTTTTCCCCTCCCATTTAGAAAAATAAATGGGTTCTTCGGGTGAGGTCCTTGGAACTAGCATGGGCAACAATGATCCTCCTCCAACTGCAACCCAATTGACTCCTTCAACTGCATCCCCAAGCCCAAGCCTAGGAAGAGCCCTAATATGGAAGCATGGGGTTAAGGGAAACTTACCGAATCAAGTGTTTTGTAAACGTTGTGTCAAGAACTTGTGAGGAGGCATCCATCATCTCAAATACCATTTGCTTGGGAAACCCAAGCATGATGCGGACCCTTGCCCTAGAGCGGATGATTTGATTAGAAATAAGGTGAATGCTTGGTTGTGTAGCAAAGAGGCGAAAAAAATCAAGCACAAAAGGACAAGAGTTGCAGTGACATGTAGTGGGGCCTTGGGCCTTTTTTAATGGGCATAACATTGAATTGGAGGATGTTGATGACGTGGCCAAAGAATCCGTTCTTAGTCCTTGCATTCAATGATGTACTACTAGTGGGAGTGGGAGGAGTGTGACCGTTAGATGAGGCTTCAGCACATGACAAACCACACTTCAGAACACCGCATGGGGGAGGGACAACGCGAAGGGTGTAAGGATAGCTGCAACCAATTTTTTGTAGTATTGCAACATTCACTTGAATTGTAGAAACAACCCCTATTGGGATGCCTTAGTGAGGGCATTGAGTGAGGCTGGCAAAGGGTGTTAAGTCTTCGACAAAATATTTTGGTGGACCATTGTTAGAGGGGTGTGTCATCAACATACGTGTTCTTGTAGAAGAGCAAAGGAAGACATGGAGGACAAGGGGCTGTAACGTTTTGTTTGATGCATGGACGGATACATGAAACTGCACACTCCTGAACTTCATGGCGGCTTCGGGTGGATCCATGTTCTTCCTAAAGTTGGTTGATGCTTTGTGAGAGATGAAGAATGCACAATTGTTATTCAATTTGTTGGATGGGAGGTCGTGCTAGAAATAGGAGTGAAGAATGTTATCCAATTAGTTACAAACAATTCAACAACATATGTATTTGTGAGTAGACTTCTTGAGGAGAAGTACCCCTCTAATTTTTAGAGTTCATGTGCTGCCCATTGCATTGACCTCATGCTTGAGGACATTGGCAAAATGACATGGGTGAAGACCGTGGTAGAAGAGGCAAAAAACATTACACGGTTTATCTATAATCACAAATGGGTGCTTAACTTGATGAGGGAGCATAATGACGGGAGGGACATTCTTCACCTAGAGATCACTTGATTTGCCTCCAATTTCATTGCCTTGCAGAGCCTTCTAAGGGCATTACCCGTGTTGAAGCAAATGTTTGTGAGCAAGGAATGGTATACCTCACCATTTCATTCAAAAGGGGAGGGGCAGTGGATCTGGAAGCAAGTGTTTAATGATTCATTTCAGTTTGGCAACATTCCACAATTACAAGGAATTCAGATCATTTATTCTATTTCCTCTTACAAGGAATTCAGATCATTTATTCTATTCCCATCATTTCAATTTTAGAATCTTTCCCCTTTACACAACATCAAAAGAAAGAGAAACTAACTTTTCTGGAATACCCAAGCACAGGTAAAATCAAAATAATGTATAATAAAATTCAGTGGTTCATGATACAAACAAGGTGTTCCTTCATATAAGGGGCATGTTACATAAATGTAACTCATTCCAGTTGATCAAATTACATAATTTTTTATTCATATCTGGCAATTGTTTTCTATTGGAAATCAACTGTCATTATATCTGTGGCTGTGGAAATCCTGATTCTGGAAGGGAGGATATGATCAGGATGCTTTTCTGGAGAACCCAATGATGTTCTAATGAACATCCCCGTCTTAAATCCATTTACAGAGTTCCAACCCTTCAATGAGAGGGCAGATGCTTAGAACCAGTGAAGCAGATTGTGGAAATTGTGCTTGTAAATCTCTCTCATGCATTTCAACTCAAACACATGCAGCTTTATATAAATGAACATAAGAGTATATACTCATAACTAGAACCGGATTTTAGTACAGGGATCAATCCGCATGTAAGGAATACAGCTACCATGTATCAACATAACAGCATCCATATTTGATCATGCAAGCATGAAAACACATCATACCCATGAATGCACCTATCGATGTATAATCAAATCAATATGTTATCGTTATGTTCCACTGCACAGGCCAAATACTTGACCTTTACTCTCTAATGTGTTTGAAAGATCCAAAACTGTACCCATTATGGTGAGTCTTCTCCTAATGGATTCAGACTTACTAGCTTGTATCCAACAACTATGACATTTATCACATTTTAGATTACACCAAATCATGCAACTGTGTACAATTACTTTTCATGCAACTTTACAAGAATACCACAGAGGACCAGTATCCAGAATTTATGCTAGATCCCTACTACATTGTATCTCTTGTTCAATCAGAATTGAAATCTTTTACTGCTTTTCCTTATAAAATTCGTCTAGCTTAATGTAGAAGATGACTGAGAATTCTATCCAAAAAGAAAATGTGGCAGTCATCTGGAGCGCATACATCCACTCAGGTTTTCTTATCAAATAACTGTCCTATACCCTTTTAAACCCTCAGCAGGCATCTATGTGCAAAAGGAGATTCCTTTTTTACCTTAAAAGGAAGCATTAATGAAACTTTCCAACTTCATCTTCCACAACATCATTCAAACAAACATACAATCTAGAATGCAAAACAGTAGGTCCAGGTCCTGGAGGAAAATTTCAAGGGTTTCAATTGAAGAAGCTCAACAGGCAACTCAAGGGCTGCAGGCATACCCATTTACCAAGTACATTGGTCTTCATAGAACCCAGGAGAAAAAAAAGACTGATTTGAGGGAGTTTTCCTACATCCTAAGTCTAACAATCATGGAAAGGTTTTTATCTTGAAGCTCTCACAGAGGAAGGAGAAGTATACTGAACAGAATTGCTGTCACAGTCAAGCCAAACAACACTCTTAAATTTTTATTTTGCAAATAAAAATGTGCCTTGCATTCACCCTGGTCCAACATTTTAACATTTGATCCAGACAAACGGATGAGACTTCCAGTTAACAGGACTTGGGTAAATGAAAACTAATTTAAAGACCTTCAAATGCATGCCCCATAAGGGCCTTTAAGCATTCATCCAGTGACAGGTCCATACATATTTCCTTTAGAAAAATATACCCCTTTTTTATTGTGTGTGTATATATATACACTATTTCAGGACAAAAGTCCTCTTAGATTTTTCAGAGGAATAAAAAAGCAGGATCACCAAGGGTTTTAAATACCCATCTGAACAAGAACCTTCATGTTCAACATAAAGCAAGGAAATCGCATTCCAACATAGAAAATCCCCATTTTACAAAAGTGGGTTCTTCACAAGAATAAAGGAATGTCCATGCATTTTCATTTGTAAAAAGGAAACTAAACAATTTTTTTATCAAAGATTCAGAGATGAGGGATAATCCATGACCTGATATATCCTGCCAAAAAATCCATAAAACTCCAAGCTCTTTTCCTTTTCCAGTCAAGCGCGAGTCTAAAGGCCACCAGCTCTCTTCTTTTGAAACTCCTGTGGCCAAGTCAACCGTCTTTCTCCCCCAAGCAACTGGCCAAGAAGCAAGACCAGGACCCAAGAAAGGTATTCCAAGAACTACTCCTTGCATGGTTGCCATCTCCACTTAGTTGAAGAAAAGAAGTCTCTCGGTGGCGCTCTGGTTTCAAGCTTTTGCACCATGACCGAACTCTTGGTCACCAAGGCAAGAAAAGCCTCACCCATCACTCAGCCCAAAGTAAAAAGGGATGCTTTATATAACGTTCAGACCTAAAAGGAAAGTGGGTGCTCTTAAAGGAAAGAAAGGCTCTAACAAGTTGGAATGGCCCCAAGGCTAAACTCTAATCCTCAGGCAACGATATTCCAGTAAAAGAATAAAATAATGACCCAAAGATTTTATGCCACAAAAGGAGACAATTCAGGTTCTAGGTTGACCTTGGGTCTCCATCAAGGACTTCAACCTTAGTCATAATGGCAATCAACTTTGTCGGGCTAGGTGACACTCAATTTCAACATGGTCAAGGTGGTGGTGAAAGGGGTTCCTCCTGTTGGTTTAATTTTTTTTTTTTAAATAACATTTCATGCCACAAGCAAATTTCCTTAAAAATTCAGACCTTTAACAAACACTCAAATCATACCATACTTCCAAAGAGGAATTATGCAGCAATTATTTTTTTAATACATGCGGAAAACAGGATAAACATCTATCTATATATCTATCTATAAAATTGTGATTGCAGCTAGTTTGAAATGTGTGTGTGCACACGTGTACTTATTTCCACTGTCTACACTTATGGCTGTTATGCATCTGCCTGCACTCTTCCTGATGATATCCTCCCTCGCTTTGTCAGGTGGAGAGTAACCTGTCAACACTCCCATTCTGAAAAACTAGTCAGTCTACTGGAGTCTTAATGATGATGCCAGCATAATTAAATATGAATTTAAATCTTGCATAGTATAAATGTCAAGTCACAAATGCTAGATCATTATAATATGAGTCATCAATACCTTGTTAGGAATGCAATTTATAGAATTTTTGAAAACAAAAAGTTATTAAGTTCTAAACATCTGGGCTGTGACAATAATTACTATATATGTATTCTGTTGTCAGTTGCCACATATGCTACCATCAGAAAAAGCATTTGCTGCTGCAGTATCTGCACTTGGAATTGAAAACAAAGATGCAGTGATTATTTATGATGGCAAGGGAATTTTCAGTGCAGCTCGTGTGTGGTGGTAAGTTAAAGTGATTGAAACTATTCCCCATGAGCAGGGTTCCAGCATTAGTGTTGGAAGGCCTTTATTGTATTGCTGTTGGATTGAATGAAGCCTGCTGTCAAGTTTTGTGCAGGATGTTCAGAGTGTTTGGTCATGATAGAGTCTGGGTTTTGGATGGAGGCTTACCAAAATGGCGTGCTTCGGGCTATGAAGTTGAGTCAACTGCTTCAGGTGATGCGATTTTGAAGGTTATGGAAGCCAGTGATGTGATTGAGAAAGTTTATCAAGGACAAATGGTAAATATAGCTTTCACAAATAGTCTCTTTAGTTTGTTTTTCTTCCTGCTTGCGAGCATAGTTTTTGTAACAAGTTGCAACTTAACTTGTACATACTCTTTCATAATCATTAGTTTTGCATTGCATTTCTATTTTATGTGGACTCAACAAAATGGGGCGAGGTTTATGCTATCTATTTAGAAATTTAAGGTTGGGAAACTGCATAGCAAAATATATGATAGCTTCATCTTTAATATCTGAATATGCAAATCAAAGCAAATCTTAGCTCATGACAGCCCAACTGCTGTTTGTTTGCAATAGTATGTGGAATACGCACTAGTGAATTCCATTGTTAGAGGCTACAAAGTAACTATCTCTGTGGGGGTAAGATTTGTGATCAGTGGAGAATATAAGCTGCATATAATTAAATTCTTTTAAAGAGCAACCGAGAAATTGTCCTTGGATGTGCATAATGTTTCTCCTCTTATTTAATACTATGTATTCTATAATTTCAATTGAATTCTCTTCCACTGTCCACTGATTATCCCAATATTCTATGCTATGTCATGGGCTTGATAATTCCTGTTTATTGTTTTTTGTATTTAGTGTAAGGACATGGGACCACTCAGAGCATTGGTAACATCAGTCAACAGTGTAGGGAGGAATAGATGGTATTTTTCTTGAGAGTTAGTTAAAAAAACAAGATGAAAGTAAATTTTTATATAAACTTTGCCTACTTTGGGTTGGGGATGTAAAAGCATTATAACAGTCCAACTGATAATATTCGGTACATTAGAGTACTCTTACTAATGATGATTTTCATGTGGGCATGCAAACAATAAAAAGACGAGCACAAGAATAAGTGTGTGGAGTACTTCATGAACTCTTTCATTGATGGTCTCAAAAATTCATGTTTACCATCCTGCTTGAATAATTGAATTAAAAGCATAAGCTTGTTTTGTTTTTATTGATGTTGCATTGATGCATATACCTGATCCAGAATAGGCTTAATACTGTACATCTCTGCATGAGTCATGTGGGTACCTTCAGAACTTGTACCTCATTTTAATCAAGATATGTGATGTGACCCTGAACTCATGTTACATTTCCCGCGACTTTGGGACATTTGTTGATGTACCATTAAAAGCATAAGAAAAGAAGGTTAAGGATGAACTTTAAAACATTTTTAACGTAAAAAAATGAAAAAGAAAGAAAAACTCTAAATCTTCACCAGTGGAGACAAAAGCCCATTTTGCAGTGCTTTTAACACACTTTGCTGTGCCTGGACAAGGATTTGGTCTCGTTGAAGAACTTTATGAAACATGGCCATGCAGGGGAAAATGCAGAAAACACAAAACGCAAAACTCACAGATATTTTGTATGTTGTATTTTGTTGGTTTTGATGAAGAATTGTAATTGAACTCTTTCTATGAAAATGTAATAGAAAATCAGCTTTCTGGTTCTCCAATTTTTATTTTGAATGTATTTCTTTAAAATTAAATTTTGTTCTTCGACTTTTTTTTTGCTGAGTTTTCTTGAGTTGTCAAGAATCTCTCCAAAATTGGAGTGTCGGGTTTTTGCCGAGTTGCGAGTTTTTTTAGTATGCTTGAATCTATGATTTTGTTAAAGAATTAAAGTTGTTGGTGATATATATGCTAAATGAACTCCTTGCGAGATGATTGGACTAAGGCATTAAATTCCTTATTGTAGCGGCTATAATTAAGCTTGTGACAGACCCCTAGAATCACATTTCCATTGAAATGGATATAATATTGAATATGAATATGGTATTAGAAATACATATGAGATTTTTTCAAGACCCCTAATGTGTATACAGTTGGATATTCCATTATAAAAAGCATACATAATTTATATATTAAATAAAAAATAAAATAAACAAGTTTTACAAAAATAAAAGTTGTAAATAGGTTATTTATGTTAAAAGGATGATTTTTTAGTTGTTTTCTCTATTTTAAAGCTATTTAAAAAAATAATATATATTCTTTTTATAATATCATGCCATAGATATGACTTTCCATGTGTCTAGGAGAGTTGGATGTATTATATATGGCAAAAACATGAGCACATATTTGGATATGTCTGAATACAAAAGTTGTTTTATTGAATATGTTTGGATAGGATGTCTAGGGAGTGTCGTATTTGTATCTGTATTTGATACATGGATATGTGTATCCACGGAAGGGAAATGTTGGATATAATAACTATGTGCATAATGACATGCCACTTGATATCCTCTCTACTTAACTGCACCTATGGAATATTTAGAACTGTCGATCTCAAGTTTGAACAATTGTAGTAATACATGAAAGCAAGCCTCATAATAATATGCCACTAAATATCTTCCTTGCTTAAGAACTACACCTATGACATGTTGATGAGTGTTGATCTCAAGCTCAAACTATTGCTGTAAGTCAGGATAGGCAAACATAGGAGCAATGCAAAGAGCATCCTTGATCATTGTTTAGACACAGTCTGTTTGAAGTCAAATGGAAATGTTTGTTTTGTAATTTATATCTTTTTGTATTTGTTATTAAATATATTTTGATAGACTTGACTTGGACCTGTTTTTTTTTTTCCCACTTTATTCAGACAATTTAGACTAGCCCTATATTCTCTGTGCCTGGTCATATATGGAGAAATTGAAAACATGCTTATTGTGTTGTAAATGCGTTATAGTGAGTTGAGTGGATCACGTTTTAGTTGGAAGTTATGGTTATGACTTCACAATGTTACTAATACAAATATTTACCTTGCATGCAGGTTGCTCCAACTTTTACCACAAATTTTCGACCCCATCTAGTCTGGTCTTTGGAACAGGTTAGTTTCCTGCTTATCTTTTGTGAGAGGTGCCCAAGGTTCAAAAAAATGGTATAACTTAGTATCTCAAAGATCACCCTTAAAAATTGTGTTGTGATTGATGGATTGATATATTTATGAAGGTTAGGCTAGGCAGGAATCTAAAATCTCACCTTTATTTTTAGTAATTACTCTTTTCTGCTGGGAGGGGTTCTGGCCCATGAGGCCCCACATTGCTGTTTTGTGGGAAGTGGGTGATGGGTTCTTTGGATGGCATCCCCATGACGACATTGGAATGTTAAAACATCCCCATGGCATCTTAGGTATGCAGGACAGTTGGGGGATGCTGAAAGGCCACGTCAACTGTTTGGCGGTCACTGGGCATATTGGGTTACAGGGTCCCTCCTTGGGGTTACAAAAAGTCAAAAAGAAAAAAAAAATGTGTGGTGCATGAGAAGGATTGAGATTAGGGTTATAGGGATGGAAGCTTCCCTTATGTGACCAGGCATGCTGTCAAAAGTCTCTTTAAGTCTCTTCAAGATTATAAGATTTCTGTGTCATCATAACAAGTGATACAATGGATGCTATATACTTAACATTTTTCTACCAATTATCATTTAGTATTATTTGTTTTACTCTCTTCCTTTCATCTTTTTGGTACTCTTGCCATTTAGACCACTCGCTGCAAACAGCCATTGATGGTAGGGTCTATTGCACCTTCAGTTCTTTTCTTCAACAAAATAAAATAGCTAACATTTGTATGCGGACTGTGGCTGAAATCAGAAATCTGAACTTCTATCATATTAGTTTTATTTTAGTCTTATGTTTTTAAACTGTAAATTTTGATGCATCTCCATGGTTTTAATTCCTTAAATTTTGTTGATATATGTCAATTTTATGTATTTGTTATCTGAAATTTGAAGCTATGATGTTGTTTTAGCTTTTAAATGGGATGATGTTGCATATTAATCATAAAAAAACTAAAAAAATTCTATGTTTAGTCTTTATATTGTTTATATATATTGTGTCTATATATATTGTGTCTTTATATTGTTCCATGAAATTTTAGGACGGGATGGCAAGATGCCTTTTTGGATGCCAGGGCATATTTCAGGACAGTGGGATCCCTTTTTGGGATGTTGGGATGTGTTTCAGGATGGTGGGACACCTTATTAGGATGTTGGAACGCGTCTTTGAGATGTTCCCCAAATTCCGAAGCTGTCCCACTGCCATCCCCAAAAATAAGGCCAGGCTACATTGCTCCCATTGTCTCGTGCCATCCCCATCCCAGATATGTCGTGGAACATAGGTTATTAAGAACCTATTAAGATTGCTTCTAGTCATTGTTTGGAAGAAGTTAACATACATAAACCTTTCATTTCCACTATATGCAACATCCTTTTGCGGAGATTCTTCTTCACAGAATTTTGTTGGATTAATATGAAATGAATTAATGAGTATGGTATAAGCTTGTTGAAGTACACCATCTTCCTTGATTAGGGATATGGTGTCGTATACTCTACTCTTATTACGGACGACCTTTGCTTTTCCGTGCATTTAAGAATGAAATATAAATATGCAAGGAGCACTTGTTGGAAAGAAATGAGACCACTATCTAGGGGTCAAAAACCTCTACTCTGGAAAGGGCTTCCATGCAGTCACCTACAATTTGAGCTTGTCTTGGAAGTAGAAAAGGTTGTGACCTTGTGGAAAAGAATAAAAACGAGATATATGTGAGTATTACTACAATAGGATGTCTTGATGCTTGATGAAATTGTACCTGGTTACCAGCAAATGAGTGCATACCTGAAACATAATTAAACTGAACTAGGATGTGTTGGCGATCGAATCGGCCTAGTTATAGATTTTCTAAGTCTACAGTGCCCTAGACCCGATGCCAAGCATTGAATGTCCGAAGGAAAGGAATGTCCTCCATGACAATCTCCAGTAGGGCTGGTTCCGAAAATAAAAATGGGGTTTTGAGATAAGGGTTAGGAAGATACTGAAAGGGATGAAATGACTGAAAGGAATGGGAAAAGGCTAAAAGCCAGAAATACGGGGTGATGGACAGGAAGCACGATAGACAACCTAAATACTTGAACCAACAACAATCAAAACAATAGACCTTTAACAGAAACCAGCATTAAATCTTCAGAACTGCATAAACTCCAGGGGTATTCCAGGGATTCGTCCTTTACTGACAGCTAAATCCAGATAACAGAATTAGGCTATATGGTAAAGAGGCTAATTTAACAGAAATAACATGATAGAAGTCATACACAGAGATAGAAGATTCAAAGCCGGAGCCAGAAGTCTGTATTTCGAAAGCAGATTTCAAAGTACAAAGTTGCTTCTCTAGCAGAGATTGTCCATCCTTAGTTACAGAGAAAAGAATAGCCTTTATAGGGAATTCTACTTCCTAAAACATTAATGCCCAACCACTTCCCCAACGGTGACAGGCAGACTTGGTCCGGAACCGACTTACAACATTTAATTCGTCCTTGCAGATAACTCAGCATTGAAGGTAGAAGGTTCCGACGAGATAACTCAGCATTGAAGGCGTAAGGTTCCGGTGGCCCACCATGATCGGACGGCTTAGAGCGCAGCTTTGGGTCGGTTTAACCAGTCAATGGCGGATTTACGGCAGCCCCTGACAGTTCTGGGTATTCCATGGCGGTTCTGGGCAGTTTGCACTATGTTTGGGGCCCGCCAGGAGCTTCGCTCCATAATTGGAGCGACAAAGTCTTTTCATGCCTTAGAAACTTTTCAGTGTTTCTGCTTTGGGTGTCGCTCCCTGGGTGGAGCGACAGAGTCTTTCGCTCCACTGGTGGAGCGCTTGGAGGGTTCGCTCCACTAGTGGAGCGATTGCAAGTTTGATCGCCTTTGACCTTCTTTTTGGACACTTAGCCATATTTTCCTCTCTCTAAGCCTTTTTGGCCCTTCGCTCCACTAGTGGAGCGACAAGGCCTTTGATGGAGCGAAGGGCCTTTGATCGCTTTGACTTTTTTTATACTTGCTTTAATGTGTCATTGCTTGGTTTTTGCTCCACTGGTGGAGCGCTTAGGAGATTCGCTCCACTAGTGGAGCGCTTGGTGCTTTGACCAAAATTTGACCCGCTTTGCACCCTTAGTGCCTTTTCTTTATCTTTGCACCTTTCGGGACCTTCGCTCCACTAGTGGAGCGACAGGGACTTTCGCTCCACTGGTGGAGCGATAGGTCCTTTGACCCAAAAGTTTGACTTTTTGGGACTTGCCTTTGCCAAACCTTTAACTGTGCACCTTTTCGGAGTGTCGCTCCACTGGTGGAGTGATAGGGAGTTTTCGCTTCATTGGTGGAGCGACTGAGACTTTGACCACTTTGACTTTTTGCACTTAGCTTTTTAACTTGCTTTTTGAGACTCGCTCCATAGGTGGAGCGAATGGGGGATTCGCTCCAGTGGTGGAGCGCTTGGCCCTTTGACCCCGCTTTGACTTCCTTTGCACTTAGCTATACTTGTTTATTATTATTTTTCTAATCTCTTTTCTGGCCTTTCGCTCCACTAGTGGAGCGATTGGGAGGTTCGCTCCACTGGTGGAGCGACAACACCTTTTAACAGAAAAACATGTTCTAAAAACGCCTAAGTGCTGGAAATCATTACCATATGCGCAGATATGAAAAGAACTTGCAGAAAAATAGTAAGGAAGAGAAAATATTCATAACATCGCCCATGCTAAAACATCTACAATTTTGCATGCGATACGATAGGAAAAGTACAGAAAAGGTAAAGGAACCACAAAATGTGAAAGAATACAGTTTTAAGTTAAAGAGACAGCTGGTGAAAACACAACAACATAACATCTTGACCATTTTTAATGGAAAAAGAGAAGTTTTACAATGATTTAGTCTCAAAAATTGTATACTATATGAAATTTAACAAAATGTGGCAAGAATGGCAACATCTCTGGCGGCTCATGGGGTATTGAGCCTGCCTCAATGCAAAGATCCCAAGCCTTATCCTTGGGTTTCAGAGTCCTCTTCACTCTCAGAATCTTCGGACTGTTCTTCAGATTGCTCTTCGCTGCTGTTGGGTTCCTCTTCAAGCCTGTCCTTCTCTTCTTCTTCTTCATCCTCCTCTGACTCTTCTCCTTGCTCTTCTATTTCTTGCGCCTTGGAATCTGGCTCGCTTTTTGTCTCCTTTTCCTTCTCCTGCTCGCGTGGGTGGGGAAGGAACCTATCCAAGGAGCTCTTAAACACATGCTTGTATACTGTGGAAGCATCAATCCAATGTTCAAGGGAGAAAGTTGGCTGTTTCTGGAGCTCTTGGATTAGGCAATGGTAGGTCTCGATGCGCTCAATGTTAGCAAAATCCAGTCTTCGATCGAACTCTTGCAAGCAAGACTCGATTTGGGCGTACTTAGCCATGAAAAGAATGACTTGAGCATCTGAACTCGGGTCCTCCCAAGCATCAATGTCTGAGGGGCTATCAACAAATGTCGACCATATGGGCTCTAACTCCTCAAGCGATGGAATGGGTCCTTCAGGGTCTGTGAAGCCGGGGATGCCAATTTTAGCGAGGGTATTGAAGTACCGTAGCGAAACCTCTCTTTCTTGCTTGAGGGCATCCGAGAGTTGGTGAGCTTTTTTGGCTAAGTCAACCTTCGCGAAGAAAGAGCGTTTTTCGAGCCAGAGGGCTCATAGGAGTAAGGTGAACGGTCACATCTTCAATTTTTCGGAGCTGCGTGGCTAAGTCTAGCCAATGATTAACGTCTGCTTGGGCGGATTCCAAAGTTGAGTTGCCAGCTGCAACCGCCTCCTGAGCCTCCTTGAAAAATGCCTAGACTGTAACTCCCCGTGCAGCTCTTGCCGGGAAATCTGCTAGGAACTGCAAGCGCATCTCCTTGAGGCGCTCCTTAGAGAATGTGACAAGCTTCGCTGTTTTCTCCGCTAACTCAGCCCGCAATTCGTGGTTTTGAATGGTGAGCACTTGAATCTCTTGATTGGCCTCGGCGCGTGACCTCATATGGCGATCGCACAACTTGGAAAGTTCGTCATTCTCTTCCTCTAGCGAAAGGATTTTTTGCTTTAGTGGTGCGGCTTCAGATTCCAATGCCTCGATCTGCCTCTTCGCTGTTGCTAAGGCCTCCTCAAGCTCAAGATTCTTAGACTGCTCTTTGAAGAAGCGCTCCTTGTAATATTCACCGTGAACATAGATGGAGCCCATGTCAACTTGAATGTCGCCCATCTTGCGCGCCGTATCCATTTTGGTGACATCCTCCACGGTATGGCGGAAAGCATAATCAACAGGAGTCATCTCCGCCAAGGGCTTCTGGACAATCGGTATTTTCTCCACCGTGTGCAGCTCCATCTTCTCTGGGTCGATGATGGACTTTTTCTCAGTTTGCGCCAGAGCTTGCGCCTCCTTCCTCCGACGGTCCTTCATCCAGCGCGTTGAACTTTGGCGCGCCTTGCGGATACTCTCCGCAGCAGCAAGTTGGTGTGTCATTTCTAACTCCGACTCAAGCGGCTCCTGAACACCCACTCCGAGGATTGGCGTGAAAGGAAGAAGGGGAAGGTGCGACTCAAGATCGGACAACGCGTGGGAGACAGAAGGGGAAGCGACTGCGCTAACCCTTAAGGGAGCTTGGGTTTGGACTGCTGAAATAGTAGGCATAGGCGTTGAAACGTCAGGAGCAGTCGATGCCATGGTGGCGGAGGGCGGAGAAATGGAGGACGGATTTATTTCTGCAGTAGCCGAAATATCTTCAATAGGGTCCTCTGCGACAGAAAAGGGAAGGCTAACAGACGCAGAAATTTCGAAGGCATTAGGGTTACCAGCGAAAGATGCGAATGCTGCTGATAATGGCGCTGAAAGGACCGGGGAAACTGAAATGCTGGGAACCACGGAGTGGGACAGCGGGATAGAAAAAGAAGCAGAGACCAAGGGAGTAGAAACCACCGGAATTTCGGGCGCCGAGCAAATGACTGCTATAGAGGGGGAAGAAGAGGGAGGGGAAGATGGGTGCATACCTTCGGGCTCCGTGATCAAGGGAGCCGGGGAAGGTGGGCGTTGCGTTTGTGATTCTTCTTTCTCCTCCGCTTCTGGCGTGTCTACGTCGACAACCTCCACGTTTTCAATCTTCTGCTTCTTTGACTGCGCAACCATAGGAACTTCGGAGAGCTTGACAGAGGGTTTTCAGGCGCTGTCTGAGAGATTGCTCCGAAAGGCTTTTGGGTGCTAGTGCGCGGCCTCTTTGTCGCTTGTTGCAAGAGAGGCGCCTCAGCTTTTCTTTTCGGAAAGGCGCTCTTCTTTTTATGAGACAATGGCCCTTTCTCTAGCCGATAATGGGGCGCCCAAGACCGCCTTGCCTTTGCCTTCTACCTCGTGCCTTGGATCTGCCAGGTCATCCACCTCGTCGGGGCTGCGCCCACCTCGGGGCACAATCTCGACAAATGAGAGGGCCCGATAGGTGTCTATGTTCTCATCGTAGAACTTGGAGAACTTGTCATCTATCGCCATTGGGTAGTCCGAAGACGTCTTGTCATTATGGACCCTCATGATCCACCACTCTTTGATTTTGTGGTCGGACCAATGCTTCAGCTTTGCCTTCATTTCCGCAAAAAGACTCCTGGGCAGCTTCTGCTCCGGGTTGACAGTCGGGTCATACTCGCTCTCCATGGTGTAAAAATCGTGCTAGGGGGCAAAGGCACCATCTCATCGATGTGCCACTCCAACTCGAGTCCCTTAGGATTATTCCGTTGTTTTTCCATGTCGGGGCGAGGGCAACAGTGAAAGGACTTCACCCCAAGGTGATCTCGGATGATGTCATGCGGGTCATACCTCCAGCGTTGGGGGAGCTCAATCAACCCGTAGTCAAACAGCGTCACGGTAAGCACAACGTTCTGACCACACTGCGTGACTTTGATGTCCCCGAACTCGAAAGGTGTAGGGCATATGGTCTTCTTCCCCGACCCTTCTCGTATAATTCATTGGTGTAATCGCGTTGTCGGGCGACCTCCAGGGCAAACAGATAGGGCATGGTGTAAAAGGGTAACATAAAAGGCTTTTCTGTAAACCCGTAAATCTTGATAACCATGCCCTGGGTGAGCAGAAAAATATCCCCCATTTTCTCGTCTACCACCTTATCTCTCAGCTCCACAGGGACTCGCTCGTAGTGGTCGTAGAGCAACTCCAGTGCTGGCCCCAAGAAAACCTGGTTAAAGACATAGTACGATTCTTCTCTGGACAAGCTCTGCGTCCAGAGATAAACTGGTAACGCTCTGCCTTCCTCATCCGTCTGGTTCTTGGGGATGTAGGGGAACTTATCATGCAGGTGGTAAAAGAAGTACCACACTAAGGGGGAGCAAAGCCTGAACTGGTCGTCTCTGCGGCTTTGCAAGTAGGCCAATGATCCGTGCAACTGCCGCGCCAAGAACTCCGCCTAGTCGAAGAAAACTGGGATAGCACCCGACTTCATCTTGGATGGGAAGTAAATCTCATTCTCAAAGATAGACTGCACCATGGACACTTGCCAGTCGTAGACCACCTCGTCGGTGGAAAGCCCCATCACCCAAGCCAGAATGGAATATATTTCACGATGTACGAATTCTGTCAGGTGTTTGGGTAGCTGGGGAAATTCTTCAGATGATGTCGCTCCTCCTAGCTGTCCTCTCATAAACTGGCGCATCTCGAGCGTCGGCTGATACCTGGCGCTCTGCTCATAATTGTTGATTTTTCTAGGGGTGAAATTAGGTGAGGGCGTCTTTCCACAGGCGAAGGCCTCTCGAACAACGTCAGCCGTGATGGCGAACAATGTCTTTCCCTTGGCATTCCGCACTGTTCTTGTTTGGGCATCATAGAAATGCGACACTGCTTGGACAAATTCCGAGCAATGATGTACATGCGTACACATGTAATGGAACAAGTGCGAATGATAAACTGCAGCCAGTGGGTTCTCAGTTGAGTTTTCTTTATGCGCCTTCTCAACGTCCTGGCGCAACTGCTCCATATCTTTGTGCGTCATCATGCAATCTCGAAGCCGAAAGAGATTATCTTTGGGCGGCGTCAACTTCACCGGCTTCTTCTCACGCTTTCGCGGCTTCTTCGAGCCGCTCTCCTTTGAGGGCGTCGCCTTCTCCTTGGGCGCCTTCTCTTTGGGTTCTTCACTCTTCTTGCCCATGGATGCCGGATGAATTGCTACGGCTCAAATTTGAACAGATAGACGTTTGGGAAGAATAGTGGGCGCTAGGGCAGCAGTAAAAAAAATTGCAATTGAGTGGTGGAAATTCTCCTGGCAAACTCTTCACCTTATAGCTCCAACTTCAAATCTACCACCTTAAATGCCCACGTTAGAAGTTAATGCAGGTGAAGATCGTGGGTGCAATCGTGCGCCTCTGATTTGCTCACGTGCGGGTAGCTCGCCCTTGGAAATGATGAATAATGGCAGCGTCGGACAAACCTCCTTGGGGCGTGCTCGCTTTATCTGGAGGAGCGCCTCACTCAAACTTGTCAGGGGGGCGCGCTTCAACTGCTAGGGAGCGAAAATGATTTGATTGGGTAGGGCCAGAAGGCCCCACTTTATAATGCTGCGCTTAGGGTTTGAAAATACCTTTTGAAAATTAACTTATCCCCTTTGCGACACTTGGCGCATTTTTCTGATTGGACGGCTTAAAAAAGCGACTATTTTTCTTAGGAAAGGAGGGAGACTTTCGCTCCACTAGTGGAGCGAAAGTGAATTTATACTTACGCTTTTCTTTGAAATGGAGCAGGGGGATTTCGCTCCATTAGTGGAGCGAATGGGACTTTTGCTCCACTAGTGGAGCGAAAGTCGCTGTCGCTCCATAAGTGGAGCGATTGGGACTTTCGCTCCACAAGTGGAGCGAAGGTCGCTTCTTTACTTAGTTTTTTTTTTTTGAAGATAGAAAGACCCTATTATTTTCTCAGCTTCGCTCCAAAGCTGGAGCGACAACGAACTATACACACATTTTGAAACATATATACACAAGAAATACCTAGTGGATCAATGATTTTCCTCGGAACTCGGTGGGTGATAAGCTTTCAGAAGAAAGTCGTTCACCGAAATCGGGAGAGTGAAACCCTCCATGTCTTGCAGGATGAAGGAGTTGATCTGATTAACACCGGAGACTCGAAATGGGCCTTCCCAGAAGGCGTCGAACTTCTCGTGGTTCCCCGGCTTGGACTTGTTCTCATTCCACTTTAAGACCAAGTCTTCGACACTGAAGGTTCTGTCGGAAGTCCTTTTGCCGAACCAACCCTTGGTGGATTCGGCATGCTTCGCGAAAGCTTCATAAGCTTTCTCTCTTTCCTCCTCCAACTGCAACAACTGGGCTAACCTCGCATCCATCGGGTCAAATTCACCTTCTTCACTGTCGAGCCACTTAAGTAACTGCAACGCGGGCAGCTCGATGTGCGTAGGTAAGACTGCGTCTTTCCCGTACACCAGTGAATAGGGCGACGTCTTGATCGAGCGTTTGATGGAAATGCGGTCAGCCCAAAGCGACTGGTCCAAGAGTAGATGCCAGCTTCGCTTATTTTTCTGTAGAGACCTCTTCAAGATCCGCAACAGGTTCTTGTTTGTAGACTCCGCCAATCCATTGCCCTACGGGTAATAGTTAGACGAGGTCTTCAAGTAAATTCCATACTTGATTGCGAACTCGCAGATCCTCACGCCGGTGAAAGGAGAGCCGTTATCAGACACGATGGCTTCAGGCACGTCGAAGCGAGTGATCAACCCTTCAAGGAAGGAGATAACCACGTCTTGGTTAGCCTATTTGGTCGGAATTGCTTCCGACCACCGAGTGAAGTAGTCTGTGGCGGTCAAAATGTACTTGTGGTCGACGGAGGAGTTGGGATTGATGATCCCGATGAAGTCTAGGCCCCATTGCTGGAATGGAGCTTCTACTTGGATGGGGTGAAGAGGAAGCGATGCATTCCGAGTCCTGCCCGAGTAGCGTTGGCAACTATCACAGCGTTGGCTGACCTTGAAAGCGTCGACGAAAAGGGTGGGCCAATAGTAGCCCGCTTTGATGATTTTCAGAGCCATCGGTCTGCCCGCGAAATGACCTCCTGAAATCCCGGAGTGAAACTCCTCCAAGATTTTCGCCTTTTGCGACTCTCTGATACATCTCAAGAGGACTCCGTCGATGTTCTGATAAAACAGTCCGTTAGGCGTCGGGACATACCTGCTAGCCTGCAAGCGAAATCTCCTTCTTTGTGAAGCATTGAAGTGAGAAGGACATCTGCCCGTGTCAAAGTATTTGACCAGGTCATCTGTCCAATCTGGACTGTCAACCGACAGGTTGGCGAGGTTGCTTTCGGGCGCAGGGTTGTCCGAGTCGGGGTTCGCAGCTTCAGCTGCGGCATTTTTAGCCAGCTCTTGACAGAGCGCTCTGCCTCGGACTAACTTGGTGGGGCGCACTTCGATGTCGAATTCTTGGATCTTGGTGACCCATCCAACTCTCCTATTGCCAAGCTCCCCTTGGATGATGAAATTCCGGACGTCGGGGTGTATCACGTACACTATCGTCTTACTTTGAGAGACGAAATGTCGAAACTTCTGGAGCGACTTCATCACCGCATGCACTTGTCGTTCGATAAAGTTGAACTTTTCTTCGTGCGGTTGGATGATTTGGCTGAGGAACGCTATCGGGCGCTCATCTCCATCTTCCCCTTCTGTGTCAGAACAACTGCGTAGCTTTCTGGCTCTCCGATGGCGTATAAGATAAAATCTTTTGAATAGTCGGGATTGACGAGGACTGGAGCTTGAGTGATCCGCTCCTTGATTTCTTGGAAAGCCTGCCTCCTTTCATCGGTCCACTTGAATTCAGCGTCCTTCTTGAGCTCGGTCATCGACTTCACTACTTGGGCAAAGTCGGCGATGAACTTCTTGACGAAGTTTATTTGTCCGAAAAAGGACTGCAGGGCCTTTTTATTTGCTGGTAGTGGAAGGCGGAGAAGTGCTTCAGCTCGAGCGGGATCAACAGTTAATCCCTTTTCAGAGATAAGGTGCCCGAGTAGCTTGCCTTCCTTTGCAAAGATTGATTTTTTGGGGTTGATGGAGACCTCGAACTCCCGGCATTTCTCAAAGACTTGCCGCAAATGTAGGCCGTGTTCCTCCCTCTTATGGGAGAAGACTGTCATGTCATCCAAGTAGATCACGATGACATGATTTAACAGTTCACCAAAGGCGAGGTTCATCGCCCTTTGAAAAGTCGCTCCGGCGTTTGAAAGGCCGAAGGGCATACGTTGGTAGGCGAAGGTTCCCCACTTGGTGGTGAACGCAGTCTTGTGCTGGTCTTCATCTTTGACCCAAATCTGGTTGTAACCGGAGAAGCCATCCAACAAGGAGAACCTTTGTGCTCCTACCACTATGTGAAGGATTTGATCGATCTGAGGTAGCGGGTAGTGGTCCTTGAGCGACGCTTGGTTGAGATTTCGGAAATCGATACACAAGCGAATGTCATCGTTCTTCTTTCGTACTGGAACAAGGTTGGCCACCCAGGAGGAATGCTTGATCGGATATATGATCTTTGCTTCAAGCATTTTCAGAAGCTCAACCCTCATCAACATTTCAATCTTCGGGTTGACGGGTCGTTGCTTCTGCTTGAAGGGTTTGATCCCTTCCTCCAGCTCAATGGTGTGTTGGATGATGTTCTTATCGTACCCCCTTAGATCTTGGTAGCACCAAGCGATGATGTCGGGGTACTCCTTGCAGAGGGCACGAATCTGTTGAAGCTCTTCGGTTGTGCAGTCGGCCCCTACCTTGATAACTTTTCCCGGCTCTAACTCCAGGTCCACGAACTCTTTCTGGTCCACTTTGATCTTGTGGCCGATAGACCTGTCGTTCCGGTCGAAGAGACTTTCCAACGTGATCAGACCCTTCGGGATGTGGTTATTTTTCAGCTGAATCAATCCCTCGTGGTCTTCTTCGTTCAGAGTCCGTTCTTCAATGGAGGATGCTTCATTCACCAAAAAATTGACAAGTTGCTCGTCATTGTCGAACACCTGCCAATGGAGTTTTTTATCAGGCACAGAAGGCCTGTAGATCAGCCTCACCGTCTTCGGCTTATGCATCATATCATCCGCCGGTGAGAACCGGGCGCCGATGGAGGCTAAGATGTCCGCAAGCTTGTTTCGCTCTCGCGAAATTGACTTGATGTTCAGCGCGGTGAAGGATTCGAGCAAATCCCACACCTTGTTGCGGTACGCCTTTAAATAGTGCTGCTTGGAGATGCACTTACTAGTAACTTGGTTGCAGATTAATTCGGAATCCCCGAATATCTGCAACTGCTTAATGCCGAGCTTTTCGGCTTTCTTGAGTCCGAGGCACAAAGCCTCATACTCTGCTGCATTATTCGTACAACTCCATGCGAGCTTGTACGAATAAGTTTTTTGTTCGCCTGATGGAGAAATGAGAGCGATGCCAGCTCCTGCGCCGTTCTTGCACCGCGCACCGTCGAAGTACAACTTCCATAGCTGGTCGGGTACCGGGGGCTCTTCTGCGGGTGCCTTTGTTTCAGCCTTTTCAGGCTTGGTGAGTGAATAGCACCCCAAATCGGTCCCGATAACGACATTGAAATCTGTCATGGAGAACTCATCTTCAATTCGGAGCTCGTCGAGAGATTCTTCCATCAGGTCCACTGTTTGTATCTGTTCTATCATCAGGTTGACAGCGACCGAGCCCTTCTCCTCATCTTCAAGTTTTTCAACATGAAAACTGTTAGGCTTCTCGTTGAAGAGTTTAATTTTGCTCCCCTTGAAGGGGATCTCCAAGTGTGAGTAGTCGAGGGAGAGATAGCCTCCCAACTTAGCTGTAAATTCTCGCGAGAGGCACATACTGAAGTATGGCTCTAAGTCGACCACCACGATCTCTTGGATGACCGTGACCTGCGGCATTTTGTGGAGTTGGATCGGAACATCTTTAATAACTCCTACCATCTTCACGGGAGTCCCGTCTAGCTGCAGCACTCCAGGGCTGCTCCGGGTATACTCCATGCCCATGATATCGCACACTGCTTTGGGCATAACAGTTGTCGCAGCACCAGAGTCGATCATGCAGTTATGCACGATCCATCCTTCCATCCGAAGGGAAAGGTAGAATGGCGGGGGCCTATTCTTACCTGTGGCCGAAGTCGTCAGCGGTTGTGCAAACACCGTCTGCGTCGGCCTACTCTCCTTGTCCTTAGCGGACTTGAGGGATTCCTGCAAAAGGTCAACTTGACCCGGAAGTTGGAGGGCGTCATAAAGGCTTACCTTGGCGGGTGCCTTCTTCATTTCTTCGACAATGCTATATGCCGAAGTGCCAGGATCTTCAACTCCCTTTGCAGATTCATACGTTTTCCGATACTGTTGGGTGGCATCCACCCTCTGACGCTTGGTCAGTGAGGGGTATCGGAGCTTCTCCCTGGCCTGGTCTGGCGTCTCGGCTTGCGGTTGAGAAGTCGAAGCTTTGGGTTGGAGCACCCTTTCTCTAGCGCGAGGCGGCAGGTAGTCTTTCAACAAGTCGGACTGCTCCGAGGTTGCTGCTGGATTGGGAGCTTTTGCCGACGACTGGGCCTTTTGGCTCCATGGCTTGGGTGCAGCAGGCACTTTCAATGGATCCATCTGGGCCGGATCTACCTCGATAGGCTTCTTCCCAGCCTTGGTGAGGACTGAGACTTGCTCGGCGGAAGACATCATGAAATTATGACCAGCTTCCCTGATCATATTGACTTGCTCGTAAGGGCCACCGGACAATGTCTGAACATAATTGAGGTGCACCATGCAGGTTTCTTCGTTGTGCGGATCATTGCACGTGGTACACCAATATGCCGGATCCGAAGTGTTGGCCTCTTCGCTGCTCATCACAACTGAATTTCTTTCGGGAGGCCTGTGAGCGTCGGAAGATGCTTGCTCTTTTGTGATCGGGGGAGGAGGGAATCTCCTTTGCTGGAAGCCTTGGTCATCTTGCCTCCTCATGACGCTCATCTGATTCGCCATTGTCTTCATGTATGCCCGTAATTCTTGCAACTCTTTGGCCTGGGCTTCCATTTGGTTGCCGATTGCGGCTGCACTGTAGCTGGTTGCGGGTAATGGCAATGGAGCCAACGGCGCAGGTAATGTTGGATATTGGACAGGAGCTGGGAGTTGAGGAACGGTGGGCGCTTGATACTGCGGTGTAGGCGCCGCTTGATACTGAGGGGTTGGATTCCATGGTTGACTAGGATACATCTGGGATGTAGGTGGAGCGGATGCGCTCGGGTATATATTTTGCGGAAAGTCCGGGTAAATCGGAGTCGTCACCTTGGGAGGCAACTTCCCGATAGCTATTAGGTCGGCTTCCGCCTTCTGCGCTTGTTGGTACAAGTCAGGGAATGTATTGACATTAGCATGCCGGATGCTCATGCTAATATCCGAATGAAAAGCCCTCAGGTAATAGAACGTTGCCTACTCCGGGGTGGGCCGAAGGCCGGCGGTGACTCTCTGCCAGGTTCGGGCGAACCTGACATTGAAGTCGGCTATCTCCTCTTGAGGATGCCTCTGGATAGTGGTGAACTGGTGCAACAGAGAGAAGGGGTCGGCTTGTTCATTGAAGCCCCTTATTAATTGTTCTGCCAGTTGATCCCATGAAGTGATGGTGCTGGCCGGGAGCGACCGGTACCAGTAGAGGAGCTTACCTCTTAGCGAAAGCACCAACAACTTCACCATAACGTCTTCTTCGGTGATTTGATGAATGGTTGCTAGTCCCGCGACGTCTTGGATATGCTCGTGCGCCGTCTTTCCCATACCGTCGTACGTAGGTAGAGCTTTCAGCGCTGCGGCAGGTACTTGGTGCTGAGCTTGCAGGGCAAGCGGTCCCGTATGATTCCAGGTTGGGAACTGCCTGGGCGGAGCTTGTTGCGCCATCTGGGGTGGCGGATTTGTATGGAGCGGTGGAGTCGGTAGAACTTGCTGAGCCGGAACAGTCGGAACACTCGGAGCACTTGGTTGAACGTTCGGTGGAGCCGGAGTATTCTGATGATCCGGGGAATTCGGAGGATTGGGGGCAAGCTAGTTGTCGTGTTGTCGGGAGTTGGAGTCCGTGAAGCAACAACAACTTCCTGTGAAGATGTCCCGTCTAGCGGGATATTCGGCCTGACCACCCTAGGATGTTCTCCCAGAGCGTCGATGTCAAGCTCGAAGAACTCGATTTCTTCTTCTGCGTTTCTAACTCTCCATCTCGTATGCATGAAGGCATGATCTTTTAGACTGGTCTTCGAGACTTGGAGGTATCCGAGTTCAGCAGAGTCGCCAGATGTTCAGATTTGACAGCAATAAGATGAACATCACTTCTTAATACTGCTTTAACGTGGAACGTTTGCGTCCCATCGGGCGTGCCAGAAACTGTTGGCGATCGAATCGGCCTAGTTATAGATTTTCTAAGTCTACAACGCCCTAGACCCGATGCCAAGCATTGAATGTCCGAAGGAAAGGAATGTCCTCCATGACAATCTCCAGTAGGGCTGGTTCCAAAAGTAAAAATGGGGTTTTGAGATAAGGGTTAGGAAGATATTGAAAGAGATGGAAATGACTGAAAGGAATGGGAAAAGGCTAAAAGCTAGAAATACGGGGTGATGGACAGGAAGCACGATAGACAACCTAACTACTTGAACCAACAACAATCAAAACAATAGACTTTTAACAAAAACCAACATTAAATCTTCAAAACTGCATAAACTCCAAGGGTATTCCAGGGATTCATCCTTTACTGATAGCTAAATCCAGATAACAGAATTCAAGCTATATGATAAAGAGGCTAATTTAACAGAAATAACATGATAGAAGTCATACACAGAGATAGAAGATTCAAAGCCGGAGCTAGAAGTCTGTATTTCGGAAGCAGATTTCAAAGTACAAAGTTGCTTCTCTAGCAGAGATTGTCCATCCTTAGTTACAGAGAAAAGAACAGCTTTTATAGGGAATTCTACTTCCTAAAACATTAATGCCCAACCACTTCCCTAGCAGTGACAGGCAGATTTGATCCGGAACCGACTTACAACATTTAATTCATCCTTGCAGATAACTCAGCATTGAAGGTAGAATGTTTCGGTGAGATAACTTAGCCTTGAAGGTAGAAGGTTCTGGTGATCCACCATGATCGGACGGCTTAGAGCGCAGCTTTGGGTCGGTTTAATCAGTCAATGGCGGATTTACAGCAGCCCTTGACAGTTTCGGGCATCTTCATGGCGGTTCTGGGCAGTTTGCACTGTGTTTGGGGCCCGCTAGGAGCTTCGCTCCATAATTGGAGCGACAAAGTTTCTTTGTGCCTTAGAAATTTTTGGTGCTTCTGCTTTGGGTGTCGCTCCCTGGGTGGAGCGACAGAGTCTTTGCTCCACTGGTGGAGCGCTTGGAGGGTTCGCTCCATTGGTGGAGTGCTTGCAAGTTTGACCGCCTTTAACCTTTTTGGACACTTAGCCATATTTGCCTCTCTCTAAGCCTTTCTGGCCCTTCGCTCCACTAGTGGAGCGATAGGGCCTTTGATCGCTTTGACTTATCTTATACTTGCTTTAATGTGTCATCGCTTGGTTTTCGCTCCACTGGTGGAGCGCTTAGGAGATTCGCTCCACTAGTGGAGCGCTTGGCGCTTTGACCAAACTTTGACCTGCTTTGCACCCTTAGTGCCTTTTCTTTATCTTTGCGCCTCTTGGGACCTTCGCTCCACTGGTGGAGCGATAGGTCCTTTGACCCAAAAGTTTGACTTTTTGGGACTTGCCTTTGCCAAACCTTTAACCGTGCACCTTTTGGAGTGTCGCTCCACTGGTGGAGCGATAGGGAGTTTCGCTCCACTGGTGGAGCGACTGAGTCTTTGACCACTTTGACTTTTGCACTTAGCTTTTCAACCTGTTTTTGCTTGGAGAGTCGCTCCATAGGTGGAGCGACTAGGGAATTCGCTCCAGCAGTGGAGCGCTTGGCCCTTTGACCCTCTTGACTTCCTTTGCACTTAGCCATACTTGTTTATTTTTTAATCCCTTTTCTGGCCTTTCGCTCCACTAGTGGAGCGACTGGGAGGTTCGCTCCACTGGTGGAGCGACAACATCTTTTAACAGAAAAACATGCTCTAAAAACGCCTAAGTGCTGGAAATCACTACCATATGCGCAGATATGAAAAGAACTTTGCAGAAAAACAGTAAGGAAGAGAACATATCCATAACATCGCCCATGCTAAAACATCTACAATTTTGCATGCGATACGACCCAAAAAGTACAGAAAAGGTAAAGGAACCACAAAATGTGAAAGAAGACAGTTTTAAGTTAAAGAGACAGCTGGTGAAAGCACAGCAGCATAACAACATCTTAACCATATTTATGGAGAAAGAGAAGTTTTACAATGATTTGGTCTCAAAAACTGTAAACAACATGAAATTTATCAAAATGTGGCAAAACTGGCAACAGGATGCAAATTGGTAGATTTCATAATTATCTATACCATATTTGTAACAAGAAGGATACACTATTTGAACATACAATACTTTCACTCAAATTTTATGGGATAATTGGGCATGATAATGCTTGTTATTGGTTGCAGAGGAATATTTAAGAGAGAGTAGAATAGATTCATTAAGTATAGTTTGACAACAAAGCAACTAGCAAGTTCAACTATGAGTTGTGGGGAACTTTGATTATAGTAAGATATTAATGTCAAAGCAAGGTGCAAATAGTTGTTGGAGAATGAAGAACATAATGGAAATAAAGAAAGGTAGGAATTGTAGAAACAGTTTCTTTCTATAGAAATACGAAGATATTGGCTAGATCTACAAAAAGAAAGAAGTGTTCAAAAGAGACTAATATTTGAGCCTAAGAAACAGAAGTCTGAAAGTGTTGAAAAAGGAATTTTGAAAAATTAGTGAATGCTTAGTTAGACTCCTCATTGATTTGATTTTGAGGGAGTAACCTCTTGAAGCTAGGAAGAAAATAGAGCTAAAAGTTAAAAGATCAAAGAGAACAAAGCAGTTGTGCACAAAATTTGAATAAATACTATAATTAGTTTCAGTCAAATGAGCTTGCAAAAGATATTGTGTAGGAAGCAATGCTATTATTCAAAATTGTACTTACGCAGCAACCATAATCAGAATGGACACTTGACATGATACTCTAGTGAACATACCAATTACTAAAGAACCGTAAATTTTAATTGAGTAGGACTTGCTGAATTTTTGACATTTTTGTTTAAATGATGTCAATTAAGATATGACCCTCTTATAGTTTTCTATGTTTTGGGAAACTTTTTTCCATTTGTAAATGGGTGAAGCTTGTAGAGTAGGTCCTGTAACCAGATGTAAATGAACAGATTAAGCCAGTGGTAAGGTATTCTTTGATAGGATATATGCTATGCTCTCAAAAGTTGTGATTATTTTATAATTTATGTTTACAGTTGCAATTTTAGTTACGAAGCTGTATTGGAGATCACACCAGTAACTTTAGTCAAAAGAATTAGCATGTGATGATGTCATAAATGGTTTAAAGGCTATACTCTGAGTTTTACTCATGATAGTTGTTCGTATTGTTTTTATGTAAAACGAACAGTTGTCAGAACTTGAATGATAAACGGGATATACAAGGGAGACTACTAATGATTCTCGTGCTGTATGGATGTTGAAAACGTAGATGATCCATGGATTTTTTGTGTGCTTGTATGTCTATGTGGGAATATAATGCATTCTCTCTTGGATAGTTGTTAGGGAAAACATTCTAATGTGATTTCTACCGAGTTATTAGGATTTACTCAATTTCCTTGTTAGATGTATTTTACAATACTATTCTAGTGACATTTAAGCCACGACTATCTGTAATGTGTCTTGCCAAACATTACCTTCATTTGTGGTTGTACATCAAATAGGGTTAACCTTGTTGAAAGCCATTCCATGCCTAACACTGTGTGGCATTGAATTTCATATTAGCACCTTAAGCGCCTCAGAGTACAGCAACTTATTCCTTGATAACAAGTATTCTAAATTATTTAGAGTGGTAGAATTTGTGGGAACAAGACATGTTCCAATATCTTGTATCCATTTAAGCGATGGTAGCACCTTGGTTGGTTTTGTCTGCTTCATGACATATGCATGCAAGGGTGTAATATATTAATTTATCTGCAAGTAATATTATATGTGATCCTTATTTTTAATTATTAAATTAGTTATATGGGATTGCCCCACCCATATTAAATCATGGCCATGTTATTGCGGCATTTCGACGAACTACATAGTGATATCACAACAAACCATATTATCATGGCACCCATGGGAATTGAACCCTAGTAGGCTCTTTGTGAGACACAAATTATTGTCTGTTGCATTTCAACTTCATGGGCAATTTTATATGTGGTTTATTTACTTAACATATGTTTGTTGTAACATTGTTCTTACAAATGAAAGCTAACTGTTGCATTTTGCTTAAATACAGGTGAGACAGAATATACAAAACAGAACATACCAACATATTGATGCCCGCGGCAAGCCCAGGTTCAATATTTAGACACTTGATGTGAATTATTTTCATGTGTATCATCCTTTTTAAAGATATCGGATTATTTCCGCTTTCTATGTTTATTGTTTTGTTTTGTTTTTTTTTGTGTGAAAACACTCCTTTTAGGATGCCACTTTCGGGTAGAGACCCAAGGAGGCAGGGGTATCTATTCTGACAAAAGATGTCCAGAGATCGCACCTGGCCTGCCCCCTTCGACACACTCAAGGAGCATGCCTAAAACAACAAAAACACAAACAACAAACAAACAACAAAACAGAAAAAAAACACAAAAACAACAAAACAACACAAAAAACAAAACAAAATCAAAACACAACAAAAACAACACAAAAAACAAAACAAAATCAAAACACAACAAAAACAACACAAAACATAAAAAAAAAACAACAAAGACACAAGAAAAAAACAAAAAAAAAAACAAAAAAAAAAACACAAAAAAAACAACAGAAAAATAAATAAAAAACAAATAAAAAACAAAACACAACAAAAACAACACAAAACACAAAAAAAAACAACAAAAACACAAAAAAACAAACAAAACAAAACAGCACAAAAACACATGCACACACTTGAAAAAAAAAGGAAAGAAAAAACATATTACGTTTATGGCCAAACCAATCCAATAGGCCTTTTAGCCAAGAAAGATTCAATAGAGGAAACATACGGAAGATCCTTCTGAGCTGGGAACTGAAAAATCCTGATTGAACCAGAGAGAAGCTAATACAAGCATCCCTGATTTGCAAAGCCCAACAGTCTTTTTATCCTTGATTTGTATTTTCCCCCACTCATTTCATTCAAAAGTCTATTGAAGCCAAGTCTTCCCCTTCTTTTTGAATTTGAACCACATTTGTTTTCCTTCCTGACTTCTGGTTTGTGTCCAACTTCATTTTTTTACTGGAGGTTTGACTAACTCTTGATGGCTCTAGATTTAAATCTATTTCTGCTGATTGAGAATACATGACTAAATCTTGATTCATAGATCCCTGGGATCCTCCTTGAGAACTAAAGCCTTGTTTGACCTTCTCCATTTTGTGTTTTTGTTGGTGAGTTTTCCCTTGCTGAGGACAAATCTCAGAATTACTGTTAACCAGACCAGTGGCTTTCTCTGAGGAGTCTTTGACTATTTTTGGGTGGGGAATCTGTGAGCTATCTTCGTCTCCATAGAATCATCCACATCCTCTAAATCATCTTCCACTGCAAGTTTTGAAAACCTATTATCTGAGGAGGTTGACTTATCTGTAGGCTTCATTTTCTTAGTAACATGCTTTTTTTAGGAACCTGAAATTCCTCCTGACCTTGATCCTGCTTTGTTTGCTCCAAGACTACATATTTGTAATCTTTTACTAAGTGACCGTATTCATGACAGACCCGACACCTAAAGGGAATGTTTTCATAATCAACTTCTTGCTCCCAAGTTTCTTCCCCAAACTGCAAAGTGATTTTTTTGGTAGGGGGTTATTAAAGTCTATGAGCACACAAATCTAAGCATAAATAAAATTCTCAAACCGCATTGTGCTATCTGCTGTCATCATGTAGGTGCCTATACCAATTGTTGAGAAGACTATAGGATTATGGAATTCAGCCGGTAAACCAAAAAGTCTGACCTAGACAGGTCCTATTGAAGGCATTTCCTCTTCAGCCTTAAATAAAGCATGCCAGGGTTTCATGAACAAACCAGCTCGACCAAAAAACCAAGGACCACCCTGGAATATTTGTTGTCTATCCTCCTCATTAGCAAATAACACCAAAAAATACCCATTAGGATAATTTGAGATACTAAACTCACCTGGAGTTTGCCATTGCTTCAAAGCCCAACTTTTAAAAGCAGGTAAGGATGGCCAAAAGCCCAAGAATTGACAAATCAAACCTCGTTGCTCCATTGTAGCAATTCCATCCTGAATGTCAGATCGTTGTAGATTTACAACTGGAGATCCATCCGCCGCTCGCATGCAACTAGAGTTTGTTTTTTTGGGATCAATCCTTGGCATATGAAGAGGTTGATGCAAAAAACCCCGTCAGCCAGTTGGAATTGTTGGAGGTTGAGCACCCCTTACAACATCTTTGAAATTCATTCTATCCATAGTTCCACCTGGTCCCTTCCTTGCATCCTCCCTCCTTCTGCGGCTCTTGCTCTTCAAACCCTAGCTCTTCGACGATAAGTTTAGTCCTTTCTTAATTTATTGTTTTGGTTTAATTAACAATTAGGAAAGCAATTATTTTCTTGCATTTGGATTAACCATTAGGAAATAAAATAGGTCCTTGTGGTTTGATTAACAATTATGAAAGCAATTATTTCCAAATGTTTTCTTGTTTCGATTGTTAAAAATACAAGCCTCTTGGCCTTAATTTTGATAAGGATGTGAAAGTTTTATTCTCGAACACTCCTCCATTATTTTCTCAAGTTATGTGGATGTGCGAACATAAGGAAAGGGAAATATATGATCATGCTTGATTCTGTCTTGAGTGAGAGTGAGACATAATGCTATTAGGCTTAAGTGGTACTCTTAAACAATAAATGTGTCCTTATTCCTCAATTAGAAAAAGCCAGGCTATGTTACGCTACTAAGAATTATTAACCAAAGTTGAAAGATTAATTCATATCATTTACAATTCTTTTACAAGTATTAGGGTGGTATGTTTTACATTGTTGAGTGGCTGAGTCTTGTTTCTAATTATTTTGAAAAAGGATTTTGATATTTACTCTTTCTGGGAGAGCTTGATGCATTGGAATGCCTTGAAAGGAATATGTTTGTAATCAATTTTTGAAATTTGAATTATTTGGTTTTAATTTAAATCTTCAGGCAGACGATCATTGGATTGAATAGAGAATGTATTTTTTATTCAGGTTTGATGGTGTAGCCCCTGAACCTCGCAAAGGTATCAGAAGTGGTCATGTGCCAGGAAGCAAATGCATACCTTTCTCTGAGGTAAGAAAGTTTTCTTTTTCTTATTTGTATTGTGGTATGTGTATAGTGGATCATGGGGATTATTAAAAGAAAATTTCCCTGATTATAAATTCTTTTATATTGTCTGATGGTGCACGCACTTCATTTTATCTTTGTTTTATGATTGTGTAAATATGCAAATTTCAAAAAAAAATATAAATGAATAATCAGTAAGATGAAGTATTCAATATGATCTTATTGCTGGCCTAGCACATGTATTGGCATTTATCTCATGTGTTATAACCTATGTTCCACAAATTTTTGACTTGGGGATGGTGGAATGGATGTTTGGGATGGTGAGACATGTTTTAGGATGGCGGGATACATCTCCAATACAGCCACCAAATCCCAGGACAAGTACCAATGGAAGACAGGTTGTTACTTGCAAAATGGGAAGAAAAGATATTTTGGAGTACTTAAAAAAGAAGATAAACTTGCAAGAAATCATAAAGAGAAACTTTTGTAAAATGGAATTTACCAAAGAGAAGTACACCTTTCGTTTACGACTTTTGTCTTAGGTTTCCCCCAGGTGGTAGTGTTTAAGTTTTATAGGTCTAGCAAAATTGATTTTATGTAGGTGGCTTAAAATGAGATATGAGTACTACGTACTGACATTCAAGCGTATGTCATCTTTATTATGGACTCTTGCAATGAAAAGAACATGTATCATTTTTCCTTATTTCCTTAAAGTTTGGATGAGATCATACTTTCAGCTGGAGATTGGAAACAGCTGCCGAAACTTAGAGGAACATAACTGCACGACTTGGGCTGGTATGCTCCCTTTCTGCTCTAGAAGATATGTAGTTTGCTTGTCACCTGTAAGTCGAGTTCTGTTATAGAAAAAGCTAATGTGCGGGAAGCAGAAATTGATATTTCAGAAAAGTAGAAGCGGAATGAATGGCTTGTATTGGCTCTTCCAAGTGTGATGCTTCATAATGCTGCTCTTCCAAGTGTGATGCTTCATAATGCTTTGTGATTGCTAACATTTGCCACATCCTGAATGCCAAATGGGGGTGGCAAGTTCATCCGAAACACATTTGAAGCAGCAACATGTGTGATTGTATATGGCATAATCAATGGGCTTTAGCTTAGACCGTTTTTCTGCTCAAACCTTTTTTCATATTGGTAAGAAGCCAAACATTGTCCCTAAGTGGAAAATTGTGAGGAATGCTATGCAAGCATTTATCTGCTTGTACTTTTGTTGTGTATTGGTGATGACATCTCAGCCTTTGTTCTAAACTTTGGCCAAATAGACATAAAATGCTTCGAGTTGGAAACCATTTTGTATTTGGGATGGAGAGAAGCTTGGAAAGACGTGTTGCATAAATGTGACTTTGCTGAATCACATACAAGTAGTTATTACTTCTTCCCATAGTTACCAAGTTCGGACGAACTTGGACCAGGTTTGGTCTGACCCCGAACTTTTGGGGCAGTCCAAACTGGTTTGGTTTGATCCAGACAAATTTTATAATAAATGTATAAATTAATAAAAAATATGTCATGTCCTTGCTGCTGCACAGCCATTTGCTCATTGAAAGTGTGCTCCTCTTTCATCTTCGTGGGCAAAGTTTTGGGTACAATTTTTGGCATGAAAAAAAGATGATAAATCTATCTGCTGGCAAAATAGAAGCCCAAAAGAAATAGAAGCGATTGAGAGATTGAGCCATTGAACCACTGCCAGAGAGCGGGACGTAAGGCTTGCATGTTAACATAAGTCATTGCTGAAGAGAAGGAGATGGAAGACCTGCACGGACCAGAACTACAACACTAATGCAAAGTGGAGTGGATTAGTTTTAGAAATTTAGCCACCCTTGTAGAAATTTTATCGATGATTTTATCAGGTGGTTAAAAGTTTTTTTAATAAAGTCCATCATGATTAAAATTGTCATGTAATTATAAAGTAATACAAATTAAAAAGATCGACACCTCAGATATAAACTAATTGGTATTAACTTTTTAGTTCCTTGTCCTTAAAGTTATATATAATATATAGCAATATATTATATTATATAATATGATAATATATAATATAATTTTAAAATATATTGTATTATCATATTTTTAAAATATATATTTTTATTTTATTATATTTATATTTTCTGAACTGAACCAAACCATATTGAAAAATCTGAACCTTGGAACTTTGTTGGCCTTCCGAACCTCCAAACTGGACCAAACCTGGTAACTATGCTTCTTTCTATCTTTGATAGTGGGTGAACAATGCATAGATCAATGTATAGTTGACTCTGGCTTTCCCCCGTAGAAGACTTCATTTATAACAACCATGGCTTTAAAAATAAGCATGCAGAGTGGGAAGCGACCTTTGATTGGCTTCACCACTAACTCTCAAGAATTCTTGCAAGTGAATTTTGTCATTAATTTGTTGACACAGGAAGTTAAAAAACAGTGAGGAATTCCAACAAAGCCTGCTTAATAACATAATATGAAGATGATGATGTTTTTCAAACTGTGAGGATTCATGGCTGTAATTCCAATTGCTGTTCTGATGCCTCCACAACCTTGATACAAGTGGGAAACAAAAATGTCTGTCTCACTTTTATTGCATATTAAATGTTGAAATCTTGTTTACTAGTTCTATAGTCCCAAGCCTTATTTCCAGACTCAACAATTTACTAATTCCAAGACGAGTATGTTGCGTTGAGTTCAATGAACAACCAGCCATTAGCTGGTTCAAAGGTTGAAATTAGACACTTTGTAGCTTGCCAAGTGCCTCAAAAATTGCACTTGGGATCAGTTCAAAACAACTTAAAGCGTCAGATTTTGTCCCCATGTAAAGAAAACAAAATAAGATCCAATTTTGTACCTTTGTATATAAAACAAAAGAATTGCTGCATATTAAATAAACGAGCAAATTGTTGAGTGATAATTTTGGCCAATTGCAAAATCACCATCACAGTCAGGGTATTGTTAGAAAACCCTCTCTTGCAAAGAAATTCAGAATTTCTCCAAGGTTCTTATTTGCTTAATATGTGCTTGAATGTTTGTGAAAATGTGTTGAAAAACCTTAGAGGTGCAAGTGACTGTTAACAAGGGGCCTGTGGTTTAGTATTGATTTTTTGTTGTTAATGTGATTGTTAAAAACGTGTATTTATTGATCCACTATCTACTTTGAAATAATGATTCCTGAATGGTGATTTAATCCATTTTATCTCAAATTGTTAAGTAGATTTTATCTTCTTTTGTTAAACTTTGTTTTGAGCATGACATAAAAGTGACTAAATCTAACTTTGAAATGTGAATCCCGGAATGGTGATTTAATTCATTTTATCTTGCTCTTTTTAAACAGATTTTATCTTGCTTTGTTAAACAAATTTTATCTTGTTTTGTTAAGCTTTGTTTGAGCATGAAATAAAATGACTAAATCTAACTTTGAAATGTGAATCCCGGAAGGGTGATTTAATTCATTTTATTTTGCTCTTTTTAAACAGATTTTATCTTGCTTTGTTAAACAAATTTTATCTTGTTTTGTTAAACTTTGTTTGAGCATGAAATAAAATGACTAAATCTAACTTTGAAATGTGAATCTCGGAACGATGATTTAATTCATTTTATCTTGCTTTTTTTAAACATATTTTATCTTGCTTTGTTAAACAAATTTTATCTTGTTTTGTTAACAAATTTTAAAATTATGGAACCTGTGAAGTGCAAGAGTTTTTTTTTTTTCTTTTTAAAATCTTAAGTACCTCAAGTAAATGTGTCCAAATAATTTAATATGTTAACCTTAATAGAAAAAATTATTTGGATGCTCTAATTACTTCAAAACCCCCATTGTTGATTTTAATGCAAAACGATATAACCTTTTAGGGCTTTGAGTGTTTGATGGAACTTAAAGAAAATAAAATGGCAAATAAATAAAAACAAAAGCTAAGGTTAGAGAAAAAAAATGATAAAAATCTAAAATACAATGGAAACAAAGTGCGGAAAAGCGATCAAAGTGAGCTACTGTAAATTAATTCCTCCTATTCTGCAGAAAAGAGAAGATCATGAACACTAAAACAAAACCAGGTTAGACTTGCATCCACACAATCTAAATCTAGTTAAGTGCAAGAGTCTGAGGAATAAAAGCATGCATTAAAAACATTAAATGATGCTACCATATCCATGCATAAAACATCATCAAATGAACTCAATACATGTAGGGGAAAAATCTGCAATAAAGGTTATATTCAAAACCTTCTTTGGATGCCCACAAGGTGAGAAAAATCTGATTTGCAGTAGCTTGAGAGCCTTCCAATCCTCTTCATGCCCGCCAGTTCCAAAAAATTCCAGCCCTTCTTCATGAGCTTCAATGGCTATTTAAAATTTCCAACATTGGCTATTCGTTTCCCTCTTCCTCTTGTTTGGTTGGAATTCCTTCTACGATGTGGCATGTGGCAAACAATATCTTCATATTCTCATAACGCTATTACCAAGTGGCACTTGCATTTTAACATTACACTTTGACTCCTTTATCTTCCTCAAACTTGTAACTGCCGCGTAATCATTTCTATTGGTAACGTTTTTTTCTTTTAGAGTGTTGCCACTTTTTTTTTTTTTTAGTAGTAATTAAATTAAAAGCCTTTGTTTTCCTTTGTTGAGCGTTGCCGCTTTTTTTTTCTTTTCTTTTAGTAGCCTGCAATAAAAAAAAAACACATAAATAAAAATTTCCAAAGCAAAACCATCAATAAAATTAAATTAAAACAAAACTATAGATAAAATCAAATTAAAGTTTCCCAAAACACAAAATAATGCATTGATGGCTTTATTTTGATATATATATATATATATATATTTTTTTTTTATCATTATTTTCTTTTTTTTGTTTGTTTTATTTTTTATTTTATTTTCATTATTATTATTATTTTTTATCTTTTTATTTTAAATTTGATTTAATTAATTTTAAATGTTTGAATTGGTTTAATTCAAAACATTAAAATTAACCAAAACAATAAAAAAAAACTAACCAACACACTAGAAAATTTAAAAGAAATTAAAAAGAGACACTAACCAACACCCAAACCTTGAAACCTATATTGCAACCTAAATCAAAATTTCCCATAAACCTCAAAATTAAAGGTGGGTCCTCAAATTTGGGGTGTGTTGTGCAATGGCAACAACAAAATGGCGACTCTGCTGGGAAATGCTCTTGAGCATTTCGGATGAAGAACCCGATATGAAACCAAGAAAACCAAAGATCAAAGAAATAAAAATCACCTAGCAATATCTAGAGAAAGTGGGGTAAATAGCTTCAAATAAAAACAGATGAACCATTTGCCTTTGCTCGGTGTGTGAATTGTGATTCATTTTGCATTCTTGAAACAATTCAGATTCCATCATTTGTTTTGCATTTAGGCTATAGAATGTCACTCATTAACAATGTGTCTGTGCATTGCACCATTGCCAGCCAGGCGTCTATAGCCCCGGTGGAGATGACCTTGATCTCTTCTAGACTTTGCTCTACTGCCAGCTAGGCCTCTATAGCCCCGGTAGAGATTGTTTGAATCACCCAGGCATGATATTGATTTTGCATATTTTTTTTATTTTTTTTATTAAGCATTTAATTGCTTTGCAAAATTTGTATGCCAACTGGGTTAGAGACCACTTAAGGCTAAAGATGGAGTGTATTAGATTTTTGCCTTAATCTGCAAACCATAATGACTTCATCCTTCAAGATTTCAAAGAATACCCCTTTAATGTAGTGAGTTATATGTGGAGCTTCAACGAAATGTCTCATTGTTCTAAAATCCACCATCTTAGTCCAAAATCTAAGAATGATCACTAAACAATTTCATTTCCTTTTCCTCAATTCCACCTGATTCCAAACTAGGCAATCCACCCTACATGACAAAGGAAACAATTATCAACAAAGGGACCAGAAGTTAGTAGCTAACACAAAACACCGCCTCAAACAGAGGGACAAACCCAAAATCACACTTGTGAAAATGAAAATAAACCAAAACCTAACCTAATGCGAACTGACAAGAAAGCAAAGCACACAAACAAAACGAAGCAACACAAACCTTTGAAACCAAAGATCACAAAACCAACAAGTAAATGAAAACTATATCTAAACACTGTAAAAGAGCACACCTAAAAACAAAAGACTGTGTGCAAGACTATTTACAAAACAAGACTTGGGATTTTCCATATGAAATATTCCAGGATCCCAAACATGAGTACCATAATCTGAGAGATACCAATAATGATAGACATGCCAAGCTTCATGGGTGTCAGGCCATAGTAACATTAGGTTTGAAAGCTCAATGGCCTTTATTTTGCCTCTCACCCCAGCAAAGGAAAACAAAGGCGTTTAATTTAATTACTACTAAAAAAGAAAAAAAAAGCGGCAACACTCTAAAAGAAAAAAACGTTACCAATAGAAATGACTACGCGACAGTTACAAGTTTGAGGAAGATAAAGGAGTCAAATTGTAACGTTAAAATGCAAGCGCCACTTGGTAATAGCGTTATGAGAATATGAAGATATTGTTTGCCACATGCCACATCGTAGAAGGAATTCCAACCAAACAAGAGGAAGAGAGAAACAAATAGCCAATGTTGGAAATTTTAAATAGCCATTGAAGCTCATGAAGAAGTGCTGGAATTTTTTGGAACAAAAGGGGGAAATTTTAAATAGCCATTGAAGCTCATGAAGAAGCGCTGGAATTTTTTGGAACAGAAGGGCGTAAAGAGGATTGGAAGGCTCTCAAGCTACTGCAAATCAGATTTTTCTCACCTTGTATGCAGCCAAAGAAGGTTTTGAATACAAGCTTTATTGCAGATTTTTCCCCTACATGTATTGAGTTCATTCGATGATGTTTTATGCATGGATATGGTAGCATCATTTAATGTTTTTAATGCATGCTTTTATTCCTCAGACTCTTGCACTTAACTAGATTTAGATTGTGTGAATGCAAGTCTAACCTGGTTTTGTTTTAGTGTTCATGATCTTCCCTTTTCTGCAGAATAGGAGGAATTAATTGATCGCTTTTACGCCTCGTGTTTCCGTCGTATTCTAGATTTTTATCATTTTTTTTTCTCTAACCTTAGCTTTTGTTTTTATTTATTTTCCATTTTATTTTCTTTAAGTTCCATCAAACACTCAAAGCCCTAAAAGGTTATATCGTTTTGCATTAAAATCAACAATGGGGGTTTTGAAGTAATTAGAGCATCCAAATAATTTTTCCTATTAAGGCTAACATATTAAATTATTTGGACACATTTATTTGAGGTACTTCTTAAGATTAAAAAAAAAGAACTCTTGCACTCCAGAGGTTCCATCATTTTAAAATTTGTTAACTGTTGGCCACGGATCCGCCACCTGGGAAGGACTTGGTGTGTCAATGCGCCCTAGACCCACAGACCAATATTGAAAGGCCGGGAGGAAGGGATGCCCCCGTGCCGATCTCCGGAGAAGGCCGGCTCCTTTCCTAACCTACTTGGGGGGTTTTTAGATAAGGGTGCAGGAAAGAGATTAAAAAGGTGAAGGGAACTGGAAAGAGATTGAAAAGATAAGGGAACAGGAAAGAGATGTAAATATCATATGTTTCAGGTGGGGGAAGAACAAGCAGCACGATCGCAAATTTGCATCCGAACCAACAACCATCAAAACAAAGCATGTAACAAAAATTGCAACTGCGATTCTATCCTATGTATCCTTCTGTTTTGTATTCCAGATCCAAATAATCACCAATGCTCAAATCCAGGATTCAAAATTCAAACAGACAGAAATATAAATGGACATGAAGCAGAAATACTAGCAGAAGGCAGCATAAAAGACATAGACAAGAAGCAGAGCCAAGGATGCTTTGAGTTAAGTAGAAGGTGGTCCGTCACAACAGAGTCCTCTAGCAATATGTTCCCCCCCTTTTTACAATTAAATTAACTTCCTTTTATAGCAGGAATTTTCCCCCAAAATACAATTATGCACGGATCCCAAGAACCGACAAAAGCTGCAAAAAGTTGCTTTGATGAGATCCCTGTCGGTTGTACTTGTACTTTGGATATGGTTGTTCTGAAAACTATACATTTTCGGACAGGTTTGGTGGGCGGGAAAGCCAGGTCCGGTTAAATGTGGTAGATGCGGTACAGTTTGTTCTTCAATGTTCATCTACCCCGTACCTTGACAACACATTATCTGTCATATCATGGCAGGCACAAATCTCGAAACTGCACACTTGTCCATGAGAAGTCCGCTGATGAAGGGGGAAATGACTAATGGCTCTTAAGGAAGATAGCGAAGTTGGGCGACCAACACTTAGCCAAATTTGCACTTTTCTTCTTCCGAAGTCGGACGACGCAGCGAAGTCGGACGACGGCGTAGCGAAGTCGGGCGGCCAACACTTAGCCAAATTTGCACTTTTCTTCTTCCGAAGTCGGACGGCGCAACGAAGTCGGGCGGCGGCGCATTGAAGTCGGGCAAGCTGAACACTTAGCCAATTTTTTGGCCTGAAATTGAGCTTCCTGGTTCTGCTTCCCGGGGCCATAACTTTTGATCCGCTGACCCGATCGCCTATTATAATATATCGCCGGAAAGCTTGCGAAAAGATCTGCAATGATGGAATATCCAAAGCTCATTTCATCCACTTTTTCATCCCCGTTTAGGGCCCGCGAAAACCCGAACACCTCCGCATGCTCTTTGCCGCTTTAAAGCTCCATACTTAGGCCAAAGTTTATCAAAAAATATAATGTGGCAAAATTGCCCACATTAACAAAACAAGATAAAATTTGTTTAACAAAGCATATTTGCCTCTTGAGCTCCACACAACTGCATTCTAGGTCTTTGCATAGTATGAGGGATTTGCCATGGTGATTTTGCCAGATGAAGGCAAGCCAGAGATTCACCAACTCGGGCTTCCATATTTCAGCTCGGTCAGAGTCTACAGGTGATTTTTCCAGATGAAGGCAAGCCAAAGATTCACCAAACTCGGGCTTCCTTGAAATATGGAGACTGTAGGTGAACATTCATTTCTCCGCTTGTGAGGTCAAGGCTGCTCACCAAACCTTGATTCCTCCGAGGTGTCTTTTATTAGCTTAAAAAAAAGCGCCTGCGATCAAGAAATCTGGATCTTTAGCTTAGTCAGAGTCGCCAGGTGATTTTGCCAGATGAAGGCAAACCAGAGATTCATTAAACTCGAGCTTCCTTAAAATATGGAGACTGTTCGTCCCACCGGGCGTGCCAGAAACTGTTGGCCACGTATCCACCACCCTGGGAAGGACTTGGTGTGTCAATGCGCCCTAGACCCACAGACCAACATTGAAAGGCCGGGAGGAAGGGATGCCCCCCGTGCCGATCTCCGGAGAAGGCCGGCTCCTTTCCTAACCTACTTGGGGGGTTTTTAGATAAGGGTGCAGGAAAGAGATTAAAAAGGTGAAGGGAACTGGAAAGAGATCGAAAAGATAAGGGAACAGGAAAGAGATGTAAATATCATATGTTTCAGGTGGGGGAAGAACAAGCAGCACGATCGCAAATTTGCATCCGAACCAACAACCATCAAAACAAAGCATGTAACAAAAATTGCAACTGCGATTCTATCCTATGTATCCTTCTGTTTTGTATTCCAGATCCAAATAATCACCAATGCTCAAATCCAGGATTCAGAATTCAAACAGACAAATATAAATGGACATGAAGCAGAAATATCAGCAGAAGGCAGCATAAAAGACAGAGACAAGAAGCAGAGCCAAGGATGCTTTGAATTAAGTAGAAGGTGGTCCGTCACAACAGAGTCCTCTAGCAATATGTTCCCCCCCTTTTTACAATGAAATGAACTTCCTTTTATAGCAGGAATTTTCCTCCAAAATACAATCATGCACGGATCCCAAGAGCCGGCAAAAGCTGCAAAAAGCTGTTGTGATGAGACCCTTGTCGGCTGTACTTGTACTTTGGATATGGCTATTCTGAAAACTGTACATTTCCGGACAGGTCTGGTAGGCGGGAAAGCCAGGTCCGATTAAATGTGGTAGATGCGGTACAATTTGTTCTTCAATGTTCATCTACCCCGTACCTTGACAGCACATTATCTGTCATATCATGGCAGACACAAATCTCGAAACTGCACACTTGTCCATGATCTGAAGTCCGCTGATGAAGGGGGAAATGACGGATGGCGCTTAAGGAAGATAGCGAAGTCGGGCGGCCAACACTTAGCCAAATTTTGCACTTTTCTTCTTCTGAAGTCGGGCGGCGCAGCGAAGTCGAGCGGCCAACACTTAGCCAAATTTGCACTTTTCTTCTTCCGAAGTCGGGCGGCGCAGCGAAGTCGGGCGGGCTGAACACTTAGCCAATTTTCTGGCCTGAAATTGAGCTTCCTGGTTCTGCTTCCCGGGGCCATAACTTTTGATCCGCTGACCCGATCGCCTATTATAATATATCGCCGGAAAGCTTGCGAAAATATCTGCAATGATGGAATATCCAAAGCTCATTTCATCCACTTTTTCATCCCCGTTTAGGGCCCGTGGAAACCCGAACACCTCCGCGTGCTCTTTGCCTCTTTAAAGCTCCATACTTGGGCCAAAGTTTATCAAAAAATTTAATGTGGCAAAATTGCCAACATTAACAAAACAAGATAAAATTTGTTTAACAAAGCAGATTTGCCTCTTGAGCTCCACACAGTTGCATTCTAGGTCTTTGCATAGTATGAGGGATTTGCCATGGTGATTTTGCCAGATGAAGGCAAGCCAGAGATTCACCAACTCGGGCTTCCATATTTCAGCTCGGTCAGAGTCTCCAGGTGATTTTTCCAGATGAAGGCAAGCCAAAGATTAACCAAACTCGGGCTTCCTTGAAATATGGAGACTGTAGGTGAACATTCATTTCTCCGCTTGTGAGGTCAAGGTTGCTCACCAAACCTTGATTCCTCCGGGGTGTCTTTTATTAGCTTAAAAAAAAGCGCCTGCGATCAAGAAATCTGGATCTTTAGCTCAGTCAGAGTCGCTAGGTGATTTTGCCAGAAGAAGGCAAACCAGAGATTCATTAAACTCGGGCTTCCTTGAAATATGGAGACTGTTCGTCCCACTGGGCGTGCCAGAAACTGTTGGCCACGGATCCGCCACCCTGGGAAGGACTTGGTGTGTCAATGCGCCATAGACCCACAAACCAATATTGAAAGGCCGGGAGGAAGGGATGCCCCCCGTGCCGATCTTCGGAGAAGGCCGGCTCCTTTCCTAACCTACTTGGGGGGGTTTTAGATAAGGGTGCAGGAAAGAGATTAAAAAGGTGAAGGGAACTGGAAAGAGATTGAAAAGATAAGGGAACAGGAAAGAGATGTAAATATCATATGTTTCAGGTGGGGGAAGAATAAGCAGCACGATCGCAAATTTGCATCCGAACCAACAACCATAAAAAAAAATCATGTAACAGAAATTGCAACTGCGATTCTATCCTATGTATCCTTCTGTTTCGTATTCCAGATCCAAATAATCATCAATGCTCAAATCCAGGATTCATAATTCAAACAGACAAATATAAATGGACATGAAGCAGAAATATTAGCAGAAGGAAGCATAAAAGACAGTGACAAGAAGCAGAGCCAAGGATGCTTTGAATTAAGTAGAAGGTGGTCCGTCATAGCAGAGTCCTCTAGCAATATGTTCCCCCCCCTTTTTACAATGAAATGAACTTCCTTTTATAGCAGGAATTTTCCCCCAAAATACAATCATGCACGGATCCCAAGAACCGGCAAAAGCTGCAAAAAGTTGCTCTGATGAGACCCCTGTCGGCTGTACTTGTACTTTGGATATGGCTATTCTAAAAACTGTATATTTTCGGATAGGTCTGGTGGGCGGGAAAGCCAGGTCCGATTAAATGTGGTAGATGCGGTACAGTTTGTTCTTCAATGTTCATCTACCCCATACCTTGACAGCACATTATCTGTCATATCATGGCAGGCACAAATCTCGAAACTGCACACTTGTCCATGATCTGAAGTCCACTGATGAAGGGGGAAATGACGGATGGCGCTTAAGGAAGATAGCGAAGTCGGGCGGCCAACACTTAGCCAAATTTTGCACTTTTCTTCTTCCGAAGTCGGGTGGCGCAGCGAAGTCGGACGGCCAACACTTAGACAAATTTGCACTTTTTTTCTTCCGAAGTCGGGCGGCGCAGCGAAGTTGGGCGGGCTGAACACTTAGCCAATTTTTTGGCCTGAAATTGAGCTTCCTGGTTCTGCTTCCCGAGGCCATAACTTTTGATCCGCTGACCCGATCGCCTATTATAATATATCGCCGGAAAGCTTGCGAAAATATCTGCAATGATGGAATATCCAAAGCTCATTTCATCCACTTTTTCATCCCCGTTTAGGGCCTGCGAAAACCCGAACACCTCTGCATGCTCTTTGCCGCTTTAAAGCTCCATACTTAGGCCAAAGTTTATCAAAAAATTTAATGTGGCAAAATTGCCAACATTAACAAAACAAGATAAAATTTGTTTAACAAAGCAAGATAAAATTTGTTTAAAAAGAAGATAAAATGAATTAAATCACCATTCCGGGATTCACATTTCAAAGTTAGATTTAGTCATTTTATTTCATGCTCAAAAAAAGCTTAACAAAACAAGATAAAATTTGTTTAACAAAGCAAGATAAAATCTATTTAAAAAGAGCAAGATAAAATGAATTAAATCACTGTTCCGGGATTCACATTTCAAAGATAGATTTAGTCATTTTTATGTCATGCTCAAAACAAAGCTTAACAAAATAATATAGAATCTACTTAACAATTTGAGGTAAAATGGATTAAATCACCATTCAAGAATCATTATTTCAAAGTAGATAGTGGATCAAAAAATACACATTTTTAACAATCACATGAACAACAAAATTATTGCAAATCAAATCAATACTAAACCGGAGGCCCCTTGTTAACAGTTACTTGCACCTCTAAGGTATTTCAACACATTTTCACAAATTCACAAGCATTCAAGCACATATTAAGCAAATAAGAACCTTGGAGAAATTTTGAATTTCTTTGCAAGAGAGGGTTTTCTAACAATACCCTAACTGTGATGGTGATTTTGCAATTGGGCAAAATTATCACTCAACATAAATGTTGTTCAACAGTTTATTGATCACTTCAATATGGTTGAGGATCATTGATGGTCAATTTTCACATCTACCATTTTCACTTATTACATGTGAAATGGATCTTATTCGATGAAGTGTTCCAATTTTCAAAACAAGTCCCTTAGATCTTATTCGAGGAAGTGTTCCAATTTTTTTTTTTGTTTCATCTCACTTTGTCAAATCTTATTGCTTTGAATTTCTTTCAGCCTTATAGAAGTATAATTTGTGCTCAACTCGAAGGCAATGACAATTGAATTAAATCTTTAGAATGTTGCAGGTATCTCAAATCACATGGACATTTAAATGAAGACTCATTAGAAGAATTTAATAGTTGAGAGAATTCTTACATAGATTCATCATATTCTGAGCACCCCAAAACACTCATATGGACATGTTAATGAAGATCTATCAGAAGACTTAAATGGTTGAGGGAATGCTTCCATAGAACAATGATATTCTGAGCAGCCCAAAACACTATCTTTGAGCAACCTGTTGGTTGTTTAAGTCCAAATGCATCATTATTTCAAATGGTGCTTGTGATGACAGACTATTCCATACAAGTAGAGAGATTCTTCATTCACAATTACCAAATTAAGGGCAAATATGTCGGATGCATCATCATCATTAGAAGAAATGTGATTTTTTCCAAAGGTCATAACAAATCTCAATTTGGCTTTAAAGTCTCATCCTCCTTCATACAATCATTGTTGGTTAAAGGAAGAAGTTTCTTTTATATTCATTACTCAAACTTGGGCAGAGACTTTTGCTATAAAAAGTTCTGTTGATATTGTTTTTTTTGATGTTATAATGGTTCTATTATACTTAGTTCTTGGTAAGTCACCTGGTGTGATCTGATGGCTATTTAGGATGCACACAACAATGTCCACCGGCTGAACAAACAAGATAACTTATTAGTTCAATACATTCGATTTTTGATGTTCTTAGAACTAGTAAATTAGTAAATTTAATCCAGTCATATCATATGCATCATCCTAGAAGATGAAAAGCTAAACAATTCCTTGCCACCTTTTGACATGACGAAACTGCTTGATGCTTTGATATGGTTGAGGAGCTATCTCCCTCAAGAGCCATTCAAAGTTTTGGCAATGTGGTGATTGGTGCAACCTTATGAAATTAATCACCTTATAATATCTTAGTGGTGGAGTCTATTAAAAACTATATTTCATGGGGATGTCTCTAGGGCTTCAGGGGACATCTTGGAAACTCGTCCCATTGCCCCAAAAAACCATCCTAGCATCCAAGAAGTGTCTTGAAAGCACACCTTGCTGTTTTAGAAACCCATCCTATTGCCTTGTGTCATCCTTGTCTTATAAACTTAATGGAACGTAGATTAATAAGGGTACTGTTGAGTGATATATTTGTCAGATAACAAACACATACTAACAACTAGGACTCATGTAGGATGTCCTCTCTTGAAAGGAGATTCATGATCTCCCCAAGGTTTGGGTGAGGTTGGTCTAACCTGGTAATGTTTATTGATCTTTTGATTCAAAGGAAAAATAATGAAATATATGGAATATTCAGGGCCTTTATGTAGCCCTCACAAGGGGATTATTAGTTCTAGTTCTGATTAATTGATTGTCTTGACATAAAGAACTTAGGGCTTTGCTTAATTGTACAATAAATCATGAAGATATGAGCATTTAACATCAAATTTCACCCAAAAAATTAGTGAAATAGCAAGATTTTAGGTTTGTTGCCTTAGAATTATCAAAGCATCAGAGTCATTTATTTATCTGAAACTTGCAGAGATAAAACACAACATAATGAAATCAAGCTTCAGAAATGAAAATTCCGCTAATCTACTCCTAATTTTAACTGTTTTTCAAAGAAAATGCAAAAATAAGGGTTCTATTGAAGCCTCTGATTATGAATTAAACCAATCTTAGCCTCGACCAGTTATCACACAATCTAAGACTAAGATGGTGCCATCTTCAAGGGAAATGAAGCAAAATACATAAATAAATTCAAATGCAAACACCATTAACATGCGCAGATTGCCTCGAAAATCTCCATATTTTGCATTGAATTAAAATATTTGGGAATTACAAAGTTTCAGAATGGCTAGCTACAGGTGATTGTCCTCACAAGTTTCCAAATACCACAACAAGGGCACAAATGCTCCTCAAACTAACAAAGAAAAGATGGAATGCCTAAAATTCTATCTTTCAAATTGCATCCGACCCCTAGGAATTGGGGTTCAATGGCTATTGGACAAATTTAAAATGGAAAAGAAGATATTGGGTCCCTCATATTGAACATATTATTTATTCATTGCAATGAGCAAAACACTTCGTGATGCTCATCTTTTCCTTTATCATGAAGTACATATGGCAATGACAGATGAACATTTATTACAAGCTTGACTTACTTGAGAGGAGACTTATCAATGGTATCTTTCAGGTCTTGCCACGGCCACGTGTAGGCGACCACTTTGAGAGGAGACAATGATGTATTTTAATTTTTGGAAGAATGCTCGAGACCAAAGACAAGACACAAAGTATGAATTTCAAGAGTTTGGTAACATTATTAGTCACTATATATGGTACTGGTTATATGAGATTGAAATGGGGACTATTTAAACTTTTGGAAGAAAGCTTGCGACCAGAGACAAGACGCATTCAAGAGTTGGTAACACTATTAGTCACTATGTATAGTAGTGGTTATATGGGATTGAAATGGGTGCCACTTGTACTACATCATGACCGCATTACTACAGTATTTCAACAAACTTCATAGTTTTGCAATTATGCATATAAAGCTTAACAAGATTTGTACCTTGGTCTCTGCATTGAAAGTCCATGTTTTAACCACTTGAGCTCATGCCATTTGATGCTATAATATTATTTATCAACTTTGATATTATCATTGAATTTATTATTAATTTTTTAATTTTCAGGTAAATGCAACCTATTTCTCCTTTTCTGCCCCACTGTCAGGCATCACTTCATGAATCACACACCTCATATTGACTAGATTTGTTACTGTCATATCTGTCGGAGTTTTCCTTATCGTTTGCATATAAGACTTAATAATTGCCTTGTTAATGATGCTACTGAATGATTGCCTTGTTAATGATGCTACTGAATGTAAGTGCTTTTCTTGAATGAAAAATATATTCAATGGTCAGACAAGATCTCGATGCAGACTGTATTGTTGACATCAATGCAGCTGACTCTGACGTCTAAAATCTTGCCTAGAGTAAACCAAGGGGTATTGATAACCTCTGTTTGGTCTCTTTGACAAGCTGTGTTAACCAGCAATTTCCAAGTAAATGCAACCTAATTATCTCTTTTCTGCCCAACTGCCAGGCATCACTTCACGAATCACACCCATCATATTGACTAGATTTATTACTGTCATATCTGCCCTGGTTTTCCTTATCATTTGCATATAAAAAATTATAATTGCTTTCTTAATGATGCCATTGAATGCAAATGCTCTTCTTGAATGAAAAAAGTATTCAATGGTCTGACAAGAACTTGATGCAGATTGTATAGTTGACGTCAGTGCAGCTGACTTCGACGTTTAAAATCTTGCGTAGTGTAAACCGAGGGGTATTGACTATTGTGTTAATCTCTGTTTGACCTCTTTGAGGGGCTTTGTTAACCAGCAATGTAGTATCAATTGAAAAACTGTTGTGTTGACTGTATTGTTCCCAATTGACTGCCTAAATTGATTGGTTTTGACTCGTTTGCATGTAATTTTGATTGTATTTATTGATAAGTGGCATGTTTAAGTTCTTATGGCGTAATTGGATTCGATAAATGAATTGCTTCACCTGTAAATTTTGTCGTACATTTAATCATGAAATCCATTGTTGAGGTCAGTTGTAGGGATAAAGGTTGAGGGTTGCAAGGTGCAGTTGAGGTAACTCCGGGGCTATTGACAGAATCTAAGGGTTTGATTGAGGCCAATTATCTCCAAATGATTGAGTGATAGTTGAGGTAACTCATAGCCCATGGTGGAGAAAATGCTTAATTGGGCCAATTCATGGACCATTGATGGATTCAGGGCTTAGTTAACTAATGTCCCCAGTAATTGATGCAAATCTTAATTGACGTAACTCATGGCCCGTTGATTTGGAACCCTCAGTCAAGGCAACTCAGGGACTTGTTGGTTACGAATCTGCCACGGGAAAGGGTTTGGTTTATCTATGCGCCCTAGACCCGCCCAACACCTTGAAAGGTCGGGAGGAAGAGATGCCTCCCGTGCCAATCTCCAGAGAAGGTTGGCTCCTTTACTACACTACACTGGGGTTTCAGATTAGGGAACTGGAAAGGAATTAGAAAATTGCTGAAAGAGATGTAAATAGCTGAAAGAAATGGGAAATATGGCCACAGGCCGGATAGTTCCAATGGGAAGAACAAGCAGCACAATTACTAACTTCTACTTAAATCAGCAGCAATCAATACTATGAATATAACAAACTAACACTGAAACATTCTCTGATACGTATCCTTCAATAATTCCAGATTTCTCCCTTTATCACACACTAAAATCAGATTGCAGAATTATACCATGCATATAAAGAAACAAAATTAATAGAAATAATAATAGAAGGCATCATACACAGAAAAAGAACCCAGAATCAGAACCAGGAGACTTAATATTGTTGCAGAACTTAAGTACAACAACTCTCTAGCAAAATGTTGCCCCCAAATTACATTATATTGAGTGGCTTTTATAGAGGAATTCAACCCCGTAATCATTAATGCCAAAACCCTAAAACCGTTGGGGCAGCTGAGATTTGACCCCTGGCAGATGACAGAGTATCCATGGAATTCGGCTCACTCGTGTTTGCAGCGGCTTCGGACAGATTACACAGCTGGGACAACATGTCTCATTAATATGGTTGGTGAATCTTGCCTTCAGAGACTTTTTCGGGGCCTGACAGTGCCGTCTCGATGGGATAGGCCGGAGACCTGAACTCGTGCACCATGGATGCGCATTAAATGCCCACCTACCTTCCTTTCCGTTAGAAGTGCTCCCTCCAGTGGCAGTCTTAGCGCTTAAAAATGCTTTCGCTGGAGTTCGCTAGAAATCGGGCTTGAGGTGTAGTGCTCCTTTTTTGACATGTGCTGGTCGAGGTCCGTTCGAATTGAGTCTGAAATGCAGCTTCGTGGGGTTGGAGCACGAAGTTGGGAGTCCATTGGAGTTGGGGGAAGGGTTTTCAGCTTCTGTTTTCGCCTAAGTCCGAAATGGACTGGATGGGGTTCGCTCCAGCTAGACCCGAGATGGAGCTTTGCTGGAGAGGGAGCCCGAAATGTAGCCTTGCCAGGCTGAGGAGCGAAGTCAAGCTCGACCTGCCTTAGAAAATTTTTGCCCGAAATGCGCTATTGATAGGAGCTTCACTGAAGATAGCCCCTGAAGCCGGGCTTCACCGAAAATCGGGGCAAAGATGAGCTCGTCCTCCCTGAGCTTGTTGCCTTAGTCAATTCTTGCTTCGAAGCGCATCTTTGCTTAGGCTGAGAGCTTCGCTGAATACGGTGCCCGATCTGCAGGTTCGCTGGATTCGTGGGCTTAGTCAAGGTGAATTTTGCCTTAGATGCTTTTCGGAGAAAGCAGTGCTCGGAGTGCCTTCGCCACAATTAACCTTGAAGCTGAGGTTCGCTCTCCTTGGGGCCCGAAGCTTAGGTTCGCCAGTAGTTTGGGCGAAGTTGAGGTTGACTTGCCTTAGAAACTTTTTCCCTGCTCAAGCTGTACTTCGCCCCTGGCAAGGTTCGAAGCTGAGCTTCGCTACCCTCAGCGCCATGAAAATGTCAGGGAAGAGTTTTTTCTGGAGAAAGCTGTGATTAGATTAGAGAATGAATCTAAACAAGAAAACATTGCAGCAACAGTTCAAAATTTTACCCCTTAGACAAAATGTGGCAAAATTGACAATAGGGACGGTCAAAATTTTCCCTTTTTTGAAAGGCAACCTTTTAGAGTGGTGAAGGGCTGAAAATGAATTTGCCTTTTCTTCAAATTTAAAAATAAAAATTGGTCACATTTTTGAATGTTAAGAAGACAGAAAATTCATAGCAAAAAGGAAGTTATCCACCAGCCTGAGAGTTGTGATCAACATTCTAAAGTATGTAAAACTAACCTTCACTATGAGATGTATTATACATCAAATTTCAAATAATACCCTTCCCTATGACTTTAGAAAGGTTCTAAATAATGACTATTAGAGGTTTGCACTTCTATTGTTACATGTCTAAATCATGCTTTGAATTACTTTAAATAGAAGAGATAGTATGCTGTCCTTAATTTGGAAGTGAGGTTAGCCAAGTTGTTAAGTTGTGAATTTCTTCTTTAGGGGCACATTTAATATTCATGCTAGCATGTGTTTGAAGAAAATAAACAGCATGGTGGAATATTTCAGGACCCTCCTATTACTTAAAAAATTAAAATTTAAAGCTTTACAAAAGTTTGATGCTCTTACCAAATTTTTGGCCGTCTATTTTATAGCCAAAACTGAGAGATGAGAAAAAAAATGTTGAACTCGGATGCCCCACGATTTCTGTCGTGCAGATTTCAAAAGTGCAATCCCATCTGCAAAATTATTGACAATCCATCTTGTAGAGCCTTTCTCTAAAGGGTGGAGTTTTGGCTGCTTTTCCATTGTGAGTTTTTGGGTGCTGTGACTGGAGTTGGAGAAACTTGTAATCTACTCCCATCAACCCTATAGCTCAAGTCCTGGAGGAACCTGCGGTGCAAAGAGCTTCACCTAGAAAACTCTCAGTGCACTGTGAAGGTCCTCTCATAGGCAGTGCAACTTTCGAACCCTTTTGTGCCAAAGTCTCTGTTTATTTAAATTTTTTGCTTTGGAGAAAATCCCAAGAAGAAACGGAAGAAAAAATTGGTTTTAACTTAACCCTAGAAAAACAAAGATTAAACTAGAACTTTGATATGCAGAAGCAACCTTTGAGAACTATAAAAATTGTGTATGATTATGACATTATTCAGCCGTGTTTAACAAATATTACTCTTAAATTCAGGTTTGTGAACTTCAGAACATGTTTTTTATTTATACTATGTTATGCAGGGATGCATCCCCTTGGGCACAGGGATGGGGGATACGGTGGAGCCATCCCTCAGCATGTCCCCCCTTACCCTCACTAATGCGGGGATGCCTACACATTCCCTTCAGTGACGGGGACATCTAGGTGACCCCTACGTAAAGTAGAGTGCTTCTCAGCTTAAATCCGGAAACACACAACTCAAGCACCTCTAAACAAGTTCCGCTATCCATTTATGCATATCCAATTATTGAATGAATGACATTGCCACACAATTTTCTTGGATGTTTTGGGGCAGGTACAAATGATCAAAAAATGAGTCATCAGAAACAAGAAGTTGAATATGACACTCTGAAGAGCATCCTTGGTCGTCTAGTAGCCCAATCATATTGAACTAGTCACTATACTCTTCAATTAATACTTTATTGTATTTCATTTTGTTTATGATTGTTGATTAGTAATGAGAGATTTACTCAAATTTGTGCTTTTCAAAATGTTTTCTCACTTGTAATTTTCAATTTTTTATATTTCTATATATTTTTAATATTTGTATATAGACATTCCTTTTGATGTCCCCTGTTCGTGTCCCCGTTTCCCGTCCAGACCAAAAAGGGTCCTTCAAGTAACATAGTATTTATATTTAGTTATTTCGTTGTTTTAAAAGTTTGCAAATATTTTATACCCATGTTCTAGGGATGCATCCCATTCTTTCGTCTCAGATGCATGCCCCTATACCCTAGAAAGCCTTATTGGCATCCTAGAATCACATCCCGCCATCTTAAAAACCTGTACATACATCTCTTGTGGATCCTGTCCTGAAAAATTCATGGAACATAAGTTTATGCAGAAAATTTAAAAAGAACCTACTAATAAGGTCTGATCTGGACTCTGGTTTGGCTCAGTTTGGACCAAACCTTGTCCAGGTTCTGACAAACCTTGCAACTGTGGAGTTTAGTAACATGCCTTTAAAGTAAATCAGCAATGCTGTTTTACTCTCCCCATGTACATGTTATTTGAATTCGCTGAAAATTCTCCATTAATGGCCTGGATTCTGTTAATGTTCCACTTAGAAAATAATTTAGACTTGATTTCATTTTCCAGGCAGTGAGCAAACGGAAGATGACTTGAGATTCTCTTCCCACAGTTAGACACTAGTTTAAATTGCGCACATAATGCAGCTATTCAAAGAGCAATGTTGATGATAGAAATAAGACAAACACATGCATCTTTTGAAGTTCAAGTCAGATATATAACAAATTCTTACATCACATGCTACCTGCAAAAAGGAATTGCATCTCAAACTGTGCAAAATATTTTGTGCTGAGGATAAACCAGAGAGTGTATATTGTTAGTTTAACATGTGGGTGATAAATGCGAGATAATATGATTCCACTTAAAGGAGCATCAGTAAAACCCAAACATAGATATTATAATAATGAAAGGCTTGACTCTGATTGTTTTCTATATATGGTTTCATGGAGCCTTTTTAAAAATAATCTCAGTAGCACTATATGTTGAGCTAGTAGTTAATTTTGACAACAATACAAATATCCCTTATATTGTGGGTTTTTCAAACAATGGGAAACTTGTAACTTGTTGAAATTCTTTCCAAGTACAGAATATATGGGAGAAATAAACAATTTTTTTAGGCACAAAATAATAGTGTTCCTAGATTTTATATATGTAATAATTTGGTATGGTTCCTTGAGAAAAGTTGGTCTGTGATTGTTTTGGAGTTACATAGTTGTTGTTTCTGTTTAGGTCTTGAATGATAAGCACGAACTCTTGGAAACAAATGAGCTTGCGAAAAGATTTGAGAAAGAAGGTATTAATCTTACTTTATCCTTCTATTTAGCTTCTCATCTATTACAGTTTATTTAATGTTCAAAACTTGATGCCTTATTTTATACTCATGAGAATGGCGTATTTTCCATTTTCAATTCTCTTTGTTGCCTTGTAATTGGTTTCTGTAGTCAATAATGTTTACAATGCCTACCTCCTTCATGGTCTTATACAACTAAAGTATCTCTAAAATGAAAGGTATATGTAAATAATTCTAGGTAGAGCAGTATAAATAGAGCTGATGTGTTTCTATTGCTTGTTTACTAAATAGTGATTTTTTTTGTCACAGTTCTTGGTGAATACAAGCCAAAGAATTAGCATTTGTTCTTAGTCAGTCTGCTATATGTCTTGAAACTAATAAATGGGAATAGGTGCCTTGATCTATATTTTGGGGATATAAAACATGTTGAGACTCGAGCAGATTGTTTTATGGCCTGAGGTCCTTGAGGATATAAGATTTTAGAAACCACGGAACTCAATAAAAATCTGTTGTGAAACCAATTGAGTCACCTTGTGGCTGCACAATGCAATTAATAATCATTGGAAAATATGTGCATAAAGATAAAATACAAGTCAGTTTCATGGAATCAAAGTTGTACCATCAAAACGTATATTTTGAGTTGGTGATATATAACTTGACCCTTGGTGGTTAAACTGTGAAGAAGTAATATTAAGTATAGGCTTGGGATATGATATTATATTATATATGGGTGTTATGGATAGTTGGCATGGGCCACACATAACCCAAGGTTTATTGTATTGGAATAATATATTGTAATAATGAGTTGGATAAGGGTTTAGTAGTCAGCTAGGGTTAGGGTTATACCCTCCCCAAAGTAGCATTAGATGATGGGTATATAAAGAAGGGATATTATCATTGTAATCATCATTCATACTTGTAATCCTAAGATGCCTCTGGTGTGCATATGAGATTTTGATATGTCTGCTATTAGTGGAAGATTAATTAGCTATCACACCCATAGAAAACTCTAAGTTCAGACACTGGTTGAACATTGATAAGGAGCATCATAATCACTGTGGAAAATGATTTAATCAATGTGGTCAAGAAATGTTATGAAATTGGTGTGCATATGTTGCTTTATCGACATAACGATGTCACAGATATGATTTCCCATTGCACAACTTTATACTATTTAAGTTTTGGGTTTGACATCTACTTATAGTAATACTCAGTTATAGATTTTTTTCGGGTTTGACATGTACTTGTAATAATACTGCATTATGAATGATTTGTGTGCCTGTTAATTTGAGATTTTCCCCTTATTGATGTGTAGTTGTTGGACTTATATGTTACGTCTCTAGTAAGGTAGGTAGATAAATAGTTTGATTCCATACTTGTTGATTAATATCTCTACCTTCGAATGGGTTTCTTCTTCTTGAGCTTTATCCTCTAAATTTTGGATCATTTTTTGACAGTCCATAAAATTTAATGCTTCATCCTCTTGTCTCTCCATTTACATGTCACCGTCCCCTGTGTTTCAGGGATGGGGCATTAACAGGTCTGCCAAACAAGTATAATTCATGTACAGGTCTTCTAAAAGATATAGATGCATATATGTTATACAGGTCTTTCAAAAGATATAAATGCATATATGTTATACAGGTCTTTCAAAAGATATAAATGCATAGGAATAAAATACATTTAACAGGCCTTTCAAGGAAAGCACAAACACATTTAACAGGCCTGCAATATCACAAAACATGTCTACAATGCCCATAACAGGATTGTCAAGCCTGTAACAGGTCTAAATATGACTCATAACAAATCTTCCATTTGTTGTTTTGCAAGTAGAGTAACTAATTTCAGACATGCCCTTTGATTACAATCCCATAGATTACTTAATATACTTCATCTCTATTGCCTCATAGGTGTAGGACTCCTATAGTTTCTAGAAGCAACTTTTACAGGCAGTTTAACATGCTTTCACATTGAATCCATGTAAAGTCCAATACAACCTTACTCCAAATACCAATAATAGAGTGCATACAGCCATTTGCATTTCCATAATCAAAGGAGATAGTTCATCAAGTCTTTCATTCAAGCAATAAGTTCATTAAGTTTTTCATTCAAGCAATACCACACAAGCTCACTTTTCACATGCCCTTGCAAAAATGCTGAGAACTTGTTTTCACTTTAATTTTTGCTTGTGTAGCTGGAACTTGAACCATGACTGAATTGAGAATCCTATCTGCCTATGGTTTTCAAACTTGGTGACTTGGTGGAACTTTGCTGTTTATACAACTTTCGTGTAACCTGAATAATCCATGTTCATCAATGCTGCCATGAAATAAGGAACACAAAAGATTGATTGGTTATTCACTCTTGAATAAAAAGGCATTTCTTCACATACACAAACTAACAATGATTGATTATTTGTTTATTCACTCGGAGTATGGTTAAGCTTTTTCTTGGTTTGTAGTTATACTTTTTCATCCTAGTTTATAATTTGCAAATGCGATTGCTTACATATGCAGGTGTTTCACTTGATTCTCCAATAGTTGCATCATGTGGGACTGGTGTTACTGCTTGTGTCCTTGCACTGGTGAGGTTGATCATCCTTTCTGAGATTACTATGGAAAGATTAATTTTGTTTAATACTTTATGAAGACCTTGTTTTGTATGAATTTGCAGGGGCTTCATCGTCTTGGCAAGGGAGATGTTGCTGTCTATGATGGTTCTTGGACAGAATGGGGAGCACATCCTGATGCACCAGTGGAGACTACTGTTTCTAAAACTTAGTGCAAACTGAATGATAGTTGACAGTGTACTCTGGAAGTGAGCAACTGTACAGTTAAAGTTGTAAGGCATGTTTAGAAGCACATAGTCGTGATGATTTAATCCGGTTATGGCATGTTATTATTCTTGTAGGGTGTACTAATCTACGAGGTCAATTGGGCAACTTTGGAAAACATCCTGTTAATAAAATTGAAGCCGGTATCATTGTAGAATTGAGAACTTCTGGACTACCGTATGCTCTTTAGATGATATGTTGCAGTGCGAAGGATAATAAATCTGACTTGTTCACTGTCAAGCAATCCTTAAAATAATTTATTCTATATGCAATTTGTTTGACAAAAGATATGGTGTTACATGGTCCAAAACAGTCACTTCATTGGGGTTGCCTTCGGGAAATTCTTAAATAGTGTGCATCTTTTGATGATATATAGAACTTAGCAACACATTCGTCAACACTGAGGAGTTAATTTTATCAGTGTATATAATGATATAATGGGCAACATGATTTTCCAATGCATCTGATTTCTCCTTTGCGTAGAGCTCCTTACAATGACAATAGTAAATATTTTTATGGAATATGAAACTGATTCATGTATGGTCAAATTCTTGAGTGGGGTGCATTTTTTTGGATTTGTAAGCAAGTGGAGTACATTGAAGAACAGTTGAATAAAAGGACTGATAGAAAAGTACATCCTGCAATATTCACAAGGCAATTAGATATATTGGTATATGTTTATGATCTGATAACAATTTGTTAACTAACAAAAAAATAATTGTTATGGTCCTGGCATTCTAATCCCATGGATGAATCGATGAATCTTAGCATTTTTATAGGTTGTGCGCAGGACTATTGATAAGTTTAGATGTTTGTCAAGATGAGGAACCTGGTTTGAGTCATACTGTCAGACCTGGGTATGTGCTTCCCCTTACCTTAACATTCTTCCTCACAAGGTAGAAGTAGGCTACAGTTTGACCGCATTGTATTAATTAAAAGAAAAAATTATCAAATGGCAGGAGCGAATCAGTTAAATTTTTTGATTTCTAAAGAAGAGAACCAGGTTCAAATCATACTAAGCGATGCATGCATAATAGCCAAGTAGTTATAATTCCATTATGTGGTCATGATATAATATGCGTGATGCCCATTTTAATTTCATATAACCAATTTTATATATATCACATAAACCGCCTACAACGAATTTCTCAGGGGTAATCAAGGGGTGTTATCTGATAGTATACAATACAAATATTGTTATTTTATTTTACTAAAGCAGTATAGTAATTACTGAGATAGAGGTTGGCAGGCTTGGGTTTTAATTAGCATTATAAATTGGGATTCAGAATCTTGTAATATAGGACTCAGAACAACATTCGTACGCATTTTTTTTAACGAGTTTACACAGGTTTTTAAGAGGGGTTCTGGTCTTTTTATATTGAATGGGTTTGAACTTTGAACTTCTCAAAGAGAGGTCAAAACCTTTACCAGTATAATAAGCTTGCAACTGTTTTTAATAGGTTATTGAAAAGTTAAATTTTAACTATATAATAATAAACTTTAAAGGAACCAGTTGGACGAGTCATTTCAACATAAAATAAATCACTTTGTATATTCCATTTGTTGCTGGATTTTGTTATCATACTTGGAAATTGACTTTTTGCCCTGTGATGTTTATTGCTTTTATAATAGTTGGCGGAACTAATTTTTTCTTATAGATTCCTTTCATTGCAAAACTCTATACCGTTTTCGTGTTTTGTGCCCCATCTTCCTGTCTAAATCTAATCACTACTGGAGCTTGGAGCTTGACGCTTCCACTTGATAAATATAAATGAATAAAACCTTTAACAATTGATAAGTTGGTAAAATTTTTTTTGGGGGTAAATATAACATTTTGAAGGGAATCATATTATATGTATACTCCTGTATTTTTTACACACACAGATTTATCTGCCAGTTATTTTTTTCAATTAATTTTTTTATAGGCTTAACAAATTTGCATTGAGGCTAAGTTTATGGGTTTATGTTGCTTTCTTTTTTAAATATATGATTTGGGTTATGGTTATTAGGATGAGGAGTTGAATTTGGTCATTTTTTAAATTGAACTCCATTCTTTGGTTATAAGTAAAAATTTTATCCTTTTAAGTATTTATTTTTTTGAATGAAAAAACTTTATATTAATTAAGATTAATCATACAAAACAAAGGCAGGTGGAATTAGCACACCCCACAAACCATAAAAGCCGCTAGGTGAAGGAAATCACCCCTCTCCATAAAAAATAGAGTCCAAAAAACATTACTACACGCTGCTGCCAACAATCATTATACAGACTTCCTAAGACAATCATTAAACAAAGATCAAGGAGCAGGAGGGAAGTTATCTGCCTCGCTGACATACTGACAATCTCCATCCGAAGAGACTGGGGCATTCATCATTCTTCTGCATTATTGCCAACTAGAGTCTGTTGAGGAGCGACAGGTGCATCGGTATGACGAACAATAGCCGAAGTGATAGCAGTGTCACCCCACGCAATAACTGGCTTAGAAGCGGCAGGGCAAACATCCCACCCAGAGTTCTGGCGGGAGGAAGGACTAGCTCCATCATCTAGGTGTCTGCGACACTAAGAGGGCTGGGACCAATGTCTATTCGTTGGAGAATGGGTGAGGCATCGGGAACCTCGATGGGATCGAGAATGGTACCTAAAGCAGCTTCTCGAGGAATTGGGAGGGACATGGCTAACCCTGCATGGGGCATTTACCCCAATGATCCATCAAAGCATGAAGGGGGTCGAGAACGAGACCTGGAGGAGCTTCTCGGGGAATTGGGAGGGACACGACTAACCCTGCATGGGGCATTTACCCCAATGATCCATCAGAGCACGAAGGTGTTGCAGCTCAACGTTCACCTTGTCCACCTGTACAAAAATTTCCAGCAGTCAAAAAACAACATACTTGTTAGCGAAAGAAAACGTCAGAGTGGAGTCAAGCTCTGTAAAAATCGCCTTGCTCCTGGTTTTCCATAAATGGAAGAGAGTAATGATATGGAAAACATTCCACACTTATTCAAGATTGTCTGAAAAATCAATGGGGTCCCCCAGAAGAGCGTGAGGCCATAAGAAGGGACTTCGCATGAAAGGTTGAAAGAATTCCAAGAGCCATTTCCAAGCAAGAGAAGCCCGTTGACATTGCCAAAAAACATGCAACACATCCTCAGGTTCATCACAAAAAGTACAGTTTGGGTTCCGAACACCTAACTGCTTAAGTCTATTAACTACTCCAAACAAAAAAACTTTGTTTAGGCTCAATATATGAAGCCCAAACTTGGGCAAAACGTAAACTCCACCTTGAGGGTGAGGAGACCAAATCCCATTTAACATTCAACCTATGTGACATGGGGACCTAAGGAGTAAGCCAGTTATACCCAAGCTGAGCTTTGTACTGAATTAGAGGGACCTTCTTAGGCCAACACCAATCGGACCACCAAGGCTTTTGGAACCTCTTATGTAACTTGCTCCAAAGGGAGAAAGGAATATTATCTATGACAACATCATAGGTCTGTTTATCCTCATTTTTGAGACTATAAGTATGCCTGGTATCCAACTCCTGGTTTGACATGAGAAAAAATCCTTCAGAGAAGCAATTCCTTTCCTATAAAAACGTTGAGCTCTGACCCATTAAACTTGAGCCAATTACATACCTTGCTGTGAAATAGCAGGAGACCACCAGAAATTCATGTCCTGGAGGCCTTTGAATTCCGATCCTTTCCTTTCCAAAATAGCCAGGGTTTAAGTGCCTCCCAGGCTTTCCAAATACTCTTGATAACAAAGGAACCCTAAATTTTTATAGGAACAGGGGCATTAAGAATAGTTTGAAGGCTCAACCCCTTCCAAAAATTTTTGCCATAGGGTAAGCCATAAGACAAGCAATGTTGAATGAGAATTTTCCAGTGCTCATTACTTGTGAGGGATCGAGGAATCCATTTAGCACATAAAGCAAAACCTTGTCTTTGGCAATCAAAAAGGCCCATACCTCCATAGGATTTGGGTAGGCAACACACCTCCCATGCCACCCTATGAAAGCCTCTTTTCATAACATCTTTTGCCCACAGGAAGTCTCGTAAGAGCTTATCCAGTTTCTTATAATAGGCCTTGGAGGGCACCCAACAAGAAGAATAATAAACATGAGTGGTAGCCAAAACCTCAGAACAAATTTGAAACTTTCCTGCGAAAGAATTTTTTTTGATGACCAGCAGACTAACTTCTTCTCAACCCTTTGAGTAACATGCTGCCAAAGCTGTGTAGAAGAGCCAAGAAAAGCAAAAGGGATCCCCAGAATATTAAATACTTCACTTAGTTGGATCTATCCCCATTGATAATGGTCGAGCCAATCAGGTATTGGATTAGGGGAAGATCTATAGGAGGTTTTCCTCCAATAAATGTTAGAACTAGAGGCCTTACAAAAGACTTTCAAACAGTAAATGGTTGAGGACAGGGACTGCTCATCTTCTTGAATAGTCAAAAAGGAATCATCGGCAAAGTGACCATTAACCAGCTGAAGGTTGGAATTGGGGAGTGAGATGCCTCTAAGGCTCCCTTGAGAAACCTTATGTGCCAAAAGGTAGCCAAAAGCTTTAGCAACAAGAATATAAAGTGAGGGGGCGAGAGGACAACCCTACCGAACAGACCGACCTAGTTGAATGGATTTCGATTGACAATTGTTCAAGGTAAGAGTAGCAGAGGCATCTTGAAAAAGCATGCGAATTGTGCTGATGAAAAATTGACCAAAGCCCAATGCTTGAAGCATAGAGGTAATGAAATACCATTCCATTTTGTCGTATGCTTTTTCAAAATCAATTTTAATAAACAGAGCATTTTGTCCTGAGGAGCGGGCCCATTCCATACCTTCCCAAAATTCAAGCACATTATCTAAAATATATCTTCCTTGAATAAACCCAGTTTGTTCAGGTCTCACTATCAGAGGCAAAAGAGGCTGGAGCTTAGGAGCAATAGCTTTAGCAATAATATTGTAGCTCACATTCCAAAGGGTGATAGGCCTTCAACTGGTAAACAACTAAGGATCACCAGATTTAGGAATGAACTTAACATTCCCTTTGTTGATGATGGCTCCTAGAGTTCCACACTATATGGCTTCCAGGTAAACTTTGTGCAAATCTGGACCTAGCATGTCCTAAAATTCCTTGTAGAATTCGTAAGGAAAGCCATCTAATCCAGGGGCAAGGAAAGTCATCTAATCCAGGGGCTTTATCATTGGCCATGAGGGACAAAGCTTCCTTAAGATCCTCTAAGGATAAAGGTGTATCACACAACTCCACTTGAGCAGGAGAAAGCTTACAGGGAACAACAGAACAACATTCATCTAATGCCTGTTGACGCTCATCATTAAGAGGTTGAGAAGCAAAAACTCCCTGATAATGATGAACAAAAGCCTTAATGATATCCGAAAGTGCAGTGAACCTCCCTGCTTCCATTTGAATGGCATGGAATTGAGAATGTTGAGCAGGAGGTCGAAGCCTTTTGAAGAATCCTTAGACTCTATCTCCAATTTGAAGCCAATGTGGGCGAGCTCAAAGCTGAGCTCCCTTAGCTTCATACAATTCCTCTTTCTTAAGTTCATGCCTCAAGGCTACAACATGAGATTGAAGATTTATATTATATGGATAATTCTCAAGCTTGAGAAAAACTTTATGGAGCTCTTCTTTCAAAGTTGAATTAGCTTGTCTTTTGTGTTTTGCAATGTCCACCCCTAAAATACGTAGTGTTTTGGTGGTGTGTTGGATAGCAGAGTTCCACCAATTAATCTAGCCCAGAGAGCCCTGCGATCGAGGGAGCAAGTTCCAAATTTGGAAGATATGGGCCTTCATGGTCGGACTATGCAAAAAGGAAACATTGAAGTAGAACTGAGAGGAGTGAACTTTGGGTTGTGTATGTTGCATGTCAATAACAACCAAAATGAGGGTGTGGTCTAAAATAGTAATGACGGGCAAGGTTTTGACAAAAAGGACCGAGGGCTTGAAACGAGAAAAATAAAAGGAATCACTTTCAGAGATCATCGCCCGATATAACCTCTTGAGGACCCTGACTTAATCAGCTTGGAAGTTCGATTAAGTAAACCAGAGCTCCTGAGGGAAATCAAAGGACGTAAAGCAGGAGTTCAGATCAAACATACGCAACTTATTTTTCATAAAAAACCAGGTCTTTCGTTCGCCAGAGCACCAACGTCTTGGACAGTGACTAATTTTATCCAAATCCTTTTCTACCATGTTGAAATCATCGCAAAAAACCCAAGTGGCTAGAGGCAGAGAGAAAGCTAACCATCGCCAAAGAGATCTCCTAATCGAAGCATCGTTAGAGGCATAAATGTTGACCACCCCAAACGACTTCCCTCTAATCTCAAGTAAAATCCAAACAACTTGGTGGGATGGGTCAACACCCCAAGTCACCACGTGTGGCTGCCACTTGGGTGCCAAGATAGTGACAACTCCTCCTTTCCCAAGCAAATGCTTGGTAGAATAAAACATGCTACATGGACTAAGAAAATTACAAACACACTGCAAATTGAAATCACTTATCTTAACTTCTTGTAGACATAGAAAATCAAAAGCTCCATGCAAACGAGCATCGTTCACCATCTTGCTTTGGACCAGGTATTTACAGACTGGATCCTTCAGTCCTCGCACGTTCCATGAGAAAAAAATCATGAGGACTTGTCAGGATTCATAATCCATGACATCCTATGAATCACCTAAGCCCCGAAGCGAATTGAATCACCCGAGGACATTGAAGAACAAACTCATCGCACTGGTGACTCTTGTCAAAGCTCAGGCCCAAGCTGTCCCTCGAGGAGCTTCGAGAACGACAAACTTTAAAAGCTTGTTCATTCACAGCCGCAAAGTATGTGGGTGTCGTCGATGACAAATCTGGCATGGTAGTGGGACGAGCCTCCGCAACAATCGAGGCGAATGTAGGGCCAAACCAAAGAGAAGCTGAAAAAGGTGACGACTGAGTAACTACAAGGGCGATCGAAGTAGCATTCGGGACCCCTACAACTTGCATGGCGGGCTGCATATTAACGATAGTCAGCCTAGTGGCTTCAAAAGACTACATAGAGTTAGTGGGGGCTTGCATAACTTGGGTATTAACAAACCTGGTCTGAGTAAGATGCATAAAGGGATTGGCCTGCTCAGAGTGCTTAGAAGGATGATTTTTCCTGGTAGTAACTGTTTGCCAGTCACCTTGGCATTCCTGGGCCTTGTTAGACTGTACTACCAGGGCAGTCGAAAGGGGTTGGGTCTGTTTGAACTTCCACTCCATCAGTGAGCAATATCGAATCTTGTGAGCAGCAAACCGACAACGATAACAAGTATTCGATAAATTGATATAGGCTACAGGTTGGCTAATGGAGGTATCACCAATCTGGATATCTATGAATTCCGACACATCTTTGGTGAAGTTGACTTTGACACAAGCCTGCTTGGTTGGGCGAGTTGAGAAAAACTGTTCAGGCTCAAGACATACAATTGATCCATACAAACTTGTCGAGGTAAGAGGCGAGTGCTTGCAAAAAACCCCAAAAGGGGACAGGTAAACTCAAGAACTCAATCCACACAGGAACTTCCAAATCAGCTTGGTCACTGGCTGTGAAGTCACGAGTGTAAGATTGTAAAATTAATAGGGAATTTCTCACCGTCCAAGGACCTTTGGCTAACACTTTTTGAGCTTGAGCAGGATTAGGGAAGCAAAAAAGGAAATAACCCTTGGTGAGATTCTGAACATTCTCAACTGTCACACCATGCGGACCCCAAACTTGTTGCACCCAGGACCTAATGAGGGTATCATTGGGAATTTTACCCAGGAAATACCCGACAGGGGTATGTGACTCAAACCAATTGCAAGCATTATGAAAATCATGCAAGGGAATGGAAACAACAGGGATAGTATTCTTATCCCGTGAAACACTTTCGAGATAACCTTTCTCGAGTGCTTCCCTGGTGCCATTGCTCTCCCCAGTCGGCTTAGTAGCAACTGAGCTAGCCATTAGGGTGGCTGCCAATTTAAACAAGACAGAACATCGCCCTAGGCAATGTTAATGCAAATTGTGACAAGACCCAAGTAATATTTCCCAGCCTTAAACGACGTGGTATGACATGCAGCACCCAACAGAATGTATGGAATGTAGCACGGACAAAGATTCATTTAAGTATTTATTTTGATTGTTATTTGTCAATTTATTATAAAACATTGAAAGGACATCAAACAAATTACATCATAATAATATTTTTTTTATAGGGGAGCTAGTTACAACCACACTATTTTTATTAGCTAGCAAGCGTAGGGTTCAAACCACAAGGGTTGCATCCACCAAACCTATTCCACCTTGTTGTTTTATAGCCCGGTGTGAAATGGACCATCGGGTGCTCGGTATTCGTATTGCCGTCATCATTCTGGTGCGCAATCAAAGGATTTAGATCAGACTACTACATTTGCAACATGCTTCTCCCAAGGTTTGAACCTAGATGGTATTTAATGGATTACATTATCATTGTATTATAGTATATTGTATTGTCATAACATTTATGATATTTAAAAATGGGAATTTTTGTGAGATAAATATTCTTACCACTTAGTCTTCAATTCCATATCTATTTTGTTATTTGGTTATATGAGATTGAAAAGAGTCCTACCTATTATACATCATCATCACATTTTTAAAACATCTCAATAAACAACATATTTGTAGTCTCACTAGAAATTATGCATATATCACTTAACAAGATTTGAAGTTGGTATCTCAACAAACTACACATCTGTATCTCACTAGCAATTATGCATATATCACTTAACAATATTTGAAGTTGGTATGTAGATTGAGATCCCATTTTTTACCTCGAGCTCATGCCATTTGATGAGCTATCTAATTTCAATTATTGAATTCTTAGAATATTAAACTTTTTCTAGATATTTATAAAGGTCCAATAAGATAAAAAAATTGTGATAAAACTTGTGGTTAGTTGCACCTTGCTTTCTTACCTCTTCATCAACTTGCAAAAGTTGCTTGAATGCTTGTTTGGTTTAATCATGTTCCACAATGAATTTATGAAGATAAGGTAAACTCTTGATTTCCAATGATTTTCTATTTGAAGTTTAAAGGTGCATATAAATAAATTTTATATTAGGCTAATTAGAGAAAAATATATATTTCATGTTAAGTGACCAACTCAAATTAAAGGATATCCTTTAATTTTTGCAACATTTTTTTAGTTTCTTCTAATGAGACGTCTTAAATATATATTTGTTTTTTTGAAAGCATAGATTTTTTTTCAATTGTTTTTGACAACTCATGTATTTTTGGATTTTGTGCTTGTTTTTTCTTTGCCATGTTCCTTTCAAGTTGACAACCTTATAACTCCCTAGGTTTTGAATGATAAATTTCAAGTTTCTAAATTTTTTCAAAAAACTATGAAGTAGGATTCCTTATGTCTCCCTAATTATTTGGAAACTAATAAAGAAAGAATTTTTGCAAATTTATATTTTTCCTAATGTTTGAGGTTGAAACCCTTTTATCTCCCAAATAACTAAAAGTGCAATGATTTAAATTTTGTAATATTCTCCAAATAATTTTATCCTTTGTTATTGAAAACCTTCTAACTCTCTAATTGTTTTCAAATTTTAGAAAACTTTCAAATGTCTTTTAAAAAAATTATATCTATTCCTACTTATCACTCCAAAACTTCTAAAAATAATTAAAACTTTAATTAAACTATTAATAACCTTATTACTCCGAATTAATCTCAAAACCTTAGTAAATTTTGAAAAATTAATCAAAAAACTTATCTCCAAATCCAAATTCCAAATTTTAAAAACTTTACTTGTAGTTGGCACAACTTTCAGATTTACTCCGCACTTAGCCTTCGTTAAACTTGTAATATACTGTCAGTTTTGTCAAGGTGAATGAATCCCAAAAAACGTGTCTCCTGCCACCTTCAATGTGGTGCTTGCATGTCTTTTCGAATGGTGCAATGATGACTACTTCGGACTTACCATTTGAACTTTGTACTGCTTCATCCTCTTGGCTCTGTGTTGGTCCTACTCATCCACTGCTCGACTCAACTTGGATTATGCTGCCTTCACAAAGGTCCTACGTGCCTCTCCTCATAGCCACTCTAGCCACACCCCTTGGCATCCACGTTGCAACTCACGACTGCTGGTTGGAAAAAATTGAAGCAACTGTAACTTGGTGGGCACACTTCTTCAAGATGCTCTCTTCTCCACAAAAAGAAGTCAAAATTAATTGTCAATGTTGATGAATCACCACAATTTGACCCAAGAGCATATAGGATTTAGCAATGTAGAACAAACACATATTTTATTATATTTATAATGAGTATATATACAATACATGTGGGTAGTCTGAAGGTACACACCCTTATAATAATGTCTTTACATTAATTAAACTAATGTATTTATTTCTAACATTCCCCCCATAATACATTAGGTGGGATAATGTATTATGTTCTTGCTTCCAGATTCTTGGTTGTGGCTACTCTTGCTTAGCTAAATACCTCAAGGTCCGTCTCTGGGTCTATCACCTATGGGTTTGTCTCTAGGAATTTTGCCTTTGGGTCTGCCTTTGGGTCTACCTCTCGATCATTTGCCTCTGGATCTGCCTCTCGGTCGTTTGTCGCTAGGTCATCCTTTAGGTCTAACCAAAGTAGGGTATGTTCCCCCCTAGAGGTAAAATGCAGTGGATAGTTGCTACAGACGAACAAGAGCAAAATCCTCAATTTCCTCCTCGTCGTCAGTATTGGCAACATTCCCTTATTGCTGGTGTTGTGGTCGACGTTGGTTCCATTCTCCCTGGTTCTTAGGAGGTGGTCCTCTTTGTGTAGGATTCTTGTTACTCGAATCTCCCTGAGTAAAAGTATTATACCAACATTCGTGTAAGTCATGGCCCTTTTTACCATAAATCAAACAATTTTTCTTCGGCTTGTTGGGATTTTGGTTGCCTTTTCCTTGGTGGAATGACATCATGCCCATATGATTTGTTATCATGGCTTGCTCTTCTTCATTTGAGTTCTCATGGAACACTTCCTCTTGTTGCAATAGGTTGACCAATTCTTCAAAATTTGGCTTCTGCTTCAGGATGTTCAAGGATGTCACAAAGGTGCGATATGACTCCGAGAGTGCTCTCAGGACAATGCGTACAAGGAGCTTGTCTTCCATAGTCTCTCATATTTCTTGTAGGGAGGCATGGAACATAGCTACGTGGCGAAGAAATGATTCCAATTTTTTGCCACCTTTCAACTTTAGAGTGCGAAATTTTCCTTGAAGATGAAGAATTGATTCTGGTTTTTGGACTCATACACTTGCTGCAACTTTGTCCATACTTTAGTAGAAGTCTTAGCATCCTGAACATGTGGTTGGACATCATCCGAGATACCAAGTAGAAGTATCATATGAACTCCAGTGATCAGATGTCTCCTGATCCTTGCTAGCTATATGTGGACGTTGCTCAGTTCTAGTAACAATCCCCCATAAGCCTTAAAATTAAAGAATGACTTGAATCTTTGTTTTCCCGGTCGCTTAATTGTCACCTTTGAGAACTTGAGAATCGAAGAGCATAATTTTGAGAGCAATTGATATCGCCATTTCACGAGAGCAGAAATATTCTCCTTCACCTTTATATTATAACTTTATAAAATGATTTTATAATATCAAGTTTTATAAAATTATAAAATCACTTTGTAAAACATTATAAAGTTATTTTATAAAGTTTGTTCCTATATTATAACTTTATATTATAATTTTATAAAGTTATTTTAGAAGTTCTTTTATTCATGCTCTTATGATAGAGCTACAAAATTATTTTAAATATTAATATTACCAATATAAATATAAATCTGAGATGTCTTTTTTTATTAATCAGCTTTATATTAATTGATATTACCAAAATTGGTAATAAATATTAAATTACCAAGATCTGAGTTTACAAATCTTAGATTTGTAGCGGGGACAAACTGGATGAAGGCGTATGAATCGTCCAAAAGATATAACTGAGCCCAATATTATATTGCTAACATATGGGGGATTCATCCAACTCCTTGCTAACATATGTGGGAAGCGTACCCGATATGGTCATTATTGTCTCTTCATGCCTGGACTGCAATGCCCGTGTACCTGACTTTGCAACCGGTAAACCCGATGTTGCTCGTGAGCGGCTGTCAAGTAAACTTGATAGAAACTTTAGATTTTGAAACGATTATGTCCGGTAACCGACAAGCATAAAATCTGTGTAGAGTATTAATGAAACAAGGATCACATTTAAAAAATGCCTCGACAGTATTTGGAATTCGATGAATGTGCGAGAAATTTCAGTTCCAATGCACGAAACTTCTGTAGATAAATGTTTCCAAACTGCTATAAATGTTTTTAAAAGTTTTTTTTTTTTAATCCTCAGTAGCATAAAAAAAAACGGGTCCTTCACTGCACAGGAATGCTCCGTTTTGACTTGCTACTTTATTTTTTCATAAATTGGATGCGATTTTCGTTGCTCAACGCTACCGATTTTCCAGCAAGCTTTGGGCTCCATTGCAAGAGTATTTCTGGCAGGCTCTGACTGGTGAGATAGTAGTCTACGTACCCACCAACACTTTTTAACTAACACGTCTATGTACCCGTGTTTTTTTATTAAAATTAAAATTTCTCTTTTTTTTCTGTAGTTTAATTTGGTCACCCTCTTGCAAGAGTTTTTAGTAGGCAATGACGCTTCTGCTTTTTTTTACCAATGTTTTAAATGACTGATTGTAGGTCTTGTGACAGACCTTAATTACTACCTGGTGCTATTTGGCTCTGATACCATATAGGATTTAGCAATGTATAACAAGCACATAGTTTATTATATTTATAATGAGTATATATACAATACATGTGGGTAGTCGTAAGGGACACACCCTTATAACAATATTTTACATTAATTAAACTAATGTATTTTTTTCTAACAAAGCACGCATAAAAATTGAAGCACTAAGCGACTGTTCAACATGGATTCTTAGGTGGTTAAGAGGGAGATTGAAGCCATGCGATGTTAATCTCCTCATGGTCTCCAAGCACTTGGGTTCACCAGAGTTAAAGTAGACTTATATCCATAGGTATCCTACCACGTCGGCGCAAGCGAAAACTTTGGTCAAATCTAAAGTAGGCCTCAACGATGACGTGCCATATCAGGGAAGATAGCAAGGGCATTAAAATCTGTTGACACGAATAGTACGTGATAGATAAGAGGAAGAGCTAGGTATGTCTATCTCTTGCACTCTGACAGAACTTTTTCAGGAGAAGCCAACGACCAGATATCGTTAGCAACAAATAATCCATCAAAGAAACTCTAATATCTATCGATGAATTGTTTGTCGATGACCAAATTTTAGCAAAAAATTGGACCTTAAAAGCTAAAAGATCCACAAGACTACCGTCGATTCGATTCACATTGTATCTTCCATCAACGTGGCTCCAAGGGTTTGTCTTTGTGTTAATTCTTGATGCAGGTGCTAAGCATTGCTTCTATACCCTTCTACTGCGTGATTTACTTAAGTTCCTCCACACAATAATCTTCTCCATTTTCTTAATCCTCTCACAACAATAATCTTCAACCTTATAGGCATGTCGTTCGATGACGATGATTGTCCCAAAACTCCATTCACTCCATAGCTCTTTCCATGGTTTCCTCCATGGATCTAATACCACTATTAACTTTCTTAATAGATTAACTTCTCAATTTTTTTTATCCAAGATCAAGAATAAATCAAATGAATGACATTAATCAAAATAACAGTAAATATTAATAGTAGAATAACAATAATGTCTCACAAATATAACCCAGATGTACCCAATATCATAAGATTACATGAATGATATAGATTGATTACATTGCATGGATATTTACCTCCAATATATAATTTTACATGACTTTTCAGTCCTTTAACTATTGTTGTTTTCACATAAATACAAAACTCTCATCTTGCCACATATCATGTGACTCTTCATTCTCTCTTGACACTTTGCACTTTCTCTCATATTGACACATATTATATAAAATATAAATCATCTACCAAACTAATATTACAAGGGGGTCAAATAATGTAATATCTCCAACAATGAATATTAGTGAATTTATGCTACATGTAGTGCCCACTTAACATTAGCATCTAATATTCCAAATGCACCATTTTTTCACATAAAAAATAAAAAGCATAAAAATACAAAAACCCTACCCTATTTGTAGAATACCAACCACCTAGTGTTTCCCTTTTCCATGCCTTATCATGGGTTGTTTAATCTACCATCTACATCTATATATAGGGTTCCTTACCTCATTTCTACAAGGTGACATCATAAATAATCACATCATATAATAACATGTACATGTCTATGGATAATAATTGATCATCATCATAATCATATCCTATCTTTGCCCTATACATCCTTACTAAATGATGTCCCCCCAAACCTCCTATCTTCAATATCTTATAGAATCCATGTCCCTTCGATGCGGCACTTGAAGTGCGTATATATGACAAACTCAAAGGAGATCCCCACATCAAACCTCTTATATCCATAATAGAGTCACATCGTTAGGTGGGCCACCTAAAGTGTGTATCTTTATGGTGCATGGGAAGAGACCATGTCACCTTCATCTTGGGAAGGACTAGTTGTGGACCTTTGGTCTCTATCTCACCCTAAGTCTATATAGATACATCGAATTCATAAACAAACAATAACACTTTCATTTAATCAAAATTAAAAATGGGTAAATTAGTTATCTCAATTAAGCAAAGAACCATCGAAATATTTTCCCTCTTGTTATTCCTTGATTATACAATTCCTATTCTATCTTTCAATATAATTAATTTCTCCTTCTATCTTTAAGCATAAGCAATAAAAAACAATATAAATTATACCATTAACTTGAAAAGTTAGTGCCCAAGTGGATAAACCATAGAAAAGCCATAAGAATGTTTCTACTTTACACCATCCAAACCTTCTATAGTTTTTGTCATATATTTATTTTTGTTTTATAGAAAACAATCTCCTTTTCTTTAGTTCTCCTTTAAAAATAATAAAAACTATGTATAGAAGATATTATTTACTATTACTATTTTTTTTCTCAAGAAAAAGGGGTTGTACTCAGTTCCCAATTTTGAAAATCACAAATCTCTCCTTTAAATATTGAGAGTTTATTCCATTCTCATCTCAATTGAGATGTTATAGCTAGATACCTACATATTTTTTAAAAAATTTTGAATTCTTGACATTCATTTTCTAGGTCTTCAATTTTCCTTGTAAATACAAATATTCAACATCTTTCTTGACATTTTCCAATCTTGCTTATCCATCCTTCCAAGTGGAATCTTGATTAGTGGTGGTCTTCGATGATGCCAAGCTTCCATTGTTCCACTTGAATATTCGTAATTGCTTTGTTGGCTCAATGCTTCTATTGCTCTACTCTAATATTTTGATTCATTGGTCTTGTTGTTATTTGATGTTGTTGCATCTCTTTGAAATCTAGAATCACTATGCTTTTTCTGCCAAACACTGTCATACTTGATGCTTTTTGACTCCATGTAGATCCATAATATTGATGCCTTAAGCCATACCTCCAAGATTGTTGCCACTTAGGGTGGTGTGGGTGTCGATATGTTGCAACCTTAACCTGACATTTTGTTTCCTTTGATTCTTCAACAATTTGTTTCTTTATTTTAAATTCTTCTTCACAATCTTCTCTCTTATGCCCTTCTTTTGATGCATCCTTGTGCACTTTTGACAGAGCTTCCTTAGGCTTTGTTGTTGCTTCTTCCATGGACTTTATTGCTACTACTACTGTAAATTCAACTTTTGAGTCTTCTGTTGGTTCTTCAACTTGTTTCCTTGCCATACCTGTTTCTTGTTTCTCCTTGGATCCTTGCTTCTCAAGCTTTTCTTTTTGAATGCAACCATGAACTTGCACATTGTCATATGTATTTTTTCCTTCTATTACATATTTATTCATTTTTTAGTTTCATTTGAAGCCTTCTTATTTCTTCTTCAAATCCTTTGATGGTGACCTTCAAACTACCTATATTTTTATATGGGTTCCCATTGACTCAAGAATGCATGCTCCATTTCATCCCAAGTGTAAATATAATTCCTTTCCTTAGCAAAACTTTTCCACCAAACATGTGCTTCCTCTCTTAAAATTTTATAAAGTTGGCATGACAAAAAATGGTCACTAGAATGTAGAGATCTAAATCTAAAATAGTTAAAGGATTAGAAGAGTCACCTACCAAACACTTAGGTAATGAAGTAGAGGGGGCACCTATAAGGACCTCATAAAAATAATCTCTCCAAATTAAAACCTCACACCTTTGAGGATCATAAAGGTAATATGCCATTGAGATATATGAATTCCCTACAAAGATACAACTATGACTCTTCAATACCTTCTAAAAATCCTTGGGTATGTGAGACATAATAGAGACACATTAACTTAGCTCCTACAAACCTCTCAAGAGGTGTCATGCCCCAAATAGCCTCGATGGGAACCCTATTGATGATGTATGCTACACAAGTGATGACCTCACCTCAAAATTCATGTTTCATCCCCTTGAAATAAATTATACATTATACCATATCCATGATCACCCTGCTCTTCCTTTTAACCACACCATTCTGCTTAGGAGTATCTTGAATAGTCTTGTACATGAAAGCCAATAAATAATGAGACATGATTGATGTACACACCTCCATCTATCCTAATACATTTGATTTATCTATCCAAATTATTCTCAACAAGAGACTTGAAGGTCTTGAATTTCTCAAAGACCCCATCATTAGTGCAAATAATATACAACCACACATATCTAGAAATTTCATTAATAAAAAGGAGGAAGTACCTATTTCCTGAAAGAGATGGTGTATCCATAGGTCCATAAATATCACTATGTATGATCCCTAAGGGGTGAGAGGATTATCTCACAATCCCTTTTGGAAAAGTCTCCCTATGATGCTTTCCTAGAATGCATCCTTCACATGCACCACTTGGATGGGATATGCTTAGAAGTCCAATAGCCATCTAATGGTGGATCATGTATCTCAATGATCCATATCTAATATGCCTAAGCCTATTATACTATTTTTGACTTTCATTATCTACATGTGCAACCATAACAACAAAATTTATATTCCTATAAGAGGAAATAGAAGTGGTTGGCCTTTCTCCCAATTTATACATTTGGTCAGACTCATCACAATAACAAAAAACAATATCTTTAAATCCATTTTTCTATATCCTTAAATACCAATCAATCATTCAAGAATTCTATTTTTTTATTTGTTTCAGTAATGTGACAAATAGACAAGACATTAGATCCAATATTAGGAAGATGAAGTACCTCATCAAAAGAAGAATATCCAATGTTGATTTCTCCACATCTTGCAACTTGCAATGAAGAGTCATCTCCAATAAAAATAGACTCCCCTAAATGCTATTTTTTGTATCCTTATAGGAGATGTTTATGCTTTGTGATGTGCTTGGTTGCCCTTGAATCTGTAATTCACTCATCCAAATAGGTGGATGCCCAATATGCTGAATGAATAGAAACATGTGTCTATGAGGTTTTTCCATCAAATTTGTCCTTACTTTGTGCATAGAATAGAGTAGCATCAACACCCCCTTTCTTGCTACTTCCTATTAGGTACCCAATATAGGAATTTAATATTATAATATTATACTTTTTTTTTTTAATTTACATGGTGGAATCAATAGTCGCCACGAATCTGGGCAGGTTGTTCAACTTTTATGGCCGCCACAATATTTTGTGTTGTCTATCTCGAAAGCTGCCACATAGGTCTTCTCGTAGTTCATCACTATAACCACCATGCCACATTCATTTTAAACCTTTTACGCCACTGAAAGCACTAGGAAAGGAACAAGCGTTCAATCCGATGAGGCTCGAGATTTGAACCTTGGACCTCCGCCCCCATTACGGGTATGGTCGAACCAATTGGTCTATACCTTGGAACTTATAATAATTTACTTAATATGATAATATTATAATAAATATAATTATCCCACATGTATGGATAAGTGATGGTGATAGAAAGTTGAGTATTATATAATGTAGGGAAGAGGCTTATACGGGGGATATAGAGGAGAAGAATATTGTATTGTGGGGATATCATATTGAGATATATTAAGGAGTGACTTCCTTCCAATAAGGAGAATTATATGGTGTTGCCCTACTTTAAGGGTTTGGATTACATTTTGAATAAATTGAAATATCTTACATTCTAAATAAATTTATGTTTATTTATGTAGATTTTTATTGTAATATTAAGTGGGGAAGAATATTCTTAATATTTTTGTAAATTTTCAAGGATTTATGTGAAAGTGGAGTGAGGTTCATAACAATTGGTATCAGAGCACCTTACAAAAGCTTCAATTATTCCAAAAAAAAATTCTAGGGTCATGTTTTATTGTAGAAATTTTAGCCATCTAGTCATTGTTTGAATTCAAATTTAGAGGTTAATAAGCACCTACATGCTAATAACCTCTTGTAGAATTGGGTGCAAGTCTTGATCACTTAATTGAAGGAAGTAATTGGGCTAATAAATTGAAATATCTTACATTCTAAATAAATTTATGTTTATTTATGTAGATTTTTATTGTAATATTAAGTGGGAAGAATATTCTTAATATTTTTGTAATTTTTCAAGGATTTATGTGAAAGTGGAGTGAGGTTCATAACAAGTGGTATTAGAGCACCTTCCAAAAGCTTCAATTATTCCATAATGTTTCTAGGGTCATGTTTTATTATAGAATTTTTAGCCATCTATTCATTTTTCGAATTCAAATTTGGAGGTTAATAAGCACCTACACTAGGCTAATAACCTCTTGTATGATTGGGTGCAAGTCCTGACCGCTTAATTGAGGGAAGTAATTAGGCTAATATTTTCCCTAAAAATCATTCTGAGAAGTACCCCAAGAACCCCAGAGTAACTGGTTTGAGAGTGTTGCTAGTGAAAGGGTCAACAAACCCACACCTTGTTAGTAGTATTTTTACCCTAAGAGAGTATACAAAGAGCTATTGTTTAGAGGTAAAACCATGGATGGTTTCTTAATAATTATTTACATGTGGAAATATTATTGGTAATCAAAGAATGATACTCGCTTAGACAACCTTTATGGCTAATGAGATTTGCCTTAAGCCACTAGGAAGCCAAAGTTTGGGGCTTAGTTTATTGCCAATATTTCTATAGAAGTGCCATACAACTGTCAATAATAGCTTCAACAATGGTCTCCACATACTTTATAAAATATTTAACAATTTTACAACTTCAGTAGAGCAAAAAATTGCAAGTGAGTATAGAAAATTACCCACCCTCCAAAAAAAAAGAAAAAAACGACTAGTCTATAGTTGGTAGAAGTTTACCACAAAAAAAATAGTATGTAGAGCAAGCCATTATTAATGCTAGTCTAAGTGCAAAAAAAGCCTTGTCCATAGAGCAATACATTGTCATTATATAAAAATAAGTATGCAAAGGAGGTTGTTATTAGTTGCCAAAAGTACATAGTCTATAGGCCATTAAGAGTTGCTAGTTTAGTGCTTTGAAAAATCCATGTTTTAAAACTTTTGGGGTTTGAGGCCATGGAGTTGTCAATATTCATTGGAAGGGATGATATTGATGTTAAGAAATGGTGGAGGAAATTAAATCCATGTATTCTCCTAATTGTGTTTGGGGATCAACCATGGATTCATAATTTTCTTACTACCCATAATTATCAATTGACTTGGGAAGAAACAGAGCAAGCATTTTTAAGCAAATGGAAATCTGATAATAATAATAATAATAATAATATAGTTTGAATAATACATTCAAAATCTAATCAAAAGAGTTAAATAGGAATCAGAAGAAGCAAAATAAAATAAAGAGAGTTAATTTGTGAGAAATTGACAAAAGAAAAAGAAAATGATGATAGTGTACAAACTAAAAGAATCATAGCTTGGATGTCAGATAAGTTAAATAGTGTTAAAAAATATCTTATTTGAATATAAAATTTATATTTTTCAGGTTTAGGGCTACATCCAAAAGGAAAATGTTATTATTTATATAAACCCTAGCAATACATACGTTATTAATAAATATTTTGGCTAAGAGGATATAAATGTTCATTTTTTTTTAAGATTTGAAGGTCACCATGAACAAATATATTTTACATTCAAATTTTTATGCTATTGAGATGAATTATGTAGATAATGTTCTTGGTTATACTTGGCTAAATTCTTTAGGTATTGTTAATATTAATGTACAAAAAAAAGTGATGAAGTTCTAGTACAAGAAAAAGAAAATAATAGTTCAAGATTTATTTAAATATAAGAGGCAAGGATTTAAGGAAAGACAAAAATATCTTTTTATGAAAAAAAACATGAATCTATTGCAAGGAAACAAATTGAGGAAGAAGCATTAGAACCTAAAATAGAATCCAAGAAAGAAGTAGTAACAACAAATTCCATGGAAGAAACATCAACAACAATTCCATGGAAAAAATAATAACAAAGTATAAGAAAGACATGAAAGAACACAAGGACACATCAAGGGCACATGAGATAACATCATGCTAAAGAATTTAAAATAGAGAAGCAAAATGTGGAGAAGACAAAGAAGGTAGTACATCAGGTTAAGGTTGTAACATATCGCCATCCATGCCGCGAGGAGTGGCAAAAATCTTGGAAGTTGTTGGCAGTTTTGTACTTTGCCACATTGGGATTTTTGTTTTATTTTGATGGAGCATTTTGATTGTAATGCGGCAATATTTATCTTGAAATATTATTGTGGATCGATTTCATATGTTACTTTTATGTTTGCATATGTATTCTTTTAGCATCAAAGTGATGAATGTTTAAAAGGAAAAATAAATTTAGAACTTCATTTGGGATTCAAGTTTGCTACATTCAAAAGGCACTGTGAATTGGAAACGCCTTCGGTTCTGTACACTCTGCAAAAAGAAGAAAGGAAAGGCGAAGGATTGAAAGATTTGAAAGCACCCAAAATATGGAATGTGAAAGGTGCATTCACCCCAAATATGGGGCGAAAGCCCTATTCGCCCCACCTTGGGGTGAACGACTTTCTAAAAAGATATGTAAAAATATATATGCACATCCACCTTTTAAAATCATTTTGACAACAAGGTGCGTTCACCCCAAATATGGGGTGAAAGCTCCATTCGCCCCACCTTGGGGCGAACATAATGTGAAAATGCGATGAAAGGGAGGCATAGCAATAAAAGGCATGCAACAAAATGACATCGCGTTCACCCTGGTCGAGGGGTGAACATCCCGTTCGCCTCTCCCATGGGCGAACGCGCTCCAAAAATAAAATATCATCGTGATCACCCTAGTCGAGGGGTGAACATCCCGTTTGCCTCTCCCATGGGCGAACGCATTCCCAAAAATGACATCGCGTGAACGCGCCAAGTAAAACAAAATTGGGCGAATGCGCCTACGATGAGTGTGTTGACAAGTTGATATCATAGTCACCTTAATAGGAAGGTGACTGTCTTTGTCACCTTTTTTAAGGGTGAACATGATTATTAAGTGAAAAGGGTGAACGTGATTTTAAAGAGACGATGCGAATGGGTTAAAATGCTCAACTATTAACGATTTTTGCTTTAAACAAGAAGGATGGTTTCACCATGGTCAACAGGGGATGTAATTAATCAAAGGCGTATTCTCCGATGATGGCCAAATTTCAAAGGCGCCCAGAGCAGGTTGTGACAAACATTAAATAATGGTGGCAACGAGTAACTCAAATGATGAATCCCAAGCGAAGAAGAAAGTCGTGTTAAAAGCACAGGAATATTTTCATGATTTCCAAAGCAGGAGTGCATTTTCAAGGCATTGAACGTCTCTTAATTTTTTGTGCACCGATGCCTAAAATGTTGATTTCCTGGGAATGTTTCCTTGAAAGATGGATCGTTGTTCCAAAAGGATGAATTTTCAATGTTTCCAAGGAGGAATTTCCTCACTCTGGTTCTTGATCTACGATCATTTTGTCTTCATGTACATTTAATGAAAGAGGTGAAATCCTCTATAAATACTAATCAAATTTCCATTGTAAAGGAGGTTAGACACTTTGCGAGAAAACTCTCCAAGTTCTCTACATCAATAGAAGACACCAGGCTTCTGAATTTGCAAGTGATTTTGTGTGCAATTTCCTTCTTTATTCGTGCACTTCTATTTTACATTCATGTTCCTTATTTGTTGTGAAGTTTAAAATTCTGAATTTGAATTTAAATATTGCTAGTGAGGGAGTGAGTGTTGGAGTGCTATTTTGAAGGTTGTTTCTGCAAATTTATAAGTAAATTCTATTACTTTTCTTTTATTATATGCTATTTCATGCTTGGGTGATTTCCTATTGTTAGTCTACCCCAAATCCTACGCATTCGGCCTGTGGCCATATTTCCCATTTCTTTTCACATTTTCTAATTCCTTTCCTGCAACTCTAGTCTTCAACCAGTGTAGGATTTAGTTTGGGAGCCAGCCCTCTCTGGAGATTGACACGGAGGACATTCCTTTCCTTCGGTCATTCAATGTTGGCCATGTCTAGGGTGCACAAATGTAGTTTTGTTGATTAGGTAGATATTTGACCAACAATTTTTGGCATGCCCGATGGGACTTCAAAAGTTCCACTTTCGATAGTATCAAGGTTTGATGTTCACCTTCATGTTGTATAGTTAGAACATCTGGCGACTTGATTATATCCAAAAATATCTGAATGTGAGAACAACGAAAGTTGTGTCTCATGAATACAAGATCGAAGGCCAAAAATCCAGATCATCGAATTGAGTTCTACGAACTTGATATTCAAAGGCTAGGGGAACATCCTCAATTAGCCACTTTGCATCGTACATCTTCATTACCTCATACATCCCATATATCATCTGCCACATCCTCACGACTAGTCGGTGTATTTTTTGCTCCCATAAGTCTAGTTAGTACTGCCACTAGCATTCCTCAAGCTCCACCTCACACACCAGTCCACATGGCTCAAAACCCACCACCACAGCAGCCACAACCACCAAGGCAGTTCCCAGCATGGAATAGCTCAAGGGCCTTGAATTTACAAGCATAGAATCTGGTGCCCCAAGCAGCTTTGAAGGCTTTGCCAACCTATGATGGTACTGGTAAAATAGCCTATGAGCATATTCAAGATGTAGCTTCTTTGGCTACGATCCATGGAATAACAGATGAAGATGTGATGGTAAAGTTGTTGGTATTGTCACTGAGAGGAAAGTTGTTGTATTGGTACCGATCGTTGCAACCTAGTACTATTACCTCGTGGGATCAGTTAGCGGAATTGTTGATAAAGAATTTTCATGAACAAGCTGACCCATACTCCTTGCTGCACCAGTTCACAATGATTCAAAGACATCCGCAGGAGGAGATAGTTGATTTCAACGTCAGGTTCGCTCAAAGCTGGCAAAGAGTTCCTGATGGTTTGTGGCCCACGCATGAACAAGCTACTTTTTATTACCTCAGGGTGTTTAGCACTGAAATTGGTATGGTCATGTGACAAGCCAACGTAACTACGTTCCCAGACCTATACACATAGGCACAAAAGGCCGAATCTGACTTGATTATCGTAGGTAGGCTTCCCCCAAAAATGACTATGCCCATTCTTCCTGATCTCCCATAGTATTTGTATTCTAGTGCATTTTCGTAGCCCATGCCTTCCATGTACCCAGTTCCCTCATGGAGTTCAAGCCCACCTCAAATCACTCCTATCCCTGTACCACAACACCCTACTCTAAGCTTTTCATAGTTACCCACTCAGTCAGTACCCCAACTACCTTCATCTATTCCTTTTCCAGCACTTCCAATGCCACCGGTCCCATTGCCATTACCTATGCTACCAGCACCTCTACCTCTGCTAGTGCCCTCTGCACCTTCTAATCCCGATCCTTTCATGACATTGTTACAAGAAGTGAAATCTAATAACTCAGCCTTAAGGATGATATCGAATGAGCTTACAACGGTGAGGAAGAAGCAAGTCGAGGCTGAATTTAGGTCGAGGAGATTTCAAACTCCACCAATTACTCGAGAGCAAGCATCTACCAGTAGAGGCCCTAAAAAGAGCACGACGGTGCTAGCAAATGAAGAGACCAGCACAACTGAAAAGGCATACTGGTGTTCAACATGCAATGATCCTCACGGAGAAGAAACCTGCATGGTGCATATGAACTATGTGCAGATGCTTATAGAAATCTCATCTGGTGGGCAATTCAATATGATCAGGGAAGTTGATCACAATTTTATGATGCCATCTTTGGAGCAAGTTTTGGTTCTTACGAGATCCAAGAAAAAGCTAGTAATTGTAGATCCAGCTGAGCTTGAACCTTTGAAGGTGCCTGCAGAACCAAAGGTGCTAGATGAAAAAGGGCAACCTCCAGTGAAGGTGCCTAGTGCAAGGGCTAGGGAGCAAGATTCTGTCAAGCTAAAAGATTTATTGCCTAAGCAAACTCAAGAAAAGGTACAAATGAAAGCATCATCTTCACAACCTACAACAATTGCCCAAATGCAGAACAAAATGAAATAACAAGCCAAAGAGCACCTCAAGTACCCATCATTGACCAAGCGACAAAGGGTAGAAGCTACCCAACAGTACCGAGACAAGTATGAGTGGGTCATGGAAGAAAAGGCTCCGACCATTTCAAATTATAATATTGTGGAGGAAATGAAGAAGGTACCTACGAAAGTGAGCTTGTATGATGCACTACAGTTGCCTGGACAAGTTGACCTACTACAAGAGTCTTTGAAGACTGCTAAGGAACAAAAGAAAAAACCTTCCCAAATAGTGTTGGCACAAGCACTACCAACCTCGACCACTGGAAAGAATAGGCCGCCCCCATTTTATTTGTCCCTCAGAATGGAAGGGTGGATTGTACACAATTGTATGATTGATTCCGGTGCTGCGACTACTGTCATGCCAAAGGTAGTATGTGAGGTGATGGGGATGGAATATACAAGAAGTAGTCCAGGAGTGTTGCATCTGGATGGGACTCCGGTCAAGAAAGTGGGAGTAATCAAAGACATTCCCATTGTCCTTCATAGTATGCCACAAATCACTGTCATCCAGGAAGTAGTAGTGGTTGATCTGGAGCCATACTTTAGTATGTGTCTTTCAAGGGAGTTCACAGTGAAACTGGGAGGATACCTTTCCTTGGATTACTCACATTTGGAGATCCCATTTAAAGGAAAGAGAATTCACATATATAATGAAAAGCCATCAACTTTTCATATTGAAAAGTTGGAGGAGGAAGAAGAATCTCCAGGTGCAGTTAACATGATGACTGAAGAGTTAGAAGAGGTTGATTTGATGGAAGAAGCGCTTGGTGAACTTCACCTTGAAGATGAATTCTCGCTTATGGATTTTAATGCAATGATTGGAATGGACATTGGTTGTTATACAATAACCAAACCGAAGAAAATTGAAGAAAAAGTCCCTGATTCCCCGGACCCTATCACAGATCAATTATGGAAGCTTTATTTTGATGGTGCCCGATGTAAGAATGGCATAGGGGCTGGTATCATTTTGATCTCTCCCATGGGGTTGTAGAAGACTTATTCTTATAGACTGACTTGGAGTTGCACAAATAATGCAACCGAATATGAAGCATTGTGCCTTGGATTGAAGAAGGCTAAAAAGTTGGGCATCAAGCAGTTACAAATTTTTGGTGACTTCGAACTCATTGTCAACCAAACCACTAATAAATGTGTGTCTAAGCAACATTACCTAAAATCTTACCACAATAGAGTGTGGGATTTATTTGAATATTTTACTACCTTGAATATTCAGGCGATCTCCTGCGAGCATAATAGACATGCAAATATTTTAGCTTCTCTTGGCACAAATTATTCTCCCACTGAGCAAATAGTTAGAAAGCCCAAGACTTTCAGGGTGATCTATAGACCTTCAGTCCCTGATAAGAATATTTATTGGCAAGTATTCGACAATGATGAACAAATAGTCAATTTTTTGCTTAGAGAAGCTGCTAGCGCAGATGATAGAGTGCTTGTTGAAGAAGAGAGAGAAGGAATGATCCAATTGAAGAACAATCATATTCCCAGGGGATTGATTTCTTTGGAGAGTTTGTTTGACTAGAATGATAGGTTTGAGAAGCATAGGATCAAGGTGGATGCGAAGGAGTATAAGGAATTACAGCTAGAGCCTAAAAATATCATTAAAATTGGAATTGATTGCATGCCAAAAGAATTGGAAGACATTAAGAACTTGTGCTATGAGTACCCCAACATCGTTGCATGGAGCTATCAAGATTTGAAAGGATATGACAAGAAAGTGATCCAGCATACCATTGAGCTGTAGGAGGGGGTAAAACCCTTTCGACAAAAGTAGCACCCTATCAACCCTAAAATCGAAGTGCTTATGAAGGTGAAACTATTGAAGATGCTAGAAGCAAAGATAATTTATCCAATTAAGCACTCGACATGGGTGGCAAACCTGGTGCCAGTATGAAAGAAGAATGGTGACATTCGATTATGTGTATATTTTTAGAACTTGAACCAGGCATCACTAAAATATCATTACCCTCTATCGTAGATTGATCAAATCCTTCATGTGGTAGTCTGTGCACAGAGATTCTCATTGCTAGATGGTTTCTCTGGTTATAATCAGATATGGGTGAAGGATGAGGACCAACATAAAATAGCATTCACCACCAAGTGGGGCACATTTGCCTACTAGAGGATGTCGTTTGGACTCTCAAATGCTGGCGCCACTTTCTAGAGGGCTATGGACATCGCTTTCGATGAGTTATTGAATAGAATTATTGTAATCTATCTTGATGACATGACTGTGTTTTCACATCGTAGAGAGGACCATGTTTCCCATTTGAGGTAGGTGTTTGAGAAGTGTCATGAGTTTGGGATTTCTATTAATCCAAAGAAGTCAATATTTGCTGTTAAAGAAGGGAAATTGTTGGGTCATGTGATCTCACAAGAAGGATTGGTGATTGATCCTGCAAGGGCTGAAGCACTTTTGAAGTTACCATTGCCTGCTAACAAAAAGGACCTACAATATTTCTTCGGCCAAATAAATTTCATCCGCAAGTTTATTGCTGACTTTGCTCAGGTTGTGAAGCCCATGACTGAGCTCCTAAAGAAGAATACCGAGTTTAAGTGGACGGAAGCCAAAATATGAGATTTTCAAGAAATCAAAGAAAGAATCACACAGGCTCCAGTGTTGATTAATCCTGATTATTCAAAGGACTTCATTCTCTATGCAGTGGGTGAGCAAGAGAGCTATGCTGCAGTTCTGACATAGAAACAAGAAGATGGAGATGAGAAGCCAATCACTTTCTTGAGCCAAGTCATTGCGTCCCACTAGGAGAAGTATAATTTCATCGAGAAACAAGTGTACGTGGTAATGAAATCATTGAAGAAGTTTCGACACTTTGTTTCCTAGAGCAAAACTATTGTTTATGTTATACACCCTGATGTTCGAAACTTCATACTCCAAGGAGAGCTAGGTGACAAAAGGGTAGGTTGGGTCTCAAAGATTCAAGAATATGATGTGGAGATCCGACCAACGAAGCTAGTTCGTGGGTGAGCTTTATGCCAGGAGTTAGCTAAAAGTGTCACTTTTGAATCATTCGAAATGATGCAAGAGGAAGAGGTTGGCAAAAGCATTTGTGTAAATCACATTTCAAGTAATCATGATTGGACAGAAGAGCTTATTGATTACTTCACTACTGGGAAGTGTCCATCATACCTTGATGCTTCACAACGTCGAAGGTTCAGGTTGCAAGCGCTCAAGTATGTTCTGTTACCTAATGGGCTATTTCACAAAAATATTGATGGAGTTCTTCTTAGATGTGTGAAGGAATCTGAGAAAGAAAGAATACTAGAAGAATTTCATTCTGGGCTATCTGGTGGTCACTATGCAGGAAGGCCCATGGCCTTAAAAATTATTTGAGCTAGCTATTTTTGGCCTACTCTGTTCATCGATGCTCATAAAGTTGGTCAGCATTGTGATAGTTGTCAATGATACGTTGGAAGGATCAGAAAAGGAGCACTGCCTCTGCACCCAATTCAAGTCGAAGCACCATTCCAATAGTGGGGTCTTGATTTTATCAGAGTCATTGAGCCACATTCTTCCATAGATCATAAATATATCTTAATGACAACTGACTATTTCACTAGATGGGCGGAGGCTATTCCTACCAAGAAGGTTGATCAAGCGACCATCATCTCTTTTCTGGAAGGAATCATTACTCGATTTGGCATCCCCGATTCAATTGTGATTGATAATGGAACTCCATTCATTGGGGCCAAAATCATAGAGTTCACTAGCAAATATGACATTTATCTCAAGACATCATCCAATTATTACCCGCAAGGGAATGGTTTGGCTGAATCTACCAATAAAAATTTGCTACAAATTTTAAAAAGGATGTTGGGTAGTAATAAAAGAAGTTGGCACTTGTTGAATCAAGCGCTTTGGGTAGATCGCATATCTATGAAAAAATCTATTAAAACATCTCTGTATTCTTTGGTGTATGGAAAAGAGGTTGTCTTGCCTACGCACATTGAGCTTCCGGTCCTTCAAACATTGCAGTTATTTCAAGATGAAGATGAAGAGTATGATCCTATGAGTGCAATATTGGCACAACTATTGCAGTTAGAAGAAGATAGAGAACAGTCCTATCAGGCATTTTTTGAGCACACTAAAGAGATGAAGAAGTGGTTCGGAAAGAAAACTACTGAGCGTAATTTCTAGGTGGGAGATTTAGTTCTCAAATGGAACGAGAAAAAGGCCAAACCAGGGAAACATCATAAGTTTGATGCTATTTGGGAGGGCCCTTTTCAAATTTCCATAGTTAATTCAGCAAATGCTTATCATCTTCATGACATGGAGGGTTGGGATCTTCCTATTCTGGTTAATGGTCTTCATTTGAAGGCCTATATTCAATGAAGAGATTCTGATGAGGTACCATCTTGTACATATGTAAATATTATTTTTAGTGTTTTATTTGCTTTAAATTACTGATGGTATTTATAAAAAAAAAAAATAAAATATGGTGTTATGTAATTCCTAGTAAACGGACCCCCCTTCTTGGAGAATTAAATTGGGGATAAAAAGAGCAAAATTTTCGCCCCTCTCTAAGTGTTGCAACGAAATTAAAGAGAAAGAAGCGCTTTCGGATGTTTTCACCCTAGGAGAGAACGCAAAACCGCAAGCGCCCCCTGTGGGGGCAAATGAATACCAAAGCAAAGTATGTTTTTACAGTCATGTTCACCCCGAAGAGGGGGCGACATGACCATTCACCCTTTGGCTAGGGCGAATTCATTCACAATGATGACATCATTTTGGGTGCGTAGGAGCACAAAATTGACATCACGTTCACCTCAGATGATGGGCGAAATGGTCGTTCGCCCTTAGTTTAGGTGAACGCATCATGTAAGATGGGCAGAGCAATGAAGATTTACTTTTAATAAAAAAATGTATAAAAAAAAGAGAGAAAGGCTTGTAAACTTTGTTTTTCTTTCAAGGTATAAAAAGAAAAAATAACAAAATAGGAGGGGAAATTTTAGATGATTAATGTAAGATGCCCCTTTTAGAGGAAAAATCAAAGGAAAAGCTAAAAAAAAAAAGCCATTTATAAAAAAGCAATTTTGTTTTTTTAGAAAATCAAATTTTCTAAATATGGGTGAAATATTAAAGGGAGAAGTTTATTAAATAAGGCTATTCATCATAGAACTACCAAGCAAATCGAAAGTGCCCTGGAATGAAGAAAGAGGAAACAATTTGCTCTTATCCTTGAAGGCGTAGTGAAAGGAAGAGGTTATTAGGCATCCACAAAATGTTTTCGCTGAAGAAAAGGGAGCAAGTGCATTTTTTCGAAAGCACGTTGCAAAGACAATCGCACCCTCAAATACGTGGCAGCTATCAGAGAGCATGAATGCAGGTAAAGAGGTGTTTTGAAGGTATTTAATTTAAACGTGCGCCTTGCAGAATATTTGTGTTCTCGAGGAATGAAAAATACCTATCATTGGTTGTCAAGTGGTAGATTTATTTTCCCAAGCAAGCTTGGTCACCAGGGCATGGTTTACAATAAACTTACGTGGCAAGGAGGGCACTTTTTCCTAGGATGATTTGGCAGTGAATCAAAGGTGATACCGTTAGGACATTGGGAATGGTGCCAAGTGAGCGAATCAATGCTTATGATCTCTCAAAAGCGCCCAGATTAATTCAGCATTTATTGTGGTAGATGAAAGAGTGCTCTATATAAGGGACCAGGTAAAAGCTCACAGTTTAATTATTTTTAAATTTTTACTATCGTTGTATTTTGAACTGTCATTGTAGGAGTTTCCAGAGAATATTCAGAGTATTCGTCAGGAAGAAGAGACAATGGGGAAGTGAAGTAAGGAAAATAAGGATGCTACAGAGGCTGTAGAGCCCAAAAGGTCAAAGTATAGAGCTAAGAAGGCTCAAAAGAATGACTATGTCGATTTGGACCCGTATGATGACACAATGGCAGAAATTGGTGATTGTCTCATTACTCATAAAGGTGTAGAAAGATTACGGTAGGATGTTGAGTTAGTGGTGAATCAGGGAGTGACATCACACAGTTAGTTGATAGTGCCCTATCATTCATAGTTGTTCTGGTACCTATGCCCGCCAGTTCATCCGTACCCAAAGCTAGTGCGGCTCATCGCTCAGTTTTATGACCCATTCACTAGAGTAGTGAGAAATGCTAGGAGGGAAATTCTCTTCACCATCACTCCGGATGAGGTTCGAGAGGCATTCTCTTGTGGTCTCAAGCCTCCTTCTTATGGGGTCCATAAAAAACTGCATACTGATGAATAGGAGGATAGATACGTCTCCACGGTAATAATGCACCAATTTATGGAGACCCAGCTGATTAAGGAGCCATCGATGGGGCAACTTCCCAATTTATCAAAGTCGCTCTCAGAATTCAAAAGTTTAGATATTTATTTGATGTTGGCATGGGTCATCGGTTTGCCTTCAGATGATACTGTGCATAAGTGGCAGGTGGCCTTAGCACAATGTATTTGTCGGGTGGAGTTCTATTCTCCTACAGCTATGAGGCAGGGCACCAACCCGATCTTTTTTTATTGGGCTGATTTTATTTCTCGGAGGTTGAATTTTCAGTTGGAGAAGTTGCAGATTGGAGAGGAAAAGTCCTTCAGGCACACTTCATTTTTTATATGGTATTTCTTTTTCCAACTTCAGTGGTGTTTTCCTTTCATTGCAGTAACACAGATGAATGAGAAAAATGAACCTCTACTGGTTTATAAGTGGACTTCCATTTTGACAAAAAGGGAGTCATATTACAGTTTTAACAGTTGGTTTTTGGGGCCCGCAATAGAGTTGCTTTGCGGTACGTGCGAGAGGGTGCCACGGGAATTAAGAGACGTAGTGGTTGCCCAAGAAAAAGGAGATATTTTTCTGCTTACCCAGGGTGTAGTTGTGAGAATTTTTGGTTTCACGGGTAAGCCATTTTTGTTACCCTATTTTGCTACTGAGCATGTTTTTGCTATGGAAGTAGTGCGCCAGTCGGATTACGTGAATGATGTGTATGGAGCTGGATGCGAGAAGAAAACTACATGCAATATGCCATTTAAATTTAGCAGTATAGAGGTGAGCCAAGTAGGACAGAATCGGCTCCTTACAGTAACATTGCAGGATTTGGGACTCATAGAGCTACCACAACATTGGAGGTATGACCCATTGGGCAAATTTTTAGCTATAATAAAATGTAAATCATTCCATTGTTGCCCTCGGACCGATATTCAAAAGAATCAAAATAATTTTGATGGGCCTGATATGAACTGGCATATTGAAAATATGACATCACTTCCACCTTGGCATGATTATTATGAGCAAGAGGTGGAGTATAATCCGACCAGGTATAAATCCCAAATCCCTCCGCCAGGTTTATTTAGCCAAGTTAAAGAAAGTGAGCCCGAATGGACTGAGGAAAAAATTATGAATTGGTGGATAATGCAGGTTCACCGAGGGAAGCCGACAACTCCTTATGGGCTGAAGTTAGATGAAGCATTTTCAGAGCATTATGATGAGTATGTTGATTCATATCAACCCATCACCTTCACCAATATTCTATCATAAATTTTTCAACATTCCAATAGTGGTGAAGGTGACACAGAGGGAAAGCATCCGCTGGTTGAGGAAGAGACTCCAGAGGAAGAAGAGCAACAATATGTGTTTAAATGGAGATCGTAGTGGATGAAACAAAAATTTGAAGCGATGCCTACGTCAGAAAAGCAAAATGTGCCAAAAGTACCACCACTTCCCAAAGTGATGAAGAGACCAAGAACGGGTGCCATTACTACTTCTACTATGGAAGTTTCAGTTGTGATGGTTCCTATAGTTCCTGTTGTTTTAGCAGTAGTTATTAACCCCTCATCGATAATAGAGGTCTCGACTATGGTTGCACAACTATTTTCGATGGCTCAGTAGTAGGTGGAAGATCACCAGTCGAAGAGCTCCCAAGTAGAGGTCATGGATGACGAAGAAAATGTAAATATTGAGGAGAGGGTGGAAGCATAGCAAGAAGAAGTGATTTCATAGCCACCCCTGTCACCACGTCACACGATGCCCGCACTCGAAGGTACATCTTCTTTTCCCTCTTCTTCTTCTCTAGAGCATGTGGTGACTTCAGTTTCACTTCCATCATCTTCTATTTCTATTTCTCCACCCTTTGGTATGCCCTCCATATCTCTTTCACTTCCTTCATCTTCCCTTTCCGAAGTCACTGTTGCTCCTACTTCTATTCCCATTTCTTCGGCCTCCATTTCTTTTAGTTCGTATGCATCAGGGTCGAATCCCTTTTTGTGCCCCTCCCCTTCTATCACCGCCACCACTACCATTGAGGTTGTAAGCATGCAAGCTCCTCCTAGAGTAAGCGTAATAGTAGTTGAACCTGGTTCCTCCATTCAAACTACTATTTTAGTTCCCCCTCTTCTAACCATCTCATCCGCTTCTATTGAGCCTAGCCGTTCAGAAGTTGTAATTCCCTTCACCCCATTTTTGGAGATACAAGCATTGCCCAATGTGTAGGTAGTGCAAAAGCAACTCGATGTTGAGAAGATTAATCGAGCGCACCTGAGTTCTTCACAATGGTTGAAGAGCAAGAGGTGAAAGGAGGCCTTGGCTCTAGCTCGACCAATTAAGAAAGTTGCTTTCGATCCAGTCGCCATGGAGGCTCACACGACTAAAATCACTCCCTTGGTTCAAAATCCACAAGGAGAAATGTTGTCGAGTGATTACGTCTGTGAGACTATAACTGAAGACCTCACCAAGATAGATTCGACTAAAAATATGGGTAATATACAGGTTGATATGAGCTCGGTGTACTTGCATGGCGAGCATTATAAGGAGAAGTATTTTGAAAATGAAAATAAAATTATTGAGCTCAAAAATGCCTTGGCAAAAAGTAGAGCACAAGAGGAGAAGACCACAACTAAAAATGAACACTTGCATCGACAGGTTGGAGTGCACCTAAAAGAGAGATATGCTGCCCGAATAGAGATGCATAAGCTCCAATAGTAGCTTGAAGACATGAAACATCAGCTAGCAGAGAAGGTTACGTAGGCTGCTAGTTTTTCACCAAAAAGCGTCAAGGAGGCCCATCTTCGCTCAGCCCAAAACTATGAGAAGTTGGCCGCACAAGCAGTCCAAGTGTTGCATTATTTGTGGGAAGCACAAATACAGATCCAGTTGGGGTAGTAGTTGATTGATAACATGGAGGAAAGGCTAGAGCCATATATGGAGATGGTAGTAAAAATTTAGGCCCTAGCCAATGCCAACCTACGTATTCACCCTCTAAGAGAAATGGATCACGCCTAGTCAACTACCAAGGTCACGCTGCATAGTTATTTTCAAAGGATGGACCTGGTAAGAGAAGGTCAGACAATCCTCAACACCATCGAGCGAGAGCATACCATTTCCATGACTCACTTTAATACTCTTGCCGAGTTGGGATTTTTGGACTTTATAGATGAGTGGGGTGAACCCTTGCCACTGGAGCAATTGGAGGTGATCTGGAGGAAGTTCATGGAAGATACCTCTAAGATTGATGCATGGGAGGAACCCCTCATTAAAGCACAGGTATTGTCCCTGATGTAGAAATATACGCACTTGGAGTTGTCATTGTATGAACTGGCTCAACAAGTGAAGCGCCTCAGCTTGACGGATATTCAAAATCTTCGCTTTGTTTATGAGTCACTAAGTGTCCCATGCCTATTCACTACTCATGCTTGGAAGGAGGTAGTCATAGCCTATGAAGTAATTTTTGAGAGCCTCAAAGAACAGGAGCAGGTAGCAATAGAGCGTGCAACGGTAGAAAAAGTGGTAGAAGAAGCGGAACGATCCGAAGTGCTCAAGGTGGCAGCTGAAGCTGAAGAAAAGGAGAAAGCTGAAGAGGAGTCACGTTGAAAGGCATCTACAACAAAGGCGCCAACCAAGGTGGTTGGTAAGAAGACTCCATGATAGCCCAATGGATAAAGGCCTGGGATCGCTTGCATCCATGCGAGTTGGATACCCCGTGAGTCACCAAAAATATTGGCAGTTTTGTACTTTGCCACATTGGGATTTTTGTTTTATTTTTATGGAGCATTTTTATTGTAATGCGGTAATATTTATCTTGAAATATTATTGTGGATCGATTTCATATGTTACTTTTCTGTTTGCATATGTACCCTTTTAACATCAAAGTGATGAATGTTTAAAAGGAAAAATAAATTTAGAACTTCATTTGGGATTCAAGTTTGCTACATTCAAAAGGCACTATGAATTGGAGACGCCTTCGGTTCTGTACACTCTACAAAAAGAAGAAAGGAAATGCGAAGGATTGAAAGATTCGAAAGTGCCCAAAATATGGAATGTGAAAGGTGCGTTCACCCCACCTTGGGGTGAATGACTTTCTAAAAATATGTAAAAAATATATATGCACATCTACCTTTTAAAATCATTTCGATGACAAGGTGCGTTCACCCCAAATATGGGGTGAAAGCTCCATTCGCCCTACCTTGGGGCGAATGTAATGTGAAAAGGTGATGAAAGGGAGGCATAGCAATAAAAGGTATGCAATAAAATGACATCGCATTCGCCCTGGTCGAGGGGCGAACATCCTGTTCACCTCTCCCATGGGCGAACGTGCCCCAAAAATAAAATGTAATCGTGATCACCCTGGTCGAGGGGTGAACATCCTGTTCACCTCTCCCATGGGTGAACGCGTTCTCAAAATGACATCGTGCATGAATGCACTAGTAAATCAAGGTTGGGCGAACGTGCCTAAGATGAGTGACAAGTTGATATCATAGTCACCTTAATAGGGAGGTGACTGTCTTTGTCACCTTTTTTAAGGGTGAACGTGATTATTAAAGAGATAGGGTGAACGTGATTTTAAAGAGATAGCAAATGGTTAGAATGTTCAAATATTAATGATTTTTACCTTAAACAAGAAGGATGGTTTCGTCATGGTCAATAGGGGATGTAATTAATCAAAGGCGTATTCTCCGATGACGACCAAATTTCAAAGGCACCCAGAGCAGGTTGTGACAAACATTAAATAATGGTGGCAACGAGTAACTCAAATGATGAATCCCAAGCGAAGAAGAAAGTCGTGTTAAAAGCATAGGAAGATTTTCATGATTTCCAAAGTGGGAGTGCATTTTCAAGGTATTGAATCTCTTAATTTTCTGTGCACCGATGCCTAAAATGCTGATTTCCTGGGAATGTTTCCTTGAAAGATGGATCGTTGTTCCAAAAGGATGAATTTTCAATGTTTTCGAGGAGGAATTTCCTCACTCTGGTTCCTGATCTGCGATCATTTTGTCTTCATGTACATTTAATGAAAGAGGTGAAATCCTCTATAAATACTAATCAAATTTCCATTGTAAAGGGAGGTTAGACACTTTGCGAGAAAACTCTCCAAGTTCTCTGCATCAATAGAAGACACCAGGCTTCTGAATTTGCAAGTGATTTTGTGTGCAATTTCCTTCTTTATTCGTGCACTTCTATTTCACATTCATGTTCCTTATTTGCTGTGAAGTTTAAAATTCTGAATTTGAATTTAAATATTGCTAGTGAGGGAGTGAGTGTTGGAGTGCTATTTTGAAGGTTGTTTCTGCAAATTTACAAGTAAATTCTGCTGCTTTTCTTTTATTATATGCTATTTCATGCTTGGGTGATTTCCTATTGTTAGTCTACCCCAAATCCTACGCATTCGACCTATGGCCATATTTCCCATTTCTTTCCGCATTTTCCAATTTCTTTCCTGCAACTCTAGTCTTCAACCAGTGTAGGATTTAGTTTGGGAGCCATGGAGGACATTCCATTGTAAAAGAGGTTAGACACTTTGTGAGAAAAATCTCCAAGTTCTCTGCATCAATAGAAGATACGAGGCTTCTGAATTTGCAAGTGATTTTGTGTGCAATTTCCTTCTTTATTTGTGCACTTCTATTTTACATTCATGTTCCTTATTTGCTATGAAGTTTAAAATTATGAATTTGAATTTAAATATTGCTAATGAGGGAGTGAATGTTGGAGTGCTATTTTGAAGGTTGTTTCTGCAAATTTACAAGTAAATTTTGTTGCTTTTCTTTTATTATATGTTATTTCATGCTTGGGTGATTTTTTGTTGTTAGTCTACCCCAAATCCTGCGCATTTGACCAGTGGCCATATTTCCCATTTATTTTTGCATTTTCCAATTCCTTTCCTGCAACTCTAGTCTTTAACTAGTGTAGGATTTAGTTTGGGAGCCAGCCCTCTCTAGAGATTGACATGGAGGACATTCCTTTCCTTCGGTCATTCAATGTTGGTCATTTCTAGGGTGCACAAATGCAGTTTTTTGATTAGGCAGATATTTGACCAACAGAAGCATCGCTTAAGGCAAGAATAATTAGGTTCCACATAGAATTGGAAGGGCACTAACTATGGTAGTGTTTGGAAAAGAAAGCATAGTGAATATCGTTTTTAGAGTGGTGCAATAGCATCAAGGAACAAATGGACCCATCATTTGAGTTACCATAGTAGAGAAATAGAAGCATGGAGCCAGCAAAGTAGTCCTATATACTTAAGTGGCAAAAGTAAGTAAGTATGGATGAAAAGAAGTGATATTTATTGCTAGTAGAAAGATGCCTCCAACACATGGAACTAAGGGATTACTTCCAAAAATTCAAATAAAAATTTGACATATCAACATCAACAAAGTTCAACACTAATTAGAGTTTCACTGGGATGGATAGATGATCGAGATCAATACTAGTTTCCAACAAGGCTCAGAAGATCATATTATTTAGTATCTTATTATATTTCAAGGATAATTTTTTTTAAAGGGGATGGAATGTTAGGTACCCAAGATAGGAATTTAATATTATAATATTGTACTTAATATTATAATATTATAATAAATGTAATTATCCCACATGTATGGATAAGTGGTAATGGTAGGTAGTTGAGCATTATATAATGTAGGCAAGAGGCTCATATGGGGGATATGGAGGAGAATAATATTGTATTGTTGGGATATCATATTGAGATATATTAAGGAGTGGATTCCTTCCAATAATGAGCATTGTACAATATTTCCTTAAGGGTTTGAATTACATTTTGAATAAATTCAAATAATTTACTTTCTAAACAAATCTGTGTTTATTTATGTAGATTTCTATTGTAATCTTAAGTGCTGAATAATACTATTAATATTTATGCAAATTTTCAAGGATTTATGTGAAAGTGGAGTGAGGTTCATAACACTTCCTCAAGCTTCTTGATGCATATCCATAAAAATTCTACTTTATGACCTTCTTTCTTGTAAAAATCACATGTTGTCTTTTTGAAGGGCTTCTTGGGTTTCTTGCATTTTGTTTTGGCTTCTTGTCATTTTGAGCTTTGGTAATAGATTCCTTTGGATGGGCCTGATTGAACATAAAACTTACCTTATGCCTTTGTCTTCTATTTTTATGATGAAAAAAGTACTTGAATATATTATCAATTTGTGTTGTAGGTAAATTTGGGAAGTACATGCAAAGTTCTAAAAAATAACTATCTCATATGTCTTCAAAACATTGTTGAAGACAATATTCAACAATTGAATGTTATTTTCCTTCTCCAAAGCTTCTTGTCCTTTTTCTTTCTCCTTAGGTAGCCCTCATATCTAGATATATTCTTGTAGTTTATTGAAGTGACTAATGTACTCATCAACAATGTCAAATGAGTCCATGGACAAAGTTGTAATCTTAACCTCAAACCTACCAGTTTGTATAGAATTAGTATAATTACACAATTACTAAAATTTATCAAGCAACACATTAGAGTCTTTGTCACTGCTAACATGTGTGTCAACCATTGTCAACATGAATGCTATAACATCATGAGACTCATCCTTCTTATCCTTAAGAGATACTTTATTTCTTTAGTATCAATTTCAGAAGGCTACTCATTCACATACTTGAGTAACGCCTTGCTCTAGAGCAAAACTTCAATTTTGTTTTTTGAGCAAGCATAGTTTGGATTATTTGGTAAGGGCACATGGTTATCCATGACTATCCTACCAAAATACAAAATCCCACATGTACTTGCGATAAATAAAAAAAATGAAAATGTAGACCTAAAAAACTTTACAATTTGAGAAAATGGCTCAAAATGCTTTTGTATACAAAATTTATGGCCCCTAAATGTTTGACCCTAAAATCACACAAGATGCCTCTAGAAATAAAATAAAAAAATTAAAATTAAAATATTTTTAGTACTTATAGCAAATGAGATATTGTCATGTGTCCTTATGTTAGTGGTTAAGAGGGTGATAAGCACATTTTGAGTAGACAACATACCAATGAATCACGTGTCACCACTTATCACAACTAGGGGACTTCCACCTTGTGTGTTAACTACGTAGGCCATTGGATACGGAACTAGTGAACTAGAATGTACAACTTGTCATGCATTTATTGGCTACTTTATCTACAAACCTAACTATGCCACTTGTTGCATCCTAATTTACTCTAAAATTCATGCTTTTTCAAGTTTGATATTGACTATATGAATGAGTTATCGAGTTTTATGAGATAGCATAATTTGATTGGTTGATATCATATTCACATGCACCAAGTGGCATACGATCTGCTATGTTTGTCCTATCACAGCCTACCATAATAACACCTATGTCAACACATACATTAGGTTCCATAAATCACACTATAATTCATGTATAGACTACCATATCACTATCTACATCAATGCCTACATTAACTACCACATATTGCTCTATGTCACTTGTATGGACTACCACATTAGTCCTATGGATTACCATATGTCATGTATATGTTATTGTCATGTCACCTATATGGACTACCATATCATCTGTATGAACCACCATGTTTTAGGCATCTATCACTATTGTGTCACCTATATAGACTTCCATGCCAATTATACATACTTTCATGTGTTACATGTTTATTGCTACCATGTCATCATTTTACTACATAGGGGTGATGTCATCTAGTGCCATGTCATAATGGTTTTCCATACAATTGTAATATATCACATCATTAGTTTCTTAGATACTACTGATATTATAATTCAGAAAAGTTTCATGTTGTTAGGAGGTTCAAACTCATGATCTCCTACTTGCAATGCATTAACATGGGATATGCTAGCCACTATCCCCAAGGTACCCCTTGGGAGATAGAGGGATAACAATATAACTAAACAAAATTTCAAATGCAAAAGCCTTATTTTTTATCTCTCTTAACATAGACTTATGTCATCATGATGTGAGTGTACACCCATGCATGTTTGAACCTCTACCAGGCTAGGGAATATTCCCTAGCATATTTCTTTTTTAAAATTTGCATTTGGCCTTTTTGGAGGGAAAAAATAAATTTCAAATATGAAAAAGAGGTACTTGAAGGTAAAATGAACATAAGTATTGAATTGGGGCCCCTAAAATTTTACAAAGAATCAAGAAATGCTAATGGTTTGTCCATATCTATCATAATTTTCCCTACACAACCATTTTATCAAACACAACCAATCAAGACATCCTCTCATGTCTATGTAGCAAAAAAAATGTTAGACCATTTTAACAACTTTTTCAAGTAGCTCAGAGATTTTTGCCAAGCACAAAAGCTTACACATGAATTCTCTAATACTAGGGGTTTATCTAAAAATATGTGGTCTCTTCTTTTCTCCTTTCATGATGGGCAAGTAGTATGTCCTCTTTTGTACTGATAATGGACACAAGGATCCGAAAGAGAAAAAAAATATGTTTTTTTTAAAAGAATCTATAAATTCTAAAAAAAATCAATCCTACAACTAGGGCATCCATCTGATAAAAATAAAATAAAAAAGGATTAAGTGCCATTGATAGGAACAAAGGAACCTACCAATAAATGTTTCTATTAGAGCAGATTTATTGAATCTAGTGAGATCCTCATGATCCAAGTCCACCTAGGGATTTTATCGAGTCTTCTAGTCCTACCATAAAATTTTAAAAAACTTTTCTTAGCTGCTCCAAATATGTTTTCCCTTGAAAGAAGTAGAATTCAAACTACCAACAATAAGCAATCAAGTAATGGATATTCATAACAGTTTCTAGAAATAGATGGACTCAACACATTACCCTATGCAAAGCAAAGAATATTGTATATATTGGGGTGTCTATGGAATTTAAATAATATTACTATCAAGGAATATAATTATCCAACCAATAATAAAATGGTTGGTATGATGGGGTATTTTTACCCAAATCTAATTTACCTATAGGTTAACGTTGTGAGATCGACCTTTAGGAATAAAATAACCAAATATTATAAAAATACATTTTTCAAGGTTTAAAAGGGCCCAAGGGGCTAAGATGATTGATATAATAAAGTCATCCATGGTACTAATAGAAGCTTAAAGACCATATATTCCAACAAGATAAAAAATACATTATAATCCTATCCCCATGATTTGTTGTTTTTGACTCTTCAATATTTTGTTCCTCTACTTTAATTTATTTCTCATTCTCATCTCTTGTTGAGTATTTTGGTTCATTATTTTAATCTTCTAACTATGATTAATTGGAATTTGCTTCTTCTTTCTCCTTGGACTTTGGTAATACCTCTTCCTTAGATGTTATTTCATGTTCTTTTACTAGTCTTGTAATAGCTTCTTGTTTTTCCTAGGATTCTTGCTCCTTAAGTTGATAAATATCCCAATGAAACTAACCATAGATAACCAAGAATAATATCCACAACATCAACAACTATGCTATAAAATTTTGATTGTAAAATATATTTATCCATGGTTATCTTCAAATATTTAAAAATTTAAACACTCTCACTTGCAAGTTGTATGTCCTTATTATTCTTTGCTCAAACTTGCAGCCTCCTACCCAAATAAATATTGATAAAATCGTACCTACTAATAGGATTTATTAAAATAATATTTTTTTCTTCTGAATGCATCCATGAACTAAAAAATATAATTTTTAAATAAAAATAAGTCCCTTTGTTCCTTCTCTTGCTTCTCCAAATATAATAGCATGGTTTTTTCATCCTCTTAGAATTCACAATATTTTTTAAAAATAAATAGAAACAATCCACCCACTCAAACCTTATACATAAAGCAAAAAAAAAACAAAAGAAAGAAATATAGACACAGAGGTTGGGGGGTTACCATAAGCACCATAAATTATCATTGTATTTATAGATAATAATCATAACACTTTAATAATATAAAATGATGGAGTGGTGCAGGTGTTTATACCAATACCAAAACCCCAAATACATAAATTAAATTAACCTAAGTTGATATAACAAGATGGATTTAAAGTTGAATATAAGTTATAAGGTGGGTTTAACCATAATAAGGTTAATTGTGGCCCATAGGATTACATAATAAAATATTACAATAAATAAAATACATTGTATATTGAAATGCCCTTAAGCTATCTTAGATTACATCATACAGTGCCAACCTTGGCCATGAACTAGATTACACTTTCAACACCCTCTCATAATCTAAATTGAAGGTCTAATGAGAGAATAAATTGATGAAAATAATATCTCCTGCCAAATAATGTATGCTCTAATGGGCCTCTACAATTTAGGAAGATCGTTTATAATCCCCTCATCATCCAGAAGACATCCAACCATCTTCAAAACTGAGCTTCAATCCTTTGTAATTTTAGTAATCAGTTCTTTATTGGATGTACTTCCCTCTTATAGTATTCATAAATGGTATTCAATTTCTTTGAAGACTTAGCTTGGCCCTTGGACCCTTGGGTTTTAGCCTCTTTAGGTTTTAATTCCTTTGCATGACTCTATATTTATGAAATACCATCACAATTTCTCTTTGATACTTAAAAATGAACTAGGAGATACAAATTTTGATCAAGAGTAAGAATTATCTAAGATTCCAAAAGCATAGGAATCATATAAACCATGATATTTAATCTAAAAATTAATGGAAATATTAAAAAAAGGTTCTATGGAAGGAAAAGCTTGTTTATTCACAAATGGGGTGAGGATTTCAATGCTGAAACACAGAGCATCAACTTTGCACTAGTGTGGGTCCATCTTCCAGGCCTACCCAACCAGTTTTGGCATGAAGATATACTACAAGGAATTGGTAGATACATAGGGGAAATGGTAGCCATTGATCCCACCACCAAAGCCCACACTTGCATGATCCATGCCAAAATTTGTGTTAATGCCAACCTGGATTCCCAACTTCCAACATGGATCAATATCATCTATGGATCCTACCATAGATGTTAGGCAATAGAATATGAAAATAAACCTACATTCTGTATTGAATGCCAAGCCCAAGGGCACCTCAAGACCCAATGCCCCTCTCTCAGGTAGCAGAAATAAATGGATAACAATGATCGAAGAAATGGAAACCAAGTTGGATGAAAGACAGGTAGACCCCACACTCAAAAGGGAAAATAAATAAATAATGGGAATCACTACCAGCAAGCAAGCGTCCAAAATCCCCTGTTCAAAGGGAAGCAAATCATGAGCTTAGAACAACCAGGAGACCAATACAAGGTAAACTCCATTTTTTCTCACCCTAATCATTTTGATATTCCTTTTGGATACACCAATCATGATTCTAAAATAAATGAAGATTTGATTGCCATCTCAAACGATGACATCTTGGATGCTACAAATGAGATCCAAAAACCCCCGTTGAAGATGACTTCCAACCCCTCCCCCCTTCACAGGTTGGTTTTCCCCCTTTCGATGGTCTCTATCCACCCCTCTCCCCATCCCGATCAGGACCTTCTAACCCTCCCCCTGATCCCCTCCCTAGGCAAGAGCAGCCTAAAAACTCCCCTTTAGCCAAAGGTGATTTCAGCCCCAAAAATACTCGGAGCTCCAAAAAAGCATTGGTGGACTATGGTTTGGACAAGAAAAGGGGAAGACCAAATCTACAGGAGCAAAACAGGAAAGAAACTGTAGAAGATATAGCAAATGAAGTTCAAAAAACCCTATTCCCAAAAATTTTTAGCTAGTCGAAAGATGATCCCAAACTATCCAAACCTCCCTTGCAGCATCCAAATGGGGGCAAGAAAGGAACCAAAGTTTCCAAATGAGAATCCTCTCATGGAATGTGAGAGGGCTCAATAGTGTGGCCAAGCAGAGACTCGCAAGCACTGTAAGGAAAGAAATCAAACCTACAATCCTCATCATGCAAGAAACCAAAATTGATCAGGCAAAAGCTCACAAGGTAGCCAAAAATATTTGGAAAAATAGTGAAAATGTTTTCAGTCCCACCCAAGGCTCATCTAGGGGTTTAATGTGCCTGTGGGATTCGAAGAAGGTGGAAGGTAGAGTTATTTCATCTTTGGATAGAGTAACAAACATAATGTTTTTCTACAAAGACAAGAAATTCTGTTGGATTTTGTCCAATATCTACGCCCCCAATAACCCTCACAACAGGAGCTCTTTATGGGATTCCTAGAGCCAAATGAGAAATTCCTTCAACAACTACCCTTGGATGTTGGTTGGGGATTTTAACTCCCCCCTTTACCCCTCTAACAAAGCAGGCGATAACGACATCCCAGTCAAAAGCATTCAAGACTTCCATGACTTTGTTACTAATAACGAACTTATGGATATTCAGATCAGAGGATCTCACTTCACCTAGAGAAATAGAAGAATAGGGAACCAACACATCCAAGTTAAACTAGATAGATTTTTCTTATCCAGAGAAGCCATTCCCCTCTTTGGTGATGCTTCTCTCAACTCCCTACCAAGAATTGGATCAGATCACTGCCCTCTTGTGTTTGAAGCAAATAAAGCCCCCATATTCAAGACCCCCTTCATATTCAAAGCAATGTGGGTCAAGCACCTTGATCTATGAAACCAAATTTTTGAGTGGTGGCATCAGCAAGTAAGGGGATCTCCCATATCCCAAGTTTCCCAGAAACTCAAAATAATCAAGGAAAACATCAAAGTCTGGAACAGGGAAGTTTTCAAAAATATTTTTGAAAGCAAGGAAGAAATCTCAAACAAACTCAAATCAATAGAGCAGCAAATCCAGAAGGGTCAGATGAGCATCCAGATCAGAAATGAAGAAAACAAACTCCTTGCAGAATATCACAATATTTTTGCCAAGGAAGAAATATTTTGGAGACAAAATTCCAGAGCCCTATGGCTCAAAGAAGGGGATTCAAACACGAAAATTTTCCATGCTTCCACCCTTCACCACATAAGCTCAAATAAAATTAAAGAGCTAACCAAAATTGATGGTACAATAACAAGAAACATCATCAACATCCGAGAAGAAGCTATCACTTTTTTTGAAAACATGTTGGGAGCTAGTGCCCCCTATCCTAGGCTGGCCCAAGATCAACTTCTCCAACACATTCCTAGCTTGATCACTCCTGCGATGAATGCCATGCTTATTAAGGACCTCACTGATGATGAGATAAAGCAAGCCCTGTTCACCATGGCGCCAGATAAAGCCCCAGGTCCTGACGAGTTTTCCCCTCGGTTCTTCCAAACCTTCTGGGACATCATCGGAGTAGATATTTGCAATGCCATCAAACACATGCAAAAATCCAAATCTATTCCTAGAGGCACAAATTCCACTTTCATTGCTTTAATTCCAAAGGGGTTTGAGTGCAAATCAATGAATTATTATAGACCCATCAGTCTATGCAATGTAATTTACAAGATTTTAGCCAAAGCAATGACAACAAGGCTCAAATAAATCCTCCCCCACATCATTGATCCATGTCAGGGCAGCTCAGTAAAAGGAAGATCTATCAATGATGGCATCATTTCCCTGCATGAGGTCCTTCACTCAACATCCCAAAGTAAGAAGGTTGCCCTATTCCTCAAGCTAGACATCAACAAAGCCTTTGATAGAGTCAACAAGGATTTCCTCCTCGCTGTTCTCCAAAGATTCAGCTTCCATAGGGAATGGATTGACTTAATCAAAGGATGCATCTCAAACCCATGGTTCTCAGTTTTAGTAAATGGATCCACTACAGGATATTTCTTGAGTGGTAGAGGCATTAGGCAAGGTGACCCCCTCTCCCCCATTCTTTTCATTATGCTTGCTGAATCATTGGGAAGAACCCTCAAGAATGTTGTCTCCGAGGGCACCATTTTGGGAATCAAGGTTGCATCGAATCTAAACCCCCTATCTCACCAAAAATTTATGGATGACACAATCCTCGCCACCCATGCTTCAGTTATGGAGGCCAAAATGATCAAGCGCATCCTTGAATTATATGAAAAGGCAACAGGTCAAGAGATAAATTACACCAAAAGCAAAAGTTTCTTCATCAACACTCCCCACCCCAGACAGGTCAAAATTACCCAAATTCTTTAGTGCAGTATTGATGAGTTCCCAACTTGCTACTTGGGCCTCCCTCTTTTCACCAAACACCCCAAAGAGTCCATGTGGAGCCACGTGATAGAGAGGATCAACAAAAAGTTAGTAGGTTGGAAAGGAGCCCTTCTTTCTCAAGCTGCCAAAGCCACCCTTACCTCAGCTTACCTCCAAAGCATTCCAGTCTACTTCCTTTCTATTTTCAAAGCTCCCGCTTTAGTCTACTCAAGGATAGAGCAAATTCAAAAAATATTCTTGTGGGTTGGCTCAGAAGACAAGAAGAAGTTTCACCTGGTCGGATGGGAAAAGGTTTGCACAACTAAGAGCCAGGGAGGACTAGGCCTCAGAAGAATCAGCAACATGAACACCACTTTGTTGGCAAAGCAAGCATGGAAAATCTTCACAAACCATAATTCAGAATGGGTGGCAATCATCAAAAGGAAATATCTTCAAGGCAAAGACTTCATGGATGCAGACATCCCCAAGGAAGGATCTAACTTTTGGAAGTCTATAGTCCAAACCAGGGATCTCATTCTGAAGGGTTTAATATGGAATTTAGGATTAGGTCTTTCTATAATCTTTTGGATAGATAGATGGATCAGGGATCAACCCCTCATCGAAGACAATGAAATACCCATGTTGAAACCCCTCCTAGATGTTTCTGCAGGTAGCAAAGTGGTGGACTTCATTCAATCAATCAATGGCTCTAAAAAGTGGAGAGATCTCAACATCATATCAAATGAGGGGCAAATAATCAATGCTGCAAGAATTTTGTCCCACATGCTGAACACAATAGTGATCCTAATGGACAAAATAGATGACCATACCATCTAGAAAGAAACTGACAATGGGATGTTCTCTATTAAAATTGCACATCAACTTCTTCTCAACCCTCAGTGAGTATCAATTCCTTTCAACCTAATATGGATTAAACACCTCATCCCCAAAGTGAGGACCTTTTCCTAGCTAGCTATCCAAAACAAAATCCTATCCACTGATAATCTCATCAAGAGAGGGATGATGGTTCCTAAAATATGTCATTTGTGTACCAAATCTTGGGAATCTATCAATCATTTGTTCACTGAGTGTGAGTTCTCCAACTCTGTTCTGAGCCATGTTCTATCCACCTTTCACATAAAGTGGGTCCAACCCAATTCCCTAATAAATTTTTTCACTCAGTGGCCCAACCCTTTCAAAAATTCCTGCCTCCATGGCTTGTGGAAAATCTACCTTCATCATTTCTTGTGGTAGGTTTGGCTTGAAAGGAACAGTAGGGTTTTCTCTAATCCCCCCAAGGACCCCATAACCATTGCCAACAAAGCCATCACTTTTTTTGTAGAGAATTCCCATCTTTTCCCCTGCCTCAAACCCCTTGATCTAGGAATAGAGCAAAATTTGTTTGTCAGGCTGAACATTCCTTGGGAAAGCAATTCATCCCCTCCCATTCCCCATCCCAGGCAGTTTGCTTCTTGGAAACCCCCCTGAAGGTTGGCTCAAGCTCAATTACGATGGTGCATCCAAAGGAAATCTAGGAATGGCAGGTGTTGGAGGCCTTGTCAAAACCACAGAGGCAAAATTTTGGTCGCCTTCGCTGAAAACTTAGGAATTCAATCAAACCATGTTGCCAAAGCCCACGCATTATGGAGAGGACTAAACATCATCCAAATGTATCACAGTAACCTTGAAATTAAAGGGGACTCCCTCAATGTCACTAACTACATCAACAACAGCAAAATCCCTTCATGGAGTGTCAGGAATGCCATCCAAGAGGTCAAAATTCTAATCCAAAGTCAGCTCAGCATCACCTACCACCACGTGTACCGAGAAGCCAACAAGGCGGTTGACCTTCTTGCCAACAGAGGAGTTCATGGAAATTCTTTGATTGTCTGGGATAGGAACATTCCTCAAGATGTCATCAATGAAGCAAATAAGGATTGGTCGAGTCATGGGCACATCTGATTTTTGCCCTTCCCCCATCCCATTGGGCCACCTCACCACCCTTTTTGTCTCACCCATTCATTTATATCCACCCCTAATCCATGTCAACGGGGTTTTGGTCGCTGCCTCCCTAGAGAGCGTTTCTTCCAAAGCCATCTGGTTTCAAGATGACTTTGGCCTAGTCTTGGAATTACTCATTTCCATTTCTCTCACATTAAATGCTCCCATAATCCACAAATCAAGCTCCTTTTCTCCGTAGGTGCTCCCACTATTCCCAATGATGGCGGGGTTCAAGAGGGCTCACCTCCCATTACCGTCTCCAGTCATAATCATATGTCATCCTCCTAAAAATCTGTAGAGAAACTCGTGCATGGGCTTTTTCGAGATGGGTCATTCGGGATCACTTCAAGTAGGTGGATCCACATGAGCAAGGTCCATTACTTCCAAATTAAGTGTGATCTTGCCACCTCGATTGCCAATGATGATGGACCTTCCCAAAGAAGACTTATCCAATGCACCAATGCCAACTGTACGATTTTTGGGTCCTCAGCCTCTGCAATACCCCTCCCCAAAATTTTTTAAATAGCTTCTCTATCACTGGGCTCATGTCCTTTGATTACGAAATCCTTGTTGCTCAGCTCCCCATCCCAATCCTTACTGTATACCCAGTCAAGCTCCTCCCAATGGCGTTGTTAGAACCCACTGAGTTCCAAATTGAACCCTTGGCTCTGTCTTTCTTCGAAGCCTAGGGATTCGTTCCTTTCTTCAAAAAATTCAAAGGAGTTGAGGTAGACATTACCAATGAATTTGTGAATTCTTGGAACAATGGCAGCATTAAGGTTCAAAACCTTCATTTTTGTGTGATAGTGGATATGCTTGCAGAGGTTATGGAGTTGTCGACGGTTGGTCGAGTCGTTCGTAGGGACAAGCACAACTGGGATCTGGAGCTTGAAGGTTTTCCCAACCACTCCAAGATCTTCATGTGGAAAGGTATAGCACTCGAATGTGAATCCCTCCCTTCCCCCTGGTCCTCTTTGTTAATTTTGATTTTATAGTATGTTATAGTTGACGATCCCTCCAAGCCTCTCCTAAGTTTTCACCTTGCCCTGGTTAATCACTTGAGAGGTTTCAAACCCATCAACATCCCTGACTTCCTCTTTCGCTCGATCAAGTTGTCCATCCACAATGATCACAAGAGGAAATCCCTAAACAATCCCACTCACCAAGGTATGTTTGCCATTTTGTACTACCACACCCTAGCCAAACCCCCACCCATCGTCGTCCCCCCTCCAGTCCAATCCACCTTAGTCTCCCTCCACTCCAAGCCCCTCCCACTCCCCCCTCGAGGACCCTATGGAGTTAGATGTGTCCCCTGAGTTCCAAACCCCGACCAAAAGTAGGGCCTCCCCTGCTACCTTTCCCAAGCCCCTACCTTCCAAAAGGAAAATCAAATTGGAGGAAAGCACCACTCAGACTCGTAGATCGACCCGCATCAAAAAAGTCAAGAAAGAAACGAGTGAAAACTCCTTAGAGTGCATTTTTTATGACAACAACGGTAGCTCGGGTCATGGCTCAAACATCAACCACAAAGTTGCTACCATCATCATCAACAACATCATCAACACCCTGGAGACCATTAGCGGGAACCTGAAGCAGTTGATTAAGAACGTTGTTGAAAGCAACTCAGCAAAGGAGGACTTAACCGATGCATGACGGAAAGGCTTGCGTGGTTGGTTTTGTTCTTCTGTATTGGTTTTTGTGGTCTTCAAACGTATACCATCCCCTGTGTAGGGATTTGTTTATGGTTCTCCCTGGTTGGTATTAATGGTGTCCAGTTTCAATGGTACGTTTAGGATTTTTATCCTCTATGTAGTTCCAGTTTCTTCCCAACACTGGTTGGTGTCTCTTTTTGTATATGAAGTTGCAGTCAATTTTGATAAGGGTTTTTGTAAGCACCAAAATGCATGGAATTGTAACAGTTGTAGGCTTTGGTTCTATCCCAATCTACAGATTCCCTGCGTGGTTTCCCTGATGGCTTAGTAGTTCATGGCTGCTAACTTATGCTGATTAAAAGTGATGTATATGGTTTTGGGACCCAATTAAAACCCACATAATACAAAACTCTAATTACCAAAAAACATGACCAATAATTTTGCTTCATACCCACTCTAATACCATGTTGTAGTTCACAATATTTTTAATTTATGATAAGAAGTAATCCATCCACTCAAATCTTATACAAAAAGCAAAAAATGACAAAAGAAAATAAAAGACACAAATATTGGGGGATGCCTATGGTCACCATAAATAATCACAATATTATCCATAGATAAGAATCACAACACTCTAATATTATAAAATTATGAAGTGTTGGGGGGTATTTATACCAATACCAAAACCCCAATTACATAAATGAACTTAACCTAAGCCTACATAACAAGAGGGCTTTAAAGTTAATTACAAGTTATAAGATGGGTTTAACCACAAAAAGGTTAACCAAAACCTATAGGGTTTACATAATAAAATATTACAATGATTTAAATACATTTTACAATGAAATTTCCTTAGGTCTATAAAATATTATATCATACAATGTTGGCCTTGACAATGAACCAAATTAGACTTTCAACACTTCCTTCTCACTATCTTAGACTTTTTCTCTTTATTTTTTTTCTCTCTTCCTTGTGTCTTTCAAGCTCCATTGTTATTTTTATTTTTTTAATAAAATCCTATTTTTCTATCTCCATGAGCTTAAAATATTTCCAATGCAATTGGGGTTTGGTGAAACTAGGATTTGTCCAAAATAAAAATCTTTCTCACCAAATCTCATCCATTTTTTATATAAACAATTAGGTTTGCAAATTTTCTTCAATACAAAATAAACAATTGATTATCTTACCAATATTGAGAGAGATAATTTTTTCCTTTTTAATGAATTTTTACATAATAAAAAAAAAACTTTGAAAGCATAACTTTAAATGACCATTAATCCTTTAATATTGCTTAAAATTCAGCTTATGAGTACTTAAAACTATCTACACGGTGGCACAAGAATTTATTGGATATGAAACTTTCATAAATAGATATGGCTGCTAGAAAAATGTGATATTTAAAAAAGAAATCCCATAGAAAATTATCAAACCTTGAAAACTATTAATCCACGTGGTCAATTGATTTAGAATTGTGCCCACAATCTCATGTTAAATGCATTAGAAAAGGGAAGGTTTAGATCCCCTTAACCTCTAGATTTGGGTCGAATCCCCACTAAACTATACTAATCAAACTAATCTAGATGTATACAATAAACACAATAAGATAAGAGCATAAGCGATAATTAAATACAAGAAAATGAAATACTATCAGAGACCATAGTGAGGTTAGTGTGTATAGTTGTGCCATTCAAAAAATATTGAAAAACATTAATTTAGTTTCATTCCTAAAACATGCATTTAATGGAAAAGAGGACTAATAGGGAAGTGTAAGGGAACCATCACAAACATGGTTCATGTGTAGAGAGATCCAATAAATAAGGACATAGTCTAATAGAAAAACCAAGCATAATTTTCTATTCATAGAATAAAGGATTATAGCTAAAGAGTGTAGCTCTAGTATTTCTAAAAATGACCAAAAGTTGTTTATAATGAGATCTAGGTTCTTAATTATATTAAGGATTTTATACCTTCTCACCCTAAGTAAAGATTATCTATGATTACATTTTACAAAAATATGACAAAAATTTCACTTCCATGCCACTTATCCTCTCTATTAGTAGTGGTTCTGATGAATCACTAGACTTCAATGGATCAAAAGTATAATAGATTGTTGATTACTTGACTTAGTATTGTTTCTTGCTCTTTTAGGTTGCCTCACTTCTTGGTCATTATAGAATCAATAGTGGTGTGTAAAATTTCTAACTCCTCCCTATTTTGCTCAAGGCCCCTCATCACATGCATCTAACTTCTTCTATTAAGTTGCTTACCATTGGTTCAAGGACCTCATACTATATTTTTGGAAACTTGTAGGGATTCCAAACCTAGTTAGAGAAGAACCTCAAACTCCCTTATCTATCAGACTATGAAGTTATCAAAATTGGCAGATGCCATAATAATAATATAATGCCATAAAAATAATAAAGTTCTCTAATGGTTGCTTGTGAGAAATATTTTGCAAAGCAATCCATTATACATTTCAATGAATTTTCATATTTTCTTGTTATTCCACATTAGTCATTATATCATCGAATCTTCTTGTGTCTACTCAATTTTTGAGATAAATTTCACCCCTTGCAACAAAGTCCCAAGTTATTCCTCTTCCTACGAAACTACTTTCTTTTATTCTTCAATTAGCTAGGAATATTCCTCTTTAGATATTATGTTATATTTGAGAGGGGGTTGGGAAGTTTCCATAGAATAGCTGGGAAATGTAGTTCTTTAGCTTCTCTATAGATTTCTTTAAAATCATCATGTTAGATTTTGAGGTAGATTGCAATGGGATATGGAAATCACAAGATGTAGAAATATGAGAGAAAGTAAATTTACGAGTTGCAAAAATATGCTATAAATAGAAATGATGGAAATAAATACAATGTTGCTATGGATGAAATGGACATTCCATGCAAGAAGCTACTAGACTACATTGTACTCCATCACTAATGGAGTTACATAGTAATTCTACTACTACCTACAATCTCTCCAATCTCTTACAATGAGGCCCTTTTATAATGGAAGATAGATTCCATTGCCAACACTCTACCTAGTTGTACAAGGGACACCTTGCACATTTACAACTTTCACATTGACACTTGTGCATTTATTACATTGGATAAAGTAACTAGACAACTTCCCCCTAAAGTAATCTAATATCCTAAGTATGTACCTAGAAAGGTACATTTACATAATCCAAATGATGTAATAGAATCTAACTCTAACACATCATAGGAGTTATTGTAGGTGGCTAGAATTTTTTACTTGCGAGGCACACTCATTAGATCGACTTGGATGACTTGCCTAGTTAGAAATCCTAGTTGTTGTAGCTACTAGCTAGTGGTCTTATGGGTCAGCATCATGATTTACATATGATTCATTTTGGAGGCTAGCTCAAACTCCACATTGTTTATGGTGGAATGGGCTATTGACAAGAATCCTTCACACACTTGAATATGCTACACATAAAGCTTGGTGTGCTTAAACACTTCTAGGATTTTTTTTTTGCTATTGATAAATAATAGGGTTTTTAAAGGGACCCTTCACTTTTATAACTCTTAGAAATCCAATAAAAACAAACAAATCAATCCAAGCACAAAAAATATCTTATCTTCTTACAAATCAAATTTTGCATTTTTTAAACAATACAACCTTTTTTGACCAAAAGTGCAATGACCAAAATAGTAATAGTCTAAATAGATTGCTAGATTGCTAGTTATAATTTCCCACTAGAAACGGTAAATTATTATATTTAGTTTACACATCATGTGAAGAAAATAAAAATAAACTTGTCATAAAGTCCCTCTAGCCACTTCAAATTCCATAAAGTCCATAAATTTCTAAATGCACCATCAGTAGGAACCATTTCCACCAGAGTTGTTTTCTGAATTGAATTCTTCACCTTCTAAAAATTGGAATCATCCACTTTAGTCTCTTGTAATAAAATAATATCAAACCTCCTCTCCTTTCTTAACTCTCTAAGCACCCTATGTTTAGCCACGATATTCATACCTCAAATATTCCAAGATAGAAATTTTATTTTGTATCAAGTTGAGGAAGTTTTCCTCCTCCCAAAGACAAAATTCTTTGCTTCCCATTAGCTACATCCTTAGTAATGACTCTAGTTCTCAATTATAAAATATTGGGCCTTCCTTGAGAAACTAAAATTCCCAAATCAACCTTCTTAGATTTCCTTCTACTTCCAACAAAAAAAAATTGGATAACTTTTTCTTCCTTTTCCAACATTGAATCACTAGCATAAGTCCATTTTCCTCCATATTAATCCTCAAACCCATTCTGAATAATGTTAATATTTTTATTTTTTTCCTTCCATAGCCAATCAATGTCGCATTCTGCTAAGGAGTGGTTTCTCTTGAAACCCTCATTTCTATGCTATTTTCCTTCAACCTTGTTGGAGAGTGTGTTTTTTCTCAATATTCTCTTCTACATGAAATTAAGAATTATTTTTCTTTTCAATCAAAGCCTCAGTCACTGTGGAATGTTGGGTTGCCTGAAGGAGCATGAAAGGCTAGGCTGGCTAAAGGAGCTACAACCGAAGTCTGGGATGTTGAGTGGAAGGTTGGGATGGATGAAGTAACATGGAAGGCTAACAAGGTTGAAGAAGTGTGGAAGGCTAGGCTAGTTGAAGGAGCTACAAGAAAAGTTTGGGATGCTAAGTGGAAAGCTGGGAAGGCTGAAGGAGCATGGAAGGTTGGCCTTTGTTGGGTGGAAGGCTTGTTTGAGACCAGATCAATTGAGGGAACCACAACAACAAGTTGGGTTGTTGAGTGTAGTGCAACAACAAGTCAGGTTGTTGGGTGGAAGGCTAGATCAACTAAAACCCCCTATTTTTGTCTTTGGTGTGCTTGTGGAATTGGAACTCGTGAGTATTTGGGTGGTTTTTCCCTCCTCTTTACAACAAAAAATGTGTGAAGGATTAGGGTTTTTTCTTCTAAAACATCTCATCTTTTAGGAGTCATATCTTCATGAAAAGTAATATGATTTAGCTAATTCTTAGACCAGCTTGTGTGGAATTAAAATAGCTTTAAAACGAGTGGTCATACGCAAGAATCCAAGCAATATTGAGGAATATTTGATCCTATGAATTCAACCATTTAGAACAAGGACAGTGATGATTTTTCAAGTCACAAAAAATGAAATTACAAATATTTTCCAACTAGGGTTCGAATGATGGGAAGAGCAATGAAGGGCTAGGACTTTAGTGAGGAAGGAAACTAGCAATCTAGATTTGGTAAAGTGGACTATGATAGTGTGATATTTTAGAAATATTACTCTACTAATATACAAAGCATAGATAGTAGAGGTGAAGTTTTGGTATTGTGAAGGCTACTATAGGAAAATATCAAGAAAGATGCTAAATTTTGGAATAATTGCATTCATACAAAAAATTGAAAAGTTTCAAAAAATGAAAATCAAGAATTTAGACATTTTACATAAAATGATGTGGGTTTCTAGCTATAGCATCTCAATTGAAATGATAAGTGTATTTTTTTATTAAATTTCAAGCTGTAAATAAGAGATTTGTAATTTTTCAAGGGTGGGGGACTCGAGTACAACCTCTTCTTATCCAGCAAAAAAAAATGCCTCAGTCACTGGTTCATTAATACCTCTAGGTTGATTTTTTGGAACAAACTCTTCCTCTCCAACAATGTCATCCCCTTGGGTAGCAAAGAACTCAAATATATTTGGAGATGGACCTTTACTACTTTTACCAATTTCTTTCTGTCCCAAAACTTCTCCTTGCTTAGTTTCCTTTTTCCTCCAAACCCTCAAAGGCTATCCAATTCTATTATTCATAACTTTCTCCTTAGGATTTTTTGGACATGTTTTCCAAATATACCCTACCCTTTTACAAAGGTTGCACAAGGGAATGGAAGTTTCATGTTGAATATCTTATTCACATTCCTTGTAATCAGAAACAAGCCTAATAGATTTAGGTAGCGGTTCATCTAGATCCATTTATACACAAAAATGAGTCGCTATCATTTTGGTCTGGGATTTAGTAGCTAAATAAAAAGCAATTATTTTTTCAATTGCTTTAGCTATCTTGAGAATAATACTGTCGTCCCAATTTTCCATTAGAATCCATGGTGGACTCACCCATAAGGGCACCGATTGAAGAGTGGTTATGGTTGGATTAAATCCCTAGCTCCATTTTTATAAAATTAACCCTCTCCTCCTAAAAATCCATGGGTACCTCAATAAAAAATTTGCCATATCCTATGACTTTGCAAATTTAAACAAAAAAAAATTATCAGGCAAAGCCACCATTGCTTCCTATCCTAGAAGTTTCCATTTATCCTGGACCCACTTCCTTATTGTATCTATTTTTTGTCTATTACCCAAAAATTTCTTGACCAAAGAATTTTTTCCTTTTTGAATAACTTTATCAACCAAAATATTTAGGACATTAAGAGTGAATTTTTTTCATCCTGATCCAAATATAGAACAAATCCCTCTTCTTGTGAATTTTGACCTCTCTTCAAAACTTGCACCCAAGAAGTGCCTCCCTTTGACCTTTCTATTGTTTTTAATTTTGGATCTACTTCTCCTAGATCCAAAGGGCTATAATCTCTCCTATTTGTATACTTAAGGGGTTCTTCCACAACAAAAACCCTTGTCTATCACCTTTCCTACTCCTCCTATCTTTCCTCATCCTTCAAAATACCTATATACCCCATCCTTTCTCCTCCATGGATTCCTCTGGTAGGCAACCACCACTAGCATTACCTTTTATGTAGATTAGATTTCCCATTCTTAACAATATCCATTACCATATTGCCAATGCATGCCACCGAGGACATCCCAAATAAAATTGATAATATTTGTGGTAGAGACATTAGAATTGATGGACTTGATATATACCTTTAATATCTTCTCCAATTGCTTGAGTTCGGAGAATTTTATCAACTTTTTATTGTAGAGATTCATCTTTCTCTTACTACTTTTTTTTTGCTCCTATTTCATATAATCAACCAATTACTTTATCTCATCCCTTTCATTTTTTAGGGATTTTAGATTCTTATTTTTCTCTTCCCCTTAAGAATTGGTATTTGCATATTCTAATGTTATGCAAAGGTCCTTATTTTAGTTTGCATAGTTTTGATTATTGTTATCCATCCTGAGGTAATTGTAGGACATAACTAAGTTTACCTATTTAGAAATTAGACCAAGCCAATATGGACTACTTATTGAAGGTTGAGATTGGAAAATTTATCTACATAATTTGATAATGCAGTAGTAGGGTGACTTGGGTCTATAGGATGGGTCTTAATAAACGCTATAATCTTACCCCTTTTTTTACCTATGTCCTAAAGGTAGGCATCCCTTCTGTAGGTATGAAGTTATCCACTAAAATTTGATCAAATTTCTCATTGAGCTTTTAACAACTACTCATCTATCATACCCATACTTGCTTGAGTGATTGGGATCATTGCTTATAATGGGAGGTGAATCATGAATTAGATAAAACTTACCTATTACATGATAATTTCTATCTTATGTACTAGGCTAGATATAAGTTGAAGTTGAGTGCTTGTTGGTACTTCTACCTCTTAATGTTTATGCTAAACCTCATATACATGTATAGTTTTAGGGGCCTCCAACACTAGTTCTAGTGGTCTTATTGATTCTTGGAAATATTCAATGCTTACAACTATTAATTTAGGTCCTTAGGAAGAGGATATAAGAATTTTGATGTTCTTGTCCTTCCCAAATATCAAACTAGAGGGGGTGGAGGTGGGTTATGTGTGGGTGGACCACACATAATATGCCATGGTGGATATGGATTGAATGAAAAAAGTGAGGTGAAAGTGGATGGGATGGATATTAATGTTATGGTGATGACAAATATAATGGAAGGAAATGTGTTAGTTATGGTTAGAAGGTTTCTTGCAGCTAAATAATATGGGGTGGAGGTGCAACAGAAGAAGTCGAAGTAGAGGAGAGAGGATTTTGAGGATAAATTTCCAAAGATAGAGGAGAGATAGAAGAATATGGAATAGAAGAGGAGATGGTCATGAAAATTATTATGGTATATTTGAGGACCTCAAAAGTGGTAATTTTTGTATGTGCCACCTCATCACCAATAAAGAAAATGGTAATTTTAAAGGTGCCTTTCCTCGTATATGTCTATTCAAATTTAGATACCTCTTGGCTAACTCTAGTACTAACAATTGGGCCTATGCTTGAATTGATAATGGTATTTGTGATTTCTACCTTGTTATCATACCTATTTATTTTTGTGGAAATGTATAAGGTCACCATTTCCTCAATTTCATCCCTCTTGTATGCCTCTTCACTACCTTGTCTATGGTCAAAATGGTATCTAGACTTACTAACACTTATGGAGAGGATAACATCATAATTTATTCTTATTTTCCATGCATATCCATATCATGGAGGTGCTACTAATCCCAAGTGGTAGAGAATATTTCATTTAAATACCTCTTCATTGGTTTTGACTTATTTTTTAGCTTGGGATATTTCATCTCACATAACATGCAAGCATACATCACCACCTTCTCTAGGATCTAGTTATACTTACTCTTGTCAATATCTTTGTTGCTTGATGATTGATATATATGTTTGAGTCAAATTATATATGATATCCCTTCCATCATTTTCCAAAACTTCCTTGTAGAAGAAAAACTAGGGGAAAGGCTTCTCTCTCAATACTTTGATTTTCTCCTACTAGGTGTTACCTGTATTGATCCTTTTGATGGATTCTCATTGATATTTTTTATTCTAGATATTGAACTAGTTTTCATACATATAAATGATTTGTAGATTCTTTCTAAGGAGCATTTATACTAATTGAGCATCAAGATCATAGGACCACCTATCTTGTACTACTATCAATATATTCTTTCTCAATATTTTAGAGATCTCCTCCATACACCCTTTGGCTAGTGGAGTGATTGTTAAATAATTCCTCTTCTGATCGAATAGGATGGTCTTCCTTTGACATTTTCCAAAATGTATGTTGATCAAGTCCAGTTGCATTACCACCTTAAGGGAAAAAACATAGTGAGATATGAAGGCAAGGATTTAAAAATATTCCTTCAAGAATTCATATAGTTGCATATAAGTGGAATAGAAGCCTAGGTAAAAATATATTATCTCTTGCTCCTTTGTCTATACTAGAACTTTGTAAGCTATGGATAGCCTCAAAATATTGGCCTTGATTCTCTACAAACTAGGGCTCCATTTATCTATATTGAGTTCATTTAAAAACTTTTTCTACCATATGTAGGAAACTTCTATAGATTCAAACATTGATATGTTTAATATCTGGCCCACTTCATCTTTGTTATTGATATGTATGTGCTAGAACCAATCATTTTTTGAAGCATGATCAACCAAACTAGATAAGAAAAATAGGTGAAGATCCTAAGATATTTAAAATATTAATGTTACTTGTTTATTTCCTTCAAAATTTATATCACATGGTCTAATAGATGAGGGTATCTTGCAATATATTGGACTATGGGTAGCCTTTTTAGGTGTTCATCCTTAATATCCTATCTAGGTTTCTTCTTGTGATGATAGTGATGGATGAAAATTCTCTCTACTCCTCTTCCTTAAACATATATATAGGGGTAGTCTAAACCCCCTAGTATCATTAGGGTTATTCATCTACATTGCTAGAAATAACTCCCAATTGATGTTATATTCTCTATCAAAAGAAGTGATATTTGATTTTTGTGAGTAGGTTCAACTAATGGAGTCATCTAATATGTGCATAAATTTTATGATGGTTTCCAAGGTGATAAAATTTTGAGACACATCGTGTTAGATTGGGATGATGGCTTGTGATCTTATGTCATATCTAGCCACATAGGTATCTACAAATTTGAGTACTCCCAAACCTGATGTACCAAAGATTATACTGCTTCCAAGCTCCAAAGTAGTGCAACTATCCATAAGTAACTAGAGTTCATGTTATAGTGGTAGAGGGCTTCTCTTATAGAAACTTCTAGAGCAAATATTAGGTCTCCATCCTTCACTTCATCATACAATTTTTCTACTATTTTTTCCCACTCCCTTTCTTCTTGGCTTGCTTTGGTTGTGGGGGTGTTTTTGTCCTCTTTCCATTTCCATACCTCTATGTTGATTATGGTGTTCTCTCCATTTACAATGTGGATGGTTATTTAGAGCCACACAATAGATAAATTCTTTGATGGGGAAGAAGTTCTCTTCTAATTCTAGTTCAATCACATCTCTAGTAGGGTTGGTGTCCTTATGGGTCTACCTCATGATTTGTATGTGATTTATTTTGAATGTTAGCTCAAACACCATATTGTTTATGGTCTACTAGTCCCTTGATAATAGTCCTTTATATGCTGAAATATATTACAAATAAAGCCTAACATACTTGACCTATTCTAGGATTTTGTTCCAAATGGCATTGATAATATTATGGTAGATACCTTGGACTTGATGGAATTTAGGATATTCTCTAGTTTCTTTAGATAGGATATTTCATCATCCTTTGGTGTAGAACTTTATATTTATTTTGATACAACTTTTTTGTACTCTTGCTTCATCTAATTGGCTAGATACTTTAGCTCTTCCATTTCCTTTTCTAGGTATTCCAACTCTTATTTTAGCTTATTGTATTCCTAGTACCCCTAAGGAGTATTGGTATTTGTATGTTATAATCCTAGGTTGAGGTCCTTCTACTCTATATAATTTTAATTCACATAGGCTAGCTTGAGATAATAGGACATAGATAGGTTTGTCTGTTTAGAAAATTAGACCAAGCTAATATGACCCACTCATTGAAGGTTGAGGTTGCACAAATTGGCTATATAATTTTGAGGATGCAATAGTGACACAACTTGGGTCCATGGAATGGATCTTAACAAACAATATCCTCCTTCCATTTTCTACTGCGTATGCCTTAATGGAAGGCATCCTCTTCCATAGAAACAAAGTCACCTACTAAAATTTGATCAATTACTCATTGAGATTTTAATAGGTGCTTTTCTACCATATCCATAACTTCTTTAGTGATTGTGATGGCCACTTGCAATGGTAGGTGAATCATGGATTGTGTTAGACTTACATATTCCTAAATAGATTCTACCTCATATATTGGGATGGAGACCATTTGAAGGTAAATGCTTGTTGGTACTTTTACCTCTTGAGGTTGACCTTACACCTCATGTGTCTATACAATTCTAGGGGCCTCCAATAATGGTTCTAGTGGTTTTAGAACTTATTGGGGTGCTTCGATGCTTAGAGCTATTATGTCAAGTCCTTAGGAAGAGGATCCAAATATTTTGATGTTTTCACTCTTCCCAAAGATCAAACTAAATGGGGGTGGGCAATGTGCAATTGGACCATATATAAAGTGCCATGGTGGACATGGTTTGAGTGAAAACAGGTTAGGTGAAATGGTATGGGATGAAGATGGATGTTATGGTGATGACGGGTGAAGTAACAAAAGACAATATGGTAGTTAATGTTGTAAGGATGGATACATTGATATCAAAGGGGGTTGCATGTGCAAAAGAAGAGGAGTAAACAAGAGAGGAATTTGAGAAGAAATTTCTTGAGATAGATGAGAGATAAAAGAAGATGAAATAGAAGAGGGTGTGGTTGCAAAAATGGTTATGATAGCTTTCATGTGTGCCACCTAATAATTGAAATAGATGATGATGATTTTAAGGGTACCTTCATTGTTAGATATATCTTTGGATTCAGTTACCTACTAACTATCTCCAATACTAACAATCAGGTCTATGCTTGAACTAACAAGGGTTGTTGTACTTTCTTCCTTGATCTATTACCTTTTTTTTTTGTGAAATGGTGTAAGATCCTCATTTTCTCAATATCAAACCTCTTTATGCCTCCTCAATGGTGACCTGTATTACCCCAACTATGGTAATAACAATCTCTATATTTGTTGACACATGTGGAAAAGAGATCCATATCCTAATTTATTATTTTTTTCAATGTCTCCACCTCCTTGGTTTTGCTCACCTCAAATTTTAGAGAATATTTCATCAAAGTTCCCCTTCATTGATTTTGAATAATTTTTAGTTAAGAACACAAGCTTATATTGAGAGGGGAGGTGAACAGTATAAGATCACTTTTTACTTTTCTTTCCAAATCAATATTATGCAATGTAAAGATAGCAATATCAATAGCAGTAATCAAAGAAATGCACAAAACACCACACACAATAGAGACACCAATTTAACATGGTTCACCCAATGTGGGCTACTCCACGGAGAAAATCTTTCACTAAAATTTTCTCAATCAATCTCTTAGGAATCCTTTCCCTATTACAATTTTATGGATCTCTATCCAGAGGAGACACCAATCCCCTAATCAAGTTTGTGGATATCTATCCATGGGAGAACTCCTTTTTTCTTAGCTCTGACCGATGATCTTATAGAAGAATTGTTACCTCCACTTCTCTGGCTAATGGATCTCTATCCACTGAAGACACCTATCCTCACTACCCTGGTTGATGGATTTCTATCCACTGGAGACTATCATCCTCTATACTCTATCACCTCCAAAGCTCTATCTCAAATCTGTACTAAATACAGTCCTTCGGTCCAGCATAAATCTGCTCAATCTCTATCTCTGGTCTAGTACAAACATGTCCTCAAATATGCACCAAAATTTATCCTCTTATCTGCACTAAACACAGTCCTTCGGTCTAGCACAAATCTATACTCAATATTTGTCCTCAAGCCTTAACACAAAGATTGACTCAATCACAAATCAACTCTGCTAGATCTACCCCAAACCTTAACACAAGGTTTGAACAAATCAATCAATCAACTCTGTTCACAAGTCTACTTAAAGACTTGTCTCAAATATGCCTTGTAAGCTTCCACAAAATCTCACACTAATCTATCCATAAGTCCTCTCTAGAACTTGTCCAAATCTGCTCAACAAGTCCTCGCTCGAACTTGTCCAAATCTGCTCAACAAGTCCTCACTAGAACTTGTCCAAACCTGCTCAATAATTCCTCACCATAACCTATTCAATTCTGCTCTCAATCTGTATTGTAAGATTTTTTAAAAGCTCACACAAATCTGTCCACAAGTCTTCTCAAATACTTGCCTTAAATCTGCTCAAAAAGTCCTCACTAGAACTTGTTCAATCCCATAGAAACATAAAAATAATTGTTAGAGACTCAATATGCTTCACATTCACTTCAATGCTCAATCACTCTTCTATCACATAAACATATAAAGAATTGTTAGATACTCAATATGTTTCACACTCATCAACACTCAACCTCTTTCTCAAATCAATTTAGAATATAGAACAATTTGTTTCATAGAACTTGAACTATCACTTCACACATCCACTTGACTAGGCTTTACCAAATCTACTCAACCAATCACTTCAATGAAATAGTCCTTGCTCACAAACCCTAGTCCAAGCATATGAACACTCACTCAAAATGTTTCCAACAATGCTTATCAACCAATCTCACATAACAATGATACTCATGTTCTTTCAAACCCTAGTTCAAGTTCTTCACTCAATTATGCACTTCAACAACAATGCTTATAAAACAATATTCACCTAACAATGATACTCATGATCTTTGCAAACCCTAGTTCAAGTTCCTCACTTAATCAATGACTTCAACAACAATGCTTATCAAACAAGGTTTTATCAACAACTCTTTATTCCATAAAACCTTGAAGCATTAACTCAAAACACACTCAACAATGCTTATAAAAAAATATTCACATATAGCTCAACAACTCAATAAGGAAACCTAATTAAGTCATTTTCACTCCAAAGTTGTTTTCCATAAAACCAACCAATCAACTCAACCATGGAAGAATATGCCCATACATTTTTCTTTGATGTAGAATGATCTTCAAAAACCTAGTTCAATTATCACAACTTTCTTTGCCAAGTACAAAGGGTTAGATGACAAGAATTATCACCCTAACACTTTTCATAATTTACCTTAAACACAAAGATAAATTAAATACCAAATACACCTTATTGCTCCATATCAATAATAAATTTCAACATAATAATTTTCATCAAAAACCCTCTTATAAAATATAACACAGTTTTTATTTATAACTTCTTTCTTAAATTGCACTCATCAAATAAAATAATTTATAAAACAATGCAATTTATTCTTCTAAGGTAAAAATTAATTACCGTAGTTTTTACTTTATCAAAAATAACTTTTTATCATGCCCAAAAATCACTTTAACATATAGGTGAATAATCCAATTTAATTACCACCTTATACCTCTCAATTTACTCACAACAATCTTAGGGCAAACAAAAATTAAATATATTCCCATAAATATTCAAAGGCAGAAAAATAAAAATTGGAATTGGTTGTTGTACAAAGTCAAGAATAAAATTAGAAAGTGGACCAACAAGTGGCTTTCTTCTGGGGGTAGAATCACCTTGGTAAAATCAGTCCTTCAAGCTATTCCTATTTATGTTTCTTCCGTTTTGAATATCCCAAAGGCTGTTCTTCGAGAATTGGATTAAATCAATCATCGTTTCCTTTGGAGTGGTACTAAGGAGAAAAGAAAATGGGCCTTGGTGAAATGGGATACTTTATGTCTTCCTAAGAGTGAATGAGGGTTAGGATTCCGATCTTCAATTAATAACAACAAAGCTTTAGCTACTAAATTATATTGGAGGATGTTGCATAACCCCAATGCTCTTTGGGCCAATAATCTCCATGCTAAATATGCTGAGAACAAAAGTCCTGAAGACCTTGTTCGCTATCAACTTCCTACCAAAGGTTTTCCCATTTTAGTAGTTCTTAAGATTGGTGAGGATTTGATAAAGAAAAAATTATTTTGGATCATTCATAATGGTCATCATGCAAAGTTTTGGAGACGATTCTTGGGATGGTCACAAGCCTTTGATAACTCAGTTTCCCGATTGGAGGCCTTGGATGGAGGAGCTTCACCGAGATAATTGGATAAAGGTGGCTAATTACTATCGGTACCATACTGGTAATTCAAATGTTGGTAGATATTGGATCCCTATTAAGGACTGGCCTATTCAAATCCCAGAAAGGCAAAGACAAGATATCCAAGGCATCCTTCATATGAGATCCCTCTCTTGGTCCCATGAAAAAGATTGTTTTGGATGGAACAACACTACTAAGGGTGAGTATTCAGTTGCTCAAGGTTATTTGACCTTATGCCATAATAATCCCAACCATTCTTCCGACATATTTTCTCTATTGTGGGCTCAAAATCTCTGGCCTAATGTGAGCTTCTTTAATTGGCTTTTATTGCATCGTAGGGTGCTTACTGGTGAGCAACTTATGAAGCGTGGTTTTCATGGCCCTTTTAGATGTGAAATGTGTGAAGAGAATGTAGAAAATATCAACCATATTTGTATTGTGTACTTTAGCCTCTGAGTTATGGAGGAGAATGGCCACTTTACTTGGCTTACAGTGGTCCAATTTTTTTACTTTTGAACAACTTTGGAGGGATTGGCCTAATCAAGAGGGTGTTGATCATTTTATTAGGCGATTAGTTTGGATGGGTTCTACCATTCTTCTTTGGAATATCTGGAATGAAAGGAACAACCAAATTTTTAATCAAGATAGGAAGGATATTCACTATATTTGGCAAAAGACCATAGCCAACTTAGTTGAATCGATCCATCAACTCCTTAATCACCCGTAAAACTCCCACCAAAGATGGGATCAAGTGATGCAAAGATTGAAGATTAAACCTTCTAAGGGCAACCAACTTAAATGGAATGTGAGTATTAGTAATATGGATAGGACTAGAAATTGGCAACCTCCTCCTAAGGATTTTGGAAAATTCAATACTGATGGAGCCTCTAGAGGGAACCCTAGAAAAGCCAGTGTGGGAGGAATTGGTAGAATTTTAGATAGCTCCCTGGTTTTTACTTTTCTTGAGAATTTGGGTATTCTTTCCAATAACCTTGTTGAGGGGTATGGTATCCTCGAGAGGTCTTCAGGGAGGCTACTAAGGTTGGATGGGAAAAGGTGTTAGTTGAGTCCGACTCTCAACTTATGATTAATCTCTTGGAGACTCCTTCTAAGAATCATAAGGTGGATTGGAGAATAAAAAGAATTATTGAGAAGATTCAGTTAATCCAGATGGGATTTTTGAAAGTTGATTACAATCATGTGGTCAGAGATCAAAACAAGAGTGATGATGCTTTAGCCAATTGGGCTTTGGACAAAGGTGATCTTACTTGTTATGGCCACCCTCCTATATGGTGGGCTTCTCAAATTAAGGAGGCTCTTCTTTCTATCATTTCTTTGGATGGCTCCAGTTCTGAAGGTACCTAGTTTCTTCTTGTTTTTTTTTTTGCTTCTCTTTGGTTCATTCAGTTTTTTTTAGTTCCCTAGCTCATTATATTCTTTATTTTGTTTCCTCTGTTGATTTTTGCCTTAATAGTCTTATGGTCTAGATAGGTCATTGTTTTGTTCTTTTTTTTTTCTTTTTTCTTTTTTTTTTTAGTTTTTTAAGGTGGGTGGGTTCTTTTGTTTTGTTTTGTTTTTGTGTTCTTTGGGTTGTTTTTTGTTGCTCTTGTGTTTTTGTTGTTGTTGTTGTTGTTTTTTTTTTAAATGTTTTTTGTTATTGTTCTTGTGTTTTTTTCGTTCTTGTTCTTGGGTTTCTCTTTGTTTGTGTTATTTCGTGTTTTTATGTGTGAGTGTTTTCTATGTTTTTTGTTTTTGTTTATTGTCTGTTGTTGGTTGTTTTTTATTTTTATTTTTATTTTATTTTTTTAATTTTTTAGGTTTTGGTTGTATTTATTTTTCATGTTTTTTTTTGGGTTATGTAATAGTAGTGTTCTGTTGTTTTTGTCTTGTTTTTGTTTTGTTATGTGGTTCTTGTGTTTTTCTACGTGGTTTGTGTTGTGGTTTCTTTTATCTTATTGTGCGTGTTTGGTCGTGCTTTTGTTTTTGACACACTCAAGGAGCATGTTTTTTATTTTATTTTATTATTTTTGTTATTATTTACTTATTTTTAAATTGGTTTTGTGTGTTTGTTTGCTCCTTGAGTATGTCAAAGGTGGTAGGCCAGGTCCGAGTCCTGGGCATTTTTTGGCGGAATGGATACCCCTGCCTCCTTGGGTCTTATCCGAAAGGGGCATCCCTTTTGGGATGTTTTCCACAAATAAAATAAAAAAACAAAAATTAAATAAAAAATTGTACCTTTGCCCTTAATGGGTTTTGAACCCACGACAATGCCTCCTTAAGCGCCTTAGCCGCAGCCTTGGCTGTTGCATGAGCTAAGTGCTCACATGGGAGCTAAACTCCCCACGCACTCCTTATTCCTTCTACTGGTGTCAAAACCAAAAATGAAAAAGGGGCTTCCCAAAACTACTACCATTGAGTTTCGAACCCGTAACCTCTCCTCTACAAACACTAAGCACTTGCCACCTGCACTAGCCATCGGATGGTGCTAGAACCCAAGTGCCTTGTCTTCTTCAACGCTCTGAAATTTGGGATAAACGCAATGCATAAATTCCTCTATCTTCTCCTCCATGAAATGCAGCACATTTTTGAATTCGAATCCTTTTCTTTTGGCCTTAGCAAGGCAATATTTATATTGTTAAGTGCATTTCTTTGTTATTTCTTCCAACACGTTGGAGGGGTGGTTTTCGACTTGCACGTCGTCGGGGTAACCTTAGGGTTATACCATTCCAAATAAATAAATATTTATTTATAAAATTTAAATTCAATTTGAATTTAAATATTTATAAATAAAATATTTAAACCTTCCTTGGAATTTTTAATTTGGAGTAAAAAGCCTCCTTGGGTTTTTATAAAAACCTTTTATTTCATCTAACCATGGTTTTAATGAAAACCTTTTATTTTGCTAATCCATGGTTTTTAATAAAACCTTTTACGTATGCTTCCTATAATATCAAAAATGAATATTATGGAGCTCTTTTGCCATCAACCTTTTGTATTGCTCCTTTTGACCTTTTGGAATCAATGGTGGTTCACTTCTTGGCATCAATGACAACCTCATGCCTTGACATCAATGACAAATTTATGGACTCAAAATGTCCAACAATATCCCCCTTTGTCATTTATGGCAACCCAACAACTTTTTACCATTTTCTTGACCTTTTTATTCTGCTCTCCCTGGGAAATTTCTTCGCATGACTCAATGTTCTCTTCTTAAACCAAATCTCTTCCCCTTACTCAAATACCAAATCTCTCTCCCTTACTCAAATCTCTCCCCCTTTGACATCAATGGAAAAGGGTCACCTTTGGGGCTCGGGGCTAAGAATGAGTCTCTTAGCTTAGCCCCTACCCCACCTCCTCTTGAGGTGGTTAATTATGGGGTGGGATTATTTCTACTCCCAACAAGCACTGGTCTTTACCTTTATCCTCTTTCCTTCTCATCTGATCCATATGATTTCTTTGACTATTCATGTTTCTATCCCTATCCATGTCCATATTCCTATTCCTGTTTATATCCATATTCCTATTCTTATTCCTATCCATATTCCTATTTTTGTTCCTATTCTTGTTCATGCTTGATTTTGGAATGTCTGCTATACGCCACTTTGTTGTGTTTCCATCATTATTGCACTTATAACACTTAATGTTATTATTCCTTGGAGGTCCAAATATCTTATAATTTCTCCTGGTGAAGCCATATTCCTTTCTGTCATGAACCCTACAATTCATTGCCTTGTAACCAAATTGATTACATGAGTAGCAATACCCATTGAAAAGTTATATGTTCCCATATTCCTGTCTTTCATGTGTCCTACATTGTGAAGCCATGTGCCCAAATCTATGACATGAGAAACATCTTCCATTGATCCTTGCCTTGACCTCATTGGTCTCTTAGTCTCTTCTATCTTGTGCTCCTGCCTATTCCATCTGTTCCTCATTTGTGCATTGATCCTTTCCCTATTGATCTATTTATTTTCCAACTTTTCCTTAGAAGTCTCACTCACCTTTTTGCTCTCTTATTTTGAAGCTTCTTCCTTTTTGAAGCTTGAGCTTGACTCTCCTTTTTCTGCTTCTTGAGTCTTGATGTTGCCCAAACTATTTGTCTTTGCTTTCTGATCTTCTTGTCCTGCTTCAATGCCTGGACCTGTTTTGATGAATGAGGAATTTTGAACTTTGGTACTTTTCTCACATCTATGTAGCTTGTCCTTAGACTTTTCAACTTCCTTCCTTAAAAAACTACCTCAAGTTCTAGTCTTTCACATACTAAGACTTGTACCTCTAGCTTTTCATTCATACCTTCTTCAATTTTCCTTGCCTCTTCAACCTTAACCTTAAGGTCAATGAGATCTTGTAGAAACTTTGCTTTTGCTTTCTCATCTTCTTGAGCTTGAACCCTTAATCTTGAGTTCTCCCTTTTTAGTTCTTCAAGAGTAACCATAAGTCTTTCATATTCTATCTCTTTTACCTTTGATTGTTCAATCATACCTTCTTCAAATTTTCTTGCCTTTTCAACCTTATCTCTCATGTTAGAGAGATATTGTAGAAGCTTTGTCTTACATCTCTCATCTCCTTGTGTTTGAGTCTTCAATTCTAAATTTTACCTTTTCAATTCAACAAGTTCCTTAAGAGTGGCTTCCTCCTTTTCTTTTTTTGAATCTTCCTCTTCTTTATTTCTTTGATCTTCTATTATTGAAAGTAGAGTTTCTTCTTCATACATGTTTTGACTGTTCATGTTATCTTTTAGATCTATTTCATCTTCACTACTACTAAACCCATGGCAATATCTTGCATCATGGCCGAGTTGACCACAAACAAAACATTCTTCACCATCTTGTGAACAATAAGCTACAAGGTGGCCTGACTTCCTACATCTGGTACAAAACTTTATTAACTTAGTCTCATCTCTACTACTTGACTCATATTTTGAATCTATTTCCACTATTCCTCTTAGAACAACATAATCAACTTCATCTTCCTTTTCTTTCATGACCATGTGTGTTCTTTTCTTTTTATATCTCATGGTTCTGCTTTTGCCTTTCCTTGCTATGTGTGTTCTTGTAAGATATTTCTTCAATTTGTTAGAATATTTTTGAAGGAACTCGCTCTGATGCCACTTGAAGAACACAAACTTATACTGAGAGGGGGGTGAACAATATAAGACCATTTTTTACTTTTCTTTCCCAATAAATATTATGCAATGTAAATATAGCAGTATCAACAACAGTAATAAAAGCAATGCACAAAACACCACACACAATAGAGACACCAATTTAACGTGGTTCACCCAATGTGGGCTACTCCATAGAGAAAATATTGCACTACAATTTTCTCAATCAATCTCTTGGGAATCCTTTCCCTATTACAATGTTTATGGATCTCTATCCAAAGGAGACACCAATCCCCTAATCAAGTTCATGGATCTCTATCCATAAGAGAACTCCTTTCTCCTTAGCTCTGAATGATGATCTTCTAGAAGAATTGTTGCCTCCACTACTCTGGCTAATGGATATTTATCCAATGAAGACACATGTCCTCACTGCCCTATATTATGGATCTCTATCCATTGGAGACTATCATCCTCTATACTCTATCACCTCCAAAGCTCTATCTCAAATATGTACTAAACATAGTCATTCGATCTAGCACAAATCTGCTCAATCTCTATCTTTGGTCTGGTACAAACCTATCCTCAAATATACACCAAACTCTGTCCTCTGATGTACACTAAACATAGTCCTTTGGTCTAGTACAAATCTATCCTCAATATTTGTCCTCAAGCCTTAACAGAAAGCTTGACTCAATCACAGATCAACTCTGCTAGATCTGCCCCAAACCTTAACTCAAGGTTTGAACAAATCAATCAATCAACTCTGATCACAAGTCTCCTTAAAGACTTATCTCAAATATACCTCGTAAGCTTCCATAAAAGCTCACACTAGTATTTCCACAAATCTTGTCTAGAACTTATCCAAATCTACTCAACAAGTCCTCACTAGAACGTGTCCAAATTTGCTCAACAAGTTCTCACTAGAACTTGTCTAAATCTGCTCAATAAGTCCTCACCAGAACTTGTCCAAATCTGCTTACTAAGTCCTCACCAGAACTTATTCAATTCTACTCTCAATATGTATTGTAAGCTTCCATAAAAGCTCACACAAATCTGTCCACAAGTCTTCTCAAAGACTTACCTTAAATATGCTCAATAAGTCCTCACTAGAACTTGTTCAATATCATAGAAACATAAAAATAATTGTTAGAGACTCAATATGATTCACATTCACTTCAATACTCAATCACTCTTCTATCACAGAAACATATAAAGAATTGTTAGAGACTTAATATGTTTCACACTCATCAACACTCAACCTATTTCTCAAATCAATTCAGAATGTAGAATAATTTGTTTATAGAACTTGAACTATCACCTCACACATCCACTTGACTAGGCTTTACCAAATCTACTCAATTAATCACTTCAATGAAATAGTCCTTGCTCATAAACCCTAGTCCAAGCATATGAACACTCACTCAAAATGTTTCCAACAATGCTTATCAACCAATCTCACATAACAATGATACTCATGTTCTTTCCAAACCCTAGTTCAAGTTCTTCACTCAATTACTCACTTCAACAACAATGCTTATAAAACAATCTTCACATAACAATGATACTCATGATATTTGCAAACCCTAGTTCAAGTTCCTCACTTAACCAATGGCTTCAACAACAATGCTTATCAAACAAGGTTTTATCAACAACTCTTTATTCTAGAAAATCTTGAAGCATTAACTCAAAACACACTCAACAATGCTTATAAAATAATCTTCACATATAGCTCAATAACTCAATAAGGAAACCTAATTAAGTCCTTTTCACTCCAAATTTGTTTTCCAGAAAACCAACCAATCAACTCAACCATGGAAGAATATGCCCATACCTTTTTCTTTTATGTAGAATGATCTTCAAAAACCTAGTTCAATTATCACAACTTTATTTGCCAAGTAAAAAGGGTTAGATGACAAGAATTATCACCCTAACACTTTTCACAATTTACCTTAAACACAAAGATAAATTAAATCCTAAATACACCTTATTGCTCCATCTCAATAATAAATTTCAACATCATAATTCACCAAAAACCCTCTTATAAAATATAACACAATTTCTACTTATAACTCCTTTCTTAAATTGCACTCATAAAATAAAATAATTTATAAAACAATGCAATTTATTCTTCTAAGGTAAAAATTAATTACCCTAGTTTTTACTTTATCAAAAACAACTTTTTATCATGCCCAAAAATCACTTTAACATATAGGTAAATAATCCAATTTAATTACCACCTTATACCTCCCAATTTACTCACAACCTTAGGGCAAACAAAAATTAAATCAAAATTTGTACCTTTGCCCTTAATGGATTTTGAACCCACGATGCTGCCTCCTTAAGCGCCTTAGTCACAGCCTTGGCTGCCACGTGAGCTAAGCGCTCACATGGGAGCTAAACTCCCTACGTGCTCTTTATTCCTTCTACTGGTGCCGAAACCAAAAATGAAAAAGGGGCTTCCCAAAACTGTTGCCATCGGGTTTTGAACCCATAACCTCCCCTCTACAAACACTAAGCACTTGCCACCTGTGCTAGCCATCGGATGGTGCTAGAACCCAAGTACCTTGTCTTATTCAACGCTTCGAACTTTGGGATAAATGCAACACACGAATTCCTCTATCTTCTCCTCCATGAAATGCAACACATTTTCGAATTAGAATCCTTTTCTTTTGGCCTTAGAAAGGTCATATTTATATTGCTAAGTGCCTTGCTTTGTTATTTCTTCCAACACGTTGACGGGGTGGTTTTCGACTTGCACGTCGGTGGGGTAACCTTAGGGTTATACCATTCCAAATAAATAAATATTTATTTATAAAATTTAAATTCAATTTGAATTTAAATATTTATAAATTAAATATTTAAACCTTCCTTGGACTTTTTAATTTGGAATAAAAAGCCTCCTTGGGTTTTTATGAAAACCTTTTATTTCATCTAACCATGGTTTTAATGAAAACCTTTTATTTTTCCAATCCATGGTTTTTAATAAAACCTTTTACTTATGCTTCCTATAATATCAAAAATGAATATTATGAAGCTCTTTTGCCATCAACCTTTTGCATTGCTCCTTTTGACCTTTTGGCATCAATGGTGGTTCACTTCTTGGCATCAATGACAACTTTATGGACTCAAAATGTCCAATATTTAGTTTGGGGTATTTCATCTTGTATGATATATGAGCATACACCACCACCTTATCTAGGATCCAATTATACTTGCTCTCAGTCAACATCTTTATTTTTTTATTTGATATAGACATTTGGGTCAAAAATTATGTAGATATGCCTTTCCTCCTTTTCAAAATTTTCCTTGTAGAAGCAAAACTAAGAAAAAGACTTCTCTTTCAATGATTTAAATTTATACTCCTAGGTGTTATTTGTATCAATCCTTTTGAAGGAATTCTTGTTGTTGAGATTTATCTTATTCTAGATCTCAAACTAGTTTTTTGCACATAAATAATTTGCATAAACCAAGTATTGGGATCATAAGACCGCCTATATTGGACAACTATTAATCTACACTTCCTCAATATTTTAGATATATTCTTCATGCAACCCTTGGCTAGTGGATGACTATTAAATAAATTCTCTCACAATTAAATAGGATGTAATTCTTTTAACATTTTTGTAAAAAAAATTTCTATCAAGTGTAGTTGCCTAACCACATCGAGGAAACAATAAGTCAAGTACAAAGGTAGGGAGCCAGAAAAATCCTTCAAGAATATGTATAGTCACATGCAAGTGGAATAGGAGCCTAGGTAAAAATATCTCATCTCTTTCTACTTTGTATGTACTAGCACTTTGCAAGCTAGGAATAGCCTCAAAATATTACCCTTGAGTCTCTACAAAATGGGCATGTATATGTCTATATTGAAGTCATAGTAAAATATCTTCTACTAAATGCAAGGGACTTCTATAGCTTTAAAAATTGGTAAGTTTAAGGGATGGCCTGCTTCATTTTTCTTATCAAGTCATATGTACTAGAACAAATCCTTTTCTTAATGTAGGATAAAGCAAACTAGAAAAGATGAATAGGTGAAAATCCTTAAATATTTAAAATGTTCAAGCTTCCTATTTATTTCTTTTAGAATATATGTTGCATAGTCTAGTAGTTAAGGGCATCTCACATCATTATGGATTATGTATAATATTTTGAGGTGTTCCTTCCTTATTATCCTATCTAAGCTATTGCCTATGATCAAGGCAATGGATGAAAGTTTCCTTTGTTTCTCCTTAAACATCTTGATCTAGAGAGGTAGCCTAAACCCTTATCCTTATTTGGATTATTCATCTATGTTGCCAAAAATTACTCTCAATCCCTCTTGTTTTTTCTATCAAAGAATGTGGTTTATAGTTTTAATAAGTAGGAGGTCCAACCAATGGAGTCATCTACTACATTCATTATTTTTTTTACCTCTAGGGTGATCAAAATTGGAGATGCATCTTGTTGAATTGGAATGATGTCTTATGATCAGTCATATCTAGCCACATATACATGTACCAATTTGGGGCACTCTAGACCTAAGGTACCAGGAATTATGTCATTCATAAAATTCATAGTTGCACAACTATCCATGAGTTGTTAGTGGTAGATGGCTTTCATTTTCACCTCTTCTAGAGCAATTGTCATCCATCCCATCATATAATATTTATACTATTTTCTCCACTTCCTTATTTTTCTTGGTTTATTTTGGCTATAGAGGTGTTGCAACCCTCTTCCTAGCCCTCTATGCTTATTCTAGTATCCTATCCCATTCCAATATGGATGGATATTTAAGGTTAAAATATGGAGGTATTCTTTAGTGGGGGATAAGTCCTCTTCCAATTATAGTTCAACCACCTCTTTGATAGAGCTAGTACTAAGCTCGCAACTATGACCTAAATCCATGAAATTATTGTGTTGACCATTTGATCGTGATGTAGAGGAGGCTTACGATCATGGCTCTCTTGAAAGAACTCTCTTTTTTTTTACTATGTTGACCATATTTTTAGGACATCTTACTTTGAAACACTTTAGCTCGTGATCATGATAAAAATTTAAATTTTGCTTATGTTGACTACTTTGACCATGGCACAGATTTGGCTCACGATAGCGGTTACTTTTTGTCTCGTGCGTATTTTGACCACGTTGACCATAGTTTTGAGATATCCATCTTCCACTGCCAGCTTATAAGGGTTGGCTCGTGGCCACGATTTAAAACTTAAAATCTTCAAGTTTGACCGTGCTGACTACGACTTTGAGGAAGCTCACAACCATGATTATTTTTCTCTCTATGTCCTATTTGACCATGTTGACCATGATTTTGTGACTTATTTCTTAAATTGCTTATTGGAAAATATTAGCTCATAGACATAATTGGAACTTAGAAATTGCGTAACACGGATCGCACAGCTCCCTGGCGAGCGGGATCTGGCATAGGCACAACTTAGTGAAGTGACTACTGAGAGGGACCTACTTAGGGCAGTGAGGGGAGATCCCTCATCTTCATAGGCTAACATGCCACCTCTGACAATACCCTCTACTTTGCGACTAGGAGGTCGTGATCCCATGGCAAAGATCAGGTGACTACATTCCCTCGTGGAGGAGGGCAATGCCAGGCATACAATGTGTGTAGCCTGCATCGACCAGCTAGAGGGTTATATCATGCTGCTAGGTGGGGAGGTTCTAGAGGATACCCACTCTATAGGTACTTAGAGGACCAGATCTAGGACTAGGGGGACAGGGCAGTCTTCTGCTAGCTCAAGCCACAGGATGCATAGGACCGAGAGGACTCACAAGTCTTCGAGCACTCATGGTGTTAGCTCACAAAGGACTCACAGGGATGGTGAAGGCGATGGAGGTGCCTCACATACTGGGGGTGCAGGACCTATTTAGTACAGATCTCAAAGATACTTTGTTGTATTATTTTTGAGTGTAAGATCGAGGACCTACACAGTTGTAGCCTACGAGATTGATCATTTTGGCTCATTATGTGTACTTGTTTATTTTTTATTTTATGTTTATATTATGCACATGGATGCAGATGTTCATATTGAGGCTGTGCTTATATGATGTGATGTATGGATGACATGCACTAGATAGCTATTTTAATTAATAATTATGATAGTATGCAGTGATCTAGTTGCTTAGATGTGTTATTTATGATGGATGCATATGGATGTGATGTTTGCTTTTAATGCATATTTGATTTTTCTTTATTGTATGCATTTAATTTATGACAATATCACGATATGTTGGTGCAATGTATGTAATGCATTATTTACAAGATGGTATTTTAATGTAAATGAACATGTATGATTTAATCACTTAAAACATAAGGAATTAATGTTATGTGTTTAACAATATAATGGACGACACCACAGAATGTGTAAAAATAATGAATGTAATTGAAAATTCTCATTACAAGAATTTAATCAATTAATCACCAATATATGAAATGCAATGATAGGTATGATGCAAATGATATAATATATCATTCTATATTTCTTTTACAATTTGAAAGATATGCACAATATAGTCAGTGGTCTAAATATTGTTTCTGATATCCATCCGGTATCTATCCTATATCCTTGAAAACTTTGTGCTCAATGTAAATGATGTATCACGGATTCGATACTTTGTAGTTTGATGATTGAAATGACTGTATTTTATATGGTTTGTAATATTTGGTATTTTTTTGCTATTAGAGAAATTTTTGAGGTTTTCCATGAGACTCAAACACCCTAGTAGACTTCTCAAAAGTCACATACTAATTGTACAAGGCTTTTTTTGGACAAATATTTCACCACGAATGACCCAACTGTTCATTACCCTTGTGTGTGCATGTGAGTATTTTAAGATAGACCATAGGCATACCCCAGATGTCAATCAAGACTCTTCCAACCCATATGTGAGATCAGGTTCCTCCAATGTTCATATCATCCTTGTTTCAGAATTGATTGGACTACAATGCTAGACACCCCCAGGCACCCATAGCTAGCTCATCTTGCAAATTGATCAAGACTACCCCTCCAAAAAAAGTCATGACTCTTTCAACCCATTCTTGTGATTGGGGATCACCCAATAGAACTACTACTTCAGAAGCAGGCGAGACTCTTCCAATCCATTGCTACGATTGGGGTTCACTCTATGGCTTTGGATGGTGAACAATTCAAGGATTCAAGTTCTCACCCTTCTTTTCTTTCTATTCATAAGGATACTTTCTCATATGTAGTGATAAAAATCACTATTTTCACATTTTACTTTGAGTGATAAAAATTATTGTTTATTCTCGTTTTACTTTGAGAAAGGGATTTGAATAGTGCTTTTGATTGACTATGTCACTTTAGATTTGAAATTGAACTTGATTTTGATCTTCATTTGATCTTTGATTTGAATACTAGGGATTTTTACTTTTGAGATGTCAAATTTGGGATATCGATTTTAGGTTTTTTTGGGGTATCAACCTCTGATGTTGATCTAGGATGTTACTCTAGGATATTACTACTTTATTTGTAAGCAAGGGAATGTACGGGTAGGGGAAATATTGTCCTTTTGCCAAGGTTCACCACTCTAGACCAAACTATTTACAAGATAAGCAAGTAATCAAAACCTTCTCTCTAGAGACCCAGGATCACTTTCGTAGCTTTCATCTTCCCTCATATTAGCAGGATTTTAAATGTTTTTATTAGTGAGAGGATCCTGATGTGCCAAGTACTATCACAAATAGTGACCTCATCTACAAAAGTAAAGCAAGGTTTCTACATCTGAGAAACCCACTAGGTATGGCTGAGTGACCAGAAAACTTTAGTATATATACATATTTCATAGCAAAAGGTGTTGTGTTGACAAACATAGTTACTCACATGAATGATGGATTATGATAAATGCAGAGGTGCATAATTAAAACATAAACATGGTGTCGTTTGTAATACTGATAGACATAATCCATTCTACTACGAAATGCAATGGATGAAGAATATATATATGCAATGTGATGAAGTGAATGCATAATGCAAATGCAAATGTTTTTTTGGATTTTATTGCTTTACCAATTTTTTTGGATTTTATTGTTTATTTTTTTAATTTTTATGGATTTTTTAGCCTTTATATTTGACCAAGCGGCGAGTACATGTCGTTGGAGCCTTTAAGAGTGACCAAATGGTGAGGAAATTCCTTTGGAGCATTTTTGATTGACCAAACTAATCACAAGAGATCTTGGAGCCTTTTAGGATGATCGAGTGGTTTTTGGTAAACCCTCGGTGCCTTTGGGTTGACCAAGCAATTTCTCAGAAACCCTTGGTGCCTTTTGGGATGACCGAGCAATTTTAAACAAACCCTTGGGGCCTTTGACTGACATGACCAAGCGATTTTTGGAACCCTTGGTGCCGTTTACTGACATGACCAAGCAATTTTTGATAAACCCTTAGAGCATTTTGCTACGCTCTCAAGCATAGAATGCCTTAAGATGGATGATGTTGAGAGGTTCAGGCTCTTCAACACCCCCTAGTGAAGTTAGGCGATAGGTACCTAGACCAATATTCTCAAATATGATATAAGGTCCTAGCTAATTAGCCATGAATTTGTCTCACATATCAAGCGACAAATTAGAGTTTTGTTGGTTCTCTTTTAGCACAAGATCCCCAACCTCAAAGTCTCTTTGATGGACTTTGATATTGTAAGCTTGTTTTAATAACTCATGATAAACATGAAGATGCTCAAGGGAATTCACACAATGTTCATTCAGTAGCATCAATTGATCTAGGCGAGCTTGTCGCGCAGTGTCGTCATCGATGAACTCTTTCAATGTGATATGTAGCGTTGGAATTTCCAACTCTAAGGGCATAATGGCCTCAGTGTCATATAGTAGTAAAAATGAAGTTGCTCTAGTGGGTATATGAATGCTAGTCCTATAAGCCCATAATGCAAGGGGCAGATGTATATGCCAATCTTTATGGTGTTCTTGTACCGTATTTTTCAAGATAGTCACCACTATCTTGTTTGAGTCCTCAGCTTGCCCGTTTGCTTGCGAATAAAATGGAGTCACAAAACTATGCTTGATTCTATACTTAGACATCAAAGCTCTCATAGTTTTGTTCTTAAATGACGTTCCATTATCTAAAATTATCTTGGATGGAATCCCAAAATAACATATGATATGCTCAAGTATAAACTCTGCAATGCGAGCTCCAGTTGTCATTTTTAAGGGTATTGCTTCCACCCATTTTGTAAAGTACTCAGTAGCCATGATAATAATTGTATGTCGTCCCGATGATGGAGGAGAGATCTTCCCGATGATATCCAATCCCCATTAATAAAATGGCCAAGTCTCTTGGATGGGCTATAAGGCCTGTGATGGCAAGTACGTCATATTAGCATGATGCTGACATTTGATGCATTTCTTGACATACACATTGAAATCCTTCTCCATAGTGGGCCAATAGTAACCCATTTGAAGGATCCGCTTGACGATGGCCATGTCACTGAAATGGCCACCACATGTACCATCATGAGCTTGTGAAATCATCCAATATGTCTCTTGGGGCTCTAGACAACGAAGGAGAACTCCATCGTAGCCTCGTCGGTACAAAATGTCTCCTAAAAAGACATATTTAGTCACTTTATGCTTTAATGTGCATTTTGTAGCACACGATAATCCCTCCGGGATCAAACCAAGTCTTATGAAGTCTTGGATTTGTGACATCCAGCTCTGGTAAGCCTCAAATTTTACTTCCAAGATGACTTGCTCCCCATAGTACTCTGAGATGTTAATGACCCCTAGGGTGCCTTCTTAAGAAAGTCTTTAGCTTTTCAAAACCATTCATATTTTGGTTCCACACTAATCATGTTGATTGATTCTTTATTGTCAAAGGCTTCACGCTCCGTTGTAGGGTGTAAGAGCATTTTAATATGAATGGTAGTAAAATCAACAGATGGATTCTGAGGGATTAAGGATCCCAAAGACGCCATGGTGTCTGAAAAACTATTTGATGAACAAGGGATTGCCTCGATGTCATACCATTCCAACTTAGCCAAATATGTAACAACAATATCTTTATAAGCTTTTAACACGTGACATCGATATTGGAAGAGCCCCTTAACTTGGTTGACTATGAGCAAGGAGTCGCCAAAGATGTTTAGTATTTTAATGTTCATGGCGATGACTAGGTGGAGGCCCAGAAGTAGGGGTTTGTACTCAGCATTGTTGTCGGTGTAAGGAAAGTCTAATTTGAATGACAAAGGCATTGGAGCTCCTTGCAGCGTGACAAGCACTAGTCCTGCACCACCCCATTGCTCGCACTTTGAACCATCAAAGAACAAGGTCATATCAACACTATTTTCTAGTTCTTTGGGTTTGGGAGCTTTGGATATGAAAAATACTACATCATCCAGAAGCTCAATGGTAAGAGGTCTACTGTTTGACAGTGGTGCCTCAGCCAACTAGTCATCTATGACTTGTCCCTTAATGGACTTTTAGCTTATAAATTCCAAATCAAATTATGTTAGTAGCATGATCCACTTTACAGTACATGTGTTATGATATGTCTTGCTCATCATATACTACAAAGGATTTTGTTTTGATATTATATATGTCGTATGACTTAGCATATAGTTCCATAGTTTCTTCGTAGTGAACACTATTGCTAAACACAACTTCTCCACATATGCATATCCTAGCTCATAACTCACCAAGGTTTGGCTAATATAATATATGGCTTGCTCCTTGCCTTGCACATTATTTTGGGCTAACATGATCCTTAATGCAAACTCGGTCATAGATATATATAGCAAAAAAGGCACATCTGGCCTTGGTGGAGCTAGCACTGGCAGTGTTTCCAAGTATTACTTGATTTCAGCGAAGGTTGCTTGGCAGTCCTCGTCCCAATTAAATGGGACCCCCTTATGTAGTAGTCAATTCATGGGCTGATATTTATCCGATAATTGAGCAATGAATCACTTTATCGATGCTACTTTGCCTTGAAGGCTTCTTAATTCCTTGATATTAGAGGGAGGACGGATCTCTAATATAGCCTTGACCTTTGATGGGTCAACTTCGATGCCTCATTTGAAAATGATGAATCGTAAGATTTTACCTGAAGTTACACCAAATACACACTTCTTAGGATTCAACTTGACATTATGATCTATCAGACAATCGAAGACCTTTCTCAGGACCTCAGCATGCTCTTCACGCATCAATGACTTGGCCAACAAGTCATTGATATAGTCCTCTAGGATCTTATGCATGTAGTCATGAAATATATATGTCATGGCCTGCTAATATGTGGCACCAGCATTTTTGAGGCCGAATGGCATAACTTTATAGCAAAATGTCCCCCATAGCATTGTAAACACAATTTTATGATGGTCTTCGGGTTTAATCCGAATTTGATTGTATCCAAAAAAATTGTCCATCAGGGAGAGCATCTCATGACCTGCGGTTGCAACCATAAGAGCATAAATATTCGACAATAGAAATGAGTCATTTGGTGTTGCCTTATTCAGGTCTCTAAAATCCGTACAAATACAGATTCTTCCATCAGGTTTTTCTACGGGCACCATATTGGATACCCATTCTGGATAGTCGATGGAGATGACAAACTCTATGTCCAACAGCTTTTGTAGCTCATATTTCACCATTAAGGCTACTATTGGATGCATCTTTCTAAGATTCTGCTTGACTGGCTTCTTCGACAGATCTAGCGAAAGGTTGTGGGTAACCAATTTTGGGTCTAGACCTAGCATATCTTTGTACATCCAAGCGAAAATATTAGGTCTCTATTTCAATAAAGGGATGAGGGTGGCATGCTCTAGAGTGAGACTCTCTCCAAATTTAACCTTCCTTGGATTAATGGGATCACTACTGATATCCACATCAAAGGTTTCCTCTACTGACATGTGTGATCCCTCCTCTAGCTGATAAGGTGTCGAGATCAAATGGATGTCATATTTTGGGTTTATAGGTTCCGTTTTGGAAGTATCCTCAGTATGATAAACATCATAAGCACAAGCTAGTGCAAAATAAAATGGTTGTAGCATTTCTTCATTAGGGAAGAAATCTTCAGGCTCAACAGATGAGTCAGCGCGATCCCAATCAATAACATCTACATTGAGATATAATGGTCTAGATGGATCAGCTGGATTATGGAGTAGAGTGGTCAAATCAATGGATACCATATTTATGGAATGGAATTGATCTCCAGGACCACACGGATAAACATTTACATCATCGATGCAGCTCTCATACTTGATATCTAGCTTTATTGACATGGGAACAAATGGATCCTCTTTATGGGAACTATAGATGACTGGATCCTCTCTATACATTGATTATAATATTGGATCATTTGGCTCAATAAGATCCATGTACGTAGGTGGGTCAGAAAACACCATTTGATAAATCACATTGAAGTTTGGTGGTATTCCCCTAAGGTGAGGGTTGAGATTGATCTCTCTTCGCATTTCCTCAGTCGTATAAGGTGCATTGCGATGATGTAGGTAGGGAGACCCTAGATAGGCTCTCTCTGTTTTGTCCTCATAATCACTGTAATAATATAATCCTTTGCCATTACCTATGGGAGTTGTAAAATGCTCTAAATGAGGCCCCATGTAAGCTATATCTTGATAGACATCATCATCATTGAGGGGTTCTTCGCTCTCATTTTTACAGATTCCATAGGTAATAGATGATGCAAGTTGAGAGGACCTAGATAGTCCAACTCAGCTCCATCATCATGACTGCTATTGTGCATGGATCTCTCTAACCTACCCATAAGAATTGGGATATCAGCAAGATGAGGCCTTAAGTAGGTCTACTCTATCTCATCTTCATAATTACTTTTGACTATGAAGCGCTCTTCAACCTCATCCAAATGTTTCATGGGTAGTAGATGATGCAAGATTGTAGGGCCCAAGTAGGCCAAATCAGTTTCATCCTCACATGATTCGTTGTTTGAGGATAGCTCACTATCATCTTCTCCAGATTCACACTCTGGTCCATCACTTTTAGTGATGGATACTGCATGCATGTTCTTAGAAGCAACTTCTAATTTGGTGTTCATAGTGGTCTCTAGACTCTGAAGATGTATACCAGTGTTGTTGATAGTAGTATGGATTTGGTGACCTAGGTTGCCTCTAGGGTTCATCTCAGCTTCAATATGCTCCAAAAACCTTTCATGATACACTTCAAGTGGCTCAAAGGTGACGACAGATACCATCGGGTTACTCCTCTAGAAGCTGGAAGGATTAGGATGATATGTATTGAAATCCACAAAAATCCCCCAGACTAAGGTACAAGCGGTCTAAATATGCTATAAGCAAATCATCCTATCCTTGTATTTGTAACCCTAGCCCTAATCTATCAGTTTCCAGCTGATAATATGGCTCAAGTGGAGTACTACGTCCTTGCTCAAAAATACCAAATCCATACCCATGCCAATGATATAACTCAAAAATATGCATGGAATATTCAGGGTTGGATAGGTAATGAACATTAACTACGAATGGTTCGTCATCATCTTCCTCCATGGGCATTCGAGTAGGAAGCTGATCCAGCCCAGTGTATATGAAGTTTGTCTAATTGGGTGGCTCTCCCAATGGCACTACTGATCCAACCAAAAAATGATGGGCATGTGGTCGGCCCATCTCTTATGCAGTCTCTAGAATTTGTCCAAAGATGACATTTTATACAATATATTCACCTAACCCTATGTTGGCCAGATGAATAGTCACCTGGGGAGCCGATGACCTTGATGACGATGTAGGCAAGGCAGGCTGAGGTACCTCCTCAGATTTTTCTTGGGCTTCCTCCACTTCCATGGGAGTGGGAGCCTCATTGGTGACTGATTCAGGCACATGCTTCTTTTCCTTTTTACCTATTTTTACCTTTAGCTTCTTTTAATCCTGAAGCATTGTTGATGTAGTTGATTTCAAAGAAGTTTTTGTAGTGTTCTTAGATCTATGTGACATAGATGTTGATGGTTGAGCATGCACTCTTTGTTTACCTCCTAGATTCTTAATTGGCGATGGTGGTCGGATGTCCAGGTGTGTTGAGGGGAGTGTGAAACCCCCAAGAAAATTGTCTAGGTTCATGAATTTGAAGGGTTCTTCGTTTGACGACACCATGTGAACCCATCCCTCATGAATGTATTTTACACATTGATGTAATATGGAAGGAACACAACATATTTCTTGAATCCAAGGTCTCCCTAGCTAGATTTTATATTTCATGGTACCTTCGATCACATGAAACATCATAGGGATGGTCTTTAGGCCCACCTGAATAGGTAGGATGATTGTGCCAATCGTTGAGCATAGCGCGTCATTAAACGCTCTCAATGTGAATTTGGTAGGCACAATATGTGACTTGGGCAGCTTTAAATAACTTAATTCCTTGGTCGTTATAATATTGATCGATGAACCAATGTTTATCAAGACCCTTTTGAATGTCATGTGATTAACACATGCGATGATATGTAATGGCAGGTCAGCCATATCTGTAGGAATTGTCTTGATTTCATGATCGTAGAATTGGATCATAGGTTCCTGGCATTGTTGTACATGTACCACAAAATTAGTGAATGCTTGAGCATCCTGGGACTGCACCTCTATGGACATCAAAATATCCATGAGAGTCTCCTTGTGCTTAGGGTACTGTTGTATCATCTCATAAATAGACAACTTCACAAGGGTTATCTACAGGTTTTGGATCAACCTACTCCATATGGTCACCATCGGTCTAGTTGGTGGGCCGGGCATATTCTGAATTGGCCGCTAATTTGGCATAGCTTGTATCTTTATGGGAGCATGAGGTTGATTTGGTTGCTCATATCTCCCATGTCTGGTAACAATAATAACCATACCTATGAACCCTTGGGTAGGTGGTTCGACGCGCACTTGGTTGACCTGGACAACGTTGTTGCATGACACCTCATGATTTGGCAATAGATTTTTATAAATCCCCATGTTTTGGTTGTCAAGAGCCAGTGGATTACTCGGTACTATAAGATCACCTCTATCGATCATATATTGCACTATATGTTTGAAGTTCCAACATACTTTGAAGTCGTGGCCCTTCGTGAATGGAAGATGCAAAATAGATCATCCTGATACCCCTTTGACTTGGGTTGGTTAGGATCAACTAGCTTAACCTTGGGCAACCTGATTGTCTTAGCCTAGCATAATTGATGGAATATCGATGTCAATGATTCTGTCAAACGCATGAATTCGTGAGGTGGGTGTTGTTCCTTATTTTTTCCTTGTAATTGTTTTTGCATTGCTCGTACTGCACAAGAGGAGGTTGGTCTTGATAGTTCTACTTTTGTTACCCCTTATCCTCTCTCTGAAGGTTTAGCACCACTTGATTGACATGGGTCTACTTGCACTGTTGTTTCATGGAGCTCTTCTTGTATCCCTCCTTGTTCTTGAGCTTCAAGTTACCTTCTTGCAACTTGATATCCTTAATTACTTTGGCTTGCACCAAAGCTTCCTCAAATGTCGCGTACTGCTGCATTTGCAACAATAATGAGATGTGCTTAGCACAACTCTTGGTGAACATTTGGGTCAGTTTTATAGCAAGAATGGGGAATGGCAACTTGACCATTAATCTCCTCTACCTCTTTTCGTATTCTAATATTAGCTCATCATCACACTGAGCTAGCACAACCAGATCAGAAAGGTTAGCTTACTTCTTGATGCCAAAATAAAAGCGTTCAAGAAAAGAGTTAGCCAGTTTCTCAAAACTCGTGATACTGTGCTTCTCCAACTAATTAAACCACTCCCGGGTTGGGCTTGAGAGGGTTGTGATGAATGTATGCAAAAGCAAGGTATCGTTGCTTGCAATCTGGAAGCACATGTCCAAAAATATTGTGACATGCTCTTGCACGTCTTCATCACCTTTGAATTTATCTATCTTGGGCATGTCAAAATTTTTAGGGTATGCTGGAGTAGGCACCGAGGGGTCCAAAGGCTCATTATGAATCTTGCTCAATATCAGCTTTTGAAAAGTCGTGCCTTGCCTCTCGATTGCTTTCACCTTCTCAGCTAAGGCCTTATAGGCCTACAAGGATAGAAGGTCCTCCTCCCTAAGCTAACATGGGGGCAGTCTTGGAGGTACATTCTTCCTCTATCGAGGTGGAGGACATTGCTCTTCCTCCTCCTCAACTTGGGAGTTTTTAGGATACTCTTGATCAGCTCCATCTCCCTCTTCTTCCTCATATTGTCTTTGCCTTTGATCTTCAAACGATGGTGGTCATTCTCTTTGTTGGGAACTGACATGAGTGTGAGTGTCTCTGCACTCCTCATGCATGTCAGCTTGTGAAAAAGCCTTTCTATGAATGCACTATTCGTGATTAGCGTGAGTGTATAAACCATCCTTGGCTAGCCTATTCTCCTATTCTACATGCTCCTTCTAGGCAAGGATGCATTCCTCACACATGCGCTGCTCATATAATATTTGTCTAAGGAGCCTCTACGTCTGTAGATTCTTGTCTCCAATGCACTGCATCTCTAGGCGAGCATCCTCCAATTGATCTTGGAGGAGTTGCAATCTCTGCTTGGATACAATTCTATGTGATCTATCCATGTGATCGACTGTAACAGGCCTCTGGTATGTATGCTCCATGTGAGTGACATTATGGGTTCTATACCCTTTTAACAGATTAGCTATGCTTTTGACTTTATCTGTGAAGACACGGTCGGTATCATGCTGAGTGATGTGTTGTGTGCCACCATGCATATATGGTGGATGTGTAACATGAGGGCACTTGGAAGCCTCCCCATGTTCTCTCATAGTCCTAATAGTGCTCCCGCTACGCTCACTCAGGGCACAAGAGGGCAGAGTCGAAGGCTTATAGCCTAACTTCTTGAGAACACTACCTAAACTATCCAACTATTTGGATTGCCACTGCTCATGCGGTGGTGTACCATTGGCTCCCACCTTCGTCATATCGATAGTGATCTTGCAAGGTTCACTACATGTGGGAGTGTGAACAGGCCTATGCTCAGAAGTGGGCCTATTTGCATGCCCTTGAATGGGCATATATCGCTCTTGTTTATACTCTGAAGGTGGAGCCATGGATCCTCCTATGGACCTAGTATGTAGGGGTACCAACTTGGCCCCCTGTATGACATACTCATCGATCGATCCCATAGATGCACGTGTACTACGATCTCAAAAATGGGCTCTGAGTGGAGCACCCTCATGCTTAGAGGTTCCATGCTCTATCCTATGTCTATAATAGTGCATAGAAGCTCCTCTATCAGGGGTACGCTCAATGGTTTCCCCTAGTGTCGAATTGTCTCCTTTGATGCTCGTCGAACGATGTTCGGGAAGCGCATGTGGGCTAGAGTTCGACACATTTTGTTGTGAATTTGTTGGGGCTTGGTCAATGGCATCAGGCTTAAGCCTTTACCGACCACCTCGTGTCTCCACCATGGTGCACCTAGTGTCTAGATTTATCTTTTATTATGCAAACAAGGTATAAAATGGTGATTATCTTGAATTAAATTTTAAATGTGAGACCTAAAATTTTTGGTGTTGTTTCAATGATTTGTTGTGTTAGTATTAGAAACTCTTATCATGTTTGAAAACTTTTTGGATGATAATATCAGTTTAATTGGCTTTCACCTATATACTTGCAGCTTGACAACTTGGCTATGAACTCCAAGTCGCGTAATCCAACCTATAATGTGTGGTAATGAAGCCTACACATGGTCAGGGAGCACAGGTCCTCCCAGATCCTCACCCATTTTCCCCCAGTCAATGTTATACCCTTCGAAGAGAATACATATAAATTTTCTAGGGTACGAAAGGTTCTTAGATCCGATATTGGTCTAGAACAATAGGTATGTGGGATTTGGACCAACGAATGGAAATCACCTCCACCATCGTTGAAACCCTACTAGTGGTTGCATGTCACACCCAACTCACTAGCATTTTAATTGAAATGTGGTGTGTGGTTCATTTTAATTGTTGCATGAAAATAAAAATGCATCATACGACAATCATGCTCATTTCCTACGTGATATGTAGCGAAATAACTTTTCAAATTCAGAAAATGCAAGCTACATACTACATGCTCTTTTTGACAATACAATTGACGATGTAAATGGCCACTGATTGGGCCTTAAAACACGTAAAACAACACACAATTTAATATAGCACGCTGGATTCTTGGGCAGACTGCACTCAGAGGTTTGCTATTCTTACAAGCACCTAGCTAAAACGCATAAAAAGAAACCCTAAGGACCTAATCCATTTCTATGTTCTTTTTATCCTTAATCAATTTAGGTTTCAATTTTGTTGTTCTAGATAAACACAAAGGTAAAACATAGAGAAAATGAGTGTCATAAGGGCCTACCTCAGGTCCTCATTTGATCTAGCTTTTAACTCCTGTTGTCTGTTGTGTCTGTTGTGAACTGTAGATCTATTGCGCATTTTCTACTATAGACCACGTCTTGAAGTCGCGGGCCAACAATGAGATCATAGTTGTAAACTGCGGTTTGCACCTGATATAAAAAACACACAAGGGTCGGAGATCAGATGCTAAAAATGCAGATTTCCACCATGATTATCATTTGTGACCACAAAAATGGCCTCACACATATGCTTCCTACTGCGTAAACGAAATAAAAGATACAAAATAGATGCATGCAATATTGATAACAAATGGGAAGAAGAAGAAACACTTTTATTCCATTAAAGAAGCCAATTTCGATTACAGATACGTCCTTCTTAGGGATACCAATTTGATACTCTTATTACAATAGGAAAAGCATATGAAATCCCTCTCAAGGATAAATGTGAGTTTCAAGCCACTTGGGGTGACACGAACTGCTCTAGGGTGGAGTTTGACCCTCTTCTTTGCGTTGATGAAGGAATTGGATGGTTGAATATCCTTCAAATCTGTTTTCCTATGGTCAAGAAACAACACAAAAGAATTAATAGCATAGGTAGCCTCTCATGATGAGGTCCTTTAAGGAATATAGACATGAAGTTGCCATAACACTAATGAAATCAAGAAAGCGGATAAAGCATATTAAACCTATGCAATACTTGAAATAATTAATGGAAAAATATAACTAGAAAGCATAACTATCTATCTAATGGATTAATTGCATGAAATAAAGCATAATGACATGGAAATGAACTAATTATGTCCTATTTACCATATTAAAACAAATGTAATGAAAACCCTAATTCTATTGGTCAGAGTCTCTATAAATGCTAAATAAACCATTAAAGTGCTAAACCCAATCTAATGAAATACAATGCAAAAGGAATAGTAAGGGGATCTCTCACCAATTCCAAACCGCAGCTCAGATGCACGGTCTGCACTTTACATCGCAACTGTCAGCTGCGACGGGCAACAAAGTGGTTTTGCCCTCCAAATCTAGGGTTGTGGGCTTGATCCTCCTTGTCAAATTGATGATCAAGGGTCGCCTTGGTGTCCTCTGACTGGTTTGGCGGTTGAATTACACAATTGGACCTCTGTTTGCTCAAATTCATGTTTCTTGGCATTCTAGCTCCTTAGGGCATCCATGGCATGAGTTGACATGATGCTTGATGAATTGGCAAGTGAATAGCAACAAGGTTCTCTCAGTGTACTCAAATGAGTCTACAATCCGATAGGGCTTCGCTTCTCTAAAATGCATTATCACTCTATATTCTTTGCCCTAATTTGAAGGGATACTTATAGGATTACCCAAGGGCTAGAGGTGGCTTCATGGAGAAGCCAATATCAAAAAGAGGTAGTTAGGACAATTGGATTGGAAGACTCTAGAATATTCTATCCTTCAACTACCTTCTTCTAGAACAAATGGTCGTTCAAACTGATTTGGCTCGGATGAAGGCCAACTAAACTTTAGTTCCAAACTATGGGTCTCAGTTACGGCCTAGAATGTGAACCACGGGTGTCAGCAGTGGTTCAGACTGTAGACCACAGGTCTCAACAATGGTTTGAGCTGATTAGGCCAAGGAGCCCAAATTGAGTGGTTAAAACCACTGCTCTATCTTGGAGTCTATCCAAGATCTTCCATATGGTCTTGTAGCATGTCCCATATGAGTAGTCACCATCGACATGACGTGTTTTAGGTGTCTACACATTTATAACCCATCTTGGGTCCCCTGTAACATATCCCACTAAAATATTGAGCAAAAACCACAAAAATGTTGGCTGCTAGGGCCCGAAGACCTCGAAAAACAACCTTTGGAGCCGTTTGCACTCAACATAGATGAAACCCTCGCACAATTGCTCACTTTCAAAAAATCTCAAACAAAGAATATCACCTACAAATATATATTTTCATTAACCAAACAATATATTTCCATTTTTCGCTTTCTTTATCTTAAAATTTTTTCATGCAAATTATTATAAAGTTTTTATCAAATATTATATTTGCTATAGGATATTCAGATAAATTTCAATAGATTTTGAGTTTTAGTTTCCTTTTCATGGACCAATTTATAGTTAAATCCTTAGAATCATCTCTAGTGGTAGAGGTTAGTGAGCGCACCTCAAAGAGATCCTCGTTGCTCCAAGATAGGGCAGTTTTTGGTAAATTTAATGGATATTGACTAGGGGCTTTAGTCTTAAGAAAATGGAATGATAGGAGTTGGAAGTCTCCAGGAGTGATTCTATCCTTTCTTCCCAAAGGTTTTTGCCTAGCTATTTTTTGTTCTAGGAAAGAAAGATAAAAAAATCCTAAAAGGGGTTCCCTGGTTTATGGAAAGAGAATGAATCTTCCTTACCAGCTGGTATGAAGGCTTTTCACTTTAAAATGTAAATCTATCCCTAGTACCAGTTTGGGTTAGAATGACCCCTTGAATATTAGGAAATAGATACCTTCAAGGCAATAGAAAATACTCTAGGAGAGAATTCCTTGATATTTTAGATACTACGAAAGATGGATTCTCGGCTATTTATGCTCAGATATTTGTCATGATAAAATTTTATAAAGTTTTTATCAAATATTATATTTGCTATAGGACATTTAGATAAATTTCAATAGATTTTGAGTTTTAGTTTCCTTTCCATGGATCGATTTATAGTTAAATCCTTAGAATCATCCCTAGTGGTAGATGTTAGTGAGCGCACCTCAGAAAGATCCTCATTGCTCCAAGATAGGGTAGTTTTTGGTAAATTTAATGGGTATTGGCCAGGGGCTTCAACCTTGAGAAAATGGATTGATAGGAGTTGGAAGTCTCCAGGAGTGATTCTATCATTTATTCCCAAAGGTTTCTTCCTAGCCATTTTTTGTTCTAGGGAAGAAAGAGAAAGAATCCTAAAAGGGGGTCCTTGGTTTATGGGAAGAGCAAGACTCTTCCTTACCCGTTGGTATGAAGGCTTTTCACCTGAAAATGTAAATCTATCCCTAGTACCAGTCTGGGTTAGGATGTTTGGGTTGCCCATTGAATTTTAGGAAATAGATACCTTCAAGGCAATAGGCAACACTCTAGGAGAATTCCTTGAGATTTTAGATACAACAAAAGATGGATTTTTGGCTATTTATGCTCGAATATTGGTCATGATTGATATAAGTAAATCTTTACCAGAATCAATCATTCTTAAGTATGGGGATAAGATGTGGACCCAAACCATAGATTATGAAAACATATATTTTAGATGTAGAATATGTCATGAGGTGGGGCATATTGAGAGATCATGCCCTAAGAAGAGCCCAGCAGAATCATATGTAGAAAACCGTAAGAGAAACTTACAAATGGTTATGGATGAAGATGGTTTTCAACTTCCAAAAAATAGATCTAGAAAAATAAAAGAAAATAAACAGTGGAGACCAATAAGGAAGGATATTGGAAGAAATACCAACTCTTTTGAGGCTTTAGCCTATGAAGAAAAAGTAGATCAAAACTTAGAGGACACAATACAACAATTTCAACATATTAACAAGGAACCGTCTATTTAGTATGATCCTAATTTAAGGAAGAATATATTCTATGAACCTAAGGAATGTGTCTCATCAGATTTTGAAGACTCTCTTGAAGTACCATGCACCATTCAGGAGAAAAAAATTGGTAAAGAAAATGCAATTTTAGAAGTTAATACCTCTGCCATTAATAAGGAAATACTAGAAAATGAGTAGGACAAGTCAAAAGCTTCTATAGTAGAGCTAGGAGAGGATAAATATGATGAAAAATAAAATTGTGAAAGAATATTGAGGAATAGAATAATAAGACCTACTCCTGATATAGGCAAGGCAAAAAGAGGAAAACCCTCAAATTATCAAGCAAGATCCAGGGAAGCAAGAGCAAACATAGAGAAAGGAACACAAACTAAGTTGGTTGAACTTCTCTTTACCAAAAAACACACAAGTTGGGCCAAAAGCCCCTAATGAGATATGATTATCATCTCATGGAATATAAGGGGTGCTAATGCCCCCTCAAAGCAGAGGTGTATTAGGGACCTATGTTTAAGTAATAAGCCTAATATTCTTTGTATCCAGGAAACTAAAATGACAAAAGAAGAAGTTTCAAAAACTATGAAAGCAATATGGGCAAGATGTGAATGGGATGCTATGGATTCTGAAGGAGTAGTAGGGGGAATTCTAACTTGTTGGAATCCTTCTAGAACCTCCTATGTAACCATTCATAAAACTAGGCATTGGATAGCCTCTTTAGTCACTTGCTACTTTGCAGATTATCATTTCATCCTTATCAATGTCTATGGACCTACAACTCAATCAGGTAGATTAGAAGTTTGGAGTGGGATTGAAGCCTTTATGAGAAGTAAAGACCAAGAAACCCGATTCATGATCATAGGAGATTTTAATGCCATAACCAAGTTGGATGAAAAATTTGGGGGAATTAGGAAATTAACCCAAAGTATGAGAGATTTCTCAACTTTTATTCAAAACAATAATCTATGGGAGGTTGAGTTTGAAGAAGACAACTATACTTGGACCAACAATAGGAGAGGCCAAAACCTAATAGCAAAAAAATTAGATAGATGCATTCTCTCAGATCATTGGCTAGATGAAGGAACTTGTGCTAAAATTAATACCTTAACAAGGATTGGTTCAGATCACTAGCCAATAAGAGTTAAAATGGTGGTAAGTGAATTCAAAAAAATATCATATTTTAAATATGAGTAGATGTGGGAAGACCATCCTCAATTTGTTGATATGATAGCACAAACATGGAATTCTTTAGGAAATGGTGGGTTGTATGCTCTTCCAAAACAAATTAAATCTATGACATCTAGATTAAAAGAATGGAACAAGAACACTTTTAGAAATATTTTTGAGAAGAAAGAAGAACTAAAAGATAAACTTTCAAAATTCCAAAAAGGTGATCATAATAATCCAAGCTCGGAGGAAAGGGAGTTGCTTAGTGAATATCATAATATTTTGAGTAAGGAAGAGAAATTTTGGAGATTAAAATCAAGACAAACTTGGTTAAAAGAAGGAGATAAAAATACAAAGTTTTTTTCATAGGATGGCTATAGTACAGAGATCAACATCCAAAATTAGTAGAATTAAATCAATAGAAGGGGTTTGGATTGAAGATCAGAGTGAAATTAGAAAAGAGGTAAAGTCTTTTTATCAAAATATTCTAGGATCATAGGAGATTGAAGTTCTTAATGATAAACTTCTTCAAGATGTACCTTCAGTTATAATAAATGAAGACAATAGGAAATTGATGGAGCCTATTACTCTAGAAGAAGTTCATTTAGCTCTTTTCTCTTTTAATAAGGATAAATCCCTAGGTCTAGATGGGCTCTCTACAACTTTTTACCAACATAATTGGGATATAGTGAAGGATTCTTTATTGGTGGTAGTGGAACAGTCTAGGGTAAAACAATACATACCTTATAAAATAAATGCAACATCTTTACCCTAATTCCAAAAAAGAAGGATGTTGAATTGTTTGATTCTTTTAGACCCATAAGCCTATGTAATATGACATATAATATTATCTCCAAAGTGATGGTAAATCGATTAAGGCCATTGTTAGACAAAATTATTTCAGAAGAGCAAGGAGGATTTGTGAAAGGGAGACAAATTTTATATGGGATCATAGTAGCTCATGAAGTTATACATTCAATAACTTCAAGAAAAGAGAAAGCAATGATCTTAAAACTTGATATGAGTAAAGCCTATGATAGGGTTAAATGGGATTTTCTTTTTGTAATTTTAGAAAAGTTTGGATTTGGGAAGAAATGGGTTAGATGGATTAAATCTTGTGTCTCTACAGTTTCTTATTCAGTGTTGGTCAATGGGTTAGTAACAGAATATTTTAAAGCCAAGAGAGGCCTTAGACAAGGAGATCCTCTATCTCCTTATTTGTTCATTATTATGGTAGAGGTTTTGAGTAGGAACTTAAAGAAGGCTTACAAATATGGGCTTATAAGTGGACTTAAGGTTAGTAATAACATCGACAACATCACCCATCAATAATTTGTAGATGATACAACCCTTTTTGGAAGGGCAAGGATAAATGAGGCCAGAGCTTTGAATAACTTTTTAAAGGAATATGAAAGAGCTTCAAGGCAAAAAGTTAATAGGACAAAATCCAAAATTTACTTCCTTAACACTCCAACTAATATCAAAGCAAGAATTTATAGGTTACTTCAAATGGAGGAGGCAAATTTACCAACAACTTATCTAGGGATGCCTTTATTTGAGGGGAGAATGAGGATAGAATTATGGAATCCAGTTATTAGTAAAGTTTAGAATAAACTTCTAGCTTGGAAAGGTAGATGGTTATCATTAGCAGGAAGAGTGCAATTAATTAAGTCAGTCTTACAAGCCATTCCAACATATTATATGTCATTGTATACTATGCCAAAATCAGTTGAAAAATGTTTAATCTATATTATGCGATCCTTTTTGTGGTCAGGTTTACATGATAAAAGGAAATTTCCTTTGGTGAAATGGAGCAAGGTGTGTGATGATAAAACTAGGGGAGGTCTTGGTTTAAGAGTTCTTACGGATGCAAACTTAGCTCTTAGGGGAAAAGTAATTTGGAGATTGTACAAAGAGAGTCAAAGACAATGGGCAAGAATTCTTCTAAGTATGTTGAGCCCAATGACCCAAGTTTAATATTTACTGCATTCTCTCTACCAAATGGTTCTGCTCTTTGGAATGGTTTAAAAAAATCTATTGATCTAGTGATTAAAGGTTTAAGATGGGTGGTGGGAACTAGAGAAAAAAATTCTATTTGGATGGATACTTGGTGTGATAAAAAACCACTCAATTTAGATCCAATTTTGAAACCTTGGATGAGATTGCTTCAAGATAAATATGGTGATAGGGTTTCAAACATTTTGTACAAGGATCAGGAAGGAAGATACAAATGGAAAGAAGATTTTTTTACAAGTATACAAGACATTGATGCTAGGAGGCAATTGAGTAGAAAGATAACAACTGTGATTATTTTGAGGGGAGCCAAGGATAAATTGATTTGGGAGTTGAATAGCTCAGGAGAATACACAACAAGAAGTGGATATAATGTAAAACACCAACAAAATAGTAATATCACTAGAATATGGAGAGATATTTGGGATAGCCCAAGCATTCCTAAAGTCAAAATGTTTGTTTGGCTAGTAGGTCATAGAAGAATTTTATCCTAGGATAACCTTATGAAAAGGGGTTTTCATGGCCCCTCTCAATGTGTTCTTTGTAAAAAGGAGGAGGAGAGTATAGACCATCTCTTGGGACATTGCTCAATAGTCTAGAAACTATGGCAATGGATTCTTAATATGTTTGGTAAATGCATGGTGATGAATAGCAGAATTGAAGATTGGTTAAAGCAATGGCAGAGCACTTATAAAAGTGAGGCTTTACAGACAATATGGGATATATCAAAAGATACAATACTTTGGACTGTATGGCTAGAAAGGAATAGAAGAATATTTAAAGGAAAGGAAAGCAGTTTAGAGGTAATGAAAAGGAAGATATGTTTAGCCATAGAGGAGTCTAAACCAACCCTATCAACTCACCCAATCCCTAATCTTGAAGCAGAGAGCCTTGATAGATGGAGTCAAGTCATTAAATGGAATTATGATGTTGGGTATAAGAGAAGCAAAAAGAAGGCAAAGAATATAAAGTGGAAACCACTAGATGTGGAGTTGGTTAAATTGAATTTTGATGGAGCATCTAAAGGAAATCTAGGACCAACAGGAGGAGGAATAATTAGAAATAATAGAGGAGAGATTTTGTCTCATTATACTTTCAATAGTGGATTTAAGACAAATAATGAAGTTGAAGCTTGGGCGACTTTAGAAGGGTTAAAAATATGTAAACAAATGAAATGGAATAGAGTATGGATGGAAGGTGATTCACTCATAGTAATAAATGCAATTTTGAGGAAAGCAAAGGCTCCATGGAACATACAAGAGATAATTATGGAAATTCAAGATCTTGCTAAAGAGTTTGAAGAAATCAGGTTTACACATATATTAAGGGAAGGAAACAAATGTGTAGATAGGCTAGCCAATAGAGGGGTTTTAATTGAGGATCGTGAAGTTAAATTCTCCTTTCCATGGTTAGAGGAAGTAGTAAGTTTAGTTGAAGTTGACAAGAAAATGTTGATTGCCTGAATCAAATAATGATTAAGATTTACTTTAATGTTTTCCATTGGTAATATTTACTTTATTTTATAATATTAATGTGTTTTCATATAAACTATTTATTATAATTTTTGTGGTTGCACTTATGTTTCAGGAAGGAAACTAGCAATCTAGATTTGGTAAAGTGGACTATGATAGTGCGATGTTTTGGAAATATTACTCTACTAAGATGCAATGCATAGATAGTAGAGGTGAAGTTTTGGTATTGTGAAGGATGTATAGGAAAATGTCAAGAAGGATGTTAAATTCTAGAATATTTGTATTCATATAAAAATTTGAAAAGATCTAAAAAATGAAAATCAAGAATTCAAATATTTTATGTAAAATGATGTAGGTTTCTAGCTATAGCATCTCAATTGAGATGAGAAGTGTATCTATTTGTAAACTCTCAAGCTCTAAAGAAGAGAGTTGTAATTTGTCAAGGGTGGGGACCTGAGTACAACCCCTTATTATCAAAAAAAAAAAAATAAAAATATAAGTGTAGTGCAATAGTGGTAGTGTAGTGAAATAGAAAGCAAGTGTGAGAAAGTAGAGTGAGTGAAAAGGAGTGCAAGCCAATAGTGAGTAAAAAGAGTGTGAGCAAGAGAGTGAGTGCAACAAAAAGTAGTGAAGAAAGTGAGGAGGAAGTGTGAGTAGGAAAGTAAAAAGTAGAAAGCAAAGTGTGATCAAGGAACAAGTGCCACTTCTTGTTCTAGATCTTAGGATAATTTAAAGGATTCATTTGAAGAAAATCTAGGTAACATGGAAAGAAAGTCATTTGTGAAAGTCCTTATTAAAAGTATGAATGGCCAAGTTGGAAGTTTGGATGCCCTAGCTAGCAATAAGAGGAAGAGAGAATCTATGGCAAACCTAGTCTAGGTAGTAGATTCTACACTAGAAGTGATTATCAAGGATGAGATGATTGAGCATGATATAATGATTCTTAAAACTAGAGGGTTAATATGTAAGTTTCATGGATATTGGCTAGGTTTTTTTGAGATTCAAAATTGGATTAAGTGGAAGTGGGGATTGAATTCAAATTACTCCATGACTTTTCTTCCAAATTATATTATTTTTCTAGTTCATAAATAAGGGATAAAATAATGGATGGAGGCCCATGGTTTAGGGGTAAATATGCATTATATTTAAGACCTTGGAGTGAGAATTTTTTGTGGACATAAAAACTATTAAAAGGCTTTTGGTATGGATTAGGCTTTTTGGACTTCCTTATCAACTCATCAATAAGGAGGTTTTGAAGAATATTGGTAATACTCTAGGTGAATTCATCGAGGGACAACCTCTAAGGAGAGAAGGCATGTTGTATACACTCGAATATGTGTTGCCATGGATATTTCTAAACCTTTACCATAGTCGATTAGGATTAAATCTGAATCAAGAGAATGGGATCAACAAGTGGATTATGAAAATATTGCATTCCGATGTCACAAATATCATGAAACTGGGCACATGGCAAGAGACTGCAAAGTGAAAATGGAGGAAGAGATGGAATTTTTTGGGCATGAGGGTAGCTTCAATTTGAAACAAGGAGACCATATCATAGGAGAAGCTAGGTCAAATCAAGGATTTTCCACTCCTAAGAAAGTGGCTAGAAAAATCCCTCTACATCATCAGATGGCAAAGGCCATTATAGTTCACTTGAATCAGCCATTAGAAGAAAAAAATGATATGGGGGATGAGGAAGTACAATGCACAAGTTCAAATATAGGAGCTAAAGGTGTGAAGGAAGAGAGGAAGGCAAATTTTAAAACAAAGGAAGATGGGGAGATAAATTTTAAAGCAAATGAGGTGAAGGAGGTCAAGCTTAATCTAGGTAAATCACCTTTATTATCCTCAAGTAGCTTAAAATCTTCTCCTTACAATAAAAATGAAAGTAGTACGGAGTGTATTCCTTGCACTTTAGGATTTCAAGAGTAGTATAGTAAAGAAAATCTTATGGAGGATATCCAAGGAAATTTAGGGTTTTCAGGCCAACATAAGAAAGTGATGACTATGGAGGATCATCTATGTAGTTTAGAGTTTTTAGGCAACATAAAGAAGAAAATGCTAATGAGGCTATTCCTTGCACTTTCGACTCTTTAGGGCAACATAAATCTTTAGAAGATAAGTCTCATTTTGAACAATATGAAAAAATGGAAGAGATTGATGAAGATGAGAGTGTTGGTAGGAATGGAAGAAGGAGAGGAAGGCCATCAAAGCAGGAATAAAGAGAAAAAGAAACTCAAAAGGATATTGATCTGGGAAGCCAAATAAAAATATCATAGGTGTTAACAAGAAGTGGGGCTAAGCCCACTAATAAAAATAAAAAGTGTTGATGATGAAAATGATATCATGGAATATTAGGGGTATGAATAAAACCCCTAAAAAATGAGTTATTAAGGAATTAATAGGTTGTTATAGCCTCGAGTTTATTTTAATACAAGAAATAAAATTAAGTAGTGAGGAATGTAAGGATGCTTTTAAGAAGATTTGGAAGATAGGTGATTGTTTAGCAGTTTCTTCTATAGGAGCTTCAAGTGGTATTGCAATAATATGGGATAAATGCAAATGGGATGGACAACTATTAGAAGCAAAAAGTAATTGGGTTGCTAGATTATTTTGCAAGAAAGAGGAAAACATCAAAGTTGGGGTTATAAATGTATATGCTCCAACTATAGTTACTCCTCGTGAAAGATGTTGGAAGGACCTTAGTATATTTTTGTCAAATACAATGATGATTCATTGTGATCTATGGATTCTTGGGGGTGATTTTAATATTGTTCTATCTCCTTTGGAAAAGAAGGGTGGCATTCTAGGATGGTCTAAATCAATGCAATATTTTGCTTCATTTGTCAATTCAAATGACCTTTGGGATGTTAGTCCCTCAAGCTTTCAATATACATGGGATAATAGATGCATTGGGAAAAATCATATAGCAAAAAGATTGGATAGATTCTTGTTATCCAATAAATGGTTGCAAACAAAGTATACAATCTCTTCAGATATTTTATTATGAGTAGGATCAGATCACAAACCCATTCTTTTGACTTGTGAGTTACCTAATAATGGTCATCCAAAGCCATTTCGCTTCCAGTCTATGTGGCTCCAAGACCTTGATTTTTTCTAGATGGTTATGTTATGGTGGGATGAATCAAAATTTGAAGGATCATGTATGTACAAGTTTGTTCAAAAGTTGAAATATTTAAAGGAGCAAATGAAGATATGGAATGCCAAATATTTTGGTAACATTTTTAAAGAAAATAAATAAATTGAATCTAAGCTCAAAAATTTACAAGAGATAGTAGAAATTAATGGAATGGATCAAGATTCTTATGTGAAAGAAAAACAATTACTTTTTTATTATCATAATGCATTGAAAAAGGAGGAGTCATATTGGTTCCAAAAATCTAGAGAGAAATGGCTCAAGGAAGGAGATAGAAATACAAAAATATTCATGCTATAACAAAAATAATTTTTTTGTTCATCATATCAAAAATATTATAACTCTAGATGGAAGAAATATTGAGGATGAAGAAGATATAAGGAAGGAAGCAATTAATTATTTCAAAAATATTTTATTAGATTCTAGGCAAGATAAGGAGGCACAAGAAAAACTTCTGCAAAATATTCCATCAATTATCACTCAGGGACAAAATGAAATCTTGATGAAGAAGATATCTATGGAGGAGCTCCATGAAGTAATTTTCTCTTTCCATCCTAACAAGGCACCTGGCCCTAATGGATTTCCTACAATTTTCTTTCAAAAATTTTGGGATTTATTGAAGAGTGATATGTTAGATGCGGTTGAAGAGGCCTAAAAAAGGAAGGCTATAATAAGTGAGATCAATGCTACTTTTATTACCTTGGTTCCCAAGAAAGGTGACACAAAATATTTTGATAATTTTCATCCAATAAGCCTTTGTAATATGATTTATAAGATCATTTTAAAAATTATGGCAAATAAGTTGAAGGGCATTCTAGGGTGTCTTATCTCAGAGGAACAAGGTGGCTTTGTTCATGGTAAACAAATTCTTGATGGTATAATTATTGCACAAGAGGCCATACATTCTCTTCATTCCATGAAAAAACTAGGTATGCTTTTGAAATTAGATATGAACAAAGCATATGATAGGGTTTCCTAGAATTTTCTACATGTTATTCTTAAAAATTTTGGCTTTGATTATAGTTGGTGTGAGTGGATTAAATGTTGTTATAGCACTACAAAATTTTCTATTTTGATCAATGGTTCTCCTGTTGGTTACTTCAAGTCATCTTGTGGACTTCGTCAAGGTGATCCTCTTTCTCCTTATCTATTCATTATTCTTGTGGAAGCATTAGGGAGAGCCTTTTCAAAGGTAAAAATGGAAGGAAAAATCAAGGGTATTCAAGTTGCAAAAAATGGTCCCTTTGAATCTCATCTCCAATTTGTTGATGATACTTTTCTTTTGGGCCATCCCTTAGTCAATGAGGCCATGGAGTTTAAATCAATATTATCATGCTATGAGAAGGCTACTGGACAGTTGGTAAATACTTTAAAATCTAGGATTTTTTCATTAATATTACCCTAGATTTACAACAAATTATTGTGAATATTTTAGGGTTTAAAATTGAAAAATTTTCCATCAACCTACTTGGGTATTCCTTTGTCTGATAAAGGAAATAAAAAGGAGCTTTGGATCTCTTTTTTGGATAGAATGAAAGCTTGCTTGGTAAGTTGGAAAGGTAAGTTCTTAACCATGGTAAGAAGGCTACAACTCATAAAGACTACTTTGCAATCCATTCCTATTTATATGATGTCACTTTCAAGATTGCCAATAGGTATTGCATTAAAAATTGATAAAATTCAAAGAGACTTTCTATGGAAAGGTTGTGAGGAAAAATTTAGGTTTCCTCTTTGTAAGTGGGATAGGGTTTGCAAAGGAAATAATATTGGAGGAGCAGGCTTGCGGAATTGTAGACTTATGAATTTGGCATTAGGAGCAAAGCTTGGGTGGAGATTATTTAGAGATCAAGGAAAGAATTGGGTAAAAATATTACTTCAAAAATATATAGGTTCTCTTGATGCAATGAAATTATTTAGGAAAATAACTCTACCCAAAGGATCATCAACATGGAACTTCATATCAAAGAGTTTGCAATTGATAAAGAAACATATTAGATGGTCAGTCAATGAGGGGAGTTATGCAAATTTTTGGTCTGATGCTTGGTTGAAGCCTTATCCTCTTATCTCTAACTCAAAATGGAAACCATTGGCTCAAGCATGCCTAGCATGTAAAGGTCCAAAGGTCAAATATTATATTATTATGAGCAAAAACTCTAGATCATGGATTTATTTTAGTAACTTGGTTGAAGGAGAGGAACTCAAACAAATTGTAGATGAACTTCAAAATATGCTTCAAGAGTTTTATTTGCCAATTTTTACATGAAAGGATGAGTTGGTTTGGAATTTATCAAAGGATGGTGGATACTCGATCAAGTTGGGATATGAGGATTTAGAACAATCAAAATTTCCTTCTCCCAAAGATTTTCCTTGGAAGAATGTTTGGTCATTAGAGGCTCTCCTTAAGGCCTCAACATTTCTTTGGTTAGCAGTTCAAAGTAAGATTCTTATGGAGAGAGTCTACAAAGAAGAGGATATTATGGACCCTTAGATGTGCCTTGTGTAGAAGGATTTAGAAATATCAGACCATTTACTTCTTCATTGTCTGTTTGCTCACACCATTTGGGGTTATTTTTTAAAAATATGAAATTATATTGGGTAGCTCCATCAACATTGAAAGAGTTGATAAAATGTTGGATAAATTATTTCAAAGCTAAAGCATTATGTATTCTTTGGAGGATTGACCCTACCATTATTTGTTGGAATTTATGGCTTGAAAGGAATAATATAATTTTTAAAAATAAATATCAAAATCATGCCCAAGTTTGGAACTATATTATTGCCTCTCTTGTAGAATGTCTACAAATATGGTGCTCATCATGGGAAGTCTCAATTGTAGAAAAAGAGGTGCTAATAACTTGGCTATAGGATTTGAACATACATGGAAGAGTCATCTGTGACAATGGAATTAAAATAAAGGATCTACTTCGATCTATGGTAAAATGGAAATGTCTAAAAATTGGGTTTATCAAAATTAATTTTGATGGTGCTTCTAAAGGAAATCTAGGAAAAGTTGGTGGAGGTGGTGTTTTTAGAAATAGTGAAGGCAAAATTCTCCTCACTTATTCAGAATCATATGGAACTTCAACTAACAACTATGCAGAGGCTAGGGCACTTCTTACAGGGATTAAAATTGCAGTAGAAAAAGGATGGAAATATATTTCAATTGAGGGGGACTCACAAATTATCATCAATGCTATTAACAAAAATGGATGTGGAGACTGGATAAAAAATAATATTATTGTTGATGTTCATCATCTATTACTAGAGGCAATCTCCTGGAAGTGTGAGCATATTTATAGAGAAGGAAATCGAGTAGCAGATAAATTAGCGAATTATGGTGTTGATCTTCATCCCGGTGAAATTCAAATTTTAGAAGGCAACTGGCCAAGTGAGATTTTATGTCTTAATCAAAATGATGTCAAGGAGCTGATTGTGGAAACATAGCACTTCGAGGAAGTTGAAGAATATATTTAAGAGAAAAAAGAAATGAAAAAACTGTGATAAAAATGTATGCTGCAACAAATGTAATATTTTGGTATTTTGATGGGAGTGGCCCCCAATAGAAGCCACATATAACCTATTAAAAAAAATATTCATAAAATTAACAATAACAATAATATAAAATAGATGGCTAATATCATTCATGCAATAACATGAAGAAAACTTACAAAAATATTGTTCAAATTGTATACAAGCTCAATATGCAAATGAACTTGATTATTTGATACATTTCATGGAGCTTTGTCTCCATAATATAACCTTAGAAAGGTTACTCTTGAACTCTTTATCTATTGCTCTCCTCACATATCCGGAAGATGCATCCTTTCCTATTCCACACAAAAAAACCTCTCTTGTCCCTTGGATTCCCATATTGCCACTTGTATACATGATTCTTGACTCTCTATTTACTTGCACACTTTATGACACATTGCACTCTCCTACACACTCCACACTTGCACACTTTATGACATAACACTTGTACACATTGTTACATGACACTTGTGCACATCCTACACATAGACACATATATAAAGAAAAATATAAATCACACTCTAATATAATATTTACAATTATACCAAAGGTACCATGAGGGTATATTATTATACCAAAGGTACCATGAGGGTATATTAGCATGTATCAAATAATGTAATATTCTCCAACAATTGCCACACCAATTATTGGATGCATCACATCATAATTGCTTTTGTGTTAGGATTCCATCCTACATACAATCAAACATGCCAATCTACAGTTACTTTGATTTCAGACTCTCATCCCACTTACCATCAAACACATCAACCTACAATTGCTTCATAGTTAGACTCTACATGTACTATTGAATACTCTATTAGGCACTTTTCTCTAATGTCAAATTATTGTCCCACTTACCATCAAAACATCAACTTTCAATTGATTTGATGCCAGACGCCTGTCACATGCATTGTCAAAAATGTTATTTGTTATTTGCTATAATATTAGGTTTTTGTCCCACTCACCTTTGGATATGCCAACTTGTAACCGTTCTAGTCTTAGACTCTCATCGCCTACATCATCTAAAGCACAACTCACTTCAACCACTATCAACCTTTCTTAACAAATAAAATTTTGTCCTTCATCAAACTCGTTGTCACTTTGGCCTTGGTCGAACCTTGCATTGTTTCACATGCCTTCATATCATCTTGAGTTGTCATGTACACCTTCACACCTTGTGTTGTTATGCACACCATTGCAATATACATCATCACATATACCTTTTGTCATAAATGACTTTGTTACTTGGCCCTTTGTTAGTATCAATGAACAAGTCTACATCACTTGTTGTTTTAGGCTCCTATATTTCCTCCTTCCATTGGTTCGAGGGCATATTTGGGCTACGTCACTCATCAACCAAATTATAATCATGCTAATTTTGCCTTTGCATATCTTCCTAATTGAGATGCTTGTTGCATCTCCATGTTATGGATTTCAATCCAACTTCATATAGGCAATGATGTCGAAATGTAAATATAGAAGTATAATTCAATTATAAATATATAAAAAAAGATACATGATGAGAATAACTTACAAATACATCTACATACATTGTGCTCATAACATTATCATGTAACCAAATTATCTGCAATACATCATAGTATAGTCAAGGGCATAAAACACATAGACTTGCTTTGACTAGCATTAACCAATGACATATTTTAATGAACATCATTAACAAACTTAAATTCATGAAGGTAAATGATGTACACATAGATATAATGAGACCAATAGGTGGTTGACTATTGTTAGGACATCCCAAGGATATGTCGTTCATGTTTCATTTCCATGACCTGAATTCAAATCATAGGGAGGGAAGCCCCCATGTTGTTATACCCTTGGAGAGTGTAGCCATAATTCTGCCACCCGTTGTACTTTACATTACTTAAAAAAATTACTCGTAAAATATTAAAATACCTTAAACATTACATTATATTATTATAAACACTTATTTCCATATACTCATATACAATAGTACATGACAACACTTAATACCATTACTCTTTATTTACACTTATCAATAATACATGACCAATGCATCCATGCACTTATGTGTTAATATACTATGTGCATTCATTTAAAAATACTCTTACGCTCGTGTTTCTTCATATGTTAAATTTTTTACTTGCACCATGGTCTTAAATACATGCAACCTTTATTTATGTGTCAAATTTTCTACTTACACCATGGTCTTAAATATAAAATAATTCTTATTTTAAACCATGGATCACCACTAATTATTTTATCCGAAGAAAATAATAAGAAATTTTTTTAAAAAGAAAATTCATTTAATATATATATTTTTTTGATACATAGAGGAATTGGCAAATACTTTTCTTTTTTGAACAACTGGTCACAGGGTCAAATCACATTGCCTCCGATAGTAGCGTCAAATCATGGAGCTACCATTATAATCTCTACCTCGTCTGGGTAAACACGACTCGAAGTGAGGAAGGCCTTCGATGGCTCGAGATTGGTACCACCATCATCAAACTGGCGCACACTTAACGGATTCTAGTTAGACTACTACCTTTGCCCTAGAGCGAGCATGCCCGCGAGGTTTGAACCTAGGTCTCCTCACGGTAAGTGCCCAATTCATTTAATAATTTAATCCCACTTCAATTTAATCCACTCTCGAATCTCTAGAAAACCTAACTTGCATATTAACCCTTTACTTTTAAAAACCATATGATCATATCATTCTTGATAATTATTTTTTATATATCATCTATTTATTTATTTTTTCGGTTGCATAGGAGAGTTGGTCACAACCACACTATTTTGTGCAGACCATATGATCATATTATTCTTGATAATTATTTTTTATATATCATTTATTTATTTATTTTTTCAGTTGCATAGGAGAGTTGGTCACAACCACACTATTTTGTGTAGGGTTCAAACCACAAGGGTTGTTTCCACCAAACCTATTCCGCGGCGTGAAGGAAACCACTCGTTGTTCAAGATTCGTGCCGTCATCGTCAAATACACTTAAACGATTCAGATCAGACTATTACCTTTACAACCCTCGAGATTTAAACCTATATGTCTTATTAGTAAATGCCTAGCCACACAAACACTTACCAATCAACCTAATCCTCAAAGTTATCATTTATCACTTAAATAAAATTTATTATAAATTCATTTCTTTCAATCAACCTAGTCCTTAGAGTTATCATTTATCACTTAAATAAAAATTACTATAAATTCATTTCTTTCTTATACAATTGATTAACAAAATCTTACTTCCTTTAACTACAACAACATCTTAATTTTTTTTCAAAACTTCTTAATATATATTTTTCCTTATTCCTTATCAATTTTTATAATAATAATTTACTCCTTATTTAAACCTTTAAATCAAAATTTTTGAAGACAAGCTCGGTGTAATTTCCTTCTATCAATTACTAAAGCTTCCCATTTCTTTGCCATCCAACCTAACTAGAATTATTTGAATTATTTGTAAGGTCCTGGTATAGTTTTAGGTTTTTAATTGAAAAATAAATTTAAATTAATATATAAAAAATTGTTTTGTTAAGTGTGTTAATTTGAGATCAACATTTCTAATCATATATCCTTCCAAATCCTTTTACCAAATAAACATTTAAAAAATAAAACAAAAGTTATTTTCATATTTAGTTTTTTTTTTTTACTTAAATTACGAGGAGGTATATATAGTTCTGGGGTTAAAGGCAACCAAGGAATAGAAGAAAAGTAGTTAAACATCAAAACGATTTGGAGACACCGCAAATTTTGATTTTTGCGTGAGAGGGGAAGCGCAGAAGATAGGAAAAAATGCAGGCTTTGCGTGGTCGTCTAGCCATTGGAATAGGAGGAGTTCGATGCTTCTCCACTGCCCCCGATTCTTCTTCTATCGCAAACTCCATATTAAAATCGCTTAACCTTCGATCTGGTACTGCTGCTTATTCTCTTAAGGCTAGGGTTAGGCGAAATCAGTGATGACAATCCATCGGTGTTTTTTTTTTTAATTTTTGGTTTTTCCTCCCCTGGTAATGTTCTAATTTGTTTAGCATTATCTGAGAGCACAATGCAAATGATGATTTTGCACACCCCATTGCAATCTTTACTGTTAAATTCGTAATTTTTATCCTTAATTTCATTTAAAAAAAAATCCTCTGCAATCAGATTTTAGAGACAAGGGTATGCGAGGTTTTGCAGTCGATCAACTTGAAGTAAATGTTCAAAGTTTTTGCAGAGAAGGCTCTTTCTGTTCAAACATATATAGAAACCGGTGGTTCTGTAGTGCAAAATTTGGTGTAGCGTCAAAATGACGGAGGATAGAACATGTAGTAATGTGGATTTGATTTTGAGATATTATTTAACGAACTTTATAGTAGTGGCATGCTGTCAACGGCTCTCCATTTATCAGACAGAAAACTGTGTGCAAAAATAACAAACATTAATCAAATGGTGTTATCTTGGTTTAATTGGTTATATTTCTTAATTTACAAACATCAATTAAATATATTTTTTAACTTATAAGGAGAAGATCAAGGTCTTGTTGTAATACCACCACTGTATGATCAGACCATGTAGTATGATCATGAAGTAATAAGGTGTATCTGTTTCAATCCGATATTACTCATTAAAAAAATAACAAACATTAAATTTGTCAAATAATAACCAGCAGAAGTTGCATAATCGAACAATTAATGGTGTAGGTGCAATGCCATACTGACTACCTCTGTTCAAGCCCAGCTAAGTATTCTTGAAAATGGTTGCAAACATAGCGTTCATACTCTGGGAGAGTCTGCCAACTCCTGCAAGTCTGCTAACTGGGCGAGTCATTAGACCCGGCGACTCTCTAATCTGGGTGAAAAAACCCAGGCTTGAGGCGTTCAAGACAAGTCCGAGTCTGGGCATCAGAAACATCACGGATGAGACTTGATTTGTGCAACGCGATGGGAACGGCCGCCAACGGATTATTCTGACCACCCTGTTGACCATTTCAACTGCAATGTTGACTGCATCTAAAGAGTGATTTATTAGGATGTTTTTCGTCTAAAGATCTGTGGCCGGCTTCTGTTGTGCGGAAACAGTCCAAGTTTGAACCCTGCATCAAATCTGCCTTCAAAACCAATATTATAACAACGATGCTTTATTTATTTGATGCATATTTGATTTTTAGGACAAATCCTTTTCTTATGCATAACCTTTGTTGAGGTCTCTTTCTCGTCACGTGTTTCACGTTTCTGGCAACATGGCTTGACACTATGGTTGCAGCAATGCAGGTTACACACTGACGAGGCTGGGTACAAGTCTCAGGATATGTTTCCTCATACATTGAAACTTTTAGCGGATGAGGGCTTAAAGTTCTAAAACTTCTTTTCGAAACCCCTCGGACGTAGGTTTTAAGCAAAAAGGTGATCTAAGCTTTATAATGCATGCTCGCAGCCATTGAAAGACAGAGGGGTGAATGTCAGCAATTTACCGGAGAAATGAAAAATGTAAAAAATAGTATAATTGACCTATATATTCCACCACATATGCATCTGCTAGGAGAGTTGACCTCTTTCCTCCAAATACGCATCGCTTTGATTTGAGGGCGGGAGCTTGTATTTGAAAAAGATAGTTACAATGTGGGGTGGGGTGGGATGGGGTAGGGAAGTTAAACTGCAGATTATTTTATGTAGAGAACTTCTTCAATAGGAATGACAATTTGAAAAGAATGTAACTGAGCAGCTGTACCTTCAAAACTATGTGGATTTTACCCTTGCTAGCCAAACTTTTTAAAGGCTAAAAAGCAATAAATTGCTAAACAGCGATCTATGTTTTGTACAATATCATTCAGATGTAGATCATATCTTTTGGTATTAGCGTTAACATTGTGGAAAAGGTAAACTCTTATAGGCTGGTGCCTATGGCATAGTGGAGAAACATATCTTTTGAAGAATATTCAGCTTTTTTACCTATAGGGCATAGATTCAAGATGTGATTCACAATTAACCCTGCTTGATTTTTCCTTTTTCTGTAGCTTTCTGGAGCCAAACAAATTAGTATCCATGTGATTCAATGTATAAATGTACTGTCGTGTATCAAAGAGTCAAAGAAACATGGTTTGCATGGTTAGTCATATATGATTGTGCTGTAAATAAAAATTTGAAGTGTTTGGTCTAGAGATGGCTGACAAGATGACTAGTAAAGGTAAAACCTTGTTGAATAGATATTTTAATGTTATAAGCTAATCATAGCGTTACCGTTTGTGTCTCTTTTACTTGTCAGGGTGTTATTCACTTGTTTTCAGTAAATTGTGTCCGTCATGGTAAGAAAACTTGCAAGTCGGCACTCTGATTTCAAGTCGGAAGAACTCGGCAAAAAAAAACATTGAAAAATAATTTAATTAAAAAAAAAACATTTAAAACAAAAATTAGATAGCCAGGAAGTTAATTTTCTGTTAGAAATCTTTTGCCAAGGAATGAAATCCGTTAAATTGATCTCCAAAGCATTCTATGATGTCTGGTTGACCTCTGAAAAAATTATTTTCCGAGCAGGAGAAGGGGAAAAATGGGAAAATGAGGGTTTTCCATGGTCTGGTCTGCACAGGTGATTTTTGCCGAGAAATCGGTGGCTTTTCTTGCTAATATCTCGGCGTCGCTGAGCTGAAAATCTTGCGAGAAAACCAAGTTATTGCAAGAACTCAGTGAGTTTCCCTATTACGATGTCCATATTCTTTTGCTCACACTATTTGAGCTTCGACAACTGACCTGAATATAAAATCCAGAGAGGATAGGCAAATACTGCTCTTTATGTCCTCCATATGTCATGCTTTTAAACTGTTTTGGTTATTGGCCAAGCCAAAGCTATCTTCAAGAACCTAGTTGTTCACTTAAAACTCCTTGATAAGCTATCCACAAACTAAATGCTGGGACTCTAATGGCAGCAATAGTGTCTTCTAAACAACTGTTGTTTTTCCCCTTAGAAAGTTTTCAAACCCGCTAGTTGTACTTTCTCTTAGTGTTGTACTTGACTTTTGTAGATCTATAATTAGGGTATTGTGCTTGACTATACTGTATACCAATGTAATGGTTCTTGGGATCACCATATTCACATTTTGAAAGCCCAATATTATGATCTGAAGTGTTGTGTTTTCAAAATATTTACTAATTGCTTCTGATGCCAGAAACGTAAATTTTTTTATACCGTATACAGCTATTCATAATTGAAAGTTGAAATGATGCCATACTTGCCTCACTTCTGAGATATAAAGTTCTCTATGCTTTTTATGGTTTTCCTTTCCACCACTACTTTGTCAATTTTAGCAAAGGAATAAATTGTTTTCTGGGTCAAATTTTTCCATTAATTGGGCAACATAAATATCCTTTAAATAGGTACTTTCTATTTCATGATAATCTAGAGTTTCAGTAGCAGTCTAGCTGTATAATGTCACATTTGGTGCTTCCCAATGAGTGATTTTTGATTTCTGTGATTGACCTAATAATTTCTCATAGTTATTTGTTTGAAATTTCCATCTTCATATCTATGGGATCCTTCAACACACAATTGATTACATAGTATAATTGAGAATTGCCATAGGAGGCCAAGTCTGGTTCCATTGGCACCATGATTTATATGCTACAAGGGAAATGCCAGATCCTCCACTAGTAACAGTTCTGAAAGCAGAAATTATGAAGCTTAACAAATTTGTCTTGCAGAGCCATCTGAAAATAAAATTTGCAACTGTAGCTATTAATATATTAAGATTGCAGTATCTGTAGAAATGCAATACCAAAGCTATTGATTTAGTAAGACTGCAGCATCTATAAAAATGCAATATCAAATGCATTCTGGTTTGTAATTCGCGATAAGAGTGAATTCACAACATTCTCATGTTGAAACGCATAATTTTTGCGTTACTGGCTATGACATGGAAGAGATTGTCATTGTTGATGTGTTGTCCAAATCTAACAGCTTTGTTTTCAATAATCATTAATGAGTATAGCATGGTTCGTTCTTGGTGATTAACTGCTTCTTCTTCTGTTTTGTGTTTGTAATACAAACCATGGTTTGCTTTGTCCTCGTGCCTATAGCTGGTGGCATTTCTTTTATGTGCAAGGGTCTTCCTTTCATGTTTTTTTGTAATTTGAAATATATGTTTTTGTCTTTTCCATTGTGTTTAGGGTTTACCCTTTTTCTGTTCACCCACAGAGAGTTTTTGTTTTTGATAAATAATTATTTCATAATATAAACATTTTAGTGCCTAGTTATTGCTAGAGTTTGTTCTACACTTTTTGTGATTGTAACTTGCTATACTTTTGAGTTCCATTGACCTACTTTGGTCATTGGTGAACAATAAGTGACTTTCTTTCTTTCTTCTTTCCTTGTTTATATACAAAGTGGATGTATGATAGCTTTTACTTTGCAATCTTTGATTGTTGACCAATCGTCTACTTTGCAATAAACTGGGATAAGATGCAACTATGGTTGAACAGCATATTGAACTTCAAATAGTATTGTGGATGGTTGATTTTTTCATTGATTTGTCTTACAGATTGGAAAACTAGTTATATACTGTGAATCTATTGTAATTGTGGTAAAGCTAGTTCTAACAATCTCTTGATTCAATAACTAATTTCATTGGAAAAGAAGAATTGCAGTTGGCAGCCTTTCCAAAATCTCTAAAAAAGCTTGTAATAATAACACTTTCTCATAGAAATTGTTACTAATTTCCTTTTTATCAGTTGAAGGTTGATAAACATGGAAAAGCCACTTGAAATTCAGCAGGAAACCTAAATTCTGAAATTTTTAGATGTCAGAAATTTAATAGACACAAGTTGTTAAGATTGAATTGTCAAATGTTTGTATTTTAGTTGTTTCTCATAACCCTCTCTTTTCAATGCTTGGCTTTAGCTTCATTGATGCAAGATAGGGACTTATTGCTCTTTATAGCCTTGGCTTCATTCGTTCAACACTTTTGCTGCTTTATTTACATGTGTTTTTTCAGTCTGTTGAAATTTTGCAACCTTGTGCTTTTTAAATTATTGCTTTCTCTCATTTTTCTTGTTAAAGTCTAGAATCTGTCATTGGATCTTATTGGTTTTCTTAATATACATCTTGAAAGTTGTTGGCAAAGTGCCAGTCTGTTTTTGGCTCTGATCTTGACCGATCAAAATAAATAGAAGTCTAGAAACTGCCTTTGGATCTAATTGGTTTTCTTGATATACAACCTGAAGGTTATTGGCAAAGTGCCAATCTGTGTCTGGTGCTGATTTTGACCTATCAAAATATATCTAAAGCATGTGCTATTGCCTGATTCTTTTTTCTTGGTTTTAGCAGATTCATGGATGCCCTCTCTGTATTGTTCATATGAGGAGACTTTATGATCTTTTTTGAATAATCCTGTTTTTTGTTTGTGTGTTAAACCAATGCTATGCAAAACTTTTGGACGTTTTGATAAACAAATGTTGTTGAGATTGACACTTCTGACGTGTTTTGGGGGGATCTTTTGATTGGTCAGTCTTAGTTCTCATAATACTGTTCATATTTCCCTGATAAAATGCTAATAACACATTGCCAACTTTATATACTACCTTTTTATATTTTGTTACTTCTTGACAAGGTTCCACGAGCCTGGGGGACGGGTTTCCGGGGACGGCGGGGGACGGCAGGCCGATTTTAGGGGACGGCTCGGGGACGGCTGGGGGGGACGGCTGGTATAATACTATAAAAATTGAAATTTTTTAGAAATTTAGAATAATCTACACATTCAGAATTCTACACCCAACAAAAATGATATTTCATATTAGTAATCAATTATGTAAGCGCAGCCATTCATATTCATATTAGTTACTAACACATAAGTGGTATTAGGATATTCATATTAGTTACTAAGTGCAGCCATTTAATTGTTTCAAGTTCAACAACTATAACTTGAAGGTTCAGCCAAGGATATCAAGTGCAAACAATGTTTAAACAGTCATCATTTTAAGTAATAACAGTCATCATTTTTTCAGCCACCAATGTTCAAACAAAGACTGTCTCACCCCTCCCATTGTTTGAGGGACTAATCGCAAAGCTGGTGATGTATAATGCTGAATTAATCTCTGGTAGTTCTTGATGTGCCTACAATAAGCACTAGGCAGCGTACCAAGCTGAATTAATCTCTTATAATTATTGATTTGCCTAGAATCCACTTTAAACAATAACAATGGGTAATATGCTGAATTTTAGCATATGGATACTTCTGAGGAACGTCTTAAATATTTTCATACTTAAAGCAACTGATCGTCTGATACAAATAGTTCAATCTACTACATAAAGCCATATGGTGAAATTGAAAATAACAACTTACCATATAATTAGCCCCAAAAAGTGATTTACTGGAAACATCCACAATTAGGGTAAAGTTGCATGTACTTAAATTTATGTATTTCACTAATAGTTTCAAGAGGGGATAAAAGCAATGAGCCCTTACCTTTTTTTTTTATTAAATTTTTTTTTTTTTTTTTGGGTGAGGACACCTAGCCGTGGGGGACGGTTGGCCGTCCCCGGGACGCCCCAAAACAGGGGACGTCCCGGGGACGGGAGGCCATAGGCCTCTGCCGTCCCGGGGACGTTCCCCCCATCCCGGACGGCTGGCCGTCCCCGGGGACGCCCTAAAAAAGGGGACGTCCCGGGGACGGGAGGCCATAGGCCTCAGCCGTCCCGGGGACGTTTCGTCCCCGGGGACGCCCTAAAAAAGGGGACGTCCCGGGGACGGGAGGCCATAGGCCTCAGCCGTCCCGGGGACGTTTCCCCCCGTCTCGGACGGCTGGCCGTCCCCGGGGACGCCCCAAAAAAGGGGACGTCCCGGGGACGGGAGGCCATAGGCCTCAGCCGTCTTGGGGACGTTTCCCAGCCGTCCCCCAAAAGGGGGGACGGGGGGAAACATCCCCCTTGCCGTCCCCCCGTGCTGGGGGACACAGGAAACGGGGGGACGTGTCCCCCAGGGGGGGGGAAGCGTCCCCGTGGAACACTGCTTCTTGATTACTGAATGGCACACATTGTAAGACAATGGACACCACTGGCAAGGGTTGAAAAAGCAGTTTCTAAAAGTAACTCTCACAATTGGTGTCTTCTTGGATGAAAACCTGCACAATAATAGTTTAGGAATCTCAGAGCAATGTATAATGTGTGACTGGTTCCAACAACCATAAGCCACAGATTTGTTCTTGAGAAAATATCCTTAACTGTTGAGTGGTAGGAGGCTTTCGTATTACAACCAAAATGTATATTAAATTTTTAAGCATTACAAGGATTCTAAATTAAGAACAATTCGAGTCTTCACCAGACTTATGGATGTATAAAATTGCTTTCTCTAACACTGAGGTAGTGAATACTTGTACTGCAATTTGTTCAAATTATGATGGAATGCCACTGAAATCTTAATCTGCATGTCATGGGCACTGAATTATTTTGTACACTGCTTTGACATGAAAGGATGGCTTTTTATCAGAAAAAAATCTGTCATTGGCTTGTTAGTGCAAGATTTTATACTTGACATATATGAGAATGTTAAAGATATAAGAACTTGTATCAACTGGTCAAATTATGAATTCGAGATATTTTACTTCTTTTCTTTATAATTAATGCAATGTAAAATTTGTTGACAGGTGAGGCCCTTGTACAGAATGAGGGAGATAGTGATATTGGAAAAGCTATTATTAAGTTGGCAAAAGAATGGGGCATTACAACGATAAGCATTGTTGGAGATAAACCTGGTAACTCAGAGATAATTGAAGACCTTAAAGCACTTGGTGGGGATATAGTTGTGACAGAAAACTATGCAAAGACATGGTGGGAATCTCTTGTTTTTATTTTAGCTTTCATTCTTGTAGTTATTATAACTTTCCAGAAATTGAGATAGGTTGACAAATGTGTTGTGAATCAAGGGTAAGCATGCATCAGAGGCAATGCATGTGGTTTTTTGATTTGTTTTAATGCAGGATTTGATTTTTGTTAACATCATTATAGAAGCACACATCCAAATGATAATCACAGCTTTGAGCACATGCGTGATCATATTTCACTGTCAAAGGACAATTTGAGGATGTTAGTCTCAAAAGATTGATGCGAATAACTGAATTAATTTGTAGTACTGATCACAGGAATCCATAACCAAGCTGTGTAGAACATTAAGTGGGATTGTACGAGTCTTTTTATTCAAAGATATAGAAGTGCCCTCTGTGCTACCACATGAGTCTTCAATTTCTCACATTGTTTGCAAAGCATCATGCTCAATAAAGATGGTAGACAAGGCTGAGAAATGGTCTGTAGGCATGTGTTCAGACTTGTGGTAAACATTAATCTTTGGAATTGTTCTTTTGCTATAAATAATTTGCTGAAGCTTGACTGCCTTCCCCATATTGATATGAGCTCCATCCAAATGTCCAAGGCTTGGACCCCAGATCTTTGAACTGTAAAGCACTGAAGGTCTGACAATGCCATCAAACAATTGTAATTTTGTATATAAGAAAACAATCCTTACACAGTTTACACTAAATAGTGTTCTTTATGGAGTCCATATCATGCTGCATGCGGTCTATAATTTGTCCAGGAGCTTTATTTAATGCAGCTGCAGGGATAAATAATACATTGGTCCAAGCAAGATCACCATACAAGGAACAGTAGTATCTATAGAGAAAGGTTTGGGCACAAAACATTTGGTGGTACTCTTAGAGATTGTGCAGTGGCTGTCCACTGTAAAGCAAATTCAAATGGCACATATTTTATTGTGAGTTGGCCCTTTGAACAATAATCTGGATTTTGAAACTGATGGATACAATATTTCTTTTTTATATAGTGTGAATTGGCTCTTTGAACTCTGAACAGTTTGTGTGACAATTCTTTGAACAAGGGTTTGATGCAAGTGAGCTGATCTATAGATGATGATGTGATTGCTTTGGTATCTTGTGACATCTGTGCAAAGATTGCAGGTGTTGCATACAAATATAATTGAATGGAGATTGAAGGTGAAACTTTTTAGTTTCTTGGAAGGATGACTTTATTTAATGTAACCCCTCTCCATTAAACACGAAGCATGTGATGCAGAGATCATGATATATGATGCTATTGGTTAAATTTGATGAGAATTGCATGGAAATGAGTAACAATTTTGAATTGAGTTTGATGGAAAAATGGGTTAAGCACATGGTACAATAGGCAAGAACCCACATTGTTTTGTTTTTCTAATTGGTTATGTAAGGCTGAAATGAGCCCCATCTGTATTGTATCACGATGCATTATAGCGGGTATTTCAACAACCATTGTGGTATTACAAGAAAGCGTATTATCGCACGCGGCATTATTGTCAGTGTCCATCATAATGCAGGAATTTGAACTTAGGTTGTGCTTATGCAATTGCATCCCTTCTACCATTTGCTCCACAATGCCTTGGACAAGTTGAAAACCTCGTCAAGTTCTTGCGAGATTTCCAGCTTGGCTAGTTTTCTTTTTTGTTTTATATTTTCTATTTTTTTGGCGCTGAGAAATCGCCAAAATCTATGCATGCAGACCATAAGAATAAGCTTTGAAATTTTTATTTTTAATATTATTGGATTATTTTCAAGAATGCTACAACTACATAAACAATGGATTTAGGTTTGAATCAATGCAAGCATTACATCTCTTAGATTTAGTCAAAGTCTTCTATGGTTTTTGTTGAGCATGGTGATTAAGGTAACAGTTACTACTTAGATTAAAGAAATACACAGTAAATCCACGAGAAGTTGACCTAATATTTGGAAAATGATGTTCACCTTTAAATCATTTTATTAATAAAACTCAGAAACTAACCATATATGAAGTACTCTGGAATAATTCAAGACATAAATGATAATGATTATTAAATTATTTGAAGTTCTTTGGATTTAGTATGTAAGTATTATGTTTTGATGATGCTGTAGCATGTTGCATTGTCACAAAAAGATCATGTAGCTTTGGCTTGAGAGAACAGGGTGGTCCTTGAGTGTATGTTTGCTGTCCAGTGGAGGCATGGACCATTGAATTTGTTGTGTTTGCTCCTGTGGGTGGTACTAAGTAAATTTTAGTGGTAATATCCTATAAGAAAGTTCTGGTATTTCTTTCCTGTTGATTGTGTACGTCCCCAACCCACAGTTGTTATTCTTGTCTCCAAGAAATATGATAAATGTATAAGTTTTTTGGGTGCTGGTGTCTATCAGATCTCTTCATGCACAATTCTAAAGTTTGTTCAGTTCACCCAGTTTCTTGGTGGAAGAATGATTGCATGTTTGACAATTGCATTTTAGAATATCATGCAGCAGTGTGTTTGATACTGTTAAAATTGAGTTTATTAGCATTTCCAATTACTATTGTCTTGGTTGGATTGTACTCTTGGTATAATGGTGGAGAAAGAGTGCAAGGAAACAAAGCAGCTAAAGAAACAGCATTTTACCAAGTTAGAAAACATAAGGAAACTTTTGATAGAAACAAGCCCTGGCTCATGGAGAAAGGGTAGAATTTGAGATATAACTATTAAAATCTCAAAATCTATAAGAGAAACTGAACAGACAATTAACATTTGATAAGCCTTCTCAGACAAAATCAAAACAGATCATTGACATCATCAGAAATCCAAATAATGCAGAATATTTTGCAAATGTTTATTTATAAAAGAAATCCCAAGCAAGTTAACAATGGCACATCAAGGACAACTTAATATACATGAGATGAAAAGCTGAAATCCAATGTGATCATCCACTCACTATCAATCAGATTTGGACTACCTTTTGCAAAGAACCTTAATAACTTACTAGGTATTCACATGCATTAGAACTTCAATAGGCTACACCAGAGGCGGGATATCAAATCTGGGATTTGAATCATAGATAATGCTCAGCAGAATTGGAAATCATACAATTCAGGGATTTCCTAGGAGGTTACCAATGCTATTATACTTCAGCTAACACACATGCTAACTGCATATTTTGAATCCTAGATGATGCTTGGCACAGCCAAAAACTTGCAATCCTAGGACTCTCTGGGAGGTACAAATGCTATTATTACTTTTTCTATAACATGTGAACTCAGAGAATTGAATCCTAGATGCTTGCCAGAGCTGGAAAGATGCAATGTGAGGACTCCTGGACTATGTTTAACTTTATACTACTTCAGCTGCAACATGACTAATGATTTACTGCAAGGTGAGTATAGGCCAAGTATTTTTTTTCAATGGGTTATATGGGATTGAAACGGGCCCCGCCCATATTACATCATCACCACATAGTGGTATTACAACAAAGCTTGGATATTATCCATGTATTGTTTGGCAAGATTCGAACCTAGGTCTCCTCGAAATATTGAGGAATCTAACTGGTTGAGCTAATGCCATTTGATGAGTGTAGGCCAATTTATACTAATCCTTTAATTTTATTTTTGTCCCTTTGAGGAAGTATAATTTATTTTTTCGCTTTCACATTATGTTATGTTGCATATTTGTGCTTCAAAAATCCAATTTGGGGCTTATATATACGTTGTCCCCTGGCTGTCCAGCTACCATCCTGGAATGTGGGCCAAACCACTGATGTAGTGGAGATGCATCCTGCTGTATTGCGTAGTCTCCATCCCAGAATGCCTGTGGAATATAGCATCAGATTTAATAGCTTGATCATGTACCAATCGAATTTTAAGAATGAAAAGCAAGGACTGCCATATATGTTCTTAAGATGAACCATAATCTCCTTTTGTTAGTGAAATGGCAAAGCAAGACTTGAAGGATGAGTTTCAGGAAAAGGAGTGCCTTATCGAGGACAAGAATAGTGGTGCCATAATTGTGACTGGAATGCAAGAAAGAAGCTTACTTTTCAAAATTAAAGAATGAAAGGTAAGGAATGCCATGTATGTTCTTAAGATGAACCATAATCTCCTTTTTCTAGGGAGATGGCAAAGCAAGACTTGAAGGATGAGCTTCAGGAAGAGGAGTGCCTTATCGAGGACAAGAATAGTGGTGCCATGTTTGTGACTGGAATGCAAGAAAGAGGCTTGTACAAGCTCTATGTTACTGCAGTGAGTCAAAAGGATATTATAATGGTTTAAATCCAAGGTTCCACGAGCCTGGGGGACGGGGGGACGGGTTTCCGGGGACGGCGGGGGACGGCAGGCCGATTTTAGGGGACGGCTCGGGGACGGCTGGGGGGGACAGCTGGTATAATACTATAAAAATTGAAATTTTTTAGAAATTTAGAATAATCTACACATTCAGAATTCTACACCCAACAAAAATGATATTTCATATTAGTAATCAATTATGTAAGCGCAGCCATTCATATTCATATTAGTTACTAACACATAAGTGGTATTAGGATATTCATATTAGTTACTAAGTGCAGCCATTTAATTGTTTCAAGTTCAACAACTATAACTTGAAGGTTCAGCCAAGGATATCAAGTGCAAACAATGTTCAAACAGTCATCATTTAAAGTAATAACAGTCATCACTTTTTCAGCCACCAATGTTCAAACAAAGACTGTCTCACCCCTCCCATTGTTTGAGGGACTAATTGCAAAGCTGGTGATGTATAATGCTGAATTAATCTCTGGTAGTTCTTGATGTGCCTACAATAAGCACTAGGCAGCGTACCAAGCTGAATTAATCTCTTATAATTATTGATTTGCTTAGAATCCACTTTAAACAATAACAGTGGGTAATATGCTGAATTTTAGCATATGAATACTTCTGAGGAACGTCTTAAATATTTTCATACTTAAAAGCAACTGATCGTTTGATACAAATAGTTCAATCTACTACATAAATCCAGATGGTGAAGTTGAAAATAACAACTTACCATATAATTGGCCCCAAAAAGTGATTTACTGGAAACATCCACAATTAGGGTAAAGTTGCATGTACTTAAATTTATGTATTTCACTAACAGTTTCAAGAGGGGATAAAAGCAATGAGCCCTTACCTTTTTTTTTATTAATTTTTTTTTTGGGTGAGGACACCCAGCTGTGCGGGACGGCTGGGCACCACTAAAAGATGCCCAGCCGTCCCCGGGGACGCCCCAAAAAAGGGGACGTCTCGGGGACGGGAGGCCATAGGCCTTAGCCGTCCCGGGGACGTTTCCCAGCCGTCCCCCAAAAAGGGGATGGGGGGAAACGTCCCCCTTGCCGTCCCCCCGTGGGGGGACGCAGGAAACGGGGGGACGCGTCCCCGTGGAACACTGTTTAAATCCCTTGATATTTTTTGACATTGTAGATTTAGAAATTTGATTTTTCATTATCTCAACACTTTGAGCAAGAGGCATGATTCAAGGATTGCCAAATGTTGAGGATGGCAAATAAATTTGTGAATCTTGTCTCAAATGGAAGCAATGGATAGAAAACTTTGAGGAGACCATCAAGTGAGTGCAACATTTATTCAATGTTGTCCAACCTGTGCAGGCCAATGGAAACTAAATACAATTGGACGGGGTTGTTTATTTCATAACTTCTATTGATGATATTTTTATGAAAATACTGGGTTTAATGTTTGAAGCACAAATCAGAAGCACTTGATGCTTTGAAGGGATTTAAAGTATTGGTAGAAGGCCCAACAATAGCAAGACTAAGTTTTGTATATTCCACAATAAAATTCAGTAGCAAAGAGAAAGGATAGGCCCATAATGGAGACAATTTCTAGCATGTGAAGGATGAGGACCTTCCTAATTGTTTATGGGGAGAGATGGCAAGTACAAAAATCTATATGGTAAATTGAAGTCCCACCAGATCACTGAAATATGTCACTCTTGAAGAGGCTGGGTTTGAAACAAAGCCTTAGGTAAAACATCTTGCTTGAGATGATTGGACACCTTTTGGTATTTCTCTTGAAGGAAAACAATACAAGTTAGAAGGTGTTTGTAGGAATTTTATCTTTGTTGGACATAATATTATGCCAACAGATCACAGTTTGTATGATTCAGAAACCATGAAGATCATAATTAGTAGAAGTTTTTGACCAGCGGACCAAACCGTTTTCAAGATGTTCAGATTTGCATTTTTAGAGGATGGTTGGAAAAACTTCTGTTTTTTCAGTTTGCAGGTGGGTAAGAAAATCCGAAGTGGTGCCTTTGAACAAGGGAGGATGCAAAGTTAGATGAGTCACCTTGGCTAAATGGAGAAAGTAAAGACAAGGTATTCTATTGATATGTAAGAATTTTACTTAATGTGAACGTGGCATTTATAAGAAAAGATGATGCCAATCCAGACAATCACAATGCAATTTGATTGGAAGGTGTATTAAATGGAAATCGAGAACATGTTCCTAAAAATGGTATGTGGTACTGGTCTTTTCATATGATTCTCTAAATTGGTACTTTTTTAATTATGGCTTTTTCAATCTAACCAAATAAAGAATAGTTTAATTTCCTCCTTTGTGATGCATTTAAGAGAAGTCATTTTGTATAAGCCCAGAATGCTTTTATTTCTTTGCTAATACATTTAAGAGAAATCATCTCATATAAGCCTGGAATTGACATTCACCTTAAGGATCGAAAATTTGAGTTAATTCTTTTTGATGCCTTTTTGTTTTCTGCTATCCAAATTTATAGTGAAATTTTAGCCACCAGGCATATGTATATTTAGATAGTTCAGATACAGTTTATAGTATTTGGAAGAGGAAGTGTGCATGGACAATCCATGTGCACATGTAGTGGAAGGAAAGGAGCATGTGGTTTGCAGAGTGATTTATCTTTTTATGACTTGAAGGCACACTGAGCATGTTACACTGACACTGAAAATCACCTAAAAAATAGAGAGTTTGTTCAAAGCCCTTCATATATGTCCAAGCCTCTATGTAAAATGGATGTGGAAAATACTATGGTTATGATCAGCTATGTTGATGATGTAGTTCTCACGGGAAGTCAGGTTAACTTGATGATGTGTTGGGAAAATAAATTTTTGAGTCATTTGAGATGAGTGAGCAATGACTCTTGTCTGGGGAATAAACTATGGCAAATGAAAGACTTATTCTTTTGTTTTATGGATAAAGTTTGCTTAGTGCTTACCGAATTTTTTTTGAATGTCCGAATGTAGAGCTTCATGACCTTAATGGAAAATAGGATTGAAGCAATCTACTTCAGATAATTCAGAACAGGTTAACAGGGCAGTGTGTTGTTGGTTGTGGATGTTATACTTGACACATGCTCAATTGCATCTTTGTTATAGTGTTAGTATTGTATCAAGATGTATAAACACCTAAAATTTCTCATTACAACGTTAAAAATGTATTTCTTTAAAAATGTATTTTGAAGTTTACGAATGGAACAATACTCTTCAGAACCAAGTACAAGAGAGTTGAGGAAGCTTTTAGCATGGTTCAAGTACTGGGAACATTTTGTTTCATCAGTAAGAAACAACCAATGATAACACTTGTCAACAAAAACTAAATATATGGCATCTGTAAATGCTACCTGGGGAGCAATATGGCTTAGAAGTGTCCTATAACTAATCTTCACTTCACAAAAGTGAATGCATTCACTGTTTCATCTTACTATCAAAGTTTGATTAAGCTGGCAAAAAATCCAGATTATATGTAAAAGATGTCAAAATTCATTAACATTTCAGTAGAAAAAGGATGCAAAGTGCAAAAATCAAGTTATGCATTTTCCGCAACCCATAATTGCCAAGTTAGGTTTGGTTTGGTAGGCGAAAAAGGTAAGAATGTTTTATTTTTTTCGTAAGTGTTCTGTTCAGTTCTTAAAATATAAGTGTAATAATGATTTTAAAAAATAAAAAAAATGAAAAGATTTAATTAAAAATAAAAACAATGTATATTATAAAAAAAATATTTCCCATGGTGGATGCGTATAAGAAGTATTTACTCAAAAAAAAAAATATTGAAAAATATAATGTTATATACTATATAGTTTGTATTTAAATTTAAAAATTAATACTTGATTAGTACTTTGATTTATCTCTATGTTTAAAATATAATAATATATATGTATATTAATAAGTTATATGTGATTTACCTATATGAGGTTCAGTTCAATTGGTTGGGAGTGAAGAATTTCACACTATAAACCATGGTTCTAGTCTCATAGGTGAAACTTAACATTTTATCAAATGACATGAGCTCAACCTATCAAATATGTCAACTTCCAAGGTGGCCCATGTCCAATCTTGCTAGGCAATACATGCATAATTACCAAGTTGCTGTAATACCACTATGTGCTCATGATATAATATGGGTGGGGCCCGCTTCAATCCCCTATAACCAATTGAAAAAATAAGTTATGTGAATTCTATAGAAAGTAACTTTTATTAAAAAACATTACAGCTGCTATTAGGTCAAGTAGACCTAATGCAATCATAATTTCCATGAATCGCTTCAGGCTTGGCTTTTGATAAAATATTTTCTTTACCTCCCTTTTATTCCTACTTCTCTGGCCACTACTTTTTCCTTGTGAATTCTTTAATATCATTATTATTGAGATATATAATCTTCGTTATCTAGGGGCCTTCTAGTACTTGATTTTCTTCTAGTGTAAGATCGATAAAATATTTATCATTCAGGTGCCTTCTAGTATTTGAATTTTGTGAAGTGTAAGATTGACACCGTGATTGTCTAATTTCTCTCTCACCCTTTTCCTTATAAATATGTAGACATTAACAAGATGATGATGCCTCCATAGATTCCCCAGTGTTTATTTTGCCTCCTATATTAAAACAAATTAAGGAGAAAGCCTATTAATTTGTTGACAATTTTTTTTTTTTTGGAGACATACACCACAGATATTCCAAGAGATTATCTCTATTATCATTTTCTATTCTTAGTTATCTGTTTAACCACACTTGTTGACATTTGTAAAATCTGCTTTTGGCTTTCCAAATCAATCCCTCTATGGGTTTCCTTTACTTTTTGATTCTGCTTTTGGGGTCTTCCTCTCTTCTTGCCATTCCCACCAATGATTTCATCCTCCATCTCTTTCATTTTGTTGGACTGTTCCTAATTTACACTGCCTTGAAGAATCGAAAGTGCAAGGGACAACCATCACATTACGTTCTTTTTGGTTGAAATTAGATGATTTTGTATTGTTTGAAGAGGATGGAGATGATTTACTTGACTCGTAGTCACCTCATCCCTTTGAAAATTGACTTTGAAACTTTCTTGGCAACTTCAGACTCTTTTGATTTTGATCTTTCACATTGTAGTTGTTTAGCTAGTGCATTCGTCTTGTTCCTCCTGAAGTTTGATTAGAATGAAGTGTGATGGCCTTTGCCATCTAATGAGGCAAGGGGTCTTTCTTTGCCAAACTTTTGGGAGTAGGGAAGCCTTGGCCTGAATTGTTTTTTGTCGCTGTCTGATCCTCTTGCTTCAACTTTGGTCTTGTCTTATGATGAGACAACTGTTCTCATTTTGCCCTTTCTTGCTATGTGTCCAGTCTCATGGCATATGCAGCATGGAAATCGACGTTTTTATAGTCCAAATGATGCTACCACTTTCTTGATTCAGATTTGATAATGATGGATTTGGGTAAAGGTTTTAAAAGATCCATGACAAAACATTGAAATATACACTACTAGATTTTGTTCTATAGAAGTTGATGTCACCGAGATTCCTAGGATTTTACCAATATTTTTCAAAATGTCCATGTTGATAAGCTTGTAAGGAAGTCTAAATAGCTTGACACATGGGAACCCTTTCAAGAGTTTGTCTCTACAGTTCCTTTTTTTTTTTCACTCCATGGTCTTAAATACAAGGTAGTCTTTCCTATAAACCATGGACCACCACCCATTACTTATCTTTCAAACCAGGGAAGGTTATGAGGGGAAATAAATAATCCCTTTGGAAAAGAAGTCATGGAAAACTGCAAATTCAATCTCCATTTCCTTTCAATCCGCTTTCAAATCTTTGAAAAACCTGGCCACTCACCATTGAGTTTACATATTAACCCTTTACATTTAAAAACCATTATGAGGCTCTGCTATGCAACTTGATGGAAATGAATTAAAAATGCTGGAAGTTAATAGAAGTCTAGAATTTATCTCATAAAAATGGGTGCACTTGCATACTCTATGAATTGTTAGCTTGGAAATGGTCTTCATTCCTTTGTAGAAAATATCCAATAATACATAATACCCAAATGGGAATATCTCTCCAATATATAGCATGTATGGAGGAAACCCTAGCCACACATAGAATGTGATGAAACCCTAAACTTTATGACTTAATATAGGTAATAGTAAAACAACTAGACAATACCTAATGTTAGAACACATCCCTAGACTAATTAAGCCTAGTACAGCAAAATAAAACATGTTGGCTCTAGGTACACAACATCTCCTTCCACTTAGAAGCTTTGTCCTCAAAGCTGAGAAAGATTCCATGGCTAAGTAGGCCAACCTTGGAGTAGATCTAAGATGGATGACCCCTGGGGAAGTCTTGGTGTTACACCCTTTTATTACATACTTGCTACAAAAACCTGTATTGTGCACAGGTTTGAACCTAAGACCTACATTGTATGAGCCAAAATAAATATGCCATAACCAACAAGTCAACAATCAGATATGCAATCAAATGGCATTAGCTCAACCGGTTAGATTCCTCAACATTTAAGGAGGAGACCCAGGTTTGAATCTTGCCAAGCGATACATGGATAATATCCATGCTGTTATAATACCACTAAGTGGTGATGATGTAATAGGGGTGGGGCCAGTTATAATCCCATATAACCAATTGGAAAAAAAAATCAGTTATGCAAATTTATCCAATGTGTCTGAGGCCCTTTTTTAAATTTTTTTATTTCGCAGGTGCTCTTCATATTTGCTGCAGTTTGGAACGTGTAGGATGTGAAAATGGATTGTTCACATGCTGTTGCAATGGAGCACACAACTGTGTTCGGTGGAGATGAACTTGGTGATAAGGTTGAAGGGACTGTTGTTGTTGCACCTGTTGAGGCCGTTGGTGGATACGATGTGTTTTTGGAGACGTTGTTGCTGTGGTTTCAATTGTACAGACTGTTGTTGCAACTGCTGAACTTGCTGCTGGTCCAACTGCTGAGGTGGCTGTTGCAACCTCTGATGTAGTTGTTGTTCTTGCTTTGGTTGTGGCTGTGGGTGTTGTTGTTGCTGTGGCTGAAATTTTTGTAGCTATTGTGTCAACTGTTGCATGGACTGCAACTATAATTGCTATAGGGATTGCTGTTGCTGATATACTTTTTATGTCAGTAGTTAGTGTTGCTTCACCTGCTGTAACTCCATGGTGTAGAGCCTAGCCATAAATCCAAAGTGAATTTTTTTTCAAAAGCTTTGACATATGCTTGGAATCTACTATCTTAATTTCCTTTGTTGGCAAGGTTTTAATTGTATATTCCTGTCCGTCTTTTGAAAACTTAAGAAATGTTCTTGATGGTTAGTGGAATATGTGTTCAAAGAATATAATCATTGCACTTGAAGAACAACATCAACTCCACCTGCCTCTGCTACATAAAATTTATCTGTTAAAGTATAATTTTGTACAGATAACTCAAGATTATGCACTATACCTTCACATTGGATAAAACGATGCCTTGGGATTTGAATTGGAAATCTTTCAGAAGTATCTATAGGGAGGCCTAACTTCTTGGCGTATCTCTTATCCAGAATATTCAAAGCACTTGTGGGATCCACTAACACCAATGCCTTTACCTTCTTTATAAACCCAAAAGTTTTGAATGTATCAAGACGATCTAACCCTACCATTGCAGCCAAAGACACTAAAGGTTGGCCCATTTCAATGGTTGGTTGGGGTTTATCTTCTTCATCCGAGTCACTTTCTTGGTGCTAAGGGGAATCATCCTTTTCTGATTCTGATTCTGACTTTGTTTGTAGCCATATACATTTTTGGGGTTTGCATTTATGCCTCTTTGACCAACATGCATGACATAGATTTGAGTTTTGTGGAGCCTTCCTTTGATCAAATATATGGTTGTAATTACTATGATTTTATCTTTATGGGCATCCACTTTGCCAGAACTATCATGTGTATACCCCTTTGAAGTAGAACCAATCATTTTTCTTTTTAGTTTTGCAACATGAACTTGTCTTGTTGCTGTGCTTGCTTTGGTTGTGGCTGTGGGTGTTGTTGTTGCTGTGGCTGAAATTGCTGTAATCATTGCATCAACTGTTGCGTGGACTACAACTATAACTGCTATAAGGATTGTTGTTGTTGATTCACTTTTATGTCAGTAGTTAGTGTTGCTCCACCTGCTGTAACTCCATGGTTTAGAGCCTTGCCATAACTCCAAAGTGACCTTTTTTTCGAAAGTTTTGACATATGCTTGGAATCTACTACCTCAATTTCCTTTGTTGGCAAGGCTTTAATTGTATATTGCTGTCCATCTTTTTTAAAACTCAAGAAACGTTCTTGATGGTTAGTGGAATATGTGTCCAAAGAATATAACCATTGCACTTCAAGAACAGCATTAACTCCACCTACCTCTGCTACATAAAATTTATCTGTTAAAGTATGATTTTGTACAAATAACTCAAGATTATGCACTATACCTTCACAGTGGATAAAATGATGCCTAGGGATTTGAATTGGGAAGCTTTCAGAAGTATTTATAAGGAGGCTTAATATCTTGGCATATCTCTTATCCAGAATATTCAAAGCACTTCCGGGATCCACTAACACCAATGCCTTTACCTTCTTTATAAACCCAAAAGTTTTGAATGTATCAAGACGATCTAACCCTACCATTGCAGCCAAAGACACTAAAGGTTGGCCCATTTCAATGGCTGGTTGGGGTTGATCTTCTTCATCCGTGTCACTTTCTTGGTGCTTAGGGGAATCTTGCTTTTTGACTTTGAATAAAAAATGCAAATGTCTTTTTTTTTTTTTTTGAAAAAATTGAAAATCTTGAATTAAAACAACGAGCATATACAAGAGGGAGCCAGAACATCCCTAACAGGAACCCAAAGACAAGAAACCTCAGCAAAGAGCGAGAGGGGAGCACAACCCAACCCAAAGCACAAGAAGAAGGCAAGGCGCGAAATCGCGACATGTCGCGAAATCGCGGCAGTCAAGCCGACCGAGGCCATAACCGCGCCACAGGTCGCGAAATCGCGACGGACGAAGCCAGCAGCCCCCAACCGCAAAAGATGTCGCGATATCGCGACGGAAACCTTACAGAGCAGACAGTCCATAAAATTGTCACGAAATCGCGACACAAAATCCAATAGCCACCATTGCGCCAGAAGTGTCGCGATTTCGCGACATGTCGCGAAATCGCGACAACCAAATCCAACGGCCCCCAACCACAAAAGATGTCGCGATATCGCGACGGAAACATCTCAAAGCAGTCAATCCTCATAATTGTCGCGATATCGCGACGCATCCTCCAATTGTCACCTTTACGCTAAAAGTGTCACGATTTGGCGACATGTCGCGATTTCGCGACATGTCGCAAAATCGCGACAACCAAAGCCAACAACCACCGACCACAAAAAAAGTCGCGATATCGCGACAAAAACCTCACAAAGCGGTCAGCCCTCAGAATTGTCGCGATATCGCGACGCATTTGCCACTTGCCACCATTGGGCCATAAGTGTCGCGAAATCGCGACAAAAAGACCTTTCTGCATCAAAACATCCCAAGTGTCGCGAAAACTCGACAAGTTGACCACTTGATGACCAGTCTTCAAAAAAGTCTCAAAATCACTACTGTTGTCCTCTGTGATGCCCCTGCAGCCAAAATGACGCGAAAATGTAGCAATTTCGAGCCAAAGGTCCCAGCGACATAACATATCGCAAAAAATAGACATCTTCCAACCGTTAGTTGCAACCACAAAACCGGTCGCGATATCGCGACAACTAGCCAAAGAGCGCATCGGCTCGAGATGTCGCGATATCGCGACAGAAGTCTCCAAAGGTCGTGGCGACGGAACTCGTCACGATATCGTGACAGGTTGCCACCAAGGGTCGCGACATCACTGAAGGTCGCGAAAACGCGACGAAAAACTCCCTTAACACATAAGTGTCTCATTTTCTCAAAAAGTTAGCAAGCCCTTGTCGAATCACCGGATCTTCCACAGGCATATTACTGTGTAGCTGAACTCCAACCTCCTTCTCCGCACCCATCTTGGCGAGGAAATCAGCCGCCGAATTTGAGTCCCGATTCACATGGATAGGGATCACATCCTCTAATTCCCTCCAAAGGACTTTGATTTGAGAGACTAAGATCTGAATCTTCCACGCTTTCAAAGCAAAATTTCTCAAACAATCAAGCGCACCAACCAGAATTTGAGAATCGGTCTCCAAGATAATCTTTCTATATCCCTGAGTGACAGCCCATAAGGAAGCAACTTTGATGGCAAAAGCTTCGGCTTCATTATTGGTGGCTCTTCCCAGGCCCTGCAACTCCCAGTAAAGCACAGTTCCAGTGTGATCACGGCACACAACACCGATTCCAGCATTTCTCGGATTTCCCTTTGCAGCTCCGTCCGTGTTAATTTTAATCCAGCCAACCGGAGGGGGTTTCCAACTAGCCACTTTTTCTCTACCTTGAGCCACAACTCTCTCTTCCTGAGGATCCAGCTCACCCATAATATCTTCTGAAGCATGTAATGCAACCGTCTCAGTGACTTTGCTCCGTATAACCTGCCAAACACCATCAAGGGAGGAGAAGGTCTCTCGGAAGAGACGGGCGTTTCTTTCCAACCACACTTGCCACCAGATGAAGAGAAGACCAAGCTCCCACCCCAATCGGAGGGCTTTTGATTTAAATCTAGCTTTCTTCCATCTTTGCCAAATATTATTTCGAGTCAGAGCACCATTACTCTTAAGTTTGAAATGAGAAAACCAACGATGCCAAATCCGACCTCGTGAAAGAACACTCGAACATTAAATGGTCAGCAGCCTCTTCATGCTTAAGACACAAAATACACCGAGAAGGACCATTAATTCCTCCGATTTTGAGATTATCATAGGTGAGAATGCCATTATGCATAAGCTGCCAGGCAAAGAAGTTCACTTTCGGCCAGCACTTGGAATGCCAGATTTTCTTCCAGTCATGAACCGGGAAAAAATGTGGAGGAGGTTCTGGGAGAATCTGATCATAACCATCCTTCACAGAATAAACTCCAAGATTCCCATGACCCCAAGCTAATTCGTCCTCTTCGTCTCTGCCCGTGAGAAATCTAGCAGTCAAGATGGTGGAGAGAATGGTTGCCAGCTCCGGAGGGATAGTGACAGGCCACTCCTCAAGACGCTTAAATTTCTTGAATTTGAACTCCCCCAATTGACTAGTGAGGAAATAGTTCTCAATAGTAACCCAACCCTTGGATTCTATGGCAGTTTTAATTGGAAGCAGCTCAGGATGCTCAACAATGATGGGTGGAAACTGGTCCCAAGAGTCAGTCCAGAAACGAGCTTTGTCCCCTCTCCCCACTTTCCATAACAATTGGTCTTTAATAATTTGAGAACCCAACTTAAGAGCTTGCCAAACTAGGGAACCGTTGCCATCCAGAGGGAAACGGCTAACTTCATAGGGATGGACTCTACCCAAATATTTGCTGGTCAAGATTCTACTGAATAAAGAAGATGGCTGAGAGATCCATCTCCAATACAATTTACCCACTAAGGCTCGTTGTTGAGTTTAGAGCTTCTCAGACCCAGTCCTCCTTTTTCTTTAGGCTGAGTGACTTTATTCCAACCAACCAAGGCCCATTTCCTACCACCTTTTGCTCCTTCCCATAAGAATCGTCTAGCCAGTTTGTCCAACTCTTTCCAAATAGAAAGTGGGGCAGCCAAGATTGAAAATTTATAGATAGGCATGGCCTGAATTACTGATTGTAAGAAAGTTAAACGGCCACCGTAGCTTAACCATTTGTGAGACCAATGGTTCATTCTATCTTTGATGCCATCCAAAAGATCTTTCCAAATATCCTTTTTCAATTTCTTGTAGTGCAAAGGAACTCCCAAGTAGACTATAGGAAGAGAAGCTCTAGTGAAACCCAAAATCTCTAAAATTCTGTCCTGCAACCTTTGGTCGAGGTTGAAAAAGACCACTTTAGATTTTTTGTCATTAATAACTTGATTAGAGGCCCTAAGGTAAACAGAAAGAGAGTCTCCGATTCCCCCGGCTTCCCTGAGACTAGCCACTCCAACCAAACCCAGTGTCATCCACAAATTGTAAATGAGTCAAGACTTCTTCACCAACCTTGATACCTGATATCATGCCTTGGAGTCTTCTTCGCACGAAGAGCCGACCTAATCCCTCAGCTAAGATAAGGAATAGATAAGGCGAGCAAGGGTCCCCTTGTCGGAGACCACGAGAGGCTCCAAAGGGGGGGGAGGGAATCCCCTTGATGAGAACCGAGTAAGAAGGCATGGAAACACAGCTCATAATCCAGTCTATCCATTCCTGGGAAAATCCAAAGGCAGCCAGCATCCTTGACAGGAAACCCCATTCCACTCGATCATAAGCCTTAGACATATCCAGTTTGATGAACATTCCTTTGTTACCAGAAGTTTGCATTGAGTGAATAGCCTCCTGAGCAAGAACCACTCCATCCAAAATCTGTCTACCCTCAACAAAACCCCCCTGTTCTGAGGAAATGATGTTGTGGAGGAGAGGTTTAAGACGTTCAGCTATAATTTTTGTGATAATTTTATAAATCACATTGCATAAGGCAATGGGCCTGAAGTCAAAAATGTGAACTCCTTCCTTCCCCTTTGGAATTAACGTGATGAAGGTGTGATTTAGAGCCTTGAGCATTCTCTTATTAGATCTGGATTCCTCAAGAATAGCCAAAACATCTTCCTCCAAGATATCCCGTAAGGCCTGAAAAAATCAATAGGAAAACCATCTGGACCTGGAGATTTGCCTGTGCTCATTCCAAAGACCACATTTTTCAATTCATCCCGGTCAATAGGTCTGAGGAGAGCCCGATTTTCAGCTGGAGTGATAATAGAGGGAATAACAAAAAGAACTTCATTTTGAGCCCCCACATCTTGGTCCCTATTTTCTGCAAAAATCTTGGAGAAGTAATCCACTGAATGGGAGTGCATCCTGGAAGAGTATCAAAGGAGTGCCCATTTTCATCTTTTAAAACTGCCATATTATTCATCCGTCTTCTAGCACATGCTGAACGATGAAAAAATTTAGTGTTTCTGTCTCCTTCCAATAGCCAAGAATTTCTAGCCCGCTGCCTCCATAAAATTTCCTCTTGGTTATCAATGGCCTCTACAGCTTTACGCAAGTCATCATCTTCAGTTTTGAGCTGTTCAGAAATTAAACCTTCCCTAAATTGTTTCTGCACCTCCTCCCAGCGGACCAACAAGGGAGCTCTTTGCAGTTGGAAATCCGATTTATTGGCATGCCTCCACTGTTTTAGTTTAATTTTGACAAAAAGAAGTTGTTTGTGAAATTTAAACATCGCAGTCCCAAAAGGAGGACGACCTTCTTCCCACCATTGCGGAAATAACTCGTGAAGGTCCTCCTTCTGGAGCCAGAAGTTCTCAAATCTAAAAGGTTTGTGGAACTGCCTCGTCTGAGTCCCACCCATCAGCATGATGGGAGAGTGATCGGAAACAGGGCCGTCCAAAATCTGTAATTGCACATTCCATTTAACAAAAGCCTCCTCTGAGACTAGGAAGCGATCCAATTTTACCTTGCAACAGTGTGGATCCCTCCGTTTATTAGTCCAAGTAAAAAAGGATCCAGGCCCTTGAACATCAACTAGGTGAAAAGCCTGCACCTGGGCAATCAGAAGCCGATCCCCCGGGTCCAAAACAGGGGAGCCACCCTCCTGCTCCCGAGCAGATAATTTGGCGTTAAAATCTCCAAAGAATGATCCAGTCAAAAGCTTGTCTTGAGGACCTCATGTTGTGAACTGCTTTCCATTGTAGCCTTTGGCCATCAAGGCTTTGAGCCCCATAAAAATTTGTAATTAAAACTTGCTCAGCTGTGATATTATTCCTAAAAAGAGATGTGAGAACACCCCTCCAAGCTATGTGTTCTAGAGCAGACCATTCCAAGTGGTTCCAAAAAGTAACAATTCCTCCTGAGGCACCTTGAGCTGCCACATCCATATATCCAGCTCCCCTCCAAATTTTACTAGCTGTTCTACACATCAGATCTAAAGACATTTTTGTCTCCTGAAGGAGCAAAAAGTCTATTTTACCCTTCCCTATGAGTCTTTGAACAAGCAGATTGATGGGTTCTCATTGCTTAAACCCCTAACATTCCAAGATTGAATAATCATTGGAAACCTTGAGAGCAATATGAATCTATTGTTCTCACTGATCCATCAGTGACCAACTTGTCTCCTTGCGTTGCTATTAGGTCCCTGTTAGACTTCCTACCCGCTCCTTGAGAATTGTTATTCTTGGACCATTTTTCCACCTGTGTAATCCCCAGGGCTGGCCTTTCTCTAATCTTTTATGTATTTCCCATGATGACATCCTTAGTAGCCGATCGGGTTGAGGAATGAATTACCAATGCCCCTGGGTTCTCTGTCTGCAAACTCTCGTAGGGTTCACACACCTGCTCGAGGACAGGAGTTGAGGAGGGGGAAGCGTGAGAGTGGATGTTAATAGCCTCAGTATTCCCATCCACGCCTTCCATGGTTTGATCTTCCTGATCCACAAGGGATTTAAAGATTTCATACCGGTTAGTTGTCTTGGGAGGAGCTTGGTCCTTGCCATTTCTCTTTTTGTTTCTCCTTCGTTTTTGCTGTTCAAAGCCATCTTTCTGGCCTTCAGAACCTTGGGGGTGTTTTGTGATTCTTTGACCGGGTAAACTTACCCTCTCTCGGGGCTATTTGAGGTTCCAAGCGAGGCCTCCACTTTTGTGCTCAAGGTATTCGGACAAAACCTAGCCAAATGACCATGCTTATGGCAGACCCTCGCATCTAAAGGGAAGAGCTTCGTAGTCTAACCGTCGTATCCAAGATTGTCCCGCTAACTCCGGCCCACCTCACCGGTAGTGGTCGGTCCGATGTCCATTTCAACACAAATTCTGGCAAAGACAGCAAGAGTTTCCCTCTATGGTATCTTTGGAAACTCCCAAAAATCTACCTAGAGAATTACCAATCATCTCAAGAATCTGGTCGCCCCAAAACTCCATCGGGAGAGCATATAGCCGTATCCACACCGGAACAGCCGTGGGCTCAATGCGAGGATCGAAACCCACTCTCCACGGTTGGACAAATAACCCCGCCGGGCCGTGGGTCCTCTTCTCGTATTCAAAAGCTCTGCTTTCTATCTACTAAAGAAGAGAAACTAATAATGAAATACCCATTGCTTATAGGCCATAAGGAATACTCACCGATAGGTTCCCAGTTCTGTCTAACCCGTGTGTGCAGAAAGTGCAACGTGGGTCGGATACCCATGAATTTGCAGATCAAGTCATGGTTAGCACGGTAGGTGATCGTGTCCTCAACCATCTTTGGTTCTATGACTATCTTAGGTCTGGATGCAGATTGCGGGAGACATCCATTAACTCGTTTGCGTAAGAACCCTTGCCAACATTCTTGAGAAGCGCATGGTAGGCACCCCGCTGGGCTTCATCGGAAGAAGACGCAAAGTTCTCCTTTAGAATCTCAAGCATAAGAGCTCTTCTTCCCGTCTAAAGAACCTGGAGGAGACCCCATAGGGCCCTCCCGGGGCAACGAATAAGCCAACAGAGGGGAACAGAATCAAACCAACCGAGACACAGGTAGGAGCCGTCTACCATAACCCTGGAGCTTCGGCCTCCGATAGTTCAAAAGGTTTCCCGCCAAATCGCCAGAGCTCGAACGCAAGTTTTTTCGTGCCCAATTTATATATAAAATGCAAATGTCTTTAGCCATATACAATTTTTTGGGTTTGCATTTACGCCCCTTTTACCAAGGCTGAGAACATGCACAGCACAGATTTGGGTTTTGAGGAGCCTTCCTTTGATCAAATATAAGGTTTTAATTACTATGATTTTATCTTTCTGGGCATCCACTTTGCCAGATATATCAGGTGTATACCCCTTTGAAGTAGAACCAATCATTTTTGTTTTTAGTTTTGCAATATGAACTTCTGTCTTGTTGCTGTGCTTGCTTTGGTTGTGGCTGAAATTGTTGTAGCCATTGCGACAACTTTTGTGTGGACTGCAACTATAACTGCTATAGGGATTGTTGTTGTTGATTCAATTTTTATGTCAGTAGTTAGTGTTGCTTCACCTACTGTAACTCCATGGTGTACAGCCAAGCTTTAAATCCAAAGTGACCTTTTTTTAAAAAGGTTCAACATATGCTTGGAATCTACTATCTTAATTTCCTTTGTTGGTGAGGCTGTAATTGTATATTCCTGTTCATCTCTTTGAGAACTCAAGAAACGTTCTTGATGGTTAGTGGAATATGTGTCCAAAGAATATAACCATTGCACTTGAAGAACAACATCAACTCCACCTGTCTCTACTACATAAAATTTATCTGTTAAAAGTATAATTTTCTACAGATAACTCAATTCTATGCACTATACCTTCACATTGGATAAAATGATGCCTTGGGATTTGAATTGGAAAGCTTTCAGAAGTATCTATAGGGCGGCCTAACTTCTTGGTGTATCTCTTATCCAGAATATTCAAAGCACTTGTGGGATCCACTTACACCAATGCCTTTACCTTCGTTATAAACCCAAAATTTTTGAATGTATTGAGATGCTCTAACCCTACCATTGCAGCAAAAGACACTAAAGGTTGACCCATTTCAATGGTTGGTTGGGGTTGATCTTCTTCATCTGCGTCACTTTCTTAGTGCTAAGGGGAATCTTCCTTTTCTGATTCTGACTTTGAATAAAAAATGCAACCGTTGTCTGTAGCCATATACAATTTTTGGGGTTTGCATTTATACCCCTTTGACCAAGGCTGAGAACATGCATGACACAGATTTGGGTTTTGGGGAGCCTTCCGTTGATCAAATATATGGTTTTAGTTACCATGATTTTATCTTTCTGGGCATCCACTCCGCTAGATCTATCATGTGTACCCTTTGAAGTAGAACCAATCATTTTTCTTTTTAGTGTTGCAACATGAACATCTGTCCTCCTAGCTACAGTAATAGCTTTCTCCAAAGTATTAGTTTCAAAAAGCTTTACTTCAGTACGGATTTCTGTCCTCAAGTTAGAAATATAAATGTCTTGGACCTGATTAGCCGACAATTTAGATTTCAACTCCAAAACCTGAAATTTCTGTGTATTCCTCCATGGACATATCCCTTTGAAATAGATGCATGAGCTGAACATCATATGGCTCATTCCAATTACGATCTGCTCTTTGTAATAAAGCATCTGCAAAATCTCCTCTAGGGTTTTTTGAGATCCACCTCTCTCCCCATGTATGAGCTGCTCCATCTAGATGATGCAAGGCTGCATTAAGTTTATCCTTCTGTTTGGAAATTCATTCCATTCGAAAAGCTAGTTTTAGCTTAGTCATTCATGCACCTCCACCTCCCTGGCAAAATTAAATTGAGAAATCTGCATTTGTATCTTGTAAGAGGGACCATGAGCCTTTGCATTTGGTGAATTTGGTGGGCTGTTAGCTCTTCCTGCAAAAGGGTTTTCATTTTCATCATCCTAGTCAGATTCCTCTGAATAATGGACTGAAGGGTTTCTTTCTGAACCCAGATGTTCTCTATTTAAAGCTTGTATCTCACCCCAGAGATCTTAAGCAAGCCCTTATTTAGGATATTGATTCTCTCCCTTTTTGCATCCAAACTGTTCGACTGCCCAGGGGTAGATAATAATCTCATAATGAATAGCTTGCATGATTGGGCAGAACTGTATACTTATCTTGCTTTCCACATTGTGGGTGAACTCTAGCATGAATACTGACAAGGAGAGAGGGTTCCTCTTGTTCAATTTCAGTTTTAGTTAGGTTATTGGAGCCAAGCACATGGGGTGCTTGAAATTGGCCAAACTAGAAGGATTTTGTGATATATGACATATTGTTAAGCTGGTATTCAAGAAATATGGTTTGCTTTTGGATCCTTGTAAAGTCCGTGAGGCTTGTGGTCATGTTTCTCTAAACTCGTTTATATTTATCTTATTAAAAGGTAGGTGGTTTGCTCAGTAATCATTCTTGAGTCCAGCGAATGCTTGTGAAGGAAAAGATTGCAAATGAATTGCTAACTCAGTAATAAGATTTAATTCCACACAAATTTGTTTTTTGAAGGAAGTCTACATTCAATAACTGGATTGCAGCACCTGGGATAATGTATAGAGCTGCCTCTTTTTCACTGATTGTACCTTAACACCCAGATAAGGACACCTTTATAAATGAAAATAATTTTTTTTAGAGTATTGTATTTTGCAATCACTTAAAGACTGGACATGTGTTTAACAGGATTTTTTAATTGGTAATATGGGATTGAAACATGTCCCACCCATGTTACATCATGACAAATCCAAAGCGGATAAATCATAACATGCTAAAAGTAATGATGAAGAGAGAGCCACAGTGTGGTGTATATCGTCTGCCAAATTTCCCTAGGAATTGCACCGGGGCACCTTTGTTAGGGTGTGCTGCACCTGGACTTAGATTTGGTAGTTTATCTGAACATTTCATTTGTTCACTTTACAGTTCTATAATTTACATGATGGCTGGGAATCGAACTTGGATATTTATTTTTGAGCCCACACATTTTAACCACTTAAGCTTGAATCCTATTCAACAACAGAGCAAAATCTTATTATTTCTTCTTGCTTACGAGTCTCGTCTGCTCAACAAAATTGTAACTTATGGATTCATACCTCTATTTTCCCTAAATATGTGAGCTCATTTGCTTGTGCAATGATCAACTAAATAACACGAGTAAGTGGGTGAGAGTATATGCTTATCTTGTATGCTTGACTCTAACACCATCAGTTTTGCAATTTCTGCAATCTTGCTATGAACAATACATACAAACACATCTGAAAGTTTGAATAAGACAGGACACTTTGTCTTGTCTCTGAATGGAATTTGAGACTCTAAATCAACATATACTGATGTGGCAACATAAGATGAATTACCAAACCTGTCTTTTTCTAAATAATTTTTAAATTTTAAATTTATTTAAGCTGGTGATGTTTATGAGGATCATTCTTGTTGCCATATTTTGCACGGGGTGCCATGTCTTCGGATTTTTTGTAAGGATGCTGCTTTCCCTTCCCTCTTCCTTCTCTCCCTTTCTCCACTATCCCCTATCTTCCCTGCCATCAGTTTCATTCTCTCCATTCCCCCCCCATACTTCTGGCTGTTTCTCTGAGAGGGCAAAGAGCCCAAAATTTTCTAAGTGTTGCCGTTCGCCCGACTTCGCAGCGAAGTCGGGCTGCGCTCCTAGTTTCATGCGCACTTGGGAAGCTGATGTGTGGAGCTGAGCCCAAAAAAATACTAAGTCTTGAGCCGCCCGACTTCGCAGCGAAGTCGGGCTGTGCTCTCAATTTTGTGCGCACCTGGGCAATGTCAATGAGAGAGATCCAGAAAATGGTTAAGTGTTGGGACCACCCGACTTCGCAGCAAAGTCGGGTGGCGCCCTCAAGCTTGTGCGCAGTTGGGCAGCTCACTTGAAGATAGCAGGAATTTCCCTAAGTGCTGGGACTGCTCGACTTCGCAGTGAAGTCGGGCTTCGCCCTGGAGGAAGTGCGCAGCCGGGCGACTTATCATGGTGACTCCAGAAAATCGGCTAAGTGCTGAGCCGCCCAACTTCGTAGCGAAGTCGGGCTTCACTCACTGACCTGTGCGCACTCGGGCAAAGAACGTTAAAACCTGCCCAAAAAATTTCTAAGGCACGAAGGCCTTCCCAACTGCGCTACTTCCCCCTGCGCTGCCCGGTTGCGCTCCAATTTTGGGCGAAGTCGGGCAGGAGAGAAAGTATGAGCTTCAAAGGCAGATTTTTTCCCTTATCAGATTCCGATAGGTGTCCAGCCTCGAAATTCAAGTCAGAGATGCGAGGGGAGGTGTGCGAGGCTGAACTGACTTATTGTACCTCAACTACCCTCAATCAAGCCGACTCGAAGCGTCATCCACCGCACTGCCACGTAGCTGCTACGTTTTCAGGTGGACCTTGTTGCAAGTACGTTCCATGCCAGCAGAGGTCAACATCAGCCGCTTTTGTCAGCTTTGTCAGCTTTGTCAGCTATTGTCAGGTCTGGGATCCTGTGCCCAAAGTTGTAATAGGGGGGAAAATTACGCTATAAATAGCTCCGCCATATCATTGTAAAAGGGTGGAAGGGGGATATATTGCTAGGGAACTGCTATAGCTGTGCGTTTGCTTCTGAATACAAAATATACTTGGCTCTATTGATTGTCTTTATCTTGTATGCCGCCTTTACTGAGTATTTTTGCCTCATGTTGCTTATGTTATTGCTTACTGTTATTCTGCTTTCTGGATATCGGTATTTGATAGTTAAGTATTCCTGGAATGCAAAAGTGGAGGATACATAGGATGAATGGTGTTGATAGTTTCTGCAACATATTTTGTGTTTAATTGTTGTTAGTAGTGGTGATTGGCTGTTGTTGTGCTGCTTATCTTCTCCATCCGAAACAATCACATTTATATTTCTTTCTGCATTTCTAATTTCTTTCCTGCCCTCTGAGCTTAAATCAAATTGGGAAAACATAGGAAGCCAGCCTCCTTCGGAGATTGGCGCGGAAGGCATTCCTTCCTTCCGGCCTTTCAAACTGCCGGGCGAATGTAGGGCGCATTACACTAAATCCTATCGTAGTGACAGATTCGTAACCAACAGTTTCTCTGGCACGCTCGGTGGGACACAGGAGTTTCTCACCCCAAAACAGAATCGAATCATCGGTGTTCGCTTCATTGCTGTCAAATCAGAACACCTGGCGACTCTGCAGTACCTGAATATTCTTTGATTTTGTGAGACTGGTCCATTATCAAAAGCGCCGTCATGCATACAAGAAGGTGGAGAGCAAGGAACCCAGGACAACAACTTGATCTCTACGAAATCAACATCAACGCTCCTGGAGAGCGTGTAAGGCTGGCTGACTACCAAGCTCACCAAAACGAACTCGAAGCTGAGATTGAAGAAGTTGAAGTTGGAGAGGCCGAAATTGAAGAACAACCTACAACTTCGGACAACACTAATACTGAGTATACTACTGAAGAGGAAGAAGACATGGCTACCCAACAAAATGATGACGACCTCTTCCCAGCAGTTGATTCCACTGGGCCCTTGGCTCTAGTTGGACAAGAAGCTATACCCACTGCTGCCTTGAAATCCATTCCTACTTACGATGGCTTCGGGAAAACAACATACGAGCACATCCAAGATATTCTGGCCTTGGCTGCACTGCACTCTATCACTAGTGAGAGTGTTAAGACCCGTCTATTAGCCCTTTCTTTGAGAGGGAAGCTTCTCTACTGGTGGAGATCTTTGCCAGAAGGAGCTATCACGGGATGGCCCCAATTAGCAGGCAGGCTAGTGAAGGGATGCAAGGAGTCCGCTGATCCCTCTTCATTGCTGCACCAGTTTCAAAGTATTCAACGCCATCCGCAAGAGGAGATATCAGACTTCAACGTGAGGTTTGCGAGCTCGTGGAAGAGAGTACCTCGCGAGCTGCAACCTCCCGCGGGACAAGCTGCGCACTATTACCTGAGGTCTTTCAATTCAGACATTTGTCTGCTTCTTAAGATAGCCTGGGTCAACACTTTTCCTGCCTTATATGAAGTTGCCCAGCAAGCAAAATTAGACATAATTTCTATAGGCAGACTTCCTCATAGAATGCAGCCTCCCATCTACCCTGATTTCCCTCAGTCACAATATCCACCCGTGTCTGGTGCGACGCCATCCTCGTCAAATCAGTACCCCCAGCAGCCATGGAATCCAACGCCAGTTATAAACCCGTATGGTCAGCCCTAGATCCATTATCCTAGTCCACCACCTCCACCTCCGCAATATCCCGCACTCCCAGCTCCCCCTCATTCCGCGGCGTATTCTGCACCTCCACTATTAGCTGCAATACCTCCTCCGGTCCGGCCGGCGCCTGCTGATAATGATATTCAGAATAAGACCCTTCAGGAGGTTCGGGCTCTGGCCTCTGGTTACCATACTATTTCCAACGATATGACAATCATGAAGAAGAAGCAAGCCCAGATGGAGTTTCTTCCGAGGAGACCATGCCCCCCTCCTGCGCTGACAAAAGATCAAGCTGCTCAAGCGCAAAGGCCCCCGATGAGGAATGCTGCCAATGTGGTTCAACCAGGCACTTCTGACCATGTTAACTGGTGCTCTACATGCAACGATCCACATGGAGAGGAGGGTTGCATGTTGCATCGACATTATATTCAGACCCTTGCGGTAACTTTGACGATGAAGGTGACTTTGCAATCCCAGAAGAAGATCCCGTGTCTCTCTTGACCAAGGAGGGCAAAAGGCCCATTGAGGCCCCCACGACCCAGATGAAGCCGTTAAAAGTATACTCCAGAAGGGAGAGGGCGCAGCCTGCTGTGCTAGCACCTGACAAGTCACCTTTACCTCCTACAGCCAAAGAAAGGTTCCCGACGCTCAAGGCTCCCGTGGCCCAACCTCTAGCTGAAACAAAAGAACAAGCTCAAGAAAAGCCGAGGTATCCATCGCTGACGAAGAGACAAAGAGTTGAAGCCACGCAACAATACCGAACCAGGTACGAGCCAGCGAAAGAGATAGAGGGAGCCGACACTTCAACTTACAATATAGTTGATGAGCTCAAGAAGACTCCGGCGAAGATAAGCATGTATGAGGCTCTTCTGCTCCCAGGACAAGTAGACCTGTTGCAAGAATCCTTGAAGAGCGTGAAAGATGGAAAGCCGACGCAGCTTGCTGTGTTAGCTCAACCCTTGACAGTATCTGCGATTGGGAAAAACAAGCCGCCACCTTTCTATCTGTCTTTGCGAATGGAGGGCCATATAGTACACAATTGCATAGTGGACTCTAGTGCCTCCACTATTGTCATGCCGAGGGCTGTCTGCGAAGAGATTGGACCCATTGACAGGTGTGCGACTGGGACGAAGATATCGTCACCTTTTTGATAAATGAAGCTAGTACAATCGAAGGTAGAGACCCTGATGACGAGCAATACGAGGGGTGGCTAGAGTTAAAAAATAATCATGTCCCGAAAGGACCGATTACTCTGGAGAGCCTCTTTGATCAGAACGATAGAGCCATATCCCACAGGATCAAAGTGGACACCAAGCAGTACATGGACCTGGAACTCGAACCTGGATCTGCACTGATGAGGAGCTAGAGCAGATCCGATCTCTATGCGAAGAGTTCCCAGATATTGTGGCCTGGTGCTACCAAGACCTGAATGGGTACGACAGAGAGATGATCTAGCATACTATAGAACTGGAAGATAATGCAAAGCCTTTCCGGCAAAAGCAAAGGGCGGTGAACCCAAAAATTGAAGCCATGATGAAAGTTGAACTCTTGAAGATGCTGGAGGCCAAGATCATCTACCCCATCAAGCACTCTTCTTGGGTCGCAAATTTGGTCCCTGTGAGGAAAAAGAATGGAGACATCCGCCTCTACGTGGATTTCAGAAACCTCAATCAGATTTATTGGAGGATCATTATCTGCTCCCCCAAATTGATCAAATCCTCCACGTAGTTGATGGAGCTCAGAGATTCTTTCTCTTGGACGGGTTCTACGGCTATAACCAAATATGGGTGAAAGACGAAGATCAACACAAGACAACGTTCACCACCAAATGGGGAACGTTTGCATATCAGCGCATGCCCTTCGGCCTTTCTAACGTCGGGGCTACATTTCAAAGGGCTATGGACTTGGCGTTCCGAGAGCTGCTCAACAAGGTCATTGTCATCTACTTGGATGACATGACTGTGTTTTCACATAAAAGAGAGGACCATGCCTCCCACTTGTGGCAAGTATTTGAGAGATGTTGTGAATTCGGCATTTCCATCAACTCGAAGAAGTCAGTCTTCGCGGTGAAGGAAGACAAGCTGCTATGACACGTTATTTTTGAGAAGGGCCTTGCAGTCGATCCTGACAGAGCAGAAGCTCTTCTTCGCTTGTCCATCCCAGTTGACAAAAAGGGGCTACAATCATTTTTTGGCCAAATCAACTTCGTGAGGAAGTTTGTCCCAGACTTTGCACAAGTAATCAAGCCCATGGATGAGCTCCTAAAAAAGAATGCTGAATTCGTATGGACTGACGAAAGGAAGCAAGCCTTTGAAGAAATCAAGGCCAAAATTGCGCAAGCTCCAGTGTTAATAAATCCAGACTACTCCAAGGATTTCATCCTGTACGCGGTGGGAGAGCTCGAAAGCTACACTGCAGTCCTGGCTTAGAAGGGAGATGATGGTGAGGAGCGCCCCATAGCATTCCTAAGCCAGGTGATTCAGCTGCACGAAGAAAGATACAATTTTATTGAGCGGAAAGTGCATGCAGTCATGAGATCTCTCAGAAAGTTCAAGCACTTTGTCTCCCAGAGTCGGATAACTGTCTTCGTGATACATCCGATTGTCAGAAATTTCATCATCCAAGGGGAGCCAGGTCACAAGAGGGCAAGATGGATAGCCAAGATACAAGAGTTTTACATAGAGGTACGGCCAACGAAGCTAATCCGAGGTCGGGCTCTATGCCAAGAGTTGGCCCGGAGTGCTGCAGCCGAAATCTCTGCCTGCCAGTGGGAGGATCCAGTAACAGAGGCCAACCTTTCCAACTCCTTATCAAAAGAGGATGATTGGACACATGATCTAGTGTGGTACTTCAACACAGGGAGATGTCCAGATCATCTCAACACCTCACAGAGGAGGTTTAGGCTGAACGCATTGAAGTATGTATTGTGCCCCGAGGGGCTGTATTTTAGAAATATTGACGGCATCCTGTTGCGGTGCGTCAAGGAATCAGACAAGCCAAAGGTTCTCGGAGAGTTCCACTTTGGGATGCTCGGAGGACATCATTTGGGAAGGCCTATAGCCTTAAAAATTATCAGAGTCGGCTATTATTGGCCCACCCTCTTCACAGACGCACATGCAGTCTGTGTAAAATGCGAAAAATGCCAGAGGTTCGCCGACAGAAATAGGAAGGCACCCTTGCCCCTCCAGCCAATTCAAGCCGAGACTTCGTTTTAGCAGTGGGGTCTAGACTTCGTCGGGACAATAACGCCCAACTCTTCGGCGGGACACAAGTTTATCCTAACCGCCACAGATTACTTTACCCGATGGGCTGAGGCTTTGCCTACAAAGCACACTGACCAAGAGACGGTCATGGGGTTCCTTGAGAGCCTCATTACTTCGTTTCGGGATTCCATAGGCAATTGTTACAGATAACGGCCCAGGATTTGTAGGTGCGGTGCTCACTGAGTTTACCAGCAAGTATGGCATTTACCACAAGATGTCTTCAAATTACTATCCGCAGGGAAATGGCCTGGCAGAATCTACCAATAAGAACCTCTTGAAAATAATAAAGAAAACTGTGGAGAAGAATAAAAGGTCGTGGCACCTACTTCTGGACCGAGCGTTATGGGCGGATCGCATATCTTTCAAAAAATCCATCAAGACGTCTCCCTACGCGCTTGTATACGGCAAGGAGGCGGTCCTGCCCACCCACATAGAAATGCCCGCACTCTGGTTGTTAGAAGATGAGAAAGGTGATGGGGATCCAGTGGATGCCAGAATTTGTCAACTGTTGCAGCTAGAAGAGGAAAGGGAGAAGGCATATCAAGCCTTTACCAAGCACGCCGAGGCAACTCAGAGTTGGTTTGCAAAGGGGACCACCACCCGAGTTTTCAAAATCGGGGACTTAGTGCTCAAATGGGATTCACTCAAAGCGAAGCCGGGCAATCATGACAAATTTGATGCCTTCTAGGAAGGCCCCTATCAGATCGCTTGGGTAAACCAATTCAACGCGTTCGTGCTCAGGGACATGGAGGGACAGCTTCTCCCGATCCCTGTTAATGGCTTCCACCTGAAGGCCTATCATCACTGAAGGTTGCCAAGAGGTCCTTCCTTGTACATATTTTTCTTATTTATTTCCTACAGTTTCAGTTTATTTCAGAATGTAAATATTTCTTTCAGTTATTCAGTTTTCAGCTTTTGAGTCCAAAGAAGGCTAAGTATGAAAAAAGAAGCAAAATTTTGCGTTGCTGATTCAAGTTTGACCAAGGCGGAAAATTGCCCGACTTCGCAGCGAAGTCGGGCTTCACTCTTTGCATTGTGCGACGTCGGGAGCTTAAGAAGGGAGAAAGCGACCAAGAGAAATCCGAAAAATTTCCAAGTGTTGGGCACGCCACCCGACTTCGCAGCGAACTCGGGCTGCGCACCCTTTTCGGAGCGCGGTCGGGCAGAAAGGATAAAGAAATGGGAAAAATTATCTAAGTGTCCTAGCCCGACTGAGCAAATTTTCTGAGCGAAGCCCAATTGCGCACTCAAATTTTTGCGCACTTCGACCGACGCATCCTAGAGAGCAAGGTGCATGACGAAATATTTCTAAGTATGGGTCCCCGAGGGTGCACCCTGCATAGCGCGAAGTTGGACAACGCTCCTTTTTGAGCGCACTTGGTCAAAGTCTTCCTCAAGTTTGGTACCTCGAAGCGTGTGTGTGCCCAGATGGCGGCGGTGACGTCATTGAAAGCACGAAGTTCAAATATTTTAAGGAATGATTGCGCGGATTTCAAAGCAGATGTCTTTAAGAAGTGAGTGCATTGGGGCCAACCGCGTATGAGGTGCGCTTTCCAATAGAAGATCCCACGCGGGGCTGCCGAGGAATAACGACGCTTTCTACCTACTTCGGGCAAATCACTTTAAATTCCCCCTCGCGCCATTAATGCTGTTTTTCCATTCCTAGAAAAGGGCCCTTGCTTACTCAGAACACCAGAATTACCAGTGTAAATTTGAGCTGCGCAGTGAAAAGGAAGAGAAGTGCGAAATTAAGGTCTGTAGCAATTGTAATTCCTATCTTTGGCACCATGAGTGAAGGACAGAGAATGGACAAGGGAAAGGCGCCAATGCAGCCGCAGTCCAGTGATACAGAGCAAGAAGCTGAGGAATGCACAGAGTCTAGCGCTCATAAGAGCGAGGCACCACAAGAGCAGAGAGAGAAATCCAGGTCGAGGCGAAGTAAAAAGCAAGGTCCTCCGCCGCCGCCCATCAACCGCCTGGCCGAATACAAAGATGGTGAGTACTCCATTAGTCTCACCAAGCTGCGTCCCAATATCGCGAAGTGGGCAGGCAAAGTCTCATCCTCGCACCACGTTGGGGCCGCATATAAATTGAACCTGTACTGGTTCTTGTGCCCTCCCGTCCACCACTGCCCGGAGCTGGTTGAGTCAATTGTGACATATTACAAACCAGCCACCCGACAAGTCTGCGATTGCCAAGGAAGGGTGTTGTTCACCCTCTTTAAAGAAAGCGTACAACCAGCCTTCGCCTCGGGGCTCCAGTACGACCCCGATGCCATCGTCAGAAAAATTAATTTGGAAGAGCAGGTGGGCAGGTTCAGTCAGAGCAGAAGGATGAGGAAATTTCTCGATTTAGAGCTGAAATGCCCACTACCAACTGGACAATGGCCATCAGGTCCCATACCCCTGGAAAGGTTCGAAAACAGATATATTTATATTATCCTTGCATGGGTCCTTGGTTGCGGCATTGACAGGGTGGTGCATCCATATCAGCTGGCACTCGCAGAGTGTATTTTGCATGGAGAATTTTATGACCCTACTGCGCAGAGAAGTGGAAGGCGTCCGATCTTTTTTGATTGGGCAGACTGGGTGGCGTATGCCATACATTCAAACCTAGTCAGGATACAACAGAAGCAGACAACTGAATTCCGGCACTGCTCATTCCTCACATGGTTGTGCCTTTACCATACGCATTACCGAATAAGGGTGCCTGATCTTAAGAGGGTACATGAGAAGGGAGCACCGCTGCCGGTATACGAGTGGACGGAAGCCTTGTATAGAAGGGGGTCTTATTATGATTTCAATTTCAAATTTTTGGGTATGACCCTGGCATTGTTCGATGGCAAGGCGTCTCGCCCTCCCCTGGCCATGACGAACTACCTGAGGAAATACAAATACGGGGATACTTTCCGATTGACCCAGGGCGTCGTTATCAGAATATACGGATTCAAAGGGAAGCCGTTCTTGCTGCCCTATTTTTGCACTGAGCATCAATTCGGCATGGAGGCAGCGCGGTAGATGGACTACGTCGAGGAGGAATTTGGCCAGGGAAAGAAGAGGGGCCATATTTTCAAATATCCTTTTACCTGGGCGAACATTCAAGTCCATGAAATTGGGCAGCACATCTACCTAGAGCAGGCACTCCTCAACATGGGCCTGATACAATTACCACAGCGTTGGAAATACGACCCGATTGGGGTCAGGGGAAAATTTGTACATATTTGCCCTCGAGCAGAAATCATGGAGGAGAGGTGCAACAAGACAGGGGCAGACCTGGAGTGGCACATTGAACGGATGCAGTCATGGCCACCATGGCATGACTTCTACTGTGTGGAGGTGGATTACGATCCAGAGCATAATCCAGATCACAGGTTAGACTCGGCCGGTTTTAGAAAGTTCCTCACGAAGGTGGCACCCCTCAGCTGGGAAAAGGACAAAATCATTGAATGCTGGAAGATGAGGTGTCGCACGCAACACGATAAATCTAACAGAAGGACATTGGCCATAGATGATGAGTTTTCGGCCTTGTATGATAAATACGCCGACAAATGGGAGCCGTTCGCATTTCGAGATTGCGTCCCCCTAGGCGCCAGGAAGAGATATAAAAGGAAACCCCCACCACAACATTTGTCCATTCGAAAGCCACCCAGCACCAAGGCGCCAACAAGCAGTCAGGTGGGCCCAATGTTGTCTCCAGCTCCCGAAAAGTCGCCTCAAACAGAGGAGCCAGAAAGGTCAACCGGTGAGCCAGCAGTAGCGGGCATCCCTCCGTCAAAGCCCAAGTACAAGTTTACCGTGGGAGCCTCATTACCCGCCGCACCAACCGCCTCTGCCTCCATCGAATAAACTGCCGCTCCAGGATAAAAGAAAAGAAAAAGGGGCGAGAAGACTAAGATAAAGCGGCCGAAAAAGGAGACTGCGCAGCAGATAGTAGCGGCCCCACGGGCAGGAGCAGTTGCGCCCGAAATAATCTCTCTGGATAGTCTAGAGAAGGAAGCAGAGGTCTGGGCAGCAGGCGTCATCCAAGCACCGGCTCAGGCGGAGCATGCAGGTACGTCCTCTTCCCCTGTTACACAAACCCCAGTTAGCCCTGCCATAACGCCTTCCTCCTCTGCATCAGGGCACACCTTAGTCACATCATCCCTATTGCCTATCTCCCAGTCCCTCCGCAGTCCCCATTCCTTTGGACGTTTTGCCCAGGACCCGAACGTTTTCCAAACCCTGGGTCAAACCCTAAACCTCTCACCCGCGGCCAGCGCTGAAGCTGTATCTACATCGCCGCGCCGCTCACCCGTCGCATTCAAAACCCCATCTCCACCTCCTACGCAGCCGCCCGTTTGCCCTAGGACCCGGTCGCCCTTAAAAGCGGCCTTATCTTCTAGAATATCTCCTGCTTCATTGTTTTCAGGAAGGATGCCGCAACAGGATTTGGCATCAGCATACCCTATGCTGGCAGAGTTGGACCTAATGGGAGAACAACTGCAAGTTACGGACGATCAGCCTCTAGCCGCGAAGGCCGTAGGATGTTCTGCCTCTTTCCTCTAGGGCATAAAAAAGAGAAGAGTCGAGGAAATAGCCACCCCTGTGAAGCGCACCAAGTTTGACTTGGACAGGAGGGTGTTGCAAACAAAGAAGTTAATCCCGAAAGTCAAGAAGCCTCTCCGGGAGATGACTGAGGCAGATTATGAGCACCGAACCAAGGAGAAGAGTTTCGACGATATAAGCGAAGAATACGAAATCAATGGTATTCGTCGGAGGACTGATAATCTCCTTGTTAAGTGGCTCGAGAATCAGGAGAAGCTGTTTCAGCTTCAGAACAATTCAAGACAGCTGGAAGAGGATCTGGCCAAGGCCACCACGCGGCTGGAGTCTGCTCAGAAAGAAATTAAAGACTTAAAAGGTCAGCTTGCCGCGTCCCAGCAGGAGGTGGTAACACAGAGGAAGACAACCGAACAACTGTCAGAAGAGAAGAAAGCAGCACTGGAGCATGTTTCCCAGTTGCAAGATTTGCTGAAGCAGACTCAATCTCAGCTGAAGGAGAAGGCGTCCTAGGCGGCTGCCTTTTCAAAGGACAAGATCAAGGAGATGCGGGCTAGTTTGCTGCAGGGTTGCAAGACTAATGTGGTCAGGTCCCTGTCCGTCCTGGATTTCGCATCCAAAATTCAAGAAGTATCTGCGCAGGGAAAGCCTGCGGTAGAGGAGGTTGAACGCCAAGCGAGGCAGTGGCTGGACTTGGCAATAAAACTTGAAGAATTTGCGTGCAAGGGCCTCCGATTTCCTCCTATGTCCCAGATTGCCCTAGATTGGGCGGATGCGAGGGTAACCTTGCAAAATTATTTTGAAAAAATTGAGAAGATCAGGGCCGCCAGGAAGATGCTGGATGTGCTGAACCACGAAATGAATATCTGCCTGGCCCCCTTCAACACTCTTTCTGCGCTCGGATTTTCGAGCTTTGTCAAGGATGGGGAATTTTTGCCCCTAGAACAGGTAAAGCAAGACTGGCTGTCTTTTGAGGCAGACACATCAGAGATTGATGGCTGGACTGAACCAGTCCAAGAGGCACAGGTGACCCAAATGGTGTCGAGATTTTGCAAAATTAACACCTCCCTCCAGGAGCTGGGAGAGAGGTATGACACCATTGATGTGCACATGGTTGCGACATTCAAAGCAGCGTTGAAGGATGTCAGCGATTTAGAGCCCTTCCAGGCAGCAGCTTGGGATCAGGCCAAGACCGCATACGAGCACGTCCGCGAGCACGAGCATCCTGCCAAACAAGAGGGCGATGGTGGTGCTGAGCAGTCAGGTTCAGAAAGAGAAGAGGAGGAAGGGTCAAAAGAAGAGACTGCTGAAAGCGAGCCCGAAGAAGAACAGTTACCCAGAAAGGAGGCTCAGCAGCAGCAGGAGCAGCAGGATGTAGGGGAAGGGAGTTCCTCTGTGCCCAAAGGATAAAGGCCTGGTTCGTTGCATCAAGGCGAGCTCGACACCCCGCAAGCCGCCAGGAATGTTGCCATATTTTGCACGGGGTGCCATGTCTTCGGATTTTTGTAAGGATGCTGCTTTCCCTTCCCTCTTCCTTCTCTCCCTTTCTCCACTATCCCCTATCTTCCCTGCCATCAGTTTCATTCTCTCCATCCCCCCCCCCCCCCCAATACTTCTGGTTGTTTCTATTTGCTGTTCTCCCGACTTCGCAGTGAAGTCGGGCTGCGCTCCTAGTTTCATGCGCACCTGGGAAGCTGATGTGTTGAGCTGAGCCCAAAAAAATACTAAGTCTTGAGCCGCCCGACTTCGCAGCGAAGTCGGGCTGCACTCTCAATTTTGTGCGCACCTGGGCAATGTCAATGAGAGAGATCTAGAAAATGGTTAAGTGTTGGGACCACCCGACTTCGCAGCGAAGTCGGGCGGCGCCCTCAAGCTTGTGCACAGTTGGGCAGCTCACTTGAAGATAGCAGGAATTTCCCTAAGTGTTGGGACCGCCCGACTTCGCAGCGAAGTCGGGCTTCGCCCTGGAGGAAGTGCGCAGTCGGGCAACTTATCATGGTGACTCCAGAAAATCGGCTAAGTGCTGAGCCGCCCAACTTCGCAGCGAAGTCGGGCTTCGCTCACTGACCTGTGCGCACTCGGGCAAAGAACGTTGAAACCTGCCCAAAAAATTTCTAAGGCACGAAGGCCTTCCCAACTACGCTACTTCCCCCCTGCGCTGCCCGGTTGCGCTCCAATTTTGGGCGAAGTCGGGCAGGAGAGAAAGTATGAGCTTCAAAGGCAGATTTTTTCCCTTATCAGATTTCGACAGGTGTCTAGCCTCAAAATTCGAGTCAGAGATGCGACGGGAGGTGTGCGAGCGTGAACTGACTTATTGTACCTCAACTACCCTCAGTCAAGCCGACTCGAAGCGTCATCTACCGCACTGCCACGTAGCTGCTAAGTTTTTAGGTGGACCTTGCTGCAAGTACGTTCCATGCCAGCAGAGGTCAACATCAGCCGCTTTTTGCCGCTTTTGTCAGCTTTGTCAGCTATTGTCAGGTCTGGGATCCTGTGCCCAAAGTTGTAATGGGGGGGAAAACTACGCTATAAATAGCTCCGCCATATCATTGTAAAAGGGGGGAAGGGGGATATATTGCTAGGGAACTGCTGTAGCTGTGCGTTTGTTTCTGAATACAAAATATACTTGGCTCTATTGATTGTCTTTATCTTGTATGTCGCCTTTACGGAGTATTTCTGCCTCATGTTGCTTATGTTATTGCTTACTGTTATTCTGCTTTCTGGATATCGGTATTTGATAGTTAAGTATTCCTGGAATGCAAAAGTGGAGGATACATAGGATGAATGGTGTTGATAGTTTCTGCAACATATTTTGTGTTTAATTGCTGTTAGTAGTGGTGATTGGCTGTTGTTGTGCTGCTTATCTTCCCCACCCGGAACAATCACATTTATATTTCTTTTTGCATTTCTAATTTCTTTCCTGCACTTTGAGCTTAAACCAAATTGAGAAAACATAGGAAGCCGGTCCCTCCGGAGATTGGCGCGGAAGGCATTCCTTCCTTCCGGCCTTTCAATATGCTGGGCGAATCTAGGGCGCATTACACTAAATCCTATCCTAGTGGCAGATTCGTAACCAACAATTCTATGCAAAGTCTGTCCAAATAGAAATTTTCTAAGCAGGGGATATTCATGAGTCTCAAGAGGCCAGGCAATAACTCCCTGATCCATTGGACCAAATTGTGAGAGAATTATCTGTCTTGCATAGTTGTAAATTGTAAAAGCTCAATATTCTTCCCTCCACATTGCAGGCAAGGAGGTTTATGCTACCCACATGGGTATGGACTCAGCCAGGGTGCTTGACCAAAACACCAAAGAGTAGGCTCTTACATGCAAATCCTAGGACCTAAACCTAAATCGCCATTTACCAGGTAACAAAAATTGAGAAAACTAGAACTGTTCCTCGCGTCCCCAAATATGAAATGATGTGTATATGTCCATACAATATTTATATTAAAACTTAAAAAATTGATGCACATATTTCGGAATTATATGCAGGAAAAGGTAAATATGATATTTTCGAAAAATTAGAAAAACTAAATACAGCTATTTAAGTTCTAGAGATTTAAAAAACCCTGGAAATGGATCTCAAGAGCAGCAGACTCAATCTGAAATGATAAGCAGCAGTAATATTGGGTAGATGGAGATATTAAACAGATTTTTAAAGTACTGAGTTTTGTTTTGATTTTTTTTTGTCTATTCCTCTTTTCCTTTCTTTTTGCTTTTAGGGTGATTTAGCAACGATCTTTTATCTTTTTGCTTTATAGGACACCTAGCTGTTTGGGAAGTCCTGGTGTCTCTTGGCAGTTTAGAAATGTCTGAAATGGGAAATGAAGATCCCAGCGGAGTTTCAGTACTGTATGAGAAATGTCAAGTGACGTTTTGGGTGGTGGAACTCCAAGCAAGCAGATAGGCTGTCTAGAAAATGTTGTGGATGATTCAATCATCTCAAATGAGTATGTTGCCATTGTACTTGGAAGGAAAATACAAATATATTGACAGCTGTATAATATGATTGATTTCAATAATGACAATATATTATAGGCATATTAGCTAAAAGAAATACTGTTAGTTTTGAAGTTAATTTTGCTGTGATGGATTGGGCTCTAGACAATGTCATATAACTGAGCTTATGTTGGGATATTTTTTTATAGATAAAGTGGATGTAAGCTCTAGTACTTCACAAGTATATGTAACCCCATGCTTACAATTAGTTGGTTTAGAAAGACATTTGTTATCAGCTCATTTCTCAACCTGTGTAAGTGATCAGTTGGGCTGAATTATACTAAAATTGGAGCCTATTTAACTAAAAAAATCCTAATATTGTGTCTAATCACTAATGCAACCACATTCATAGTCTCATGGAGGACTATAATTGGAACATTTACAATAGGACTGCCAAGATGTAAGCTACTTTCTTCCCCTGGAGGGCAGGGATTTAATGCTATCACACGCATCAACTGGACTTTTTGAGTGAATTGTTAAGATGGACCCATTTATAAATTCTCCTTCCAATATGTGATTCATTTTCCAGGAAGATACAATCTAATTAAGTTGTAATATTCACCATTTGTAGGTGGAAAATCCAGCATTTTATATAAAATGTCAATGACTCAACATTAAATGTCTTCTGGAATAGTTGGGGAATTCCTTATTATTTTTATAAAAGGATGTTGATCAGTTGTGTAAAATTTGTTTCATGTTTTCCTGTTCCTGTACATTGAAATTTAGATGTTGAGTTGGATAGAAATGACACAACATTTTTCGTATATACGGCAATGTGGACCACGATTTAACAAGGAAGGAATCCTTCCAAGTATGTTTCCAGATATGGAGTGTATAAGACCTTAACAATGTGACACATTAGTAGTGGAAACTGGCATTAGCATCATGCTTTGCTTATACTTGGGGTCTTTGGGGCTTACATTGTTAACCATTTTAGGCTTAATTTTTCAAAAGGGATCTCATATTTACATATTGGTCCCAATGTTGCTCGTGAGACTCTGACTGAGACAATTGCTTAAGCTTGGTTTTCCCATTTGAAATTTGTTGCATTTGTTTGTATTGGACGTGAGGTGCAGTATTATGTGATAGCAAGGTTTAAGGATTCTTTAGAGTATGCCTTGTAAAGTGACCACAGTATAACCTTTTACTAAGTGTGCTCATCTTATACTTTAATAATATCAGTTTGAATTATATATATTACTACGTATGAATTGTATCTGTTACATGGTTTTATCTTATAGTACCAGAAGTGATCTACTCAGTGATTAAAGTTCTACAATAATCAAGGCAGTCATCTCATTTGCTTGTATATTGCCAAGCAGTAAGGTGCTTACTTTCTTGGTTTATGATTTACTCAGTAATTGAAAATATTCACTAATCAAGGCAGTCTTCTCATATGCTTGTATACTACCAAGCAGGAAGGTGCTTACTTTCTTGGTTTAAGAACTGATTTTATGGATCGTGTCCATTATTCTAGGCTGTTTTATGAATTTTGTCAATTCAGGATGGATTATTTAAGTTAGTTGAAGCATAGGATTTTATATGGTAACTAGAAGATTTTACAAAATTGAGTTGAAGTTTTTCCAAGAATGATTGCAGGCTCTAGTGATTGCATGTATATCTAAGATTACACCAATCTCTTAAGAAGTCTGGAGTCCTGTTTCCCCTTTGTCAACTGCAAAAACGGTATCTTTGGCGTTTCAGTGGTATATGTCTTCTCTTTGAACCATGAAAGAAATAAAGGAAGATTCCTTGGATCTGATGTTTCACAGATTGCTTTATGGAGTAATTTACTTCATCACAAGCTTACTCATTCCAAGAAATGTAGAATCTTTTTCCTCAAAATGATACGGCAACTTGTATGCAGTTTGAGCAAAACATAAATGCTTTATAAATTGTAAATAAACTCTTAGTGTTTTGATTTATTGTGAGTTTGAATCCATTTAAAACAAAACACATGAACAGTTATAAGCTATTGTTTGTAAGTAAGTCTTCAAGTTTGGTTTCCCTGAATGGATGTGGGAAATGACAGAAGGAAAATATTGACATATGTATAAGATGTAGTATTTCAACTTTCTTTATTCTTCTCGTCATGCAAGTATCACAATGTTGTCTGTTAGTGTGATAATAGTTTCTGATTCCTTGAAAGGCAGGTAATTTGTTAATTCTGCACCTAAAACTATTTGTTGCATCTGTGGACAGGTACATGAAACGTTTACTTGCTGAGTTAAAGCCAATGTCAGGTGTAAACCTCAGTGATGATTCCCAAGCCACTGTTGTGGGTAAGGCAGTAGCAGAAGGTGGAACATTCTTGACTTATGGCAAAAAGCTGCCCAAGCATGTTGTTTACCCAGGTGCTGTTCGCAAGCCAATTGGTTGGAATGAGTTTCTGACGAAGAAGAAGATGAAAGCTCAGCTTATGTAACTTGCTAAGCTGAGTTTGCTTAATTAGTTTTGGATTGTTATCTATTTTTTTTCAGCTGATACCACAAAAATTGTCTTTATGACTTGTCGTGCTAGATTTATCACTGTCTAGTCATTGCTGTAGGTTGAAAGGACTTTGTATATTTATGTGGCATTGTAGACATTATGGCTCTTTCTTCTGGTATTGGTGCTAAATTTATCAGTATCTCTTGGAAAGGAAAGCCAACGAGGGAATAAATTTGAGACTAATTCTTCAGAGTTTCTAAAGTGATGAGCATTTCATGGTAGGGCACATGAAAGACGGACATATCATATTTTTACATTCTAGTGTGAACCTATAATGCAGTGGAAAATGGCAGTGATTGAGCCTATGAAATTATTATGATATCTGGAATTATGTCATTTAAGAGATTATTGATTGGAGCTAAGCAGAGTTCTGTAATAAGAGTACATGTCAGTGATTTAAGCATATGCCTGGTTAGTGGTTTTATGCATCTTCACAAAATAAATGATTGAACTGGTCAGTTTTCAAGGCTAAAAGTTTTCGAGTCGAACATCAAAAGGTGATTCTACCAGTTTCTGGACTTGATTGAAAACTACTCTTATTATATATCACATGGTATGATAATATTAAGCTGGCAATAGAGGGAAAACTTCATGGGGTATTAAAAAAAATTAAATTCTCCAATTAGTTGGGATGTGCCCAGGGGTTATTGGGGTGGGTTTGTCTTCGGTGGACTCGGCCTGATCCCTGGATAATACTTGATGGCAGAAGATACATCTGTCATCTACCATCCTTCCAGTTTATTTTAGCACTATGGGAAAAGAGTATGCTGATAAATTTGTATATTTAAAATATATATATATATTTTTAATATAGCTTATTTATCATTAGCAATGAAATGAAGAGCATGCAAAACATCAATTTTATGAATAAATAAATATATATATTTTTGGATTCGGGTAGTGTGATAAACCCCTACGACCGACGCATAGGGCTGAGCAGTCCCCTCCCAGCCATGACCCCTCGTAAGGTCAAGAGCTATGCTTATTAATAGGGGATTAACACAGCCTCACATGCATAGCCGGTTTGAACCTTGAACTTCCAAAAAAAAAACCAAACCCCGAAGTGTTACGCTGTGCCATGAGACTGCATATATTACTTTTAAGTGTGGTATTTGCCCAGAGGATGGTCAAACACCCTAAATGGTCCAATTACACGTTAAGACAGCTTGTAATTTGCTTTTGGATACAAATTTTATGTTTAGAACTTCAGCTTAAAGGTCCTCTAGACCCTAAAACACATGAGGCTAGGGCTTGACAGTATATATTCTTAGCACGTTTGAAAGCTCAAGAATACTGCACCTTCATATGAAGTATACAGTTATTAAGGATTCAATTTTACCATATTCAAGAGAGTTGTATGCCATTTGGTAAGAGTTTGTGTGCTATGGAGAAGCATTTTCAAATTGAGTGGAGCGTGTTAAATTTTCACAATTGTTGTTTGAAATTGAAGCATTAGAGATCCTATATTGTAATGTAAGTGTGAATTCTTGCCAAAAATTCACAAATGCTAAAAATGTTTTTATTCATGAACCACTTTTAAAATTTATTAAGATCCCTCTAGAAACGAGAGAGCTGGTTAAGAGAAGTTATAAATTGCAATTTTTTTTAAGAGTTGGTTACTATTTATAGCCATATTTAAAGAATAAAGAAAACTAATTAGAGTGTTGTGGCATCAAATAGTATTAGTTCAGCCAGTTAGATTCCTCAACATTTAACGAGGAAACTTACGTTTGAATCTTGCTACATGAATAATATCTAAGCTTTGTTGTAA